>OY856409.1:353869057-354571557 GCA_963693085.1 Alisma plantago-aquatica | reverse complement strand
TCCATTTTGGATGCATTGTTCCAGGTGCTAAAGTATATTACATTATGCCCTTACTATTATGTTCATAGGATTCCTTAACAACCCTTATAATTAGCTATATATATCCCTAAATGAAATAAAAGTAGAAAAGTATGATATTACATAAATGAATAATATTAATATATGTATATATTAGTGCTTAGGATTAATTGATATGATATTGATAGCATACAATATTGTATAATATTATAAATTAATACATAAAAATAGTATAATACCACAAAAAGTAACTCTATCCATACAAGATCTAGACAATACAATAAATTACAACACATATACGAAATATTCCATACAATGATAATATAATTGATAAATTTAATCAAATTAAATGGTACATATAATTTTAAACTTGTATCCATTGTATGATAATATATGGTTTTGATTTTTCTAGATATGGTAAGTATATATCCTAAAAGAGTATATCAAGGTATACATACAATGCATGGAACCTGCAAGATGGGTCCAAAAGCAAAACACAAAGCTTTACAAGGGGCTAACTACAAAAACCCCAATACAATATTGAGTAGTTGTCAGGGCTTGTGTCAACTCAGACCTCACTTTGATATGCCATCTTAAAGCATAGGTACTTATATCAACCACATTTAAGGAATCAATCTGTTTGTGGTTGTGTATTCTCCTATTACTCTCAGATCAAATTGCATAGCAAGTCCCTATAAGAAAGAGGTTGTTGAATCTTCAAAGATTAGAATCTTGTGTTGGTTATATATCCATTGAGTAGCCTCCTTGAGGTTCTAATACACTGGAGTGCCCCATGCATTTCTTAAATAGATGAAACCCCAACTATGCCTTAAAAATGAATTATTAAATAAGAGATTCTTATATGATTCATCATCGGCCCTACATAGGACACAGACTGTATCAATGTTTATGGCCCATCTTCTTAACATGTCCCTTGAATGAATTTTGCCCAGAGAGATCTGTAGGTGAGCGTGCTCCACTTGGGATAGTAATTTTACCCTAGAGAACACCTGACTCAAGGAAGGAGTACCCATATTGGTGATGATCAATGGTAGTCAGTTGTCTGGCCTCCAGTGACCATTAGTCTCAATGATATATAGGTTGTGGACTAGAGAAAAATTTACACATATGGCCCTCCAAACCCTTGATGATGAACCATTGGGTTGGTTCATCGGCTGCAACCCATACCAACTTCTCATCCATTAACTCCAGAGATTTTCTAGACCACAAAGGAAACAATCAAGACATTTTGTAGTGCTCTCTTGTAGCATCAAATCTCGATCCTTCACCTATAATCCCCCAAAGTGGAACGGTTTTGCAATGGTGCCCCAAGATACACCATGGCCATTTCCACCTCTGATGAAATTGTCTATCATAGATCTAATAATGTTGACAATTGAATTTGGAATATCATCCATATACATCCAATAGTGGAAAATATTATGAAGGACCGATTGAACAAGGACCAAATTGTTTGCCATTGATATCTTAAGACCACTCCATAGTTCAATCTTGTTCCTAAACCCATATGTAACCATGGATAAATCCTTTGAAAAATTCCACACCAACAGTCAAAGAGTGTCCAGATATCTAGTGGGAAAGAGGCCCATGCACTAGCAGTCAATGGGGTGCCTAGATAAAGTTTCAACATAATTTGATATACTTAATACATAATAGTTTTTATTCTAAATATAGTTTCTCTACCATAAGTTTAGATTATGGTTGTTAACATACAACCATGATATTTTTATACAACCATTAATTTAAAATTATAAGTTAAATGTTCATTACATATTTCTAATTAACCATATATATCATTTGTGGTATTAATATAGGATCATGTAATAAAACTAAAGTGTAACCCTATAAACATATTATATTTAACTATTGTATAAGTACATATATTTATTATGTGATCCATAATTTATGTGGGTTTTCAAACAATGTTCCTTACCAACCAAAAATATTATATTTTGGGTTAAATATAATTTCATTGTATTTCGTGATTATACGGTTATACTTTAACAACCATATTTATGGTTGCTAGAATAATATAAGCCAAAATAATATTATTTTATGTTTTCATGTTTAAAATATATATTATCAAATTATAACACAGGCTTAAGGATATATGTATGATATCATTAGATTAATGTAATTAATTTATATTATCCTTTATCACCATTTTTATTATTTGTATTGTAAGTTTAAATAGTGTACTTCTAAATGTATTGATTATACAAATCAGTAATATATGATATAGTTTAGTATTGTCTATTTAGTTTATAGTTTATTTTATACATAAAGTGGTAATATGTATTTATGTACTATTATATTTTTCTATTGGTATTTTATTTTTAGGTATCACTGAAAATATAATTTTCATTGACAATAAAGATCCTTAAGGAACCATATAAACATAATATAGCATGTACAAATGTAATATGTTATCATAATAAAAATAAGTATGAGGGCAATGCATCCTATTCGAGACTCATTGTACCACATTATGCCCAGAAAATGACGTTTCAATAAATTTAATTGAAAAGTGACAAATTTTGTATTAAAATATGCAAAAGTCATATCTTCATTTTTTTGGCATTTTGTTTTATTGTCAATTGTAAAATGCAATGAAGTGTCTATTACAAGATTAGGGGTGTAGTCTTGAATGATCAATACCTTGGTAGGTCTTGCAAGTAGAGGGTGTTGCAGACTCTCTCTCCTCGAGCCTCCTTAGTTTGCTTGTATATTTAAGTATAAGGAACATCAATAGGAAATACATTTACTGGTGTTGTTGGTGACCTATAGATGAAGATTTGAAATAAGGGACCATCATCCTAATGTGAGGCCAACTATTCTCCCTCTTACAGTGTTGGAGTCCGAGAAGATGTAGATAAAGTTTAGGCAAGTACTATAATTCTCTAATACATTGGTTATGATTATGTTTAGCCTATAACATTCAGATGATTGATCGATGAGGATGGAGTGTCACAGGGGGTTATTGCTTGACTTTTAGACTTATGTGGAGGTGTGTGATTTCTGGTAGGTTTTAGGTAATTGAAGTGTGTTAGGAAGGTTGGGTGATGATCAAGTTTTGTGTAAATTATCAATGTTGGCAATCATGGAGTCTACATAGGCGGTGAGGAATCTATTGGAGTTGTGTAGGCAGTATCATTGTGATGATGATATTGGAATGGCTCAAATAAAGGTAGAAGAGGTCTTAGTAATGGTGGTGGAGAGTTTGGAAGTGTTGAGTTCAGTTTATGTGTCTAAGAGGATATAGGTCGATGTGGTACCAAGCCCCCATTTTGAAGGTGGATGTCATGGTCTTTCTTTTAGGTCTAACATGGTGGCTAAGTAATGGTGTTATTGTGGTAGGTAGGACAAAAAAATGATGAGGAGTGGGATTATAGGTAATTACATCTTTAAGACTCTATGTGAAGGGGTTTTCACATACATTTGGTGGCTGCTAAAACCATCGGTTGCTATTGTAATAGGTGGAAGCTACCCCTTATTGTCATGGTGGTTTGGCCCAAGGTGATATGGGGGAGTAGGATGATAGGTTTAAGGAATGATTCAAGGATGGTGATGCGTTGAATAAATAAGGGAAAGCCAAAGAGGAAGGGGTAAACTTGGATGTTGTTAGGGAGATTTATGGCTGAATGTAGGGAAGAAGAAGAACAATAAGCGCAAGAGGGGTGGGAAGGGGATGAAGGATAAATATACACAACAAATAGTTGGGTATGAATGAAATATTATATACAATAAAGTGTATAAGGACTTATAAATACAAACAATCAATATAATGCACAAACTAAATTCAAATAAAACCAAATTTAGGAGATAGTAGGTTACTAAGTATATCATAGTGGAAAATTGTTGATCTTTTATTTTGTAAAATAGGCTAAGGGCATTTTGTATCATTTTTTAATGTTAGATAGGTATAAAAGTCAGCTCTTTCTCTAATGTTATTTTGAAAGCCAAAATGTATATTAACTATATATTTGTAAGAAAGTTTCAATTGCTTCAATAAGATTAATGTCTAGATTTATAAAAAAAAGAAGTATAAATAAGGCATTGCTTATTGTTTCAGTTACTTACAATTGTTTTGGTCATGAAAACTTAAGATAGAGTATATTAGATATTATATCACATAAATAAAATGGTATGTTGGGATTTTATGTTGAATAAGGTACTTAAATACACTAGGGGAAAAAGATCACTGTGGATGTAAACTAAACTTGATAATTGGGTTACAACTCCAAATTTAAGTTAAATTTTAATATATTAATCATGATTAAGTGGGATAATTTCTTAAGATAAATGCAATTATTGAAGAGAAAACTTCTAATTAAAAGAATTAGTTAGACTAAGTTTTACATAATGCCATTTTAATGAAGGCAACTAGGGTTATTTAAATTATAGATTTGCTTAATTATTATTCATCTAGAAATTTTAGGATTATTTTAATAAATATTGATATATAAACATCTTTATTCATAGCATGTGCATATTAACATATAGTATACACTATATGGGGTCTAGCTTAACTTTAAGACATGCATCACTATCAATTTTAGGTTGAAGGATGTTTAAAACCAATCCTAGAGGAAAAGAATTTACAAAAATGTCGTGTTAGAAAATGTATCTAGGTTTTAGTGTATTACAATAATCTTGGGGGAAGATTTCTCCTTATGATATAATAAAAGTGGGAGGTATTATCCTGGGAAAGGACACCTCCTATAATCAATATGGCAAGGAGAGTAGACTTGAGAAAGGATACCTACTTAAATAGGATATTACTCCTACTAAGAACACTCCCATGATGAATATATATAGAAGAATAAGCTTCAAAGAAATTTCTTACAAAAATGATATGATTTGGAGAATAAGCATGTAATATGATACTTTGTGTATGTCAATGTGTTTTAAGCATTGGAAATGAAGTCATAATGTGAGATAATATTGAAAAAGGAAATAACTCATGTTATGCATGAAAATTTGATAAGATTGTCAAAGGAAGAAATAGCAGGAGATAATCCTAGAAAAGGAACTCATGCTTATGTTGTGAGCATGGAGATGGAGTTCATCATATGCAATACACATGTAAAATGAAATCTCTTATGTTTACCATGAGATGATCCTAAGATACGACATCTCCAATAATAAATAAGCATATTATTGCATAAGTATTATTGATAATGCAATCAAAAGTAGTATTGATAATGCAACCGAAAGAGTTAGCATGGGACATGTCACCTCCAATGATGAATGAATATGATAATGAAAAGTAGGTAATCATGTGAGGTAATCCTAGGGAAGGAATCCTCTACTCAAATATATAAATGTTATGTAATGAGGTGAAAATAAATGTTGTGTATTGATGTGGATATCAATGTCATGTAATAGAGAAGCCTAAAATGATATGTAATTTATGTTATATTAAAGGGAAATATTCAATGATTCCTTCAATGTTATGTATGGGGTAGAAGACCACATTTGTACATAAAAGTCTTTGTTGAGGACTTCCATGATGTATGAAGCCTAAGTGGTTTTGAACATTACCATGCTAGGGTAATTAATAAATTTGGAAATGGCTAGCTAGAGAAATGAGAAGTCGAAATATTATTTACATGATTTTTCTTATGATAGTAAAAAGGGAATGCATCTATAAGTAATAATAAGTTTGTGGTTTTTGTTTTATAACATCAGGAAACATGTTCTCGATTCATATTCTTTGTTACATACTCATCTTGATTTTGAGATCTATTGTGTATCCAGAAGACAAAAACATCCTCGGGTGTTTAAGGTTATAAACATGAAGAATAAGTGGGAGTTAATGTGGGTGGTCTTCATGAAAAAGTTATAAGTTCTAGATCTAATTACTAATGCCTTTAATTGTAGTGATGGAATAAATTTTACATCTATCGTATGCATCACAAAAAAATGAAAATTGATATTTTAAATATGAAGTGGCGTCCTTGTTTTCATTATACCATGAGGTGTGATTATGTTCTTTCTTCCCTTGTTGTGTTTGTTTTCATAGTTAGTTATCCACTATGTGATCCACTAGTTGATGGTGCACAACTAATACAATAATGTAATCGATAAAAAGGTGTAAATGTTAGGTTCATATGAGTGTGACACCTGTAAAATCACATAGACATAAGAGGAACAATAGCAACCATATTTTATTGTTTGAGGAGTGTCACAAAAACATGGTAATGATTACTATAATAAAAATAAAACCATCCGGGCAAAAAAATATGTCACATTCTCGTACATGTCATCAAGATATGAACTTATAATACATTAAGTACTACAAAAGGATGTCATTACATGAATGTAAAATTTAATGAAACTAAGTTGAGTCAATTGATAACATATAGATGACATTCAATCAAGAAAGGTTTAACTTTTCCTGTTGTATCCTATCTTTATGTTGTATGATGCAATCATAAAGAGTGTTATACTAAAACATGTTGTTCATATAGTAATGACTGATAATGAAATTGAAACAACATAAAATCATGACTCATTAAGAATAAATCTTATAGAAATGTAATATAAACAATACCATAACTACACTAACGTAGATATTTTAAGGTGTCATCCTCAGATATTTGGTACACATTATTTGGATACTACTTTAAATTTTGATAGAAACATGTCTTTGAATCGCATAGAAGTGCCTATCGGCACTGAAGTTCCAAAGAGTTTCACCTAAGTGCATGTAAATTGTAGATGAAGCACCCCAAAATTTTCACCATTAGTACCTCTAATTTAGGACCCTTATAGAATTCTATATGTATCAATTCTTATTCATTATATAATTTCATTATCTAGCTTAGTTTACTTTATATTATATTTGTGAAATGTGAATAGATCTATGTTTAATCTAAAAAATAATTATTTGAATTAAGATTACTCAGAAGCATTATTAGGTATCATGACAGCTCTGATTAGTCAGTGAAACTAATTATAAAGAAAATCACAACAAAACATATCTTTATTATGAAAACTAAAATTTGAGAAATAAAACAAAAATTTTAGAGGATGGCGGCGCGAGGGAGCGGTGGCACGCTAGGGTTCCGAGGAAGTTCAAGCGGCCAGGAGGACGATGGGGACCCCGGAGGGACGGGTAGCGGTACTATTCCACTCGGAAATACGGGGATGCATATTCAGTTTGCAAGTCGAAGGAGCCTGGGAGAGAAATCACAGGAAGGCAGAGGGCAGCAAAACCCTAGTGGGTCGGAGATGGAAGTAGAAGAACCAGATAAGGCCTTCCCACCGCTGGGGTAGTAGAAACAAAACGGTTCACAATCTCGTGCAGGAAACTCTGGCGCCGCCGGTGCCGTGTCAGTAGGGCAGCAGATGCACTACAAAGAAGAAGGAAGACAGCACGAGAACAGCCACGGCTACATCCAGATAGATGCAGACAAAACCGGTATCAAACTTCAAAAAGAAAACATCATCGAGACAGAAGTTGAAGGTTTCCCATCGTTTAGTCTCAGCACGGAACAACCTGTTGAAACCGTGGCAATTTGCGGTAGTCGTTAAACTCATCGCAAGGGACATTGGCTACATGACCCTCAGAGACAAGATCCAGCTCATGTGGGCACCGGATGGAGGATATAACCTAATCAATTTGGACAATGATTACTATCTCGTGCAACTTCAGAAACTGGACGATTACCTGAAAGCTCTGATCGGCAGCCCATGGCCTTTGTTTGGCTCCTATCTCACAGTGCAAAGATGGAATCCAGGCTTCTCCCTAGAGAAAGATCACCCGGAAACCTTCGTAGTGTGGGTTAGAATTCCTAATCTGCCCATCCATCTGTACCAAGATGCACTCCTGGAGGCGATCGGTAACAAAATAGGCAAGACGATTAAGGTGGATACTAATACCACATCTCAAAGGCGGGGGAAATTTGCCAGATTAGCAGTGGAGTTGCAAACCGGTAAACCCCTCGTACCTGCTGTCTTTGTCGAGGGGAAAAGACTTATGGTCCAGTACGAAAACATCCCTTACATCTGCCTCTGTTGCGGACACGCTGGACATCTTGAGAAGGAATGTGTGATCCGCCCCCAACCACAGCCTGCGACTAGTGGAGACGGAGCTGGAGGAACTAGCAGCGTCGAGTATAAGGACCATATGGAGGCCTTTGCAGAATCGATACATGCACAACCGATTGTGAGGAAGCCAAGGCGGAAAGCTCAGGAGCAGCCCAGCAAACACATGGTCACACGGAATCGATTCAAAAACTTGGAGGAGCCAGAAATAGAGGAAATCCAGGATACAGATGACGAGGAAGGCCCCGGAGCTGAAGCGGTTGCAGAGAGAGTCACCCGGATTGACAGGAGCACGAGGAAACAGAAATCAAGAATGGAAAGAATGAACAATAACAGCAATAAACGGCCCCCATTTGTTGAGTCCAATGTTGGAAACCAACGAGCAGCACAACCAAAGCCCCCAACAGCTCAGACCAAAAGAGGAAAAGGCAAGGAAAACTTGCACTCGGCAGTCGTCCTGATCGGCGATAGAGTCACTACAGGTACCAGCTACAACCAAGGAGAAACCAGAGATCTCCCTATTGGCTCCTTTGTGATGGGAGCCTCCGACCCAGGCCCAGCCCAGGCTTTCTACTTTCCTGGAAGGGGTAGTGCAGGGATACATCTGCGCAACAGGAAGATACTGGCTATGGCAGAGCCGGTTGAACCAGGCTCAAAGAAGCGAGGCAGGAGAGGCGTGAAGGAGCTGGTCAGAAAGTATAGGATTTCGATCTTGGTTGTGCTTGAACCACGAACCTGTGGTGCACGGGTGGAGGCCATTATCAGAAAGCTGGGATTTCCTTTTTCTCACCGAGTCGAAGCCATCGGATACTCTGGGGGAATTTGGCCAATGTAGAAAAACTCCATTATGGAGATGGAGATCTTGATGAGCCACAGACAATTTATTCACTGCAGTGTTGATGGTAGGTATCTGTTTACGTTTGTTTACGGCAGCACTGTCCGCGAGGGACGACGTCTCCTGTGGAACAGGCTCCAATCCATTGCCCATACTACGGACCTGCCTTGGTCGGTCCTGGGAGACTTTAACGCCTATCTTAAGCCCGACGAGAAGCTCAGCGGTACGGGGTTCGATCGTAGGAGTTGCGAAGATTTCCACAATACCTTAACATCCACTGGTTTAGTCGAACTTGAAGCATGCGGCCCACGCATGACCTTCAAGAGAGGACTTCTCCAAGAGAAGCTGGACATGGTACTAGGCAACACCCGTTGGCTGGAAATGAACACACAATGTCGAGTGGAGGTGGTTGAACAGCTCCAATCAGACCACGCCCCACTCCTCGTAACACTGGGATCTATAGAGGGGGAGGGACACAGACAAAGATATGGAACAACGCAAGCTAGATGGAAACTCACGGGAGGTTTCCAACAAATAGTTAAGGAGGCGTGGACATCCAATCAGGATTTCACAATAGCTGCTAAAGCATTTCTTGCCAAGGCGTCAGAATGGAATAACACTGAGCGCAGAAAGAACACTTGTACCAAGCGAGCACCCGAGGTGCACTTGCTGCTGGCCCAGGAGCAACTAGCACGTGAATACACACACGACATGGAGAACATAGTGCTTGACATCCAATTCAAGTTGAACGAAGTTCTTAAGAAAGAGGAGCTCGATTGGCAGCAACGCGCTCACTGTGAGTGGCTCCGATCTGGGGACAAGAACACGAAGTTCTTCCATGCCTTTGTTAAGGAGAGAAGGTGGAGGAACAAGATCACCATGCTAAAAAATGAAGTAGGCACCTGGCTAGACAAGGAGGATGATATTCGTGATCTGATACTGGTTTATTTCAAGCAGCTCTACACAGAAGACAAGCCGAGCGGCAGACGGCACCTTTGCACATAGTACAGTGGCTCGTTCCCAGCAATCACGAAGCACCAACAAGATCACCTAGGGAGGATGCCAACAGAAGAAGAAGTGCGCCAAGCACTATTTTCCATGGCAAAATTTAAGGCCTCTGGGCCTGACGGAGTGGACTCCAACTTCCTATAATGTAATTGGAATACCATTAAGAATTCCTTAACATCCTTTGTTTGTAATATCTTCGCAGGAAACCATTGGGACAGAGACGCAGCAAATGCGTTAATGATCCTAATCCCCAAGAAGAACAAGCCTGAGATGTGTGCTCAACTCAGGCCTATCTCATTGAAAAATGTCTGCATGAAAGTGGTGACGAAGATCATCGTGGCGCGGCTTCAACCTTACCTCAGTAGCTGGATTGACCCGGCCCAGTCAAGCTTCATTCCAGGAAGAAGGATAAGCGACAACACAATGCTGGTTCAAGAAGCAGTCCACTCAATGGAGAAGAGGAGAACCAAACATCACACCATGGCAATCCAACTCGACCTCGCCAAAGCTTATGACAGAATGAGCTGGGAATTCATCGAGGACACTCTTCGCCGTACGGCCATCCCTGAAAAACTAGTGGTGATCATCATGGACGTAATCTCAGCAGGGTCCACGACCATTCTTTGGCAAGGCAGGGAGTCTACAGCTTTCCAACCGACAAGAGGAGTAAGGCAAGGAGACCCGTTGTCCCCGTACATCTTCATCCTTTTCCTAGATCGACTAAGTCAAGCCATACAGGAGTCAGTGACTCAAGGATGATGGAAGACTGCCACCTTCAACAAGGGCAAAACCTAAATCTCACATGTTTGCTTCGCAGACGATATCATGCTCTTCGGGGAGGCGACAGCCACACATGCCCGCACTATTAGCCAATGTCTGAGAAGGTTTGAGGATGTGTCTGGACAGTTGTTGGCAAAGGATATATCAAGCATTTTCTTTAGTAAAGGCACACCTCAATCCATTAGACGGCGCATCTGCAGGAAACTAGGAATGGTAGAAACGACCAAACTCGGCAAACACCTAGGGGTACCGATTGTCCACCAGAGGAAGAAGAAGGAGCTTTACCTCTCAAAAACAAGCACAATCGAAAACAAAATTGCTAGATGGGCGAATAAATACATGTCACTGGCTGGAAGAATCACCCTGGAGAAATAAGTACTTACTTATTCAGCTACCTACCTGATGCAAACATCGGCAATCCCCGTGACTATATGTGACAGAATTGATCAGGAGGTTTGTTTGGGCTGGTAACTCTGAAGGGAGGGGCATCCCTCTAGTAAAATGGAACAAAGTCATTGCGGACGTCTCACAAGGTGGCATGGGCATTAGAAGTGCAAGGGAACAAAACAGAGCCTTACTCATGAAAATTGCATGGGAATTCATCAATCGCAGACCAACCCTTTGGGTTAGCATGATGACTCATAAATACAGCAGAGGTGCCAAACTCGCCGAACATGGGTCTCCTATGTGGCGAGCTATTCGACCCCTCATTCTAGACATCCAGCAAGAAGCACGGCGTACGCTGGGCGACGGACAAAGCATAAATGCCCAGTTCGATGCCTGGATTAGAAGCATCCATCCACCGACTCTCAGAACTGGGAAGGTAGTTCCCCCCAAACTGCAGGACCTCACTGTGAGCAGCATGGTCACGTGTGAGGGGGAATGGGACAAGGCTTTCTTAACTGAATGGTTTACTTCGGAAATGGTATAGGACATCCTTCTGACGGGCATCCCACACCCCGAGTGTGGATCGGATGGATGGTTCTGGGAGGGCACGAGAAGCGCTTATGCAAAGCTGATTGGAACGAAAGCTCATGCGACTGAAGGTAAATGGATGATCATTGCTAAGGCTAAGGTGCCCCAGCGTATACGAGTATTTGGGTGGCTCATGGGACACGACAGGCTGCTCACTAATCAGCTACGCTACCTCCAGATGCGGGATGGAGGAATCCACGCTACACGCTGTCTGTGACCGTCACTGGAGCCGCAGAGTTTGGCAATTGATCAAGCCGCAATTAACTGATGATTTCTTCTCCATCACATGCATCAGGGAATGGATTGCCTTAAACCTTAACCCCCGGCAAGAAGGAGATAATTGTCACAGCACCTTTCTTACGGCTTGCTGGATACTATGGAAGCAAAGAAATGAGTTCGTTTTTCAAAACAGAACCCCCCCAGCCGAAGTGACGTGCGTCCGAATCAGAAGTGGAGTCCACACATTCCTTAAAGCGGCAGAAAACCAACAACATGCTACAGACGAACAACTGGGCAGGCGGCAAGGAGGATCGATTATCCCACAAGTTGATCTTTACCTAAATGTTGATGTGGCAGTGGATAACAGGAAGCAGAACATGTACTCCAGCTGGGTACTACGAGACCAACAAGGCTACTGGAAGAATGGTGGTGCTCACATACTGAGAAGGAGGGACCCTTTGGAAGGGGAAATGCAGGCCATCTCACTGGGGCTCGACATGTTAATCGAGAGAGGGACTGCTGCCACATGCGTGTTGACGGACTCACAACTCTCAGTGGAGATTATCCATGACAGGATCGAGACACCTGCATATTTAGCCAACCTGAAGCGTGCAATAATGAGGACACTACAGAAAGTTAGAGAATGCAGATTAGTCCATTATCACCGTGAGTTTAATCGCCTAGCTGACACCCAGGCTAAATGGTTCCTCAAGAAACCGGCCCCTAATATTAGTTTTCACTTCTGTCCACAAGAGTTAACCACTGTCTATCTCAGTGAACGGTTCCCTAATAAACCTCCCTGGGTATGTCCAGGAGGAGCAGAGGAACATCTGAACAATGTGTATTCGTGTTCAAGTGTTTAAGCAGTAGTAGTAGTATTATAAAATAATAAAAAAATTTGTTTCTGTTTAAAATTTATGAATAAGGGACCTAACATAAATCATATATTTGTATATAAAAAATACTTAACCATATTAATAAAAGTTCAAATGATATGGACCACTTACATATGATGTATAAATACCCATCCCTTAGTGTGCATATACTTGTCCAGATCTTAATTCCTTAAAGAGGGACCAAAATACTATAGATGTAACATGATCGTCCAGGTTTACCTTCAAATCTTTATTTATTGTTCTTGATACCTCTTGTATGATAATCTAATAAAATGTGATAGTTGAATGAGTAATATTTGAATAAATTGTCTAAGAGAACTAGATTATAATTGAATATTGAATGTATCAAGGTTCGGGATGAATAAACCCTAAGTTGTATTAGAATTTGGTTAAAGAGATGTTAAACTCAAACTTAATTAACCATATGATAGGTGATATTAATTAATCTTATGAGGAAGGGTACAGTAAAATAGGGCATATTGTGTTAATAATGGAGTTTAGAAGACCTAAAACTTCTTTTTTATAGGACTTGGACTAATAGTTGGATGACCACTAATCTAGGAAGTGACATTGACCACATCACTCATAATGGCCAATCAAGGTGACCAAAGTCATCCAACTTGGCCCACATATTGAACAATTTCTTGTCAATTTGGAGCAACTTGTCAAGTCCCAGACTCAGTCTTTTGCTTCAAAACTGAGACTTTGTTGATGCAATCCCATAGACACATGTACTCAACCTATATGTTTGACTATTTTGCCAACTTCTTAAAGATGGTGCTTCAATTGGTGTCTTGGGTGTTTTCACGTACTTTTCAGCCCAAATTAGCACATAAGATTCTTGTAATTGACTTCGGCATGTTGGATCAAGAAGAGGCAATTAGGATGGTGGTTCTTGGGGTTTTGTTTTCCCTTGGCTTGGTGGAGCTTGGTCTTGGGTTGATCATGGAGGAAGGATAAGCTAGATATTAGTTCTTCCCCTATTCTTGTTCATGGAAATTCTACATATCAAGATACAATCAGTTACAACAAATTTTCAATATCTTGATAGGATATCCACATTATTCTTAATTAACCATAATGTGAATATTCATTATCATAATATGGAAGTTTTGATGCAAATCTTATTGATTGCTTGCACAATATCCAATGCTACATGTTTTCTTTGTTGTTAATGATGTGATTCATCCTATGGATGATGTTGACTGAGAATAACATACTTGTAAGGAAACCATAACATGTAAGACAAATAATTAATACCTAATTGGAAAGAAGATGATATCCTATATGAGAACTATTGATTATAAAGGAATTACCTAAGTGCAGAATGGAAGATAAACCTAATGTGTATAATGAATTATCCACAAAGGTTTTACTAAAATATGTACTCATGATTAATTAGATGTTAGGTAAAAATGTTGAACTAAGATAGTTTAAGGTGATGCTTTACATGTAATGTGAATATGAGAGGGATGATGGCAGAGTTTGTGAAATGATAAAGATATACATTGGTCCTCGTACCGTATAGAAACTTGTGAGGTTATGATATGCATCATATGTATACATAAATGGAAATTCCATGTGTTACATTATGTGTGAAAGGATTAGTGGGGCACAGATATGGGGAAGAGGCCCCAATCATGTGCTTTTGCTTCTAGGAGAGAGTAGCAAAATCATGTTATAACTCTCTACCCTAGGAGGAAGCGAGATTGGGTATTTTTCACACACTTGAGTGATCCTGAGATACTGGGCTTTTCCATATCCCTTTTGAGAACTTGTCTCTTGAGCCATCACTTTCACGACAGATGGGATATTGGACTATGGCCGTATCCCAATAGATGGGCATTCTAGTACCACATGGATGATGTGATTGTTTGAGAGGTAAGTGTTCAGATATATCATTTAAATAAAAAACATTCCAAAGATGTTATTAAGATGGGATCCATAAAATACTATGATAGATTAAATGTTTATTCATTTTCTATTCATAATTTATACTCCTACCATGTTATACATTTACTTAGGAATCCATGTAGCATAAGAATAAACATCACATGGCTATTCCTATCTTCTATGTGGGAGGTACCCACCCAGTGAGGTGGAAACACCTCACAAAATACGTTTTTGATGTTTAAGTATAATAGTTCCACAATGTATATGTGGTACTTGCAGGTGGCGGTGTGTTGCTTATGCTAGTTCTTATAGAGTCCCTACACACTTAATTTTTGGCAGGAATGGTCGTAACATACTTTTCTTCACATGTTCCTTCTATAAAATCTTGTGATACTTGTTTACACTTTGGGATCATGATGCAGTAGAGAAACAAGCCCTTGTAATATGAAATGTTTATGATATGATATCAATTCTTAAATTTTGATGATAGAATGTCAATCATATGAGTTGAGCCAACATGGAATGATTTGAGTTTGTATTTATTCTTTTGCTTTGTTTTTTATTACATTGAGGTTTCATCGTGTTCATCAGCAAGTGTTCTTTAGTTCTTTTATTAGCATTGTTGTTTGGGTTAATTAGGTTAGCATGGTGGTGGGTACTACAAAAACTACCCTTAAATTTTATATCATTTTTGTTATTGACGATCTAGGTCCTTGATTAGAGGTTTAATGTCATGATATAGAATATCCACATTATGCTTAATTGACCATAATGTGGATATCTTATATCATGATATGGAAATTTGAAAGCAAATTGTATTGATTTATTTAAAATATCCATTGCTACATTATGTTTAACTAAGCGTAGATATCATCTATCATGATATTTGTTAGTTGATGGTGTTTTAGATACCTCTATCATGTTATGGAAAATTGAATTCAAAATTTTATTGATTGCTTTTACAATATCCAATGATATAGATCTTCTGTATTGTTATTGATGTGGTTCATCCTATGGACGATGTTGATTGACAATAACATACTTATAAGGAAACCATGAAATGTAAGATAATTCAATATTACCTAATTGGAATATTCCAATTAATAGAGATGATATCATAGAAGAGAATGATTGATTATAAGGAATGCCCTAAGTGCATAGTAGAAGTTACGCCTACTACGTATAACGAATAATCCATGAAGGCTTTACCTAAATACATACTCATGATTAATTTAGATATGAGAAAAGAATGTTGAATCAAGATAGTTTAAGGTGATGATTTAAATGTAATGTGATTGTGAGAGGGATGATGGTAGAGTTTGTGAGATGACAAAGATATAGAGATGATCCTTGCATCATAGGAAACATAGGAATTTAGATGTGAATCTTATATATACATATGTTGAAATGACATGTGTCAGGTTATGTGTGAAAGGATTTGGGGGCACAGAGATGGTTAAGAGATCCTAACATGTGTTTTTGTTTGTAAGAGCGAGTGGTAGAGTCATTTTATAACTTTTCACCCTAGGTGGAAGTGAGATTGGGTATTTTCCACACACTTCGCTCCTTTTGAAATGTTAGGATTTTCTGTATCCTTTTAGAGTACTTGTCTCTTAAGCAATGACTTGCACAATGCCTAGGATGTCAGAGTGTGGTTGTATCCCATTGCAGGTGAGATGTTAAGAGATATTATGTAAGAAAATGTTTTAAAGATGTTATTATGATGGGATCATTTGAATACTATGATAGAGATACTTTGAATGGTTTTCATTTATTTGTATCATTTTTGTTCCTACCATGGTATACACTTACTTGGGAATCTATGTAATAAAAGAACAAACATCACATGGCTATACTTGTCATTTAAACGGGAGGTTCCCACTCACTAAGGTAGAAACATCTCAAAAATTGTGTTTCTAATGTTTTTAGGTATAAGAGTTCCACACTGGATGTGTGGTACTTGAAGGTGGCACTATGTCGGTTATGGTAGTTTAGATAGATCCCATATACTCTTAGCTTTTGGTAGGAATAGTTGTATCATATTGTTTGTTGCATGTTCCTTGTTTAGAATCTGATAATAGTTTTTATACTTTGAGATGATGTTGTAATATAAAAGAAAGACCTTGCATATGAAATATTTATGATAAAGAGATCAGTTCTTAAATCTTGATGATAGCATGTGAATCATATGATTTAATCAAATATGGAATGATTTGAGTTTTCTGTTTATCCTTATGCAATGTTTCATTGTTTGCATTGAGGTTTCACCATGTTCATCGACAAGTATTGGTCAGTTCCTTTTTTAGCCTCATCATTTGGGCAAACTAGTCTAGCATGGTTGGCGGTTGCTAGAATCACTACCCTTAAATATTAGATCATACTTCATTATTCACAACTAGGTCCATGATCAGGGTTTAATGTCATGATATAGTATATCCACTTTATACTTAATTAATCATATTGTATATATGTTATATCACGATAAGGAAATTTGAATGTGAATCTTATTGATTGCTTTTACAATATCCAAAACTACAATATGGTCAATTAAGCATAATGTGTATTTCATTTATCATAAAAAATATGAACTTATATAGAAGAAAACAAAATTGCTTATTTATCCTTTTTAATCACATATGTAATAAACATGAACTTATAGAGATACACAGCACTACCCATATCTTTATCCTAAAAGGACATATGACAAAAAGTACATACGCTAAAAGTACATATGCAATAAACATGAACTTATAGAGATACACAACACTGCCCATATCTTTATCCTTTGGGGGAAGAATCGGTCATTGAGTTCCAGTAAATGTAAAAGGTTTAAAGTCTTTTATCATGATATGGAATTTGAATGCAAAACATTGTTGATTACTTTTACAATATACAACGCTACATTTTTTATTTATTTCTAGAGATGTGACCCATCCTATGGATGATTTTGGTTGGGAATAATATACGTGTAAGGAAACTATGAAATTTAAGATAATTCACTAATAGCTAATTGGATAGTGGATGCGTTAAGTGCATAGTGAAAGATACATCTAATCTATGTAGTGAATTATCAATGAAGGCTTTACTAAAATACACACTCATGATTAATTAGATATGAGATAAGACTATTGAACCAAGATATCTTAAGGGTATGCTTGACATGTAATGTGATTATGAGATGGATTATGGTAGAGTTTGTGATATGATTAAGATATAGAGATGATCCTTGTATCATATGAAACATGTCAAGTTTGTGGACCATATGCATTTAGATATGGAACATTTTACAAGTTATGTGTCAAAGGACTATAGGGACCCATTGAAATGCAACAAAGACCCCAATCATGTGTTTTACTTTTGGGAGAGAGTGTTAAAGTAATTTTTTTAATTCTCTACCCTAGGAGGAAATGAGGTTGGTTCATGTCCACACACTTCACTCCTAAGAAGTTGGGTCATTCCATATCCCTTTTGAGTACTTTTCTCTTAAGACATCACTTGCATGAGGACTGGCATGTTGGACTGTGGTCGTATCCAGTATGGACAAAGTGGTACCATAGATAGGATGTTAAGACATATTCATAAGAAAAATATTTAAAAGATGAGATTAAGAAGGTACTAATTGAATATTTTTTATAGGGATACTTTGATTGTTTATTCATTTCTCTTTCTCATTTATACTCCTACAATGTTGTACACTTTCTTAGGAATCCATGTAACAAATGAATAAACTATTATAGGGCTATGATTGTCTTTGGAGTGGGAGGTACCACTCATTGAGGTGGAAACACCTCTAAAAATATGTTTGGATATTTTTAAGTGTAAGAGTTCTGCAATAGATGTGCAATACTTGGAGGTGGAAGTATGTTGGATTTTGTAGTTTAGATAGAGTCACTACACACTTAGTTTTTAGTATCACTCGTAACATATTCTTTGACCTATATTCTTTCTTTAGAGTCTGTAATATTTGTAACACTTTGGGATCATCATGTAATGGAGAAACAAGCCCTTGCGATATGAAATGTTAATGAGATAGATATGAGTACACTCATTGATATATAACATATAGTGGTGTATTCTAATGAGAACCCTAATGTGGTGATAACATGAGATCCCTTTTGTAAAATATTCCTTCCAGCTTGTTATTTATGATCCAACCCTAAAAATTTAGTTTCTATCATTTCATATACCTCCACATGAGTTCTCATGTAAATTGGTCCTACATATCTTTTAGGGAAATGTAAAAATCTTAACATTCCATATTGATTTTTGATTGACACTTAGATGAAACAATTTTAAATTATATATATATATATATATATATATATATATATATATAATATTATAATGGTTTTTGCATAAAGGTAAAGACAATGATGTTATTCCATCCATATAGTTGTATTCATGAAAATCATCATAAATTTCAAATTATTCAAAAGGCTTACATTGTCTCTTCATATTGGGCTCTTATGTGACCAAGCTATACAATACCCACATTAATGTCAATATCATACAAGGTAGATGATATAGGTTTGACTATCAGTGTGTCAAATTGTAGTGAAGTTACTTATTGAATACTATACAATGGAATTTGATCATTTGTATAATGTTATTATTAATACGTACAATGGAATTCATATCATAATAACACCACTTCATCCATATTTTTTGTCTCACTATGTCATGAAAACACCAAAATCTAAAATTTATGAAGAAGACTACTCTTTAAGATCTTCTCAATACAGCTTGTTTGTAAATTTTATATAAAAATAAATTATGATATGAAAATATAAATGATTACCCTTTGGATGTGTTTCCATACTTGAATTTATATTTTTGGTCCTAGATCATATTGGCATTTTAGTTAGCTACTTTTTCTTTCATGAATCTAGCTAGATCCTTTGCTAGGTCCATAAATAACAGAATCTAATTTTCTTCCTCTTCTTGCACCTTTGTTTGACCTCTATTCTAAAGGTGATGCTTGTTTAGGGTATGATGGGTTTTCTCACTATGTCTCACCATTTCGTCTTCTTTTGATGATGACCTTACTTTCTTGGTGCTTGGCCAAATCATAGTGGATAGTTACCCCTTGTTAGGATAGCCTAGAGAGTGGTTATTGTGATCTCACTTCCATGCCTATGAGGAAGCGTCATCCAAGATTATATATGCCACCACGCACCATTCTACCTTGTCTTTCGTTTTTTTAAGTGTAGGCCATGGGTCCTTTGTCCTTACTCGAGTAGGACCAGATGGTAGTGGGTGTTCAAATCTTATGTGATTCCATAGTGCCTTCCTTGCTAAATGAAGGTCATGTAGGGGCTCTACCGATATTGATCATTCAATGTGAATCCACTCAAGGGATATGGGTGTTAGGAAAGTTATGGGAGAACTTTTGAGGTTTAACTCCACTCAAGATGTTTGGTTGATAGAAATCCCAACAAGATAGAAGAATTGAAAAGTTTCCCTTTGTTAGGTGTGGGTCATGGATGATATAAAGAGTCATTATGAGAGTATATAAATTTGATGGGCCTTCATAGTTAATACATGGTGATAAAAATTAGAACATGTTACTATTACACCTCATAGGTGTTGAGTTTCATTTCTATCTTAGAAACAATTTTACTCTTTTATTAAATCAGTAGTAATATTTCCTTGATTTAGTATCTCTTTTGATCTCAAAAAACCACCATATATGTTATATTAGTTTGATTAATAAGTTTCTAACACATGATACGAAATTTTGTGTCAAGAATACCCCTAGATTCAAAGTCATGATATTGAAAGGTATGCAATTCCCAATGCTCGTTGTGCTTTTTTATTCTCATTTCAATTTCTATTCTGAAAGAATTAGATAGTATAACAAAAATCTAGCCCCTAAATTTCAAGTCCTTTTGTCTAACTACACAACACATTATATTGATATCTACTTGGTTGTTACAAGGGCATGATTTATAAACACTAATAAGTTTACAGATGTATGGTTCAAACCATTCTAATGGGACATTTTGATGGGAGAAGTTGGGCAGGTAAGTAAGGAAAATAGAATCTTATTCTTTTAATATTAGTCAAAACTATGTATTTAGTTCATTATCTCTAATTTTTGGTTGACTTTTTTACTATGTAAGGGTAATGCATATTCCTTACCTTCTTTGGATAATTGAACAAATATAAAAGAGTCAACATGTAATGTGCAGCACACTCTTAACCAACGGAGTATGATTAAATGATAAATGGGCTTAATATTACCTATTTACAGCTCTAGTAGATAATATATGAGATTTTTTGAAGTGGTGTAAGGTGATTTGGTAAAATAAATGATCCCTCCAAGGTCATAGTAAGGTGCTTGAGGATCCTAAAATCCTAAGGTTTTCATGATGCACTTTAGTGGATGAGTGACACTAAGGTGATGAGGGTCCTTTCTTAGTAAATTTATTTGCATGGCCTAATGTTTTGGTTAGAAATCAAGAAAGTGGATTCTTTAGGGTATTCTACTAATATACATTTGTAAAATCTTTCTGGCCTTGCATGTGCAGTTTTAAATTAAGGGATGCCTAAATTTTATCTTCTTCCCATTACTAGTTATAATTGTGTGGTATATTTCCCAATTTCAAGTAATTATTAGAACACTTGATGTCTAAATTTCTATCTGTTGATGTTATTGACTTTATGGTACACTTGGACTTGACTTTTTTGTATTGGTATATTTTTTAATCTTTATAAGACACATATTTATATGAGTATCCATTTACTTTCACGTATATAATGACATTTGGTGCTTGCATATATAAACCTTTATAGTTTTCAATAGTTGTATCTACTAGCATTGGAACAAAATACAATAATACGAAGTTTGCATGGGGTTAAGTTATGGATATATTCCTAAAGGTGTATCATGTGAGACCTCTTTCAATTAAAATTATAATATGTGCTTTAGTGCTTTATCATGATGTTTACATTGTTTAGATCCCGAACTACTTATTAATATGTTATATAATTGATTGGTTAGGATGGGTGGAATGGAATTTATTTGGCTTTAATTTGGGTTTTGGGTATAAAATAATATTTTAACATGTTTACTTGATTAAATATAATAAGATGTTCATTGTATATGTATTTATGATGTCATATGTGTCTTGAGGTTTTTCCTAGACCTTTCTAGGGTTTAGAGAACTCAAGGGTCAATATAGAGGTCCAATGTGGTCATTATGGCAGAAGGTTTCATTTTTGGCTAAGTGAGAGCCAAAGATTAGATCGACATGTCCATTTATTGGTCAATCTTTAGCCAAGGCAGTTGTCAGTGACTTAAGTTAGTCACTAAAGACAACCAAGTTGAGTGTCATGACTGACATGACCTTTGTCCTAGTCTGAACAACTTGTGAGGGGCCTTTAGCAACCCAACAAGACATTTTGGGTAAGGTCATTTTCCCATATGTCTAGGGGGTCAGACTGACTTTGAGACTTGTCGTATCACTAGTCCACATTGGTAGGAAAATGTATAAAAGTGGGATAAATTGAAATTTAACCATGCATATATATAGTGATTATGATTAAAATATGAACCTAATCTTTTCTAGATAACATTCTATTGTCTAGGTATTGTATTTGGAAAATGAGTTTGGAGGCGATCCTAGATGATTTAGCTCAAATTAAGTTGGAAACTTGATTTCTTGTCAAATCATAGATCCTTTTAGGTAATTTTTCATTTCTTTTAATTTATTCATTATTTATTCTTTTGTACCCTTCTAGATCAAATTATCTAGATTCTGAAAGACACATATCCTTCTAGTTATAATACCTACTTCTCTTTCAGCCTAGACTGAGGTCAAAGTCTTGGATTTTGTGGGGAATCTCATTTTGGAGGACTTTGATGTGGAAGTAAATTTCTTAATAGTGATTTATAGGCTCCTTCTTTATAGATTCAATGCAAATTCTACTTACATAAATTGAATGGATGTTGTTGGATCCTAGTTTGGGCTCCTATGAGGATCTAGATTAATGTGGTATAAATGGTTATGACATTCAAAAAATAACGTTTCATTATAGTAATTGTTGATATATAATTAAAGGAAAGATAATTATAATTATTCATACCTGATTTACATGAATTATATTGATTTTTATACCATAAAATCAAGTTATGGAAATTTTGCATGATTTTTCTAAGTTATGAAACTTTCTCAAATGATCATGTAGAAGTAAATCTAGAGATTCATGGACATAATATTGAATTATTCATTTCTAAATATGGAATGACCCTTTTATATGAAAGAGAGGTGGTTATGTGAAATATGACTAAGTGTTTGACATTCAAGAAGCTTAGTTAGGTTTTATACCTTTTTTGTTTACTTTCCCTCTCATAATGTGTAAATAGTATGAATACCATGTAAGACAAGCATATGGATCCATATCAAGTGAAACCATAATCCATATTAGGCTTCGGTTGTCTTAAGCATAATAAAATCTCCTTATTGTTCTATTTTTGTAGAAGGGCAATGAGAAATTTTAGCGTGGTATGGGCATCATGGGAAGGATTGTCAAAATTGTTATTTTTTGAGTTTATATGAGTCACTAAGGATCCACACATGTTTTGTACCCTCATATTCACTAACCTCAGTGGGAGTGGGGACAAAATTGTATTCCTAGAGATCATGTAAGGAGTAAGATCCAAGAGGGATCCACTCCTTACTTCCTAAGATAAAATACATACAAAACCCCATCAACAAAAACACAACATAAAATTTGCAAAACTAGCAAGGTGTGTTCCAATTTCTCAAAATATATGGTAAAGAACTATAGTATTGTAGAAACAATACTTGAGTAGTACAAAATTCATCATTGTTCAACATATGGTCCTCTAAGGACAAATAAAAGGAAAGGGGAATCTAAACTGGATAGATCAATTGTAGTGGGCAACCTAGCCATTTCAGAACTTCTCAGAAACTAGACTTGAGTAGCTTATCCAAACTCATGGTCTTCATGATGCTCGTCTCCTAGGTGGGTTGGGAACAACGTCCTAAATAAGAAATCAAAAGAATAGCATGAATCATTGGAACTGAATATGTGCATAAGAAACATCTAGGTATTATGTAGGACAAGGTAAAATAAATTAATAAAGTTCCCATGAAAGAGGCTTTTAGATCAAGTAGGTATTCTAGGGAGATTATGTCCAAGAGAAATCCAATTCAAGAAATGAGGCATTTAATTTAACAAGAGATGTCATCAATTCAAAGAGTTGCCAAATATTTGCATAAAGAATATGAATCGAGCATATATGTGTTTACATGTGACTAACTATAAAGCACTTAGGTATGAAAATAGCATATCTGACATAAATATGAGGTGAGTAGGAAAATACACATCCCATCTATAATATGAGGTGATAGGAAAATATACACATCTTCTCTAAAATAAGGGATGAGCAGGAAAAGATACACATATATTTTATGCAGGTTAGATATACACATCTTCTCTAAAATATCATTTGTAGAAATTAACATGTGTGCACATATATAAGGTGTTGTAATTTATCACCTGCACGCAAATCAAATTATTCTAATGGGTCATGGCATGATGCATAATAAAAGATCAAGAAAGTTAATTTTAAAGAAACAGGGGTATGAGAATATCCATATGGTATCAAGTTGGGGCAAAGGGGCTCATCAATAATAATTCCACAACTTTGTGTAATCAAAGAGAGATAAAGTCACATAAATACCTTTTGATGGGTATTAAGAATTAAGAAAAAAGGTAATATTTTCAAAAGATGTGCCTCGTGTGGAAAAGTAGGGTTTTAGTCAACTTAATGTCCAATAAGAACCCAATAAAAGTATGTCTAGAGTAGCCCGGGTGGTAAGATCTCAGTAAGTCCCAATGAAGGACCCGGGTTCAAACCACACTAAAGGAACTCTACAAATGGAAATTCACGCTGATGTGGTGCGAGAGGGGGTGACCGGACTACACCGACTCATGTCTTGAGAGTTTACCATGTTGTGCTTGCCCGGGGTGCATTCTCTCAGTCACCAAAAAAATGTCCAGTAGGATAATAGGATAGATGCACATACCTTAACCTTGATGCTATGTCATGAAGCTACTACTATTGTCCACCAGTTAGGGTTTCCACCCACCTTTACACATTATTTTCACAAATTAGGTTTCATTTTTTCATTAAATAAGAAACCCTAAAGTTTGATTATTGGGAACCTTTGAGTTAAACCTTAAAACTAGTCTAGAAAGAAAGATCTCATTTTCTTAAAAAAACCAATTATTTATATTTTTTTTATGTTCCAGTAATTAGTTATGCATTTTACAAGTTCACTTCATTTATCGATTCATAACAAGGACAAGACAACCAAAAGACAGATTGACCTTAGTTTCATGATCTATGTTTTTGTGACAAAATTTTCTTGTCATACTTGATTGGTTTGAAATCACATGCGGGAAAAGTCATGGCTAGCTAAATTTAATGGAATGAAAAGGCATCATGCCCCTAGTGAGAAAATGCAAAAACAAATAAAGGAAGATGGGTAGAATAGATAACTCATTGAGGGGATAATTCCTTTTCATAAGCTCATTCCATGGATGCAGTAGTGCACCGGGGTTAGTAACTCCCCCTATGCCTCCCTATGCCCTAGACTTCATCTAGACATCTTTATGAGGTCACGGTGGTCCCAAAAAGACTAAGCATGAGGCATGTGATGGTTTGGGGAATGAATTGGCATTTCCACCATGAAAGAAGGAGACTAAGAATGTAGGCTAGGTACTTGAGAAAAAATGTGAGAAAACAAGAAAAGAAATGGGTTAGAAAGTGTAATGACCAGGACTCCACATTTCTCTAGTAGAGTTCCAAGAATGAAAACTAACCCCATAGACCACTGCTAGACTTGGTTGTGCACTTTGTCCTCACTTACGCGCAACACGGGATCAACTTCTCGATAGGTTGTCCATCTTAATATTACTCTGGGTTGGGCATGCTTAACTATAGAGTTCTTATTGATGAGCTCCCTAAAAACGAGGTGCACCTTGGTGATATGGGTAGTCAAATCAATATTTTTAAGATAATTTTATCTAAGGACTCAAGTCATGGGATGATATCATCTCCACCACTTAGACTCTTGACGTACTAGTTAAGGCTCAACTATATGGCCTCATAATCACTTCCCTATTATTGTGTGATTTGTATATCATCTTTTCACATGTTATCACACACAAATTTGGTTCTTTCTAGTGTAATTCAGTCTCTTTCGTATTAGTTTTGCCATCTTTTTGTTGTTCTATGTGTCCCATAACTTGTATTGCAAATTTACCACAAAAAGACTAAATTCATATGTTATTTCTACAGAAACAGAAGAATACACGGCGTGCAGTTTCAGATGCACGGCGTGCACCATTCCAGAAAAGTTTGGTTTGCTGAAGCAGTCAAGTACACGGCGTGCAGGCTCAGACGCATGGCGTGCAACATTCCAAAGAAATTTCATTCTGTTCAGCCAAGAGAACGCACGGTGTGCACACAGGAAACGCACGGCGTGCGAGATTCCAGAAACATACGGAACGTGAAGACACGGCATGCACATCGAAATGACACGCCGTGCACCTGGGACGCAAACTGCTGAAGAAGTTATGGAAAGTCGCACGGCGTGCAACTCCTCAGCACACGCCGTGCATGGTTCAGCCTGATGTCAACTGCACTGCAGGTGCACGGCATTCACCCCAAAGTGCACGGCGTGCACCTGGCAGTTTCAGAATTTATCCAGAATACGATTTTAAAAGAAAGAGGGAAGCGAAGGGATAGTTACGTTCGGCCATTTGGAGGTTTTCTCTCGTCCCAAAGACAGAGGAGAGCAGAGGAGGGCAATTTGGGAGGAAACTAAGGTGGTTTCTTTCACAAAGAGACCATTTCTTCTTCTCCACTTCTCCTTGGTCATCTTCAAGGTGCAGCCACCGTTCCCAACTCCGAGCAGCTTCTTGAGAGAGGAGTAGGCCCGACTTGGAGCAGCTAAAGGAAGGGAATTTCGTCCTAAAGCCGGAATTCTTGCTCCTTGTGGTTACATCTTCAGTTCTTCTTGTCTTTTCTTCTCTAAACCATGTCTAGCATTGAGAATTCTGTAGAAATTCTACTGTACATTGTTATGGACGAGTAGATCTTTTTTCTTGGGCATGGGAGAGTAACTCCCATGCCATAGCATGTAATGAACAAGTAATTTCGTACTAAATGCATTTGCTTCTTGTTTCCTTACCTTGAGAGTGTCGGTTACTCTTTTCCTTACATGTACTGTTGGCCACCTTATATGCATGATTTCTGCTTTCTTGCTTAGTTTGAGAAGACAAGTAGGTTTGTATGGAGACGCTCTTCTTGGCAACTTTTCTTCTTCTACGAGAGTAGAGAAGAATGAGTTGAGGATCTATTTGTGATCATAAACGAAATTCATGCACGAGAGTGCTGTTTTGAGTTATGATCGTTACATTTACACCGGGAGGTGAAATGTAACACAATTTTTCCTTGAAACATGATCTTATGTATGTTTAAATTATTTTGTTCTCTTGATTTCTATGGAATATGAGTGAAATCCTAATGTCCAAGATTCATAACCTTTTGAAATCAGACCTTCCTTGTAATCCTTGTTTGTTAGCTAAAATCTGAATTTCCTGTAGCTAAAACCTAATCTTTATGCTTTTAGAACAAATCTTTTCTACTCTTTAAATTCGGTTTGGATTGTTGAACTTTAATATTGTTGCTTTCAATTAAATTAACTCAGCTCCTTGTGTTCGACCTTAACTATACTACCTCCGTATACTTGCGGAGTTTGGTTAAGTTGAGTAAACTATCCATTACTTGGATTGAAACTCGTTGCATAAATAAACCAACAAGTTCTTGGCACCGTTGCCGGGGAGCTACGGTAATTTAATTGGAGTAATAAGTACTATTTAGTATTCGAGACTAGACCACCATTCATCATTTTCGAATTTCCATATACCTCTTAGTGTGTTCTTAATTTCTCTTGTTATTTTTCAGGTTGTATTCGTCGTTCACAACGAGGTCTCCAAACATCCGCTTTGCTAGACCTTGAAATAGAATGAACTCTTTCAAGTTTGAGGAGAACAAGAAGATTAGAACAACTACTATTTGGAGGTACTTCACCGTCACCACCGTCATTATCACCACCACCGTCCTCTTCATCTTCTGCAGTAGCTTCACCAACCATTTCAGCCATGGAGGACAATCGCCCTCTAAAATATTTCGCCATGCCGGTTGCCACAAATATTTGTGGAGCCATCAACTTACCTACTGTGGAAGCAAATAACTTTTCAATTGCCCCTTCCATGATGCAAATGATTCAGCAAAATCGTTTCGGGGGTACATCCAATGAAGACCCAAGTCTTCATATTGCATAATTTCTGGAATATTTGAATACTTTTAAGATTAATGGAGTGTCCAATGATGGAATCAGGTTAATGTTATTTCCCTTCACTCTAAGAGATAGAGCCAAGGCGTGGCTCTTGTCTCTTCCCAAGAAGTCTATTAGAAGTTGGGACCAACTGCTTAATGCTTTCCTTGCAAAGTACTTTCCACCAAGCAAGACAGCTCACTTGAGGAACCAGCTCACAAATTTCTCTCAAAGTGAAGGAGAAACCTTATATGATACATGGGAATGGTTCAAGGATCTTCAACGTCTTTTCCTGCACCATGGCTTGACAGACTGGCTCTTGCTGCAAACCTTCTACAATGGACTGTTTTACAATACTCTGTTGACTCTAGATGCCGCAGCTGGCGGTGCACTAATGACCAAGTCTTATAGAGTGGCCTATGATATCATTGAAGATATATCTCTCAAGCACTGCCAATGGGGAGGAGATAGAGGAGCTAAATCCACCTCTATAGCAAACTCTTCAGCCGGAAAGCAAGGAGGAAAGCATCTATTGATGTCGTTGATCTAATTGCTTCAAAGCTAGATGTTCTCACACAGAAATTTGAGAAGATGACCACTCTACCAATTCAATCTGCTGAAGCCACATGTGAAGCTTGTGGTAATGTAGGGCATACTTCTTCCTCTTGTTTTGCCCCTAACGCTATGGAAGGAAATTTTGAACAGGTTAATGCAGTTGGGATGCAAAGGAACAAACAATACAACCCTTATTCCAACCAATATAATTCGGGATGGAGAGATCACCCTAATTTCTCTTACATAAATGCAAGCAACACCCAAAATTTCCAGCAAGGACAGAAACAGCAGCAACATGTCAATCGTCAAGGAAATCCGCTGAGTTTTAATAATAGGGGTTTTCAACAGCAACAACAACCCCAAAGTTCTTCCTTGGAAGCTATGATGGAGAAGTTCATATCAACACAGATGCAACAAAATGAGGAACTCCGAGGAAATGATAAGCTTTTAAAAGATGCTATTGCGCAACTCTCTGCAAAAGTGGATGGAATTTCCACCCACACCAAGATGTTGGAAAATCAGATAGCACAACAAGCTTTAAATCAGCAAAGGATTCCACAATCTGGTTCTCTTCCAAGCCAGCCAGAAGTGAACCCAAGGCAGCAAGCCCATGCCATTATCTTAAGAAGCGGAGCTGAAATTGAAAGACCTTCTCCATCTGAGGAGAAGAACATGAAGCAAACTGTTGAAGAAGAGGACAACACTCCGAATCACAGCGAGGAGAAAGGTAAAGCTGAAATACCACCTTCTTTCAAAGCAACTGCACCTTTTCCTCAAAGATTAGCCAATAAGAAGGAAGATCAAAAATTCAGGAAATTTGTGGACATAATCAACAAACTGCATGTAAACCTTCCTTTTTCTGAAGTTATTACCAAAATGCCTTCCTATGCAAAATTCTTAAAAGATATTCTGACTAAAAGAAGAAAGATTGATCAAGTAGAAACTGTAATGCTTTCTGAACGAGTCAGTTCCATTATTCAAAACCGTCTACCTCAAAAGCTTGATGATTTGGGAGCATTCACACTGCCTTGCAAGATTAATGACACCACTTTTGACAAAGGTTTAGTAGATCTCGGTGCGAGTATCAGCCTCATTCCATTTACCTTATGGCAAGAATTAGATCTTGGGGACTTGAAGCCCACAAGGATGGCTATTGAATTAGCTGATCACTCTATTAAATATCCAAAAGGTATGGTGGAAGATGTACTTGTACAAATTGGGAAATTCTATATACCTTGTGATTTCATTGTTCTTGACATGGCGGAGGTTCCTTCCAACCCTGTTATTTTTGGGAGGCCTTTCTAGAGAACTGTCGGATGTCTTGTTGATGTCCGGGAAGGGAAGCTCACCTTACGTGTTGGGGAAGAGGCTATGGAGTTTTCTATCTATGAAGCTATGAAAGCACCCGCACGTGTTGAAGAAATATGCTTGCTTGATATTGTTGATCCTATTGAAAATGATAGTGAAAATGATGTTGATTTGATGGTTGATCTCTATGATGATGATGCAACTGAATTTAATAATTCTGAAAATTCTGGAGCACATTCTATTTCTAAAGCAACATCTATTGATGAAGATGCTCCACTTGTTGAAGACAAAGTTGATGATAGTACGACAGGCAAAAAGGTAGAATTAAAAGCCCTTCCACCTAAGCTAAGGTATGCATTTCTTGACCCAAATTCTACATCTCCTGTCATAATAAATAGTGAACTAACCAATGATCAAGAAAATAAATTGCTTGCCGAATTGCGTTTGTACAAAGATGTCATTGGTTACTCCATAGAGGATTTAAAAGGCATTCATCCTTCCATTTGTATGCACAGAATAAATATGGAAGATGATGCTAAACCCACTATTGAACCACCTAGGCATTTAAATCAAAATATGCTTGAGGTGGTAAAGAAAGAAATTTTCAAGTTAATTGACGCCGGAATCATATATCCAATAAGTGACAGCCCTTGGGTTAGTGCCATTCACGTGGTACCTAAGAAGGGGGGTGCAACTGTCATCAAAGGAGATAATGATGAGTTAATACAAAAACACATTGTTACAGGTTGGTGCATGTGTATTGACTATAGGCGTTTGAATAAAGCAACCCGCAAAGATCATTTCCCTTTACTCTTTATTGACTTGATGCTTGAACGTCTTGCCAAACATTCGTATTTCTGTTACTTGGACGGGTATTCAGGTTTTTTTTCAGATTCCCATATATCCCCCCGACCAAGAAAAGACCACTTTCACATGCACTTACAGAACATATGCTTATCGTCGTATGCCGTTCGGCCTTTGTAATTCTCCCGCTACTTTTCAGCGATGCATGATGGCTATTTTCTCCGATTTTATTAAAAATATAATGGAGATTTTTATGGACGATTTCAGGGTATACGGCGATTCTTTTGATCAATGCTTATTAAATCTGTCTCTTGTCTTAGCCCGTTGTGAAAAGGTCAACCTAGTACTAAACTGGGAGAAGTGCCATTTTATGGTACAATCTGGTGTAGTACTAGGACATGTGGTATCTAACAAGGGTATTGAAGTGGACAGGGCAAAGGTTGAAGCAATTGAAAAGATGTCTACTCCATCTTTGGTAAAAGACATTCGCAGCTTTTTAGGACATGTAGGTTTTTACAGAAGATTTATTAAAGACTTTTCCAAAATTGCCAAGCCGCTATGTTCTCTTCTTGCAAAAGACACAGAATTTATATTTGATGACAATTGCCAAGCAGCGTTTTCCAAACTCAAAGAAGCTCTCATTTCAGCTCCAATCATCCAGCCTCCAGATTGGGATTCCCCCTTTGAACTTATGTGTGATGCAAGTGATTTTGTAGTGGGAGCTATTTTTGGACAGCGAAGAGACAAGAAGGTTCATGCCATCTATTATGCCAGCAAAACTCTCGATGAAGCGCAAATCAATTACACGACCACAGAGAAAGAAATGCTTGCGATAGTATATGCTTTCGACAAGTTCGGACAGTACTTGGTAGGATCAAAAGTGATTGTGTACACTGATCATGCTGCCATCAAGTATTTGCTGAATAAGGATGCCAAACCACATCTCATTCGTTGGATACTTCTCTTGCAAGAATTTGATCTTGAAATCTGAGACAAAAAGGGTACCGAGAATAGTGTTGTTGATCACCTCTCTAGATTGACCACAGAATCTGGAGATTTATTGCCAATTGAAGATCATTTGCTGATTGAAAAACTTTACGCGTTATCATCCATCCAAGCACCATGGTTTGCAGACATTGCTAATTTCCTTGCTACTGGACAGCTACCTCCGGGTTTGACATATCAACAAAAGAAGAAATTCTTTCATGACGTCAAATTTTATTATTGGGATGACCTGTTGCTATTCAAGCATGGAAGCGATGGGCTAATCCGGAGATGTGTCATTGAAGAGGAAGTCCCAAGTATCATTGATGATTGCCATGCCTCTCCTTATGGAGGCCATTTTGGAGGAGAAAAGACCGCTGCAAAAATTCTTCAAGCTGGTTTCTATTGGCCTACATTATTTAAAGATGTAAATCTATTCGTCAAATCTTGTGATAGGTGCCACATAATAGGAGGAATATCTCGCCGAGATGACATGCCACTCAACTCTATTCTAGAAGTTGAGGTGTTCGATGTATGGGGAGTGGATTATATGGGACCATTCCCATCTTCCTGCGGATATCAATATATTCTTGTTGCCTGTGAGTACATTTCTAAATGGGTTGAAGCCATTCCAACCCAAGCACCAGACGCCAAATCTATAGTCAAGCTTTTTCAAAAGATTATATTACCTCGGTTTGGAGTCCCACGTGCAGTTATTTCTGATGGAGGCACACACTTTGCTGAAAAACAATTCAACAATCTTCTCTCAAAGTACGGTGTAACCCATAAAATCTCTATGCCCTATCATCCCCAAACATCTGGGCAAGTAGAGATTTCAAACAGGCAACTGAAGACTATTCTTGAAAAGACTGTCTCTAGGGCACTAAAGATTGATGATGCATTATGGGCATATCGAACAGACTACAAAACCATCATTGGGACTACTCCATTTAAGCTAATCTATGGCAAATCATGTCACCTTCCGCTTGAATTAGAACGCCGCGCTTTATGGGCAATAAAATTCCTGAATTTCGACATGAAAAGAGCAGGAGAAAAGCGTCTGTTGCAGCTGCAGGAGCTCGAGGAACTTCGACTTGATGCATATGAGAACACAAGGTTGTATAAAGAAAGAACAAAAGCTTGGCATGACAAAAGAATTTGCAGGAAAGATTTTGAAGAAGGAGATAAAGTATTGTTATTCAACTCCAGATTGAAGCTTTTTCCAGGAAAGTTGATGTCCAAGTGGTCCGGCCCGTTCCTAGTACTCAAGATTTTTCCATATGGAGCTGTAGAACTCCAAGGCAAAGACGGAACTTTCAAAGTTAATGGACAACGCTGCAAATGTTACTCAAGTGGAGAAGATGTGGAGAAAGGAGCTTCTTGCTCCCTACAAGATGCCTAAAGTTTTAGAAGAATTCTTACTCCGGACTTTAAATGGAGGACCTCGTGGGAGTTGACCCCACATTAGGATAGATTTCTTTTAAGTTTTTCAAATTAAAAACACTATTTAATTTCACTAATAAGCCTGTCATGGATGAATGTAATAATTTAGACTTAACTTCTATTCAATCTGTCATAATTTTCTGCTGACTAACTACAATTTTCTGCAGAAATCGCATAGTGCACGGCGTGCAAATCAAAATGCACGGCGTGCACTTCAATACAAAATACAGCAGAGAATGTTCTGGAAAAAGACACGGCGTGCGTTTTCACCTTGCACGCCGTGCACCTGGAGACGTGAAAGTCTGAAAACTTTCTGGAAACTAACACGCCGTGCATAGTCATTGTACACGGCGTGCATCTGGGAAGTAATTGCTTCAGCAACTTTCTAGAAACGTACATGGCGTGCATTTCACAAATGCACGGCGTGCACCTGATCTTCGAGTTTGCTATTAAGTTTCTGGAAACATGCACGGCGTGCACCGCAGAAACGCACGTCGTGCACCTGGGTGAATGAAAATCTGTAAAAGTTCTGGAAACGTGCACGTCGTGCACCGCAAAAATGCACGTCGTGCACTTTTAAGTGAAGTCTGGACAAAAAGGGTTGGAGTGCACGGCCTAACACTCTAACCCTAGAGCATGTGCACCCCGACCCCAGAAGCTCTAACCCTAGCAGTCGCTAGTGCGCAGCGCCCTGCAACCATGTCGTGCACCGCTCCGCCGTCAGCTGTTCCGTAGCCGTGCGCAGCGCCTCCAGCTGTGCACTCCACGCCACCATCCCGCAGCAGCAGCTCCATTCTGCCATTCCGAGCCGTCAGCACTCCAATCCAACTGACACAGCCACCGAGCAGTCGTGCACGAACGCAGATGAGCTGCGGACACCTTCTTCTTCCTCACAGCCATGCGTCTCAGCACGCAGCAGCCGTCGACGTCTTTCTAGCAGCCTATGTTCCTTCTCGGTCGATCAAGCAAAGCCAAAGCAATAGCAGTGCCGCCAATCGCATGCTTTTCCCAAAAATCGGGGCTATCTCTGTAGATTTCCGGTTTTCCCCAAATCCGCAGGTGCACGTCGTGCATTGCATCTGCACGTCGTGCATTTATCTGCCTGAGACAGACGTCCAGTCCACTCGTGCACTCTACTGATGGCACCAATCAAGCGGAAGGCCGGCAGCCGTCCAGGCTATCAAGTTACACCTGAAGCAGACTCCTCCAACCCAAGACTGCAGTCTTTTGTACCATCCACGCAGTTCAGGGTCAGGCCTGAAGAAGACGTCGACTACCAATTTCTCATTACAAGGCGTGTTCTGCCTTCACGATACATGTGTGAAGAAGCCGTCACCAAGCTGGGTTTCAAAGATGAGGTAGTAAATCACTTAACCTTTTTGGTACTGCACTACCTCTGCACTCGGGTTACTAAGACCTACCCCCGTCTTTTTTACGAGTTTCTTACTACCTTTAAAGCTGAGAGTGACCCACAACGCCGTCATATACCTTATCAGAATATCAGTTTCCGTTTGCTGGACAAACCGTTTTCCATGAATCTTGAGCGGTTTTGCACTTTACTCAAATGTAACTACGGAGGCTACACTGATTACCCTCCGGCTTTCAACAGCGATCTGTTTTGGTCCGAAATTACTTCTGATACAGTGCATAGGGCACGGAATGCTCGGGAATCTAGCATCCACAACCCTGTTTTCTGAGTCATTCATCGCCTTCTTAGCACGGGACCATTTGCAAAAAACAAAACACAGGGTGTTGTGGGAAAAACTGATCTCTTCTTTTTATGGTGTGTGGTGCAAAGTGAGCAACTCAGTTCTGGTTATTACATTGTACACAAGCTGCTTGATACTAAGAAATAAAAGAAAAGGGAGGCAGGCGACATCATGTGTGGCGGGTTAATTAGCATCCTTGCGATGCAGTTGGGTTTAGATGTAGGTTCCTTAGAACCTACACTGGGGAAGAATCTTGTGGATATAAGCTATCTTATCTCTTGCGGTCTGATCTCCAGACATGGCAACAACACGTCAAAGTTCAATGTTTATATCACAAAGACACAATTCATCACAATCCCCAATGCGAGCCGAAATGATATCAAGAACAAGGCCACTTGGAAAGTGGAGCTTCAGCCAGAAAACGATGAGGAGACACCCACCAAGGGTGCCAGCAGCTCTACGCCAGGTCCTACTCCAGGAACATCTACACCACTGCCACCGTCCACTGGTACTCAGACAGAGTACAGCTGGACAATGCCAGATGTTCAGCACCTCTACAGCTACGTGCAGCGGCGTTTTGATCATTTCGACACCCGCCTAGACCAGATGGGCGCGCAGCATGACACCAAGTTTGACCATTTGAGTGCACAATCCTCAACTATGTACGATATGGTCAACCAGATGGATGTGTGGCACATCTCGCAAGGCCACTACCCAGCACCGCAGTCCTTCCAGTCCCCCTCCCGCCAGGAGACCACAGCCCCTGACGCCCCACTGCATGAGTTTTCCGAGGAACAGCAGCACCAGCATGACCACCAGCAGCAGCCAGGTTCATCATCCGCAACGCCAATGGACATTCCGAACATCGTTAGTCAGTTCTTCCCAGAGCAGGGAGGCGGCGGATCATTTTTTTGATCTTACTCATGATAGGTATCCAGTTTGAACCCCTAAAGTTTGATTGAAGCAGTGAGGACACTGCTGATTTCAGGCTTAGGGGGGAGTAACCGGACGGTATTGGTATCCTAGTTAGCTTTTACTTTCCATGTTTTTTTTGCTTCTTGGCATTTGCTTTTGTACTTTTGTTTCTCTCTTTTTAGTTGTTGTTTTTAGTTCTTCTTTTTCTGATGGCAAATCTAATACGATATGAGATTCATCTTTTATATGTGGAAAGAACTCCTATGCTTAACTGTTCGTCCTCCCTTGATGAGAAATATCAATTGAAGAAGTTGTAAAAATCATGCATTAATCAAATGAAACCTTTGGACCATCAACATGTGATTAACTCAAGTTTATGCTTCTAGCCTGAACATTCATCTTTCACATCCCTAATTGTTTAAAACATGTAATGGTTTCAATTTTTGTGAATAAATCAACTGTACAACATCATTTAGAATACAGGATGACTTTGCCAAGCTCTTAGTGCATTTGCAAACACTCTTTCAATGAAAATTTTTCAAAATAGATAAATGAAATCTAGTTGATGTTGCAATTTAGTTGACTCTCCCATGTTTTGGAAAAATTTAGATAACTCTTATACCCCTTTAAAGATGGCTAATCTGCCCACATATCATGCTAGCCTAGTGTAAGTCCGATCTGGCCATGATGGTTAGGTGGTATGTCTTAAAAGAGGGTAAAATACCCCAACCGACACTCCTCGTGTGCATAAGTCTACATTAGCAGCCGAGTGTCGGAACCCACAATCCTTTCATATCATTTCTGGGATAAGGAGAGTATAGCAAAAATTGTCATTTCTTAATTAAGATTTCATCATTCATAATCCTTAATAGTTGAGACTTTGAGTTGCACATCCACTGATTTTTTGGCTTGGTCATCCATATTCTACCTAGTGTTATTTAATTGATTGATTTACTAAAATTGATGCCACCCCTGCGGAACTAAAAATCTCTTTCTTGGGTGTTTGAGTTGAATTGATGGCTATGAGGATAAACATGTTGATCATGGTTGGTTTGGTCTTATGCACATCTTTCATTTCATTTGATCTATTCATGCTCTTGACAATTCTTCATTTATATTTCCATGCTCTTTTTGCTTGAGGACAAGCAATGGTTTAGGCTTAGGAGGATTTGTTGTGTGATTTGTATATCATCTTTTCACATGTTATCACACACAAATTTGGTTCTTTCTAGTGTAATTCAGTCTCTTTCATATTACTTTTTCCATCTTTTTGTTGTTCTATGTGTCCCATAACTTGTATTGCAAATTTACCACAAAAAAGACTAAATTCAGATGTTATTTCTACAGAATCAGAAGAATGCACGGCGTGCAGTTTCAGATGCACGGCGTGCACCATTCCAGAAAAGTTTGGTTTGTTGAAGCAGTCAAGTGCACGGCATGTAGGCTCAGACACACGGCGTGCAACATTCCAGAGAAATTTCATTTTGTTCAGCCAAGAGAACGCACGGCGTGCACGCAGGAAACGCACGGCGTGTGAGATTCCAAAAACATACGAAACGTGAAGACACAGCGTGCACATCGAAATGACACGTCGTGCACCTGGGACACGAACTGCTAAAGAAGTTCTGGAAATTCGCACGGCGTGCAACTCCTCAGCGCACGCCGTGCACGGTTCAGCCCGATGTCAACTGCACTGCAGGTGCACGGCGTGCACCTGGTAGTTTCAGAATTTTGAAAATCCAGAATACGATTTTAAAAGAAAGAGGGAAGCGAAGGGACAGTTACGTTCGGCCATTTGGAGGTTTTCTCTTGTCCCAAAGATAGAGGAGAGCATAGGAGGGTGATTTGGGAGGAAACTAAGGTGGTTTCTTGCACAAAGAGACCATTTCTTCTTCTCTACTTCTCCTTGGTCATCTTCAAGGTGCAGCCAGCGTTCCCAACTCCGAGCAGCTTCTTGAGAGAGGAGTAGGCCCGACTTGGAGCAGCTAAAGGAAGGGAGTTTCATCGTAAAGCCGGAATTCTTGCTCCTTGTGGTTACATCTTCAGTTCTTCTTGTCTTTTCTTCTCTAAACCATGTCTAGCATTGAGAATTCTGTAGAAATTCTACTGTACATTATTATGGACGAGTAGATCTTTTTTTCTTGGGCATGGGAGAGTAACTCCCATGCCATAGCATGTAATGAACAAGTAATTTCGTACTAAATGCATTTGCTTCTTGTTTCCTTACCTTGAGAGTGTCGGTTACTCTTTTCCTTGCATGTACTGTTGGCCACCTTATATGCATGATTTCTGCTTTCTTGCTTAGTTTGAGAAGACAAGTAGGTTTGTATGGAGACGCTCTTCTTGGCAACTTTTCTTCTTCTACGAGAGTAGAGAAGAATGAGTTGAGGATCTGTTTGTGATCATAAATGAAATTCATGCACGAGAGTGCTGTTTTGAGTTATGATTGTTACATTTACACCGGGAGGTGAAATGTAACACAATTTTTCCTTGAAACATGATCTTATGTATGTTTAAATTATTTTGTTCTCTTGATTGCTATGGCATATGAGTGAAATCCTAATGTCCAAGATTCATAAACTTTCTGAAATCAGACCTTCCTTGTAATCCTTGTTTGTTAGCTAAAATCTGAATTTCCTGTAGCTAAAACCTAATCTTTATGCTTTTAGAACAAATCTTTTCTACTCTTTAAAATCGGTCTGGATTGTTGAACTTTAGTACTGTTGTGTTCAATTAAATTAGCTCAGCTCCTTGTGTTCGACCTTAACTATACTACCTCTGTATACTTGCGGAGTTTGGTTAAGTTGAGTAAACTATCCATTACTTGGATTGAAACTCGTTGCATAAATAAACCAACACCTATTTTAGTGAAAACCCTGAATAGTCATGTACACCCAATTATTACTCATGGCTACCAGAACAAGGGTGGATCCTTCAACTCGGTTATCCATTTACAACACACAAAAATACTACCAGTGCAAGGGCGGCTACATCAACTAGGATAGCCCTTTCCAACATGCATGGACTGCACAAATCAAGACTAGGGTGTAACATGCCTACATAGGCCCCACCTACTTGAGAAGAATTGGCTCTAATACCATTTGTAATGGTTGGGCCCACTTCCCAAGGCTCTATTAGAGTTTCAAGAATGACAATTGACCCCACAAACCACAACTAGCTTCAATTATATGCATTATTATCACTCACACACTATTGGGGATCAACTTCCTGATAGGTCACCCATTCTAGTTCTACTCTAGAATGTGTGTGCTTAACCACAGAACTTTTAGTGGTCTCTTCCTGAAAAGGAGGAGCACTTTGGTGATATGGGTAGTCCAATAATTCCTTTTAAGATGATTTTATTTAAAGCCTCAAATCATGGGATGTTATAGAAATGTTCTAAGTGTATTACTACATTGTGGATTGCTTGTTGATGGTGCAAGGAAGACATAGCAGGAAGAAATCTCCGGGAAAGAAGAATCACAAAAGAACAACACTTGAAGGGGTTTACGGAGTAATTGGATGCATCAAGGAGTGTGGAAAATATCAAATAAGATGTGGTAGTGTTTATATAGCTGTGGAGTTTAGGGTTTGAAGCCCAGAAACTTCTCCCATGTTGAGCCAGTTAGTGTTAGAATCTAGGAGTCTCATGCATGCCTTTGTGCTAATTCCAAAATGGATAGAAAGAAGCAGAATCAAAAATTTGTTGGCAAAGAAATTATGTAAATATGAGAAGTAGAGAAATATAATAATGAGAAGGAAAGTCTGGTTTGTTGCAGTTAGTGTTAGCACGTCAAGGTATCTTGCCCAAGGTAGGAGAGCAGTCTTGCGTCGTCTGATCAAGACCAAATGGTACGTGATCAGCTTGCGCCAGTAAAAAGAGAGGGAGAGTAAGCATGGAAAGATAAATTTGTAAGCTTGTCCTAATCAAAAAATTACATATGTGTGTGTATGTATGTATGTATGTATATATATATATATATATATATATATATATATATATATTCACGGCCCACGTGGGTAATTAACTTTTGTTACATGTGGATCTATTTCGTAATAGGAAGGCACTCATTTATAATGAGACAAGAAAAATGTTAATACAAAGACTTGTTTTGTAAATACAAAGTCAAATTTTATTGTCCCTCTGAATACACTAAAAATGATATTTATGACAATAGTTTGCGTAGTATTATAAAATGAGGCTTTCTATTACAATTTTGGTCATGTCATTACAACGTTGGTTGTCTCATTACAAATATGTGTCTTCCTATTAAAAATTAGATGTATGGGTAACTAACCTATATATATATATATATATATATATATATATATATATATATATATATATATATATATATATATATACACATATATGTATGTATGTATATTGTCCCTCTGAATACACTAAAAATGATATTAATGACAATAGTTTGCGTAGTATTATAAAATGAGGCTTTCTATTACAATTTTGGTCATGTCATTACAACGTTGGTTGTCTCATTACAAATATGTGTCTTCCTATTAAAAATTAGATGTATGGGTAACTAACCTATATATATATATATATATATATATATATATATATACATATATGTATGTATGTATGTATGTATGTATGTATATATATATGTATGTATGTATGTATGTATATATGTGTGTGTTCTTGTATGTGTCTATGCATAGACACGCACACACAGAACAGACATACACACACACACACAGAGATATATATATATATATATATGAGTGTATATATATATATATATGGCCATTCATTGTATATATGTGCCAGCAACTAAGGTTAGTTACACACGTATCTGTTTTAGTAATCAGAAGATCTAAAATTGTAATGAGACGGTCAAATTTGTAATGAGATGGCTAAAATTATAGTATAAAATCTCATTTTGTATATGGTAAAAATTTTAAAGTTTATCAAAAATATCATTTTACTATTTTTGACTTAAAAAGCATTTTGTTTTATATAATGAGTCTTTCTATTGCAATTACGATTTTGAACCTTCCTTTACTAGTGGCATTTTTGTGTTCCCGATCATCTTTAGGGTGCTTCCTTTCATTGTTGGTGTCCTTGTGGGTTGGGTCCTAGAGATCAAGAAACAACTCCAATGTCAATGCCTTATCCACCATTTGTTAGATGATGAGTGGAAGTTGTGGGCCCAAAGAATACTCGACCTGCTAGTTTAGACCTTATAGAAAAGGTTTCTCTATGGGCCTCTCCAATGCCGGTAGAGTATCACTCCAATAATAAGAACTGCTATACATAAGCAGAGACACTCAAAGTCCCTTGCTTCAAGCTATTGAACTATAATTCCTTCTTTCTCAGGGAGGTGGAGTAGATGTACTCCAATAACACAAAGAGAGGAACTATTCCCAAGTCATAGTGGACATGTCACAAGAATGGAGCATCCCAATCCATCATACTCATGTTGGTCCACACAACAAGTAGGAGGCAAAACATACCTTCAGGTGAGGAGGGAATGTCATTCCTTTGAAGGTCTGCTCCAAGGCTAGAACCCAATCATTTGTGTAATCCACCATCTCTAACTCACTTTCACTCTTTTATTAGGGTGTTTCATCTTCATGAAGTCAATCAAAGTTTACTCTTTTGGTTTTCCGGGAATGGAAGTGGTATCCAGCTTTCTCACCATCTCTGTGGTGAAATACTATTGCAATAAGGCCAACTTGTGCTCAAGATGAATGCATTTCAATTTGGCATACATAGAGCTAACTATCGCTTCAATGTAAGGTTGAATTGCATGCATAACTTGAGAGGTTGGGGTGACCAATGGAGGGTCCAACATCTGTGGGGTAGAGTAACCCTCCATGATATTGTTGACTCAAGGTATAAATTAAAACCCTTGTTTCAGTTGACTAAATTCTTGTTTTGATGATGACTAAACCATTCTACTTATTTGTGTCTAATGCTTCTACTTGAGTGATTTCAGATTAGGTATAGACACACTCTAAATGGCTTAACATCTGCATCCTAACTTGGAGAAAAACAAGTCAAAATCAATGCAAGTGCACTTTTGTGGAAAAGACCTCAAATCCATTAGAATCATGTTGTAAATCACTTGCAATGATTATATGACTTGTAATTAAGCTTAGAAAAAAATAAAGAGCACTTAATTCCAATGTTTAAGCACTTTTATGAAACTTTCTAAAATGCATCACATATAGTATGTCCGGCCGAGTTTCCCTCTTAGAAACTTGACTGACGCCTAGGATGGGTCTTGGAAATGTCCAGGTTCAGTTGAGTTTACCTCGGGATAAACTCGATCGATCCTCTGCACATACAAATTGATTTCAAGCCACCGGTTGAGTTTCATCCAAGATAAACTCGGTCGACAACTCAAAATTAGTTTATCACATAATGCTATTGGTTGAGTCACCTTTATGAAAACTTGACCAACTACACTATATGGAGTGTGTAGAAAAAGTATTTCTAGATGTTGGAGTATTGCAAACATCAAAAATAGATCTGTTGCAACATCACAAGAAACTATAATTTGTCCTTAAGTGCTTCTACTTTCTAGGAGACATCCTCGACTATAAATAGGACCCCCCTTGGGCTTCATTCCATGTTTAGCCAAGCACTATGATAAGGTCCCTATATTATAGTTGAGAACCTCCTTCAACTCTTAAGATTAATCACTTGCTACATCCATTAGAGTGAGTAGGAGATTTGTAAGAGAGCTAGTCCTACATGTATATCTTATGAGGCTCTCACTTCCTCCACTTCCCAATCTCTCTTTCTATCATGAAGATGAAGGATCTCTCTCTTGCCTAAGAGAGGTGAAGAATAAGAAGGGAAGGAGTCCCTTGGTGAAAGCTTCTCCTTAACAAAGGTGAATTCAAAGGTAGAAGATCCAAGAAAAGTGGGTAATTCTTTCAAGGCAGAAGACTTGTTGCAAAAGTGGGTAAGTCCTTGGTGAAGGCAGAAGATTCATTTTAAAGGTGGGTAAGTCCCTGGTGAGGTTGAAAACTCTTGGCTTGGATAGGTAAGTCCTTTGGTAGGTTGTTGGCTCCCTTCTCTCCAAAGGGAAGGTTGGGTATCCTTGTCCCAAAAAGGGAAGGTCTTATTGTATATCTTAAATGGAATATAACGAAGGTGAAATGGTTGAAAAATACTAGGGATTGATCTCCCTAGGTAGTGGATTGACTTTCATCTAGTTTGGAGATTGGAACCACTCTACATAACTTGTTCTTGATCTCATTCAAACTCTCTCATGCTTACTATGTATATTTAGTTGCACTCAAATTTTATATAAGCAACCTTATCTTGTGATATACCTTGAAGGTATGATGAATTTGATTTAAGTGTTTTAGCTATATTCAACCCCACTCTAGAGACCATCATCTTATATCAAACAAGTGGTGGGATCTTCTCTAAGTATACTTCCACAAGTAGGAGAAGATGGGTGATTATGAAAGTGGGAGGTACCTCATTAACATTCCAATCTTTGATGGGTACAAATTCCTATATTGGAAAAGAAGGTTACAATACTATATCCAAGGATCAAGTCTTGAGCTATGGAGAATGTTGTACCTTCCATACAAGATATCGGAGACAAAGATAGAAGAATGGGATGAAGCTACTTTGAAGAAATCAATCTTGAATGCAGGGGCCATCAACATTCTCTATGCCTCTCTTTCCCTCACTGAGTTCAACCAGATTTCCTCTTGTGAGATGGCCTATGAGATGGATAAAGCTATGTGTCACTTATGATGGGACAAAGCAAGTGAAGGAAATCAAAGTCTACATGCTCAAAGGGCTTCTTGAAAAATTCAAGATCGGAAAGGAGGAAATGGTGCAGATATGTACTCAAAGCTCAACACCATTTTATATGGTCTTTCTATAGCATATCATCCTATGGCTACAGGAGAGATCAACTCAGGGATCCATATAACTCTCCCCAAGAGGTGGGAACCAAAGGTGACTTACATTAAAGAAGAAAAGCCTCTTGGTGATATTCCTATTGAAGAGCTCATAGGAAATCTACAAGCCCATGAAGTTACACTTGACAAGCAAGAGAAAGAAGAAAGAGAAGAAGAGAAAGAGCTCAAGAGAATGTATAAGGGTGAAATTAAAGCCCAAATTGAAACTATTGTTGGTCAAGCCTATCCATCCTCTCAAGTTGAAGAAGATGCCATGTACTCCAAGGGTAGACTCTACAAAGCCAAGTCTTCATCTTCTATCAAATGCTTCAAGTGTGTAAAGAAGGGTCACTTCAAGGAAGATTGTCCACAAGGCAAATGTACCCATCATCACAAGAGAAGAGAAGTACAAGAAGAATAAGAAATGGAATAAAAGCTCTAGTGACTCCTCCAACTCAAGATCAAGTGAAGAATCTAGTAGAGGGTCTATCTCAAGCTCTAGTGAAGATGGAGAATGCCATTTTTCTCTCATGACCTCAACAAGTGAAGACTCCAATTAGATAAATATAAACTCTTTAGATAAAGAATATTTAGTTACAATTATTCATGCTACTCATGCCTCTCTTAAGTTTTCTAAAAATAAAAAGAAAAAGCTTGCTAGAATTGTTGATAATTTGCATGTAGAAAAAAATGATCTTGAACATGCTACTATTTTCTTGCTAGATGAAAATAATGCTTGTCTTAGTCAACTAGACTCTCTTAAACTTGAATATGCTAATTTTTCTTGATAAAATTATATTTCTAGAATCTCAACTTCTTATGCCTAGTTGTAATGATAAGCATAGATATTGTGAATTCTCTCATGCTTGATATTGATGTTCTTAAAACTGAATATGAGCACAAAGACTTTGTTTTGCAAGGAATAGAATTTGAAAATATTTATCTTTCTAAGATTGCTTTTCTTGAAAATGAAAATGTTTCCTTTCTTTCTAAAATCAATGTTCTTGAATCTTTCTCTAGTTCTGCTAGTAGAGAGAATAATGTTGCTACAGTTCATATTGAAAAGTACTCTTATATAACCAAATCTCTTTGCTTGGAAACCAATCTTTTGCATGCTAGAGATGATATCAATCAATTATCTTTTACTATTACTTCTCTTATGCATGATAATCATAGTTTGATATTTTCTATGCAAATATTCTTAGATGATAAAAAGAATCCTAATCAAATCATAGACCGTACTACCGAACAAATGGGTAGAGATGGTATTGAACTTGATTGTAGCTAAAGGAACAACAAAGATAAAGGACCTTAAATTTTCATTGAAGAATCATCTAGTTCCAAGGCTATGAGATCAAGTAATCGTTGCAATGAAATTGGTCATTATTCTACATATTGCCCTTTTAGGAAAGAACCCAAGAGTAATAGGACTTGGGCTACTAAGTTGACACCTCTGGACCCAAAAATATGATTGTAGATCATATCATCTTTCTTCTTATAGGTCACTTGCAATTGGCTTGACATGAGCTATTGATTTGCAAATTGACGTCTCAATCAACATAAAAGAATTAAGGTGAGATGGTGTATGGGGCAGCAACAAGTGGAAAAGAAATGGTAAGAATAGAGGTAATGTTACCCTTGCTCATATCCAATCATAGTTTGTTTTTATCAAGTTTAGTGTTCTCTTTACGTTTGGTTTTTTAGTCATTTTTTGTACAATGTGATTCTCATCACTTTCTTGCTCAAAAAATACTTCTAATTCTTTCATAGTGTATTAGTAACTTACTTACACATGTTTGGATATAGATAATATATTTAGCATGCCTCTAGATATGATTTTCTGAATAATATGTGTTTTTGATAGTAGCTCCTTCGGCTGAGTTTATCCTAAAAGAAACTCAACCGAAAAGCACCAATGGGTGTTTCCAATAGTTTTTGTCATCCAAGAATTTTAATCCATAAACTCGACCAACAACACTATGCATAGATATTGTTGGTATGTATGCCCATAGAGCAAGTCATATGATGATTGTAATGGGATACTATGTAAATGATTTGAATAATAATAAAGGCAATTTCCGATCTATATGTTTAAACTGTTTCTGAGATGATGGTGTAACATGATAGATGTCTAAAGAATGGTTTTACTCAATGACGTATGCTTTTAGGTTCAGGACCTAAACGATGAGATCATACGGATGTTAAGGGTATACATTCTTGTTTAGTCCCTAGTCGGTTGTTATTGTGGAAATAACCATAGACATCAATAACACTAAAGACTAGATTGTGTGTTGGTTGATGACAGAATCTCATTAGTCATGATATAGTGATATCAAACCAAGCGCATAGGTACTTGTTAGAGAACAAGGTACCGGACAGACCCACCGTGAGAGTGACACATGGAACCATGACTTGGTAGTCACAGTCAGCTCTCACAGTGATGGTGGTGAGTGTGATTCTTAGAAATGAAATCACTACACTCAACACATGTCGTTGGGTACACTTTGACATCACCAAACGTAGTCCTGAAACATGGGTTATTATAAAGGTGATGATTGGGTGACTTTGACACATGGGGCTTTTGAGGGGTGAGTGATAGATATGGGATTTTTCCCTCCTGAGAGAGTTTGATGTCCTTGGCCACTTGATGAGTAGGATTGAGAAAGGCATGTGCATGCACGTGTGAATCAATATGTGATATTGATGTCACACACCTCTCACACAGTCTGCTCTGAGATCAAGGAAATGAATGAACGTTGAAAGGATGATTGTTCCATGCCTCGAGTTCATTTAGGATATGAGTGACAAAGGAATTATACATTCACTGTAACACCATTCACGGATTGTAGGATTGAAAGTTGTTCTCCAACTTTCTATTTCACTTGGGTAGCACTGATGTGTGACTAGGCACCGCTCTTTGCTTGTGAAGTCATAAGTGTTATGGACTTTCACTGCCAACGTGAAATGGACCTGCAGGGTCACACACATAGGATTTAACCTGGAAGAGGAGTTTGTCCACAAACAATGTTTAGATTTATTACTAAAGGAGTTTAGTAGTTCAATTAAACACTCAATCAATTAATAGCTCAGTATCATATTGTTCAAGGTGTTGGACAGATTGATTAGAGTATCGGATTGATTGAAACTGCAATTGACTGATTCTGCACAGTCTGCACTCCCAACTGATCGGCTCATGTGATGAACCGATCAGCTGAGCTTGGTGAACTGATCGGCTCAATTGGTGAGTCGATCGGCTCATGGACAGGGTGAAACGATCGGTTCAAGTGTTGAAATGATCGGCTCAACTGGTCCAACCGAGCGAGTTGGGAAAGTAAGATTGGTGAAAATTTTCCCTTTTCGTTTCACTTGTCCAATTTGATTGGAACAAGGATTGGTATTTGATATCAATTAGAAACAAAAGAAGAAAAGTCAATCAGGAACTGACAAGGACCACGAACCGACCGGTTCAGAAGTGAACCGACCGTTTCATGGGTCCCAACTGATCGGTTGAGGTGTCAACCGACCGGCTCAGATCCCCAACCGACTGTTTCAGTTGTGAAACGATCGGTTCAGGTTGCACAGTTGGTTGTTTTTGTGGAAAATCTCAAACCCTTCTACTCCTGCTTTAGTCCCGCATTGCCCAATATAGAGAACCATGTCCCATGACCCTCCTATATATAGGGGTATTGGGGGCTTCTCAAAGTACAACTCAGAGTGCCATTTGCTCTGCAAAGTTGTCGTTCTCTCTGGTTGTGGTAACCGAGAGAGCCCGAGCAAGTGCTACCTGATAAGGGAGGCACAGCAAGGGAAAGACAACTGCAGAAAGGAAACTGGTTGTAGGAGAGTGTGTCAGTGACTAGTACGCCAACAGGAGGGTGCGACTCCTTCCGATTCCTTGTGGGACAAGGAGATCGGAGTTCCAGGCAGTCCGTGTGGACGACTGTAGAGGTGGGAGACCTCTGTCGCTCGGAGGACAACTGTCAATCCTGACAGTCCCGGTGAGACCAGGAGTCTTTAGTCCCGATGCGACCAGGAGCTGCACAGACACCGTCCAAGACTGGAGGTGAAGACCGCGCAAGGTGCAAGGTACTGTCGTCGAGCGAGCCTCGGGACAAGGTATGCATCCACAAACCATCTTTCCTATTGTATAGACGTTGACGTGATTCCTTTTGTTTTGGGTTTTGGGAGAAAATTTTTGTTTCCGCTGCTTCTCTGCCTCCCCTAAAACCCAACAGTGGTATCAGAGCCACATCAACTTCTCTATATTTTAGGATTATCGATATGATCAATTTTGGTTTGTCTCCTTTATTTATTGCATACGATGCGAATAAAATTGGCTTTATGCATGTCCAATCCACAAATCCCAAATATACATATATGATATGTAATATTAATGCACTTGATACGCGTCGCCTTTAAACGAGTTTTTTGGTGGATGTGTAGCATGGTTATGGCCTATAAACCCTATATCTGTGTGTGGTTGTATGTGGTTGCTTGTATCTCGGTCTACGCACTGATTCCTTTCTCCTATTCCTGATGTAACTCGAAATAATTTGAGATTTCTTTTCCTACCTTTGCTCCCCCCGAATGTAACTCGGGGTTTCACAATTCAATTGTAAATAGGATATATTTTATTTCTTGTTATGTCAAAGAACGGCGGATGACCTGAGATGATCGGTTCAAGGCGTGAACCGATCGGTTGGTGTTCCAGACGACCGGTTCGAGGAGCGAGACGAGCGGGTGGTGATCTGAGGAGATGCACGACGACCGGTGAACTGATCGGCTAGAGGCGCCAGTCGATCGGCTGGTGGCACCCGAACGACCAACTTGATGGCGAGCCGATCAGTCATGGAGATGAGTTGATCAAACCCAGAAAGGCAGGCACAGATTTCATCTTGTACAGGTTGCATGTGATGTAGACCTAGATGACCGTGATTCCTCTTGGCTTGAGGAATCACAATAGGATGGCCATAATCATTGCTTTTATTGTTTTGCATGTTTTCTGTGGGATATAGCATGTATATGATACGTACTATATATTGTGGTGATTGGATATGTATATGTATATAAAAACCAAATCCCTCATTAAATATTAAAGTTTTAGATGCCTTCCAAATGCGACACACGTGAAAAGCTTGATCGACCCAGTGTGGGCACGCCCTAGCATGGTGCACCGTCTATCTCGTGGAAGCGTGAAGGATGAATGTGTGGGTCTACCCTAGCAGGGTGCATATTCATCGTGTTGGCTTTGGGTCAGACTTAACAAGGTGATCTAGATGGGATCTAGTACCTTGAGGCATGGAGATGATCATGGAAAAGAGTTGCATATGACATCTTTCAAGAGTTGCATATGATGCAATTGGCAAGAGTTGCCTACCTGGGAGATCTGAGTTGTGGGTGACAGCCCTAGCTGGTCCATGGCTCAGAGGATTTCAGGATCTTGACCCACCAAAAGATTGTACGCTGCAATCTTCTGAATTGATGGTGAGGGTTGTCAATTTGAATCAAAATAGTGGGATTGGTAATTAATTAAAGGCCTAATTCACTATCATCAAATTTTATTCAAATCAAATCAAAAGGAGTTTTGACAAATGCAATTTTTCTCTTGTAGAATGGCAAAAGAATCATCTTTTAAAATGGGCAAATTAATTGAGAATAAATTCCATAACTGGTTGAGGACTGTGAGAAGTGTTCTGCACAATCCAGATATACCAGGAGCCTTTGAATCCACTCTATGTATGCTTAATGCGTTGGTGAAGAAGAAAGAAAGTTCATTGATAGAGATCAATGAAATGAAAGGTAAGGGAGAGAAGGGTTCTCTCGCCAAACCAATTTCTTCTACATGGAGAGGATGGAAGGAACGATGGAAGAAGAAGTCAGAGATAGAGATATCTACTTCTGGTGTATACGTGATAGAGATTAGCTTTACTACTTCTTCGTCATGGGTACTTGATACCGGATGCAGATCTCACATTTGTTCAAATGTGAAGAATCTTAAGAGAAGTAGGCCTTTGGGGAAAGGCGAGGTTGAACTACGTGTTGCCAATGGGGCAAGGGTTGTCGCCAGTGTCGTAGGAACCTATGAGTTAACTCTACCAAGTGGGATAATAATAGAGTTGAAGAACTGCTATTATGTACCTACCATAAATAGGAATATCATTTCCATCTCTTGTTTGGACAAGGATGGATTTGAATTTCTTATTAAGAATGGAAATTGTTCCATTTCTAAAGATGGGATCTTTTATGACAGTGCCCTAATGTCTTATGGTCTATACTTGATAGATTTGGAGACAAGTGTATACAATGTAAACACCAAAAGGCAAAAACTCAACGACTCAAACAAAACATATCTTTGGCATTGTCGTCTAGGGCACATAAATGAGAAGCGCATTTCTAGACTCCATAAAGATGGTTATCTAGACTCTTTTGATTATGAATCAATAGAGACATGTGAATCTTGTTTATTGGGCAAGATGACCAAGACTCCCTTTTCAGGTAAAGGTGAGAGAGCTAGTGATCTATTAGGACTCATACATACTAATGTATGTGGGCCTTTTAGAACTAATGCCAGAAATGGGTGTCAGTACTTCATTATCTTCACTGATGATTTCAGTAGGTATGGCTATGTGTACCTGATGAAGCATAAGTCAGAAACCCTTGAAAGGTTCAAGGATTTCATGAATGAAGTACAAAACCAACTTGGTAAAAGTATTAAGGCACTTCGATCCGATCGAGGTGGAGAATACTTAAGCTAGGAGTTTGAGGACCTTCTCCGAGCCCATGGTATTGTATCACAATGGACTCCGCCTGGAACACCACAGCATAATGGTGTGTCTGAAAGAAGGAATCGCACATTGTTGGATATGGTGCGATCAATGATGAGTTTTGTTGATCTTCCAATTTCCTTCTGGGGTCATGCTCTTGAAACTGCCGCATTTACACTTAACCGAGTACCATCTAAATCGGTTCAAAAGACACCATATGAGATATGGTATGTGAAGCGTCCCAATTTGTCTTCTATGAAGATTTGGGGTTGTGAGGCTTACGTCAGGAAAATGTTTCCTGATAAGCTTGGAACCAAATCCGATAAATGTTATTTTGTTGGATACCCCAAGGAAGCGAGGGGATATTATCTATACCACCTTACTGACAACAAAGTGTTTGTTTCCAGGGATGTTGTGTTCCTAGAGAAGGAATTTATTTCCAAAGGAAGCAGTGGGAGGAAAATAGAGCTTGAAGAGGTTCAAGCCCAACAAGAAAACATTGAACTGATAGATGTACGAGAGGAACATAGAGATTCACAAGGTGTTGTGGAATCTCATTCTCCTCAGGTAACACAAGGACCTCGTAGATCTAGTAGGACCCGCCTTGAACCTGAGAGGTTTAGATACCTTGTAACTCAGGAAGGTGGTGAGTTGATCATAGATGATGATCCAACTACCTACGTAGAGGCTATGGAGGGACCAGATTCTGAGAAATGGCTTGAAGCCATGAGATCCGAGATGGAATCCATGTACTCCAACAAAGTATGGACTTTGGTGGAACCACCCGAAGGGGTAAAACCCATAGGGTGCAAGTGGGTCTTTAAGAAGAAGACCGACATGGATGGCAATGTGCAAACTTATAAAGGCAGATTGGTTGCTAAGGGATTTCAACAAGTTCAAGGTGTTGACTATGATGAAACCTTTTCTCCATTTGCCATGATTAAGTCCATCAGGATCATGCTTGCTATTGTAGCTTATTATGACTATGAGATTTGGCAGATGGATGTTAAAACCGCATTCCTTAATGGGAATATAAATGAGGATGTGTACATGACACATCCTGAAGGTTTTGTAGATCCAAAGAATGCCAATAAAGTCTGTAAGATGCAAAGGTCAATCTATGGATTGAAGCAAGCATCTCGGAGTTGGAATCTTCGATTTGATGAGGAATTCAAAGTGTTTGGCTTTATTCAAAATGAAGATGAACCTTGTGTGTACAAGAAGGTTAGTGGGAGCTCGACCACATTCCTCATATTGTATGTGGATGACATACTTTTGATGGGGAATGATGTCTTATCCTTAGAGAAGGTAAAGACTTGGCTTGGGAATACTTTCTCAATGAAGGACTTAGGAGAAGCATCCTACATTCTAGGAATTAAGATCTATAGAGATAGATCTAGAAGGCTTTTCAGACTAAGTCAGAGCACGTACATTGACAAAGTGCTGAAGCGGTTCAACATGGAGAACTCAAAGAGAGGCAACATCCCCATGCTACATGGAGTCACCGTCTCTAGAGCTCAATGTCCCCAATCTTGTGAAGAGAGGGAGCGTATGAATGGGATCCCATATGCATCAGCCATCGGATCCATCATGTATGCTATGTTTTGCACACGCCCAGATGTCTCGTATGCTCTCAGCATGATGAGCATGTACCAGTCAGATCCCGGGGATGCTCACTGGACAGTCGTAAAGAACATCCTCAAGTACTTGCGAAGGACTAAGGATCAGTTTCTTATTTACGGAGGCGAGGAAGAGCTGGTTGTAAAGGGTTACACCGATGCAAGCTTCCAAACTGATAAAGATGATTACAGATCGCAGTCAGGATTTGTATTTTACCTAAATAATGGAGCTTTGAGATGGAAGAGTTCCAAGTAAGAAACAGTTGCCGATTCTACTACAGAGGCCGAGTATATTGCTGCTTCACATGCAGCAAAGGAGGCTGTGTGGATCAGGAAGTTCATCTCTGAACTTGGTGTAGTTCCCACTAGCTGTGATGCAATTGAGCTTTATTGTGACAATAATGGAGCTATTGCACAAGCTAAGGAACCCAGATCATATCAGCGGTCCAAGCACATACTGCGGCGCTTCCATCTCATATGAGAGATCATACAGCGAGGAGATATGAAGATTTGCAAAGTACCAACTGAAGACAACATAGCTAATCCACTGACGAAGGCCCTTTCTCAGCAGAAGCATGATGGTCATGCTAGGTCACAAGGACTGAGGTTCCTTGGTGACTGGCTTTAAGTGCAAGTGGGAGTCTGTTGGTATGTATGCCCATAGAGCAAGTCATATGATGATTATAATGGGATACTATGTAAATGATTTGAATAATAATAAAGGCAATTTCCGATCTATATGTTTAAATTGTTTCTGAGATGATGGTGTAACATGATAGATGTATAAAGAATGGTTTTACTCAATGACGTATGCTTTTAGGTTCAGGACCTAAACGATGAGATCATACGGATGTTAAGGGTATACATTCTTGTTTAGTCCCTAGTCAGTTGTTATTGTGGAAATAACCATAGACATCAATAACACTAAAGACTAGATTGTGTGTTGGTTGATGATAGAATCTCATTAGTCATGATATAATGATATCAAACCAAGCACATAGGTACTTGTTAAAGAACAAGGTACCGGACAGACCCACCATGAGAGTGACACATGGAACCATGACTTGGTAGTCACAGATAGCTCTCACAGTGATGGTGGTGAGTGTGATTCTTAGACATGAAATCACTACACTCAACACATGTCGTTGGGTACATTTTGACATCACCAAACGCAGTCCTGAAACATGGGTTGTTATAAAGGTGATGATTGGGTGACTTTGACACATGGGGCTTTTGAGGGGTGAGTGATAGATATGGGATTTGTCCCTCCTGAGGGAGTTTGATGTCCTTGGCCACTTGATGAGTAGGATTGAGAAAGGCATGCGCATGCACATGTGAATCAATATGTGATATTAATGTCACACACATCTCACCCAGTTTGCTCTGAGATCAAGGAAATGAATGAACGTTGAAAGGATGACTGTTCCATGCCTCGAGTTCATTCAGGATATCAGTGACAAAGGAATTATACATTCACTGTAACACCATTCACGGATTGTAGGATTGAAAGTTGTTCTCCAACTTTCTATTTCACTTGGGTAGCATTGATGTGTGACTAGGCACTGCTCTTTGCTTATGAAGTCATAAGTGTTATGGACTTTCACTGCCAACGTGAAATGGACCTGCAGGGTCACACACATAGGATTTAACCTGGAAGAGGAGTTTGTCCACAAACAATGTTTAGATTGATTACTAAAGGATTTTAGTAGTTCAATTAAACACTCAATCAATTAATAGCTCAGTATCATATTGTTCAAGGTGTTGGACAGATTGATTAGAGTATCAGATTGATTGAAACTACAATTGACTGATTCTGCACAGTCTGCACTCCCAACCGATCAGCTCATGTGATGAACCGATCAGCTGAGCTTGGTGAACCGATCGGCTCAATTGGTGAGTCGATCGGCTCATGGACAGGGTGAAACGATCGGTTCAAGTGTTGAAACGATCGGCTCAACTAGTCCAACCGAGCGAGTTGGGAAAGTAAGATTGGTGAGAAATTTCCTTTTCGTTTGACTTGTCCAATTTGATTGGAACAAGGATTGGTATTTGATATCAATTAGAAACGAAAGAAGAAAAGTCAATCGGGAACTGACCAGGACCACGAATCGACCGGTTCAGAAGTGAATCGACCGTTTCATGGGTCCCAACCGATCATTTGAGGTGTCAACTGACCGGCTCCGATCCCCAACTAACCGTTTCAGTTGTGAAACGATCGGTTCAGGTTGTGTAGTTGGTTGTTTTTGTGGAAAATCTCGAACCCTTCTACTCCTGCTTTAGCCCCGCATTACCCGGGATAGAGAACCCTGTCCCATGACCCTCCTATATATATAGGGGTATTGGGGGCTACTCAAAGTACAACTCAGAGTGCCAGTTGCTCTGCAAAGTTGTCGTTCTCTCTGGTTGTGGTAACCGAGAGAGCCCGAGCAAGTGCTACCCGATAAGGGAGGCACGGTAAGGGAAAGACAACTGCAGAAAGGCAACTGGTTGTAGGAGAGTGTGTCGGTGACTAGTATGCCGACAGGAGGGTGCGACTCCTTCCGATTCCTTGTGGGACAAGGAGATCGGAGTTCCAGGAAGTCCGTGTGGACGACTGTAGAGGCGGGAGACCTTTGTCGCTCAGAGGACAACTGTCAATCTCGATAGTCCCGGTGAGACCAGGAGTCTTCAGTCCCGGTGTGACCAGGAGTTGCACAGACACCGTCCAAGACTGGAGGTGAAGACCGCACAAGGCGCGAGGTACTGTCGCTGAGCGAGCCTCAGGATAAGGTATGCATCCACAAACCATCTTTCCTATTGTATAGACGTTGACACGATTCCTTTTGTTCTGGGTTTTGGGAGAAAATTTTTGTTTCCGTTTCTTCTCTGCCTCCCCTAAAACCCAACAGATATATAATTGGCTTTTTAGATGAGAGTTTCTCTCTCAACTAGAGTTTCTCAACAAATAGCCTTATTCTTTGGCACTCCCTTGGTACCTTTATATGCATATTATCATGTTTTAATTTTCCTACTTTGCATACCTCTATCTCTTAAATTGATATATTGGTATATCTATATCTTGCAATTACCTATCTTGAGTTGTTATGTATGTTTTGATGATGATTGCTTTTAATCTCTTAGTTGTTATCCAAATTTCTTATGTTGTTCTCTAACTTGCTACATATATCTATTAGTATATATTTTGATACAACCTTGAGGCTCTTAGTGGTAATCATCCTTTGGTAATGATCCATATTTACTAGTGAGTAATATCCTTTCATGTTTCTAAAATTACATATCTCTTTGTTTGGATATGTCTCTACATCTACTCATAGCTTGTTATTGAACTTGTGAATATTTTGATATGATCTATATCCTACTGGTAGTCCTAACTTGTGATACCATCTACGCGTACTTCATATACATGTGGTTCTAGCCTTTTTCATCTTTTTTTATTCAATTATATGCTATTTTGTATCTTTTTCATACATACTCAAGCTTGTTCCTTGAATTGCATATCTACTATCTTGAGTTACTTTCTTGCATAGCCTTACCTTGATTGTTTGCTAGAACTGCATCTAGATTTATTCTATTGTATGTCTTGATTTTCTTTATATATATTTCTTAGACAAACCCCTAGTTTTTTCTCTTATACTCTCCTTGATAACGTGTGGTATCTCCTTTTACTAACAAGTAGTTTTTTAGCTCTTCAACCCCTTCCTTTTTGAAATGAAAAAGGGGGAGAAGACATGTCTTATGTAAAGGGGGGAACACATATATATAGAAGACATATATGAGTAGAAGACATTGTTTCTATAAATGTTATTAAAGCTAACCATGCAGGAGAACTAGCATCAATTGAGGGGGAGTATGTGAACTCCATAGAATCATTTGAGGTGGAGCATATGAACTCAATTCCATTAAAACCCCTTTGTTTCTCCAAAGGTATGATTTTACTTCAATGATTTCAATACATTTATGGAATGGTTTGTCATCTTCAAAAATGGGGAGAATGTTGACACAAGGTCTAAATTGAAACCCTTATTTCAAAATGACTAAACCCTTATTTTGATGATGACTAAATCATTCCACTTATTTGTGTCTAATGCTTCTACTTGAGTGATTTAGATTAGGTATAGACACACTCCTAATGCCCTAACTTGCACATCCTAACTTGAAGAAAAATAAGTCAAAATAAATGCAAGTGCACTTTTGTGGGAAAGACCTCAAATACATTAGAATCATGTTGTAATTCACTTGTAATGATTGTATGAGTTGTAATTTAGATTAGAAAAAAATAGGAGCACTTAATTCGAACATTTAAGCACTTCAATGATATTTTCCAAAATGCATCACATGCAGTCTGTTTGGTCAAGTTCCCCTCTCAAAAACTTGATTGACACTTGGGATGGGTCTTGGAAATGTCTAGGTTCAGGCAAGTTTACCTCAGGATAGACTCAACCAACCCTTTGCACAGACAAACTGATTTTAAGCCATCGGTCGAGTTTCATCTAGGATAAACTCGACCGACAACTCAAAATTAGCTTGTCGCATAATGTTGTCGACCAAGTTACTTTTATGAAAACTCGACCGAATGCAATGTATGAAGTGTGCATAAAAAGAGTTTCTAGCCATTGTAGTGTTACAAACATCATAAATATATCTGTTGCAACACCCCAAATGACTAGAATTCATCATTAAGCGCTTCTACTGGCTAGGATAAATCCCCAGCTATAAATAGGACCCCTTGGGCTTCATCCCATGGTTAGCCATGCACTATGAAGGTCCCCATATTATATTCAAGAGCCTCCTTCCACTCTTAAGCTTAATCACTTGCTACATCCATTAGAGTGAGTAGGATATTTGTAAAAGAGCTAGTCCTACATGTATATCTTGTGAGGCTCTCACTTCCTCCACCTCCAAATCTCTCTTTCTATCATGAAGATGAAGGTTCTCTCTGTTGGCTAATATAGGTGAAGAAGAATAAGGGAAGGAGTCCCTTGGTGAAAGCTTCTCCTTGGTGAAGGTGAAGTCGAAGGAAGAAGATCCAAGAAAAGTGTGTAACTCCTTAAAGGCAAAAGACTTGTTGCAATAGTGGGTAAGTCCTTGGTGAAGGCGAAATACTATTTACAAAAGTGGGTAAGTCCTTGGTGAAGGCGAAAGACTATTTACAAAAGTGGGTAAGTCCTTGGTGAAGGCAGAAGACTCATTACAAAAGTGGGTAAGTTTTTGGTGAGATTGAAGACTCTTGGTCTTGGATAGGTAAGTCCTTTGGTAGGTTGTTGTCTCCCTTCTCCTTAAAGTTAAAGTTGGGTATCCTTATCCCGAAAAAGGAAGGTATTATTGTATCTCTTATAATGGAATATAAGGAAAGTGCAATGGTTGAAAAATCTTAGGGCTTGACTCTCTAAGTAGTGGATTGACGTTCTCCTAGTTTGGAGATTGGAACCACTCTACATAACTTGTTCTTGATCTCATTCATCCTTTCTATGTATGTTTAGTTGCACTCAAATTGCATATAAGCAACCTTATGTTGTGATATACCTTGAAGGTCTATGAATTTGGTTTAAGTAGTTTTAGCTCTATTCACCCCCCTTCTAGATCCCATATACCTTGAAGGTCTATGAATTTGGTTTAAGTGGTTTTAGCTCTATTCAACCCCCCCCCCCTCTAGATCCCAACATTTTAGATCCAACTAATATCACATGTCATGGTAGAATGAGTGTCCTCAAACATGTTGTTCCCCCTGAAACTGAGGTATAACTATAAGGGAACATACAAGGAACAATATTGAGACTATCATTTTACTGATTACACATGCTTTAATTCCATACTATAAGGAGTGAGGCCCCATAGGGGATTCACTCCTTACTTCTTAAGATAAAAAACATACAAAACCCCATCCACAATACCAAAACATAGGATTTGCAAAAGTAAAGGAATACATACCCATTTCTCAATAAGTATGGTAAAGAACAAGAGTATTGTATCCGTAGAAAATAAACCAGACTATTACAAAGTTCAGCATTGTTCAACATCTGGTCATTAAAGAAAGACTAAAATGGAAGGGAATCTAAATTTGATAGATAGGTTGCAATGGTAAACATGGCAATATCATAACTTCTTAGAAATTATACCTGAGAAGCTTCTCCAAAATCCTGGTCCATAGGATGCTCATCTACTGGGTGGGTTGGGAAAAAATCTAGAAGAAGAAATCAAAAGAGAATCGTGAATCATTACAAAATAAGTATGAGTAGAATAGAAACATTTGGGCATTAAATAGGACAAGACAAAACAAATAACAAAGCTCTCATGACAGAGGAGTTTAGATCAAGTAGGTATCCTAGAGAAAGTATGTTCAAGAGAAACATTCAATTAAATAGTTGAGGCATTTTATTTCATAGTAGATATCATCATTTAAAAATATTGCCAAATACAAATGTGAATGAACCATCTATATATATACATGTGACTAACTGAAAAGGATGTAGGTAAGAAATAACACATCTCACATAAATATAGTGTGAGCAGGAAAATACACATCCACTCTGTAATATGAGATGAGTAGGAAAGCATGCGCATCTTCTCTGAAATAACGGGTGAGTGTGAAAATATACATATTTTCTCTGAGCAAGACAGAATACACATATGCTCTAAAATATTCAATTGCATGAATTACCTCTATACATTAATAAGGTGTGGGAATTTATCACCTCCACTCAAAATCACACTATGCTAATAGGTCATGGCACGATACACAATAAAAGGTCAAGAAAATTCATTCAAATAAAAGGATGACAATATCCATATGGTATCAAGTTAAGTTCAAAGGACCCATTAATAAAGTTACATAAATTTCCAATAATCAAAGAGAGAAAATGTTGCACAATAAAATATCTATCAAAAGATTTCAAGATTTAAGCGTAAGGTAATCATTTTTAAAAGATATGCCTCATCTGGGAAAAAATAGGGTTTTAGTGAATTTAACACCCAAAAGATGATATGATATATGCACATACCTCAACCTTGATCCTTTGTCTAGCAAATACTACTACCATTCACCAATTAAAGTTCCAAACACACATACACATTATTTCCCTAAATTAGGGTTCATGTGTTCATTAAATCTTGGGAACCTTCTAATAAAACCCTTAAACTAGTCTATACGGAAATATCTCATTTTTTATTTTAAAAGCATATTATTCATACCTATCTAATGTTCTAATAATAGGTTTTGTATTTTACAAGTTTATATCATTTACTAATTCATTATCAAGAAAACCTAGCCAAAAGGTTGAAATAACCCCACATGTGATCTCAAACCAAGTGTGATTGTGCAATCCTTCATAAAAGCATGTGACAAAAATCTCGGTTAGCCAAACTAGATCAAACGAAAAGATTGTTATATCCTTGATGAGAAAATGCAAAAACAAAGAAACGAAGAGGGGCAATATAGACAACTCGTAGAGCGGATTTTTACTCCTAGCAAGCTCGCACCATGGATGCAAAATTACACCTGGCTAAGTAATCAACCAAACCCCTACGCCTCCCCTCACCCTAGAATTCATACAGGCATCTTGGCAAGGTCAAGGAGGTCCCGAAAACCTCAGACACAAGGCATGTGATGGTTGGCAGCAGGAGTTAGCATCTCTACCATGACGGTAGGAGACTGAGAAAGTGGGGAAGGTATTATGTGAAAAATATGAGAAAGATGAAAATGAATGGGGAGAGAAAGGTGGTAGGGTCATTATCGCGTCGTATATTTCTTGTGGGTTATGCGAGGAGGACACAGTAAGAAGAGAACTTCATGGAAGAAGAAGCACAACAACACTACACTCGAGGGGTTTTAGGGAGCAAAGGGATGCACAAGGGAGTGTGGAAAGGATCAAAGAAGGTGTGTAGGTTCTTATACATGTGTGGGGTATAGGGTTTGAACATATAAGCTTTGCCCCAATTCAATAGAGGCAAGCCAATTAGGGTTATATTAGGGAAATCCCATACACATTTAGGCTATTTTCAAACGGGCTAGAAAGAAGCAAAACCAATATATAAATTTGTTGGAGAAGAAATCATGTAAGAGGTGAAGTAGATAGAGAGAGAATGATGAGCAAGGAAGTATGGATTGGCGTACTACTCACATATGGGGGTCTCCTACCCAAGGTAGGTGACGAGCCATGCGTCATCTGATCAAAGGTCGTACGGTCTACAATGGGCCCATTCCAATAGAAAGAAAGGAGAGCAATTGTGATAAAATTTATGTGGAACTTTATTGTAATCACAACATTTATTGCATATCTACAAAGTTATATGTAGTTTGTTTTTCCTTTCCTTGTCAAATTGGATGAGAAATTCAAGCCCAATTAAATTGAAATTTCACATGTATACTGTTCAAGGGTGAGGAAGCTGAATATGGAGTTCATTTCCACTTTTTCCCATTTTTAATATATAAATCCATGATTAGAACGTGAAGTAAACGTTTCATGTATTTATCTCTTCCTTTAGTCATTTTATTCCTAATTTTTGTTTTTGACTTTTTCTGTCCCTTTCCTAGTCATAGAAACATTTTAGATCCAATTTAAACTAAAATCTATTATGATGATAAATTTATAGAACTAACCCCTAATTATAATATTATCCCAATTAATTACACTTAAGCTTCAAATAAGGTGGTTGTTAGTTAAAGCTTTGTCTGTAAATCATAAACAACCTAGTACACCCTAAATCAAGAAAAGGGATGTCAAGGGCATATTATTAAAAGATCATAAAATAAAATAAGACCAGGATAAAATCCCAAAGTTGGGTGTTATATACATAGTGGTGGTGATAATGAAATATAATGTTAAAACAAATTCACTACGTCTAAGGACTTCGGGTGTGTTGGAGTTTAACATTAAAAACATTGTCTTAGTACTATATAAAAGTGGTAGTTCCTGAGTATCCATGTTCAGACTGAATGTTGCATGTTGCACGTCGTCCAACCCCTATAGTGAAATACCATCATAGATCAGGGTGTGACATGATCCTACAATGGGCTAATTGGATATGATCTCTTTAGGCGGGTGCAACCAAGATAGTCAGGGCAAAAAGAACGAGAATGTGATTACATAGCCAAATGGTAATAACGAATGTTGATTTCTTATATTTGTTAATTTCAACACCTATTCTACTTTTATATACTTCAGTTGTAATCATACGCACCCTTCCTATCATGATGTAATGTTATTGATGATTTTCATCTGTTGGAATCACTCCTTAGTACTCAAGTCATTCAACCAAGTAGGATGGCATGTTGTCTCTTTGCGTGCACTCATTTATTGGGGATGTTTGTCTCACTCTTGTTAATGAAATGGTTTTTGGCTCTCATCAACCACCTTAGGACTATCATGTAGATGACCCATCGCCTTGACTAAATCAATTGTTGCAATTGTAGAATGAACTCCACTTATATGTGGCAGTCTGTTAATCATCGTGGTTCAACTCGTCCTTGTATCCTCAAGTCTCAAGCAATGTGTTTTCTCTACGCTTGATTTTAGTTTGCTTATGTACAACTTCGAATGTGTAATACCATATGCATATGATTTACATGCTAGTTATGTGTACGACTTTGTTTGTATAAAAGAGGTGGATGGCCATGTGGACATGTATGTTTGGCAGGTTAATGATATAAACTGAACTTGTGCTTATGTCATGATGTTATCTTTAATCTTTTATTTTAAAGAAGAAAACATAGGCATTCTTGTTAAGTCTAAAAGATCTAATTATGATGGTTTATAAAGGAGTTTGGTTGTATCATTGGGTTTATAGAGTAACCCTAAGTACCAAGACGTGTTTAGTCATAATTATGGGAATGTCTCACAAATTCCTAACTAATATTGCTTTATTGGTATCAGTGTATTTAAAATTCTTGAGGATTCACTAGATGCACATTCAGAATTTGTTTGTTTGGGGTATTGTGCTCCCTCCTTTAGCCCATATTTCCCTACCCAACACCCATGTTTTTTCCACATTTTCCTCTTCCAACCAATAATAGATTGCTCATATGTAAGAATGTCAAAATCATCTTGTAAATGGCAATCTCCAAGCTAAAAACATCATCACAAAAGAGGAATGACTAAAGAACTATCAAGAAGAATGTTGAGACAACTTTAGCACATGCATGGGTGCTCACCATGTTCCAAGATAGTGATGCATTACATGGATGGCACATTCACAATCTCATCATGACAAGTGACATGTGCCGTAACGAGCAAGATACACCAAGATCTCATCAACCACATGACGTGTTATGTTGAAAGCCAATCTCGAACAATGAGCTCTGCACATGGTGCAACAATTTGTTCCTCTAAAAATAAAATCTAGCAACATATCTTTGCTGTAAAATTATGTTATTGTGTATATGTAAGCAAGCTAAGTGGCAAAAATAGATGTACATCCGAAAGCAGTGGATTAACTACATCAAGCAACCCAAACATGCACAAAAGTTGCTTGTGGTGAAAATGTAGGAATAGACTTAACACAATGGTGAATGGAGCTATTAAAAGTTGAAGAAATCTATTAAGCCTTCAAATTATATCACAGTATAAGTAATTATCCAATCCAAACTTATTTCCCAATCGATATATCTTACATTAACATTACACTTAATGTAGTGTATGCAATTATAATAAGTATAAATGAATGAAAATGTCAAACCCATAACTCATATATAAGCAATCAAATGGTTTATTTAAGTGGTGTACAATAATTAATCACATACATAACATTTGAAGAAAAATGGAATCCTTAACAAAGCTTCTTCATCGACCCTCAACCCCAAAATGGAAAGCGCAGTTTTTTACCTGACACAAACTCGACTGCTACAATAAAATTACTCTTATTACAACAGATAACACAATGTGTACACAATTCAATCAAAAAATATTATCTATCTTTGTTTGTGAACAAGGGAACTCTTTCTCCCCTTATATTTTTGTTCTATGAATGGCTGTGTTCAGGCAGGACATCATAAATGAGGTCTGTCACACGCGTGAAAACCTTCTTTGTTCACAAACAAACGCATCAAATTCTCACAATTATGCTTTGTAGACGATCTAGTCTTAATTGGGGGCTTAATTAGCCCAGGCTAATTGCATCCTACGATGCTTACGCAGGCTTGAGAGGGCATCAGGACAGCAGATTGCTCAAGAGAAATCAGTTGTTTTCTTATCCAAATTCACGTCGCCATCCACATGTAGAGCCATATCCTGAAGGCCGAATATGCCACTGGTGCTTGAGTTTAGCAAGTACTTGGATATACTGATTGTTCACAAGAGAAATGCTAAAGAGCTCTATCTTGAGATGGTTAACAGTTTTCAGTCAAAAGTTAACAACTGGGCAAACAGGAAGCTCTCCATTGCAGGCTGTGTTACCCTGGCAAAGACTGCATTGACCCCTACTGCAACTCATATTATGCAGTGTTCAAAATTGCCAATAATAGTATGTGATAGACTGGACCAAATCACAAGGAATTTTATCTGGAGGTGTCAAATGGAAAGGAGGAGCACATATTTGATTGCTTGGAACAAGTTACTTGCTACAACACGGGATGGTGGCCTGGGGCTGAGAGCAACTAGGGAATTTAACGAGGCTTTGCAGATGAAAGTTGTTGACAAGTTTCTGAAGAAAGCCAACACCATTTGAGACCTTTGCTCAAGGCAAAATATAAGAGAGCTAATTCACTTCGGAAGTTAGGATCTATGACATGGTGAGGGATCTAACCTCTACTATCCAAAGCTACAGACCTCACAGCAGTATCAGTCGCAAATGACCAAGACACGTCAGTATGGGAAGACAAATGGTTGCAGAATGCAGCGGTGGCTACTCTAAAACAAGGGACTATAATACCGGAACAGCTTAGGGACTTGAAAGTTTTTGGTCTCGTGATTCAAGAGGATCCTTGGGATGAGGACTTCCTATCTATTTATTTTGAAAAGGAAATTGTAGGCACCATCAAACCAATGCCTACCCAGACGGATGGTATGGGGGATGACGATATTTATTAGATTAATCATCCTCATGGGCAGTTTTCAGTCAAGGATGTCCGTATCAGAAGGTGACGGGAATGTGATCTGGAACCAGAAGATTGCACAACACATTAAGATGTTCATGTGGCTGCTCCACCATGATAGGTTACTCAGAAATGACCTAAGAAGGAAGAGGAACATGTCTTGCAGGTGTGAATGTTGCGGTTTGATTGACAACTTACATCCACACCATCAGGGATTGCCTTATGATTAAACCAGTGTGGGGTCGTAATAACCCCAATTTGAACTTGGTGTTCTTTAGCACTGACAATATAAAGGAATGGGTTAAAGGGAATCTAGGAAGTAACATTACACAACAAAACTGGAACGTTATCTTCAAGGTGACCTACTGGAAAGCCTGGAAGGCAAGAAACCCCTTCATTTTCTATCACTTTAACAAGCATGTGCACCACATTGTAGTGGACATTCGATCCTATGTTCTTAATACCCTTAACATCAATAGAGATGATGAACAAGGCCAACAGTCCAAACTACCTGCAAAGCGGAAACCTCCTCAAATAGGCTGGTCTCAAATCTCGGTGGATACTACATTGCACAACCAATCTAGTGTACTATGCACAAGCTTTATTGTTAGGAATGAACATGGACAGTGGATTGGCAGAGGTGCACAAAAACACAAAGGCACAAACCCTTTGGAAGGTGAACTCCTTGCCATCCTGAGAGGTTTGCAGGGAGCTAGCAAACTCAACTTGTGGAAGTGAGTCGAGTTCTTAGGGTAAGTATACAAAGAATAAACATGGTGAGGAACTACTTTCAAGATTCAACCATTGTAAAGATTAACCTAGAAGCCAGTAGACCTACAGACAAGCTCGCGAAATGGTTCCTGGAGATGTCGGGAGAAGCCTTCTCATTCACTGTTTGCCCTGCAGAGTTAATGATTTGATTGCTCAAGACCTAGGAGATATTGATGAATAATATCGTTGTACTGGTCACCCAAAAAAATAGAACAAGAGTTAACTCTTTCAAGTACAAATGAAATAACAAAGTAAACAAAATACTGAGTAGGAAAATGGCTACACGTTGGTGTATTGTTCCGTATTAACCTCTCCTAAACAATAATAGATTAATGGTGAAGGTAATTGATAACAAGTTAACAGATATTAACACACATACCAACATTTGGAATATATGTAGCCAACCCATTGGGTATGGACCGCCGTCACCTATTAGTAACTGCGTCCAACAAAATATTAAGAGAACCATAGTACAAAAGGCCGTGTATTTATGGATACCAAGTCCCAAAGCTTACACAATTACAACAATTCAAAAACAAATACTATCATCCAGTACATAGATGCCAGCTAGAGCCATTCTCGAACAACACTTCGTAAAACTTTCACAATGTAATTGGTTTGCCTAATCATGTTCCAATGACTTTTTACCAAATATGATTCAAAGATGTTATTAGCATTTTAATATCATCAGCAAAAACTTATAATACAACATGTATGACGAGGGAAATACTCCCCGCTTCCACTACACCTTAAGAGAACCAGTTTTTGTGCAAGGCGTTCATGGATGTTGGCCAAGCTGGCAGCATATGCTACCACCACACAAGTAGGTTTCTGTAATTAGGCAGTGCCTCATCAGTAATCGGGGGGATACATACATATACTCCAGCACGTGTGTATCGTGTGACCCGGCTAACCTTCGTGCAATAGTGGACGTATATCATGAAGAATACAGTGTTGAGAAAAGTAATCAAATATTCTAATAACCTAAATGACATTTTGGAAAACAACAGACTCAAGAGGCAGTGCTTCTCCCTGTGATTTTAGTTTGCTACGGGTGTTTCTCAAACTTCGGATGTAGCTGCCTAACTTGATTGCTGTCATGCTGGGATGCTGATCAGCTTTTGGTACAGGTTCCCTGCCCTTACTCTCAGCTCAAGGTTGGTTGCTTTTGGAACTACAAGGCTTCCTTCCAAAACCTGACAGATCTATCATTCCCGCAAGAGATGAAAGCTGCCTCTGTTGGAGAATGTTCAAGCCACCTAGGTGTTCCGGCATGGCCTGATTGACATCTCATCACCTTCTCAGCAGTTAAGGCGTCCCAGACTACGACCTGTCAAATCAGTGACGGTTTGAGTCTCTAATTGTAGACGTATCACAATACGATAAGTGCAGTCCCATAACTAACCTCATTGGTTTGCTCGTCCACAGATAAAACAAATTCTTCAGTTTCATTGAAGACTGCCTGCTTGGAGAAAACTAGACATTATATTTAGAAGAAAAAGAGATAGTTGTTCGAAGTGGCTTATGCCCTAAAAGGCACACCACAAACAAAGAATTAGTACGGCATATACGAATAGAATAAATCACAATTGGTCAGAGTTATCATTTGAAGTTTTGCAAACTCCCTGTATTAGAGATAGCAACTACTAGCAGAGAATAAAAAGTCACATGAACCAGATTGCTATAGCTGCAGACTAACCCCATAAAGTGTCAAATGCATCATTAAACGAAACCCCAAGTTTAACACCTAATGGTCCAGTGAAATGCACGACCGCTGGGGTGATGTATGTATGTATTGAACTATACGACTAAGCAATTAGTTTCAGTTAGTTAACAGATACTCCACGACTATTATGAAAAGCTTCATAACAAAGAGAACTTCAAATATAGCTTTACTAGTACCTTGCTACTGAGAACATGTACTAGGCAGAATGGAATGATATTTTATTTTGATCAAATCCGATATCACTATAATATTTATTTGGGGAAGGCTTAAGAAAAGGTTGGGTGTAAGAAGTGTCGTTAAGAAGCAGAAAAATGGACATCAATTCATTCCGTGCCCAGTGGTGAAACATGAAGCATATCCTTAAAAACTGCAATTCTGGACCAACTTGGATAACAACTCTTGGGTATATGAAGCTGAATCCGTATATATAAACCATTAAAAAATTAAAAATCTTGAAAACAGTTAAGCAGTCATTTTCTCATCCATCGGTTAACATTCTTCCCAGCGCTTACTGACTTAGTTTTAGTACTTAAATGGCATGCCTAAGCATTTGGCACTCAAACTGGTCAAACTTTGAACTCGGAAAGGTAGTATGGATATCCACCACAATGCCCTTGGACCAGACACCATCTAGGAGATAAATCAAGGTCAACATCTTCTTTGACGGCTTTTACCATAATTAACAAAAATATTTCAACTCATGTTGCTATAGCAAGATTCATTTTATTACCAATTATAAGTTGGTTGATCTATCTTAATGCCAGAACATGGTAAAAAAAGAGCAAGCTCACCAACCTGGCAGCGCAGTTGTCTGTGAAATGCACCAAGATATTCCTTGACAAGCCTTCCTGTACCTACTTCCCACAACTTGGTAGTGGAATCTTTACCGCAGGAAAGAATATACCTAGCTAAGAGAAACTGTTAATATAGATATTTGGGCATATAGATAAAAATAGAAGGCATCGTATACAAGGTGTCGATTAAGGCATCCAAATTTAAACAGATTTGAATCTTAACTTAAAATCAGCACCATATCATTCAGAATCTGGTGGAACCAAATTAAATTATAATTATTTGAACGTCTGGTTTAACATTAAGCAATACAAACAAAATGACCCAAACCCCTCAAATGTGTAACTTCTAATCAACAAAGCCTAGAACGGGTCCGAAATATCGATCAGTGATGAGAACCTCAACCATTTTTGACAGGATACCAATCATTATTAACGACCATCTGACAAGAGATAAATTCTGATAGGATGACTGCCGGTAAAATACATTTCAATTCAAAACACAACTAAATAGTTCTGAACGTCTGGGCAACAAACAGATTAGTGAAGCAATTATTGCCATGAACTTGAACCTAGGAAAACTCAAGTCAGAATCAATGAATACATCTGAGCAGCACATACCAGGAAACAGGTGGAATAGGTATTAAGAAATCAATGCCCATCTCATTTGATTAGACAGTAGCAAGAAAAAGACGATATCTATGAAAAAAATGTTAGCAATATGGAAACTGAGGCAAACAAATTGATCTAATAAACAAAACCCTTGGGATATAGAAGAGGGGAACATGTACATGTTGCACTCAAACCTTAATGAGCCAAGCATACTTGGGCCCAATATACATAAGAAACAAAATAACTAAAAACTCTGAAACTCCCCCTCAAGCTGGAGCATGGGTGAAACACATGTCCAGCTTGCCAATACATCAAAAGAGATAACAATAGCCCATACAAGAAAGTTGATCTCTCCTCACGTGAGAAATCATTCAAGCACTCCAAAACTCCCCCCTAAAGAAGATACCATGTCGCAGGTAGCAACTGGTCTTCTCCCCTGATGAAGATAACACCAAGGGAGAAGCAGTAATAGTAGATTAGACTCCCCTTGAAATTGATGATCGCCAAACCTATAAGAGCAAATAATTTGAAACTTTAGCGAGCATCCAAAGCTGTGACGGTGGAAGATATTTGTAATCACACTCACCATTGTTGTCGAAATAGTTCACCATAAGAAGCGCCAACGCAAAGATGATGCACGGTAGTCAGGATAAAAGGCACTATTATAGGAATATTGAGCTATAGCAGGTGAGTAATGCGCTTGAGACATGTTTCTATAGGAAAGATGTGCTATAGCAGGTGTCAACAAAGCACGAACAAATATACAGGACCTAAACAACATGCCTGGACCAATTATCTATTCTCTTTCTATATCTCCCCCTCACACCAACCACAAAGAACAAGAGAGGTTGTGAGTGGATAATAGCAAGCGGGAACTGCTCAACAAATTGGGACTGCTAGGGGTCTAGGGGTGCGCCCTCAAGTGAGGGTGGTCCGCTGCCCCTCACCGGGAGTCAAGGGGAAACCGTCCCTGGAGGGGCCAAAGCCCTTGGGAAAGAGGTTTAAAATGATTTTTGTTAGGCAGATTAAGCACAAACCTTACAAAAATAGGACTCTGAGGCACTTGAACAGGTAGGACGGGAAGAGTTGGTGCAATGGTGTGAACAATACCCGCTGCAGTACGTTGCGCTGATGGTTGGCGGCCTAGCCGGCGCCTGCCACAGGTTGGGCTGCTAGGGCCCCTACTCTCACAATTACGGTGACGGTTGGCTAGTATTGGCTGGTAGTGATGGTGAGAATGTTGCAGGCCCACAAACCTTTGTTGTTGCTAGCGGAAAGGCCTACCAATGGCGACTGACATACCCTTGTTATTGGTTGCAATGACCAACGGCACCACTTAGGCCTGTTGCTCATAACTACAACAGACGGTGGTCGTGAGAATGTTGCAGGCCCACAAACCCTTGTTGTTGCTAGCGGAAAGGCATGCCAATGGCGACTGACATACCCTTGTTGTTGGTTGCAATGACCAACGGCGCCACTTAGGCCTGTTGCTCCTAACTACAACAGACGGTGGCTATAGATGATGCTAGTGGTGTGGTGCTCCCATGTTGTTGGTGCAGGAGCCGCTCCTTGCAGACAGTGCAAGCAACAGGGTGTGTTATTGTGTTGTGAGCGTCGAAATAAGAAAGAGAGAAAGGGAGAGAGAGTAGCTGGAAGGCTTGGCTTTGGAGGATCATGCAGAATAGTGAACAACAGGCATCCTAGCGAGCAGGCAAGCACTGTCAAAGGGTGGCGGCCACCCTCAAGGTTAGGCTCCTCTCTCTTTCTCTCTCAAGTAGTGTTCACCCACTCAGTTACCAGCTGGAATAAGATTGAGGCAAATGAGTTGATCTATTAGACAAAACCTTGATCCTATATAAAGTAGAGGAGAAGACTTACATGTTAGACACAAACCTTAATGAACAAAGATAAACTGTAACAAGCAATATTACTTCAATTTATTTAAAAAAGATAAACATTAATTACAGTTTCAAGGGATTTTATGCCCTAAAATTATTCCATTTTGGGTCATATTCTCATTTCTAATCTAGCTTTGCATGTATAATTTTTTAACAATTTAAAAGATCCATTTTTAGTTATCTAAATTCCAAACATTGCAATGTATATGTGAAGAAATCAACCAGAATATACGAGACATGTCAAGTATGTGATGTGGTATACCAGGTAATGTAAATCTATGGAACTAAAGAAGAAATGTTACTAGATAACTAAGGCACTAATTCTCATTCATCAATTGCGTTTAAACAAAGATGTAATAGAGCCTTTATATAGGCTTCCAAAAGAAAGACTGACGGGCGGTAGCCAATGTGGGACTAAACCACGGGACTTTACAAAAGCCCAAAATAAGGAAAAGGCATAATAAAATAACGTAAGCGGGAAAAAAAATCCTAACTAATGACACGGCGATGCCTGCGCTCGTAAGTGCGTAATGGCGGAGCCTATCCTACATCAACTCTCCTCGGCTACAAAAGACTCAACTCTGTCGAGTTAGTGTTGAGGTAGAGCTCAAGAAGATTTGCATCAATGTGGCAGAATTCCTCCTCTGTAATCCATGTGGCGTCAGCTAGAGAACGGCCTATCCAACGAACCAAGAAATGACGTATGATGCCATGGCTGGTGAGGATGGTTTGGTTGTCGAAGACGGTGTCGATGCGCTCTAGCACTTGCTGATGAAGTCAAGGCATAGGACGTATAGTTGCTAAAGACAGTGGTGGAGGAGGGGCCTTGAATGTACCACAATAAGGAGAAAGATCCTCCACATCTGCTGGCAAATCCAGTACATAGGCATTGGGTCCCTATCGACTTAGTATGTGGAAAGGTCCTGACGCTTTGGCATGAATGAAAGAATTTTTTGGGTACCATTCAGGATGCACACGTCCTAACACATAATATCCCACATTAAATTCTTGAAACGTACGGTGTGCATCTACAGAAAGCTTGTAGCTTTCATAAGACAAAGTAAGTTTTTGGCAAACCTCAGCATGCAAATCACGAATGTGTTAGGCAAAGATCTCAGCAGTGTGGGAAGGGCGTTGAATAGTGGACATAGGTACAAGATCCATAGGCTGGCGGGACTTGTAACCATTAACAACTTCAAAAGGGCTCTTTTGTGTAGATCGATTAACATAACTGTTGTAAGAAAATTCAGCAATAGGTAGCAATAAGTCCCAATTGCCTAAACGTTCACTCACAAGATATCACAGGAGGTTATCCAAGCTTCCGTTAACCACCTCAATTTGACCATCAGTTTGAAGGTGGAAGGCAGATGAGAATTTGAGGTTGGTGCCAAAGATTTTCTATAAAGTTTTCCAAAAGTCGCTAACAAATTTCACATCACAGTCAGAGACTATGGTGGTGGAAGACCATGTAGATTGACTACCTCATTAAAGAAAAGGCGGGCGATATGAGAGGTGCCAGAAGTCTTACTACAGGCAATGAAGTGGGCCATCATAGAAAAACGATCCACAACTACAAACACGGAGTCGTGGCCACGTGAAGTGTGGGGAAGATCGAGAATAAAATCCGTACTTAGGCCCTTCCAAGGCTCATGGGGAATGGGGAGAGGAGTGTGAAGACTCGTATTTTGACTTTTGAATTTTGCCAATTGACAAGTAAAACACTGAGACATGATGCGAGCGACATCACGACGTAAGGAAGGCCGATAAAATCTATCAGTCATTAGAGCGGTGGTCTTATCCCTACCGAAATGACCAGCAAGGCCACCAGTATTTAATTCCCAAATGAGAAAATTACATAATTGTGTGCCACGAAAGAGAAATCCATCACATAGGATAAAATCATAAGCTTGGTCGAATGTGCTACTGAGGAGGTTGGAATGTATAATTCCAAAGTCAGGACAGGTGGGATATTGATCTTTCAGACGGTCGAAGCCCACAACTTCAACGCTCATAGACTGTAGGGTGGTTAAGAAACGACTGAGAGAGTCGGCAGCTTTGTTCTCAACACCAAAGAGGTACTTGACCTAAATGAGCCCTAATTTGGCAAAATCAAACCTAATCCTCCCAAATAAGACGTTTTCCCCAAATCAGACACATTTCTCCCAAATCAGACCTAATATGCACAAATTAGATCTGATTCAGCCTAAATTAGATATATTTCTTCCGTAAAACAACTAAATTTGGTGAAATTTGACCAAATTCAGACATAATCCACGCTAATTTGATCTTTAAGCGTCTTAATTTGAACCTAAAAGGCCTTAGGCATCCACTTTAGTTATCTGAAAGCTTGGGCGCTCAGTTTCAAGCGGCTCACCTAAAGCCTAGGGGGGCTAGGCGAGGGCCTAGATAACTATGTTTGCGTCTATGGTTCACTAGTTACTCCCACGTCTTATTCAGCCACACATGTGCACATACATACGCATTTTACAGCCAAGTAAGTCCTGACACGTAAGAGCGCACTAGCCAGTGGGCGGTTGCCCTGTTGTTGAGCGAGAGGTCGCGGGTTCGAGACCCTGCGTGATGACGACATGGGAAGGGTAGGGGTAGGTGGGGGTTTGGGGTGGGTTGGGGTGGGGGGAAATTTTGAAAAAAAAGTAAGTTCCGACACCTGAATAATGCAAAAAAATGCCCAAACTAATTTATTCACTTACCCAACGATTAACTTTTATTTTATTTTTACAAATTATTTAAATTGGTACTTTTTTTGTTATTCACTCGACGATCTATCTTTCTCTCTGCATATAATATAATATAGCAACATCCCACACCCTTAGGACTTAAATGATCACATGTGATGGTGCTCTTAGTTGTTTAGTTCTGAGTTCACATTTTTATAATGTTTATATGATCTATTGAAAAATGATTGCTTTTTTAAGTTCTCATTTTAATGGGTTTATACTTAGTGAATTTGTCTAATGTTATGTTGATAAGCGATTGACATGAACAAAATACGCCCGCAGAAAAATTTGTGTAATAACCCAAGTTTTTTAAACAATGTCGAGTTGTTACTGAATGGCGGAGGAGTATTTTATAAGATTAGGCCACGTGAACATTAGGCACTGATACCATATGGAATAATGTGTTTATTGAAATAAAGTTGGTTTATAATGAAACCCTACTGCCATGTGTATGTGTCCCCACATATATATATATGGGGATGTACTTGTTACCCAGCTAGGGGACATAACTTTAGTTACCCAACGATTCTGGTTACAATTTAAGTGTTCTTGTTACAATTTTGACATTCTTGTTACAAATTTTCGCTCCTGGTTACAGTTCAGGCGGATATTTTTTCCAGAAATGTCATTTTTACTGTTTTTGCATAAGGAAATACAAAATTGATGTTTTACAAAATGAGTCTCTATATTACAAATACAATTGTCTCATTACAATTAGGTGCCTTGTTACAAAATTGGTCCACGGGTCTAACCTTAGATACCCGACTTGGGTAACAAATATATGGCCTGTACATATATTCAACTAGTGATGTGAGCAGGAACCCAACTTCCGCTATATGGTTGGCAAGCTATTCTTTCTTCTCACATGAAGTGAAAAAGAGTCGAAGAGTTCGATCTCTTTCCGTCACGGAGGAATCTGAGAGAGGCTGAAGAACTTTCATTTTTCATATATATATATTTATATATATTGTTAAAATATAAGATGTTTGAATAGGAATAGATAGATACAAAGACTGACGGCCTCTCCTTTATATAGGAGGAGAAACGCCCTATTACTTAGGACCCAAGTAATCTAAACTAGACAGGCCGGAATATAAAGGCCCACTAAACTAATTAGCCTATTTAACTAATAGACTAATATAGACACTTTAACACTCCCCCTCAAGCTGGAGCATGGGTGAAACACATGTCCAAGCTTGGAGAGTTACAGGACTCGATAAAAAGAAATGATAAATGAAAGATGAAGATAAATATCACTCCCATACAAAATATGTTACTCCCCCTTAATCAATACTCCCCCTGAATCAAATAGTGATGATGACTTTGCAGGCTGAAGATACTCGAGCTTTGAAGAAGGTCTTCCTTGAAGTGCATCTGAAATGAAGACATCTGAAGATACTCTACAGGCTGAAGAATGCGCCACTGGAATACGTGCTTAATGCGGCACGAACGCGGATATAGTGTCGACGAATGGTCCCGATACTACAGCAAATCGCCACTGGAATACGTGCTTAACGCGGCACGAACGCGGACAGACGATCTGCTGCTTGATACGATGCAGGAACTATGGGGGCTTGACAGGAAAGTAGATATCATCCATCAAGGAAAGTCCCAAGAGGATCAGCTACAGGCGATGTCGATACAGCAGATGCGGCTCAGAGAAGACGTGATAAAGCAGCTCGGTGAAGATAAAACTCTGAGCTTCTGAAGAAGCACCCATCTGTCTCATGTGAATGCAGTTGAAGGAATACATCATCAACAACGGATATGGTGTCGACGCTGGATCTTCACTGCTGGCTCAAGTAGAGAACTGGTGTGCTGAACAATGTGAAGCTTCATGAAGATAGCCTGGAATATATATAATCTGAATACATATATCATCATCTCATCTCATACTATCTCTCATATATTCTCTCATATGCTCTCATGTTCGCTCTCTCTTCTCATCTCTTTCTCTCCTCTCTATCCCCCCCGCACACCAAATACGACGAAAGTGAGTGTTTGGTGTGGAGAAATGGATATATGACCCCCCCGTAATGTGGAAAAGGGATGCTCACATAATATGGGTGGGTGGGAAAGAGAATGGTGGAAAAAGAGAGGAATATGTGAAATAGAGTTGGGAATATGTGGAGAATGAAACCGATAGCCAAAGAGAGTATACTAAATGGGTCAACATGAGATCCGGGTAGAAAAATAAATGGATCTAGTCCCGACCCAAAAAGGGGGTTTGTTGGCCCGTTAGGGCAACAAATCTGGGGGTGCGGGGGCGGAGCCCCTGCGAAAAATCCGATTAGGGTCAAATAGGATCCGATTAGCAAAATATAGGACCGATTAATGATCTGAATAGCAATGGAGGGCATAATGAATATGGGAGTAGACATAGATGGGAGGTGATGATGGAGTGATGATGATGAAGACAGCAGGTGATGGCGTAGGGACGGCAGTAGCATGATGACGCACAACGCAGCAGCAACTTGCGGATGAAGATCGTCGGGATAATGATGAAGTGGAGGAGCAGCAGCTTGCGGATGATGGCTGGATATGACGCTCGGCTGATGAAGCACTTTGTCGCAACATAGGAGATGACAAAGGGTCTCCTGCGTGACTCCGAAGATATTGCATGCAGAGCCAAGGCGGAGCCTCTCCAAAGCGGCGATGAAGGCTTCAAGCGAACGACTGATTAAATCTCGATACCATCGACGAAAATGTCGATAGTAGCAACGGCGGTCTTTTTCCGTCTGCAGTGATCTCGATAGTATCGACGGAATTGTCGATAGTATCGACGGAATGCTCTTTGCGTCTGGTCTGATCTCGATACTATCGACGCTCGGGTCGATAGTATCGACACGGCGGCGGCTGGGCTGCTGCAGCAGATGGAGTATCGACAGAATGTTTGTTGCGTCTGGACTGATCTCGATACTATCGACGCTCGGGTCGATAGTATCGATGCGGCGGCGGCTGGGCTGCTGCGGCATATGGAGATGGCTGCTCCTTGCGGATGGGAAACAATTTCTGATGGCTGGCGACACTGTGGAGATGGATGTTGGCGAATACTGCTGCTGATGGTGACAGCGGCGCTGCTATCGTGCGGAGTTGGATGTGGAGCTGCTGGTTTCGGATGGCGGAAGGAGATTACCGCGGCGGATGCCTACGGCGGCGACTGTTGCGGATGATGATGGAGGACGGCTGCTATGATAGGCAGCGGAGGTGTTGTATGGAAAGAATGAAAGAATAAAGAATAGATGACCATGGAGGCCGAGATATGCCTAGCGGGCAGCCGGCCAAGCCATGGTGATGGCGGCTGCGGCCGCCCGCAGGCGGGCACTCGCCCGGTTGTCCTCTTGGAGAAAGGAGCGGCGGCGGCTTGGAGAGAGAGGGAAGCGGGGCGGCGGATTAGGGTTCCCTCAGGAGCGACGGCTCTGATACCATGTTAAAATATAAGATGTTTGAATAGGAATAGATAGATACAAAGACTGACGGCCTCTCCTTTATATAGAAGGAGAGACACCCTATTACTTAAGACCCAAGTAATCTAAACTAGACGGGCCGGAATATAAAGGCCCACTAAACTAATTAGCCTATTTAACTAATAGACTAATATAGACACTTTAACATATATATATCATCATCATCTAAGCCTCAGATCCAACTATGTTGGGTCGGCTAGATGGATCCTTCGTTTTCAATCATGGGTCATATTCTGGTCGAGATGTAGAGATTCAAAATCTCTTTTTATAAGCCCTTCCCATGTTAATTTAGGCCTTCCTCTTCTTCTATTAATTGTGCTTGACTCAATGACATTGCTTCATATAGGCGCATTAGTCGGTATGCGTCGCAAATGTCCATACCATCTAAGTTGGCCCTTGCGCAACTAGTCCTCAATGCTCGCCGCCCCCACTTTATTCCTAATATAGTCATTTCTCAAGCGATCTTTTCTTGTCTTCCCACACATCCATCTCAGCATACGCATTTTAGCCACGTTCATCTTGTTGAGACCTTATTTCTTCACCGCCCAAAATTCACTCCCATAGAGCATGGATGGTCGTATAGTTGTTTTATAAAACTTGATTTTTAATCTGAGCGGGACCTTGCGATCACATAATACTCCAATTGCATTCCTCCATTTCAACCATCCTACAGTGATCCTATGACAAACATCATTTTGGACATCCCCATCTATTTGAATAATAGAACCCAAGTAACAAAATTTGTCACATTTTGGTATTTCTACTCCGTCCAACTTGGCTGCGCCATTCACACTGTGAGATTGGCTGAAATTGCAATGCATATACTAAATTTTGCTCCTACTAATCATCAATCCATTTGATTCCAATGCCTTTCTCCAAAGTTCAACTTTATCATTCAATCCATCTTTGGTTTTATCAACCAATACAATATCATGAGCAAATAACTACACCAAGGCATATCATCATGAACATTCTTTGTCAACTCGTCCATAACAAGAATGAATAGATATGGGCAGAGTGTGGATCCTTGGTGCACCCCAACTATGATAGGAAAAGTTTGTGTCTCCCCTCTAAGAGTCTTCACACTTGCAGTAGAGCTATCATACATGTCTTCAATCAAGTCAATGTATAGGATTGGCACACCCTTTTTCTTCAAAACCATCCACAGCACTTCCCTGGGTACTCGATCATAAGCCTTTTCAAATCAATAAAAATCATATGAAGATCTATTTTGCTTTGTCTATACTTCTCCATAAGCCTCGTTATTAGAAAAAGAGCATCTGTTGTTGATCTTCCAAGCAGTGTTTTAAAAAGCGGTATGCGTTATGCGTTCGGAGAGGTCACCTTGTAGAGTATATGCGGTATGCGGGAGTACATGCGGGGTATAAGCGGTTTAGGATTTTTTTTAAATAAATTAATTATTATATATAAATTATTCACACAATTGCATATTTAATTTGTACAATCACATATTTAGACCTTAAAAACTTGAGATAGATTCAAATTTTCAGTTATAAAGTTTCAAATAAAACTACACCATTTAGAATGCATTCTAGAATCATTTAAACATAAACTCCAATGAAGTCAGACATGAAATGGTTTAGCACAACAAGTACATTACATAATAACAAAGAGTTAAAGACCAACTAAGAAATACAACAAGATGCCAACATGTCTTAAAGATCCAAAACTACAAAGCTAAATAAGCATGTGATTCATGTCCAAGACATACAACAAAATAGTACATGAAAAATAAAAATCTAATCTTCTTCATCTTCTAAAAAAAGGGGCACATCTCCATCATCATCGTCATCAGTAGACACTACATCTGGAAGTTCATCTTCCTCGAATGGAGGGAGTGATGTAGAAGCATGTGCAGCACGTGTTTGTGCACGGGTAGCAAAAGGACGTAGAACATCATCAACTCATGCTGCCTCTGCTACATCTCTCCAAGAAAGTCCTTCACCAGGGAAGACATCATCATCCTCAGTTGTGTCTATAATATCATCTTCTGTTATCCACTCCATAGCATAAGTTCTATCAATAGTGACAAGCTAAGAAGCACGGATACGGATACGGATACGTATCGGATACGCGTACGGGTACGGGTACGCGGATACGGCAATTTTTGAAAATATAGGATACGGGTACGTCATGGATACGGCAATTTTTTTCATATTTATTTTAATATTTTTAAAAATAACCAATATATTTATTTTAAAAATAGATGAAGACAATCAAATTTCATTCAAAAATCACAATATTTCTAAAGAAAATGGAAACCAATACTATAATATCAAACAATGATTTAAAAAGGGGTCTTTCATTCATATTAATGTGAGACAAGTTACAAAAAGACATGATAATATCATATTCTAAACCGTTCACATTTCATGTATCATGTAATGTTGTGTTGTAAAGTGAGTTGTGTCATCTGTGATACCAAACTATCTTCTCTTATGTATAGCTAGCTACTATGAAGCACGGATATAGATACAGAAATGCATACGGGTACGGGTGCGGTACGGGGATACGACAATTTTCGAAAATATAAGGTACGGGTACAACATGGATACAACAGTTTTTTAATGTTTATTTTGAAATTTTAACAGAATATACCAATTTCATTTTCAATCACAATACAATAGGGGGAGTCTAGAGTTGGAAGTCACATGGTTTTGGGATTTTGAGGGATCACGCGAGTGGGGTGCTCTCTAAGCTGCGAAATGGGTTGGTTGTATCCTGGCTGCATTGAGGTCATTTCCTGCTAATAAAAAAAGGAATACGACCTAAGAAGTATTCGGTATGTATTAGAGAGTATCTAGGGAGTATTAGTATCAAATATGTATTCAATACTGGTAGGATACCTATTTTGGAGTATCGATGCTTCATAGGGGAGACATAAGGATGGGGATGCAATGATTATCTTCAAAGGAGATGAAATAGATATTGTCTAGATAGAAATCCAGAATAAATCACAATGGATTTAGTCACCAAAACAAGAGGCATATTAACCCAACGATACTAAATTGAAGCCTTTCATAGAATATGGAGGACATCAACGTGCATAAAACTTGCACCTTAACAGGGAAAGCATCCGGAAGTACCATGTAAAGGTGAATGAATTGGTTTGCAATAAAGAACAAACAAAAATCCAGATTATATATTGAAGTTCTTTAAAAAGTGAAATCCCAAAAAACATAAGGAGGTAGAAACAATAAAGAGAAGAAGGAAGATTGGCATTTAGCAAGAGAAATGGTGACTAACCTTGAACTACTTCAAGGAAGCAACTATGACAGCCTTGCTGCAAGCTACTACTTAGCAGAGAGGGTTGAGACATGAGCTGGTGTCAAATGCTAATCAAGCAATGTCATGCCCAGATTTTTTTCTAGTTTATACTGACTGGATACGGTCTGGATATAGCAAGATACGGATTAGGAGTATCTGATACGTATCTAGGAGTATCCACGGAGTATTGGTATCCAATACGTATCGGATACGGGTACGGCAGCTGGTTTGGAGTATCCGTGCTTCATAGGTGACAAGAGGATCTTTTCCCTTCCTTTCTCGTTGTTCATGCAGTTTAACATTAAAGTTGACATAGACTAGGTCATTCATCTTCTTAACCTCAATTCTATTCCTCTTCTTAGTGTGGACCTAGCATTTGAAAATGTGTAGGGATAATGGATTAGATTGAAATTTTTACAAAATTTAAACCTCATCATTTCATCTAGCATAGAGAATCAAAGATACCCTACCCCTTCAAAGGTACTCCAGTTCCTCTCACATCCAGATGCAGAAGAGGTTAGGCTAAGGATCTTGATTTCCTTTTCTTGCAAATGGGGTGCTTCTCCTCCATGCAAACGCCACCAATCAGCCAAAAAATATAGATTGGATATTAGATACATATAATCCAATCTCAATAGTTACAAGATAAATTGAGTAAAGTATACCTGGTATATAGTCATCATCATAGTCACAAATTCGGTATTCGGGATACGTACGGTGGAGCTGAAAAATTCGGAATTCGGGAATTATGCAGGAAATTCGGATAAAAAACGGTAAAAGTACGGTCAAATTCGGTCAACTATTCGGGAAAAAGTCGGCAAAAAGTCAGCAATATATATATATACATACTTTGGACATATATATATGTATACATGTATGTATATACTTTAGACATCACACAATACAAAGACACATATAAAAGTGAAAGATGCAACCAATGTTCTCTAAGATCCGATGTTGACATATAAATTTATAATCAAATACTGCTAATTGTGTCACGAAATTCAAGCAATAAAGCAAACAATATCACTAATACAATTTCAAAATTGTAATAAACTAAACAATTTAAATTGCTAATGATATAGAACATATTACAGTTCGTTACTAACTTACAACTCAATACTCAGTCGTTAGTAGCTTCAACCCCCGTACAGTAGCGAATAAAACGGGAAAAAAACGTTTAAAACGCGTTAAATACGGAAGTCGCGTTTAATACGCGAATAACGCGTATAATACGGCAGGACAGTATTAAACGACCGTCACATACGGCAGCTGAATTATACGCGTTTAAAACGCGAATTTTTTAAAAAAACACCGATTATTATGACTATGGTCATCATCATTCACCAAACATTGCCTCAATGCTAATGGCTTTCCAAATTTGCCACGCTTCATCATGTAGGATGTGAGTTCCTTCTTTGTGATCTGATCTTGGATTGCAATGTCAGGAAAGAACACATTCAAACACTTCATCACCCCATCCATCAACTCATGTTGTTTTTCAATTTCAGCTTGATCCTTGTATAAATAGTAAGGATTCAGATAATAAGCAGCCAAATGAAGGGGACTATCTAATCTATTCTTGGTTTTAGAAGTGATGGCATTGATAAATGGCCTATAATGAACCTCCACTCCCCTAAGAAGTGACATTATCTCTTTTTTTGCATCTTGTAGTCCACCATAAATAAACCCCATAAAAGGCTTCTTCTCACCATCAACAACCCTCAACAAATAGATCAAGGGAGTAAAGATTTTCACAGCTAAGGAGATTTGGCTCCAAAAAGATGGAGATATTACAGTGGTTGTGGATTTATCCCCTACCTTGGTCTTAGCCCATTTGCATTGCGCCCATTCTGCAGAAGTGAACATAAGCCTCAACTTCTTCTTTTTGTCAAGCAAACTCTGTAATGTCAGAAAAGAAGTGGCAAATCTAGTGACTCCAGGCCTCATAATCTCCCCTTTTTCTGTAAACTTGTGCATTAAACTAAGGGTCTTATGATGTGAATAGATGAATGAAATGAGCTCCTTAGCCTTCTTGATGGCGTTTTTTATTCTTGAGTCTTTGCCAAACTCCTCAAGAATCAAATCAACAACATGAGCAGCACATGAGGTCCAAAAAATGTGAGGATATTTCTCATTCAACAACCGCCCAGCTAGAACATTTGCAGCAGCATTATCTGTGACAATTTGGATGACATTCGGAGCCCCAGCCTCCTCAACACAACCATCAATAAAGCCCATGATGTAGTCACCTATATGAGTCTTTGATGAGGCATCAATTGCCCTAAGAAAGCATGTGCCCAACTCACAATTCACAAGCAAATTCATCAAGCTCCTATTTCTTGTATCACTCCAAGCATCTGTCATTATTGTGCACCCATATCTTTTCCACATATCTCTATGTGTTTTAAATCCTGCTTTTGTGATCTCCACCTCCTTTTTTAGTATTGGCTCACTCAACTCATAGTGAGACGGGGGCTCATAATTTTTACCATACTGCCCAATAGCTTGACACATCTCTACAAATGCAGTGTTAGATATAGCATTGAAAGCAACCATAGAGCGATAAATCCACCTACCAACAAATTGATTCACCCTTTCTCTTTGGCTCTTTTCTATGGCCTCCTTTATCCCCACTTGCCGCATAGACAAGTCATTGCTAGAAGTGTGATGAGCCTCAGTTCTTTCAACCACCTTCGCCATGCTCATGATATCATCAACTCCTTGTCGGGCACTTGCCACGGCTTTTGACTTCTCTTCCTTCTTCCTCCGTATCTCCTCCATTGAATGCCTAATTCTCATCTTGATCTCTTGATCAAAACTTCAGTGCATGCAGTCACATTGCCCTTGATGTGAGCCAGATGTTGCTTTAGGCGATCCACTCCCCCTTTCAATTCTTTGCCGCACAATTTACAAGTGACAAGACTGTAATTGGATAGATCCCTGAGGGTGCCATAGTCCCATGCTGGATCAGTAGAACCTGGTGGCCTAAGATCTGATTGTGGTGTGCCTTGTGACTGGGTGTTACTAGCACCGGTTGGCACCCCTGACCCATGACTCTCCATAAGAAAACTGATAAGGAAAAATAAAACATATCAAACAAACCAAACCACACATACATACATATCAACACCATACAAAAATAATATATGAAATCATGCATTTCAGTTATTAGACATATCAAACCAATTAGATTACACATGCAAGAATAATAGATGAGCATGAGACCAACCAAACCACACGTGCAAGAATAATAAGCAAACAGGGAAATTAGGAATTAAGGGGCGACATCCAGTAGATGGGTATTTGGGAAAGAGGAAAATAGAAAAGAAGAGAAGTAGAGAACAGAAAATGAGGGGATTAATAAAAAATATGAAGAACAGTAAGTAGATGAAGAAAGGAGATGACAGGAGAATTGGAAATTGGGGGGCGACATCCAGTAGATGGGTATTTGGGAAAGAGGAAAATAGAAAAGAAGTAGAGAACAGAAAATGAGGGGATTAAATAAAAAATAAGAACAGTAAGTAGATGAAGAAAGGAGATGACAGAAGAATTGGAAATTGGGGGATCGACACTCAACAATGAGTTGGGGACAGTGAAATTGTCACTGGAAAAGAGGAATCTGGAAATGAAAAGAAGATAAGGGAGATAGAATCAAATGAAGATAGAAGAAGAAAGAATGAATCGCAACAACAACAAAAAATATTGGAAAGAACGGAACCAAGTAGTAGCAGGAAAATCCAATCGAAAAAAAAAGAACTGAAGAAGATGGGTGGAGGAAATGAAGTACATGCGGCTTTGGAAGTGGAGTGAGCCGCCGAGCCCTAGTGCCTCTCGAGCCGCCGAGTCCTTGAGCAGCCGCGGGAGTAGGCGAAGCTGCCGTCGCCACCGGCTGGGGAGAAGAATAGTCGCCGCCGTTGGGGAGAAGAATAGCCGTCACCGCCGCTGGGGAGAAGAATAGTCGCCGTCGTCGCCTCTGAAGACAGGGGAAGCCGCTGGTGCCTCCTTCGTTTGGGGGATCTAGAAGTTGTGGCTAATAATCCTATTATTGAGATGATTAAAAAAGGAGTACAGGGTTCTCTTTTATAAGACAAGAGAAGACCACAGGATTTAGAGATAACCCATGTGGGATAAAACAAAACACAAGAATAACACAGTAAAGAGAAAAATAGACTAAGTAAAAAACACAGGAAAGTCTATATACTAATACTCCCCCTCAAGCTGGAGCGTAGATGTCTATCATGCCCAGCTTGGATGTCATAGCAGTGAACCTTGTCTTTGGTAGAATCTTTGTGAAGATGTCAGCCACCTGATCGGTCGTATGAATGTAGGGAGTAGAGACCTGGCCAGAGAGAACAGCTTCGCGGACAAAATGACAATCCACCTCAATGTGCTTGGTCCGCTCATGGAAAGTAGGGTTACTGGCAATGAATGTAGCTGCTTTGTTGTCACAATACATTGGAATAGGAGACGAGTCAGAGATACCAAAGTCCTTCAGTAAGCTCCTAATCCAGAACAGTTCACAGGTAGTTTGCGCCATGGCACGATATTCAGCTTCAGCACTTGAGCGAGCAACTACATACTGCTTCTTGCTTCGCCAAGTGACAAGGTTGCCTCCCACAAACGTGCAGTAGCCAGAAGTAGAGCGACGGTCAACCTTGTTGCCAGCGTAATCGGAATCAGAATAGCCAAGAAGTTTGCAGTGGCCATGTTTCTTGTAAAGCAGGCCTTTTCCAGGAGAACTTTTTAGATATTTCAAAATATGACAAACAGCGTCCCAATGACATTGTCGAGGCTTATCTAGGTAACGACTAACCAATCCAACAGCAGCAGTAATATCGGCCCGTGTAACAGTAAGATAGATGAGTTTACCGACCATTCTTCGATATTGATGATTGTCAGGATAGGCAGGAGAATTCTCATCATCCCAGTCAGTGTTCGGATCCAGAGGTGTGCTAGCAGGCTTAGGCTTAGCACCTAGAAGTCCAGTTTTAGATAGTAGATCCAGAACATACTTGCGCTGAGATAAGCAGAGGCCAGAAGAAGACCGGGACACCTCTATCCCAAGAAAATACCGAAGAGATCCAAGATCTTTAGTGACGAAATATTTTTCCAGATAGTGCTTGGTGGACTGAATACCAGCAGGATCACTTCCTGAGAGGATAATATCATCAACATAAACAATGAGAATAATAATGCCAGCAGGAGTATTCTTGACAAAGACTGAGTGATCAGACTGGGAGCGCTTGAATGAAAAATTCTGAAGAATAGTGCTTAATTTATCGAACCAAGCTCTGGGACACTGTTTCAAGACAGATCGCCTTTTTCAGTCTGCATACTTTAGAGGACTCCCCCTGAGCAACAAAACCAGAGGGTTGTGACATGTCACCATACAGGAAAGCATTCTTGACATCAAGCTGATACAGAGGCCAGTCAGAATTAATAGCAACAGAAATAAGAATTCTCACAGAGTTCAACCGTGCCACCGGAGAGAAAGTCTCAAAGTAGTCGACCCCATAGGTCTGTGTATAGCCTTTAGCCACTAGTCTCGCCTTAAGTCGTTCAACAGTTCCATCCGGTTGATACTTGACCGTGAAGACCCAGCGACAACCAACAGGAGAGCAATCAGCAGGTGGATCAACAAGTTGCCATGTATTGCGCTCAGTGAGCGCCTGCATTTCGATTTCCATAGCCTGACGCCATGCAAGACTTTTAATGGCCTGAGCAGCAGTTTTAGGTACAGATATAGCAGAAAGGGCCGTAGTAAAATTAGCAAAATTAGCACCAAGATTATCAGTAGAACAAAAATTCCCAATGGGATGCTGAGTACAAGTCTGTGTCCCTTTTCTCGGGCTAATAGGGAGATCGTCAGAAAATACCTGCGGAGGTGTTTGATCTGGCACAGAGGATGAAGACAATGGAGAGGCCATAGAGGGAGCTGTCGGCTTCTGTCTTCTGTGATACACTTTCAGAGGTGGCTTTTCAGGTGGGGAGGCAGTATCAGAATTATCAGTCAAATCATCCACAACCGGTAAAGGCGTATCAACCAGTAAATCCGATGTGAGTGCAGAACCAGCCGAAGAATAGAAAGGCATGTGCTCAAAGAATACTACATCCGCAGAGACAAACCACTTTTTAGAAACAGGATCGTAGCATCGATACCCTTTTTGAGTGCGAGAGTATCCCAAGAAAACACACTTAGTTGCTCTAGGATCCAATTTGGTAAGGCCAGGTCGGAGATTTTTAACAAAGCACGTGCTCCCAAAGATACGAGGAGGCACAGAGAAAAGAGATGCATCAGGAAACAAGACCTGATATGGAATCTTATTGCCGAGCACAGTGGATGGCATACGATTAATGAGGTAGCAAGCAGTAGATATTGCCTCGGGCCAAAAAGACTGAGGAACATGGTAGTGAAAAAGAAGGGTACGCGCAACTTCAAGGAGATGACGGTTTTTGCGTTCAGCGACACCGTTTTGTTGCGGGGTATAAGCACAGGAAGTTTGGTGGATGGTGCCCTGGCGATGACAAAAACTACTAACAGAGGCTTGCATAAACTCCAAAGCATTGTCAGTGCGCAAAATTTTAATGGGCTTAGCAAACTGGGTACGGATTTCAGCAAAGAAGTCAGTAATTTTCTCAAGAATGGTAGATCTATCTTTCAGTAAAAACAGCCAGGTTGCTCTAGAGAAATCATCAATGAAGCTCAGAAAATATTTAAAACCAGAGGTACTCGTCACAGCACATGTACCCCAAACAACAACATGTATAATATCGAAGATAGTTGTAGAACTAATGCAAAATTTTGGTGAAAAAGTAGCACGAGTTTGCTTGCCAAGCTGGCATGTCTCACAATGAAAAACAAAACTAACTACATCAGGCAATAAAGCTTTTCATTTTGCAGCAGAGGGATGTCCCAATCTATAATGCCACTGAATGTCGGCCACGGATGATGTCAAATATGCAGTTGGCTTCGGATCGTCCAAGTAGTAGAGTCCATCCGGTCCCTCATGGCCTGAACCAATCGTCATCCTCGTGCGCAGATCCTGAAATAGAACACCATCCGGATCAAACTTAATTGAGCAACGAAGGCTCTTTACAGCTTTACTGACAGATAGTAAATTAAGGGGAAACTTAGGGACATAAAGAGTGGACTACAGTGGCAGACTACCAGTAAAACTTATATCACCAATTCCAGTAACCGGCGATTTAGAGCCATCAGCTAAAGTAACAGGCGGTATAAAAGATGTCTTGTGCAATTTAGAGAATAAAGTAGGATTGCCAGAAATATGAGAGGTCGCACCAGAGTCAATCACCCATGAAGGTTTACCAGTCTGGGTCAGAAGGGCGGCGCTGCCATCATTTGAAGTATCAGTAGAGGAAGCCAGGCGAGCTTGAAGCAGTTTTTCAAATTCCGAGCGGATCCAGTCAGCTGTTGGTGGAGCAGGTTCAGTATGGTCAGAAGTCACTTTATTGGCCCAGTCAGGTTTGCCGTATTTGATCCAGCAACGATCTTCAGTATGGTTGGTGCGCTTGCAGTGAGTGCAGTAGCGGGACTCAACAGGATCAGCTCCAGAGCCACAGCCAGGAGCAGAAGAACGTCCTCCGCGGCCACGACCGCGACCACGAAAGGAATCACCAGAGCGGACAGCGAGGGCTGCCCCATTAGAAGAGTCAGGCACGGACTGGGACACAGAAGGTAAGCGCTGGACCCTTTTGAGCACATCGTGGAGAGTGGGTAAAGGGTCGCTGGAGAGAATTTGGTCCACAACACCAGTAAAGGAAGCAGGTAGGCCCGCGAGGAACTGAACTAACATAAGTTCGTTCCGCTGTCGATTAAGTTCATCAATGTCAGTAGAAAGAGGATGATACACCTGGAACTCATCCCAGAGGGCACAGCAGGAGTTGTAGTAATCCTCGACGAAGTCAGTAGCAGAATACTCCTATTTGGCAAGTTGTTTGAAGATCTCAAAGACCTTCTTAGGATTCTTTTGGTGCGAGTAAACATTGGAGAGTTGCTCCCACATTTCTTTGGCAGTATGAAGATGGAGTAGGGACTGGCTGATCTTGACTTCAGCGTTGTTGACCATCCATGTCATGACCCCATAGTCCTCCTTGGACCAGAGATCATAGGCTTGTTTCGTCTTCTCATCAGCATCAGGAGCAGGAAGAGATGGGCCTTTTGTAGTCAGATGAGAGTAGCGACCTTGGGATTTAACATACAACTCAAAGGAGGCAGCCCATAGGTGATAGTTGGAACTGTCCAACTTCACCGTAGTAACACAAAGAGTGCGCGGGAGATCTGGAGTCGCCATCAGACCAAAGCAGAACAGTAGCACGGGCACAGCAAGGATCAGCAGTAGCAGTAGTCAGTAGCAGGAGTCCACCACATAGACTAGTAGACGTAGCAAGTAGGAGATCCACATGGACCTCAGAAGACCCTCACGGGGCAGATAAAGATGTAAGAAACCTACGCCACCATGGAGAAAAGATCACTCCACCATGAGGCGTAGGCAGGCAGAAGCGAAAGGCCGGTTTACGCCTTCAACTTGCCAGAACTGGAAAAGACACGGGTTGTACGTAAGCTTCTTCGGAAGAGCGTACGGAGACGAGCGGAAGCCTGTAGCCGAACTAGATGGTGAGTGAAGAACTAGAGAAGAGAAACAAGAGAGGAGAGGATGAGGAGGGTGGTTGTGGCTGCGGGAGATGGTAGTGGTGAGTGTGGGGTGGCGGCGGGCAGCAGGGGGGTTGGGGGGCGGCGGTGGAGACGGAGGAAGAAGGGGGGGGGGGGGGGGCAGTGGAGAAGAAGGGAGGGAAGGAGGTGGGCGGCAAGGGAGAGAGGTAGGGGAGGTGGGTGACGGCGGCTGGAGGGCTGGTCGGCGGCAGCAGGAGGGGGGAGGGGGGCAGGGTGGGCGGCGGCGGCTTGGGAGAAGGGAAAGGGGGTGGCGGCTGAGGTTGATGGGAAGGGATCAGGGTTAGGGAGGATCGGGAGGCTCTGATACCATCTAGAAGTTGTGGCTAATAATCCTATTATTGAGATGATTAAAAAAGGAGTACAGGGTTCTCTTTTATAAGACAAGAGAAGACCACAGGATTTAGAGATAACCCATGTGGGATAAAACAAAACACAAGAATAACACTGTAAAGAGAAAAATAGACTAAGTAAAAAACACAGGAAAGTCTATATACTAATAGGGGAGAAATCACCGAAGCTAGGGAAGAGTTTGTTGGAGCGGGGGCCTATTTCTCGACTCGCGACTTTTGTCGTGGTGGGTCGGGGGGGTGAGTGAGGGTGAGGGGAGTCGGGTTACTGTACAATGAGGGTTTGGGTTTAAGTGAGTAAAAAAAATCTCCAACTGAAAATCGGCGCTTAAAAGGCCGTATATGCGCCCGTACTATCGATTAAAAGGGCTGGGCCCGCTCAGTGAAATAAAAAATGACCAAGTGGGCCGCTTAAGCGCCCATGACCCCCAGCCGCTTAATTTTGCCATTAATCGCCCGCTTAATCATTTTGAACAAAATCGCCCGCTTTTTGCCCGCCTCACCCGCTTTTTCCCGCTTTTTCCCCGCTTTTTTCCCGCTTTTGTTTAAAAATCCTAATGTAAGCATCTAACATTAATTAATTACATAGCCAAGTAGTATTGACTATAATATACGAAACTTGTATACATTAAATGTTCTATGATATAGCTAGTCCTAATTTAGAATGCATACTTTGTGTGTAAGCTGTAATAATTGGGTAGTGTTGTAATGCATCTAAGTAAATATCCTATTGCTCTATTATACTAGTAATGCATGATTAGTTTTACTGATTTCCTTGCTGCTTTCAGTGATTAATGATTGGTACTGCTGGTTAGTATTACTTTAGTGATTACTTTAATTCAATAATTCATAGTTTGTTATATACAATTACTGATCTGCTTGCTGATTTTAGTGATTAGAGATGCTGATTAATAGTAAGTATTGATGAATACTTAGTTAATTACTGATTTGCTGATTAGATATGTATAGAGGTTCCTTATAAATATATTTTTTATATACACATACATGTAATTTTGTATAAAAATATATAAAATTTAGACACCCGCTTTTTCAAAAATCGCTTGCTTAATCGCCCGCCTACCGCTTAATCGGTTACAGGGTGTCGTCCGCACGCCTCCCGCTTCCCGCTTTCTAATACATTGGGCCCGCTTTGAGGTCCGCTTTGCTCTATGCGGATTTTCCATAGGCCGCACCGCTTATAAGGCTGATTATAAGGCCGCATACTCCGATTTTTAAAACACTGCTTCCAAGCATGAAACCAAATTGGTTATTTGATATTTGTGTTATAGATCTTAGCCTCTGCTCAATTATCCTCTCCCAAAGCTTCATTATGGGACTCATCAACTTGATACCTCTGTAGTTTGTGCAGTTGTAAACATCACCTTTGTTCTTGTAGATGGGGGCTAAAGTACTATTTCTCCACTCACCGGGCATCCTCTTGGTCTTCATGATCTTGTTAAAGAAATTTGTTAACCACATAACTCCATCCCCCATACTCTTCCATTCATCAATGGGAATACCATTTGATCTGCATGTCTTTCTCATTTTCATCTTTTTCAAAGCATTCTTGACCTCAAATAGTGAAACTCATCGTGTGTAAATGATATCTCTTGTATTCATGTCACACGAGTTTCTAACATTATTTACAGTAACTCCATTGAAAAGCTTATGGAAGTAATTTCTCCATAGGTTCTTGATATCATTGTCCTTCACCAACACTCTACCATCTTCATTCTTAATGCATTTTACTTGACTCAAGTCTCTTCCTTTCCTTTCTCTTATAAGAGCCATTTTATATATATCTTTTCCCCTTCTCTTGTATCTAGCTTCTTATAAATATCATCAAAGCATCTAGACTTTGCCTCCTAAACAACCTTTTTAGCTTCTTTCTTTGCTTGCGGATCAATGCCCAACTTCACTACAACCACGGCTGGCCTGGCCGATGGAGGATTCAAAAGATTGCAAGAACATCTGTCAAGGTGGTCGTCTGTTTCCGCGTAAATTTGAACATGAATCTTATACATAGCTAGCGACATGTGCTCACTAGAATTCAACATATGGGTGGTGTCTCACACCAAGGCATATGGGAAACACCACTGACGGGATTGAGGCAACACCAGGGCGTCTCTACATCAGTCAAAGTCGCTACATGATATATGTGTGAATATCATCACACCACTAGATCGTTGAGACCAACACCTAAGGTATCCTAAAGCAACGATTGCAATATAGAAGCAGGATTAACTTGCAGTTGTCACCATGAGCTCGTGGACATTCAGCCCATGTTTTTCTCTTCGAGAGAGGCGAGAATATTGAATGTGAGGTTTCCTTATCAAGTAAACTGAATGTTTTAGAGATGAAGCCTGTGAGTAATTGTCGCAAACATGTGGTCATCTAAAGAACACATGGACAATCTACCACGAAAGGACATGACAAAGCCAATGAGAGGGGGAGACCATTGGTGACTCCACCTCCTCCCAAGCTGAGGAGACAAAACAGCTCTGGGATTTTAGAGAATGGATGGAACCAGGCCTAAAGGAAAGAAGTAGAATGTGTTAGCCTGTGAGATTTTCCTATATTTGTGTGTATCTTATGCATTAGTAAAAACATTAGAGTCCAAAGTTGGAGAATTTCTTCTTGAAGATCTTACACGATGACTAATTTAGATCACACTATGTTTAAAAGTAAACCAAACCACATAACTATTGCTGATAATCCGCTCTGGTTGGTTTTTTATGCCAATGAGTGGTTTCTTAGCTTTACATAATTTACAAAAAGAGAGGATTGTTTTGGTTTATAATTTTAGGACCAAATCAAACAATGCCCAACTCTGTTTCATCCCTTGAACCTTATGCAACTAGTAACAAAGAACTAATAACTTCTACCCCTGCACTTGCTGCTACAAGTAGTAGACTGGAGAAGTTGAAGGTAGGAGGTAGGAGGAGACAGAAGGGGGCAAAGTATACAACATAGGTGATGGGTGGCGATGGCAATTGAGAAAATCCAAATGTTGATCGCAATGTCTCTATCTGAGTGAGGGGAGTAGATACGAGGGAGGAAGTAGTATGGGGAGGGAAGATAATAGAATAAAAAGAAAAAGAAGCCACAGGAGAAGTTGTAATTCCTCCATGACTCACTCCATTGACCTCCGGCCTCCACATTGGCTTCATCAACCTTAGCTCATCCCTTGCAGCGTTTACCCCTCCTCACCTGCTTTCCCTTTCAATTGTCGACTATCGTTGACCTAGATGCTTACTGACTAACCAGAACTGTGTATATACAATTACTACTTTGAAATAACAGTTAAAGGAGTTGAGCAAAGCATATGTCAACACAAAAACTCTAATACAATCCCTGAACCATTTCTTGGTATCTCAATTATGATAGACAACTCGAGGGTTCTAATGTTTCATGCAAACCCTATAAAGCCATTGTAGGAATGACATTTCTTGAATTACCCTTTTCTTTATGGTTTGAAAGGGACAAATGATACGTCGTGTTCCACCCACCAATACCTGACCATATGTCTACAAGGTGTTGATCATGTTCCTCTGATTTGATTACGGCTAGGGCTGCTCATGTTGAGTTGTCAGTATGGACTGAACGCTATATGTATCCATTTTAAAGTAAATTTACTGCCCTACGTATACTATAATCCTTAATATAATGTTCCATCTGTTAGGATTTTGTGAAAGACAATGAGATTTGGAGAGCTTAGGGTTGCACAATGTGTGCACCCTTCTATTTATAGAAAAGTTACAATTACAGAAAGGTCCAGATATAATAGAAAATAACATAACATAAATAAAGCAACACATATATTAACACTCCCCCTCAAGTTGGAGCATAGATGTCAATCATGCCCAACTTGTCCATCAAAGTGCTGAAATGCTTCTTAGGCAGCAGTTTGGTGAAGATATCAGCAACCTGGTCTTCAGATCGAGTAAAAGGTGTGCAGATCTTGCCAGTAAGAATAGATTCCCGAATAAAATGACAGTCGAACTCGATATGCTTGGTGCGCTCATGATAGACAGGATTGTTGGCAATAAAGATAGCAGCTTTATTATCACAGTGCATGGGTATAGCAGAAGAAGACTCAACACCGAAGTCTTTAAGAAGAGAGCGTACCCAAAGCAGCTCACAAGCAGTATGGGCCATAGCCCTATATTCAGCTTCAGCACTAGATCTGGCAACCACATTTTGTTTTTTGGATCTCCATGTGACTAGATTGCCTCCAACATAGGTACAATAGCCAGAAGTGGATTTCCTGTCAATCCGACTCCCTGCATAATCAGAATCAAAATACCCTTCTAGAGAGCAGTGCCCATTTTTCCTGTAATGAAGTCCCTTGCCAGGAGACTTTTTTAGATATCACAGAATATGACAGTGCATCCCAGTGGCACTGTCTGGGTTTATCTAGGTACCTGCTAAGAAGTCCCACAGAAGTAGATATGTCAGCTCTAGTCACAGTTAAGTATATCATTTTACCAATCAATCTCCTGTACTTTTTATTATCAGCAAAAGATGGAGACGAATCATCATCCCAATTGACATTGGGATCTAGAGGAGTGTCAGCAGGTCTAGCTCCAAGCATACCAGTTTCCTGTAAAAGATCTAGAACATATTTCCTCTGAGACAACACTAGTGCATTAGAGGTTCTGGATACCTCTATGCCCAGAAAATACCGCAGTTTACCCAAGTCTTTAGTAGCAAAGTGCTTGCAGAGATGGGCTTTAGTATCCTGAATAGCAATAGAGTCACTGCCAGAAAGAACAATATCATCCACATAAACAATAAGAATTACAATGCCAGTAGAGGTCCTCTTAGTAAAAACAGAATGATCCACTTGAGATCTCAGAAAACCAAAAGCAATCAGAATTTTGCTTAATTTATCGAACCAGGCACGAGGGCTCTGTTTGAGCCCATAAATAGACTTCTTCAACCTGCAGACTTTGTGTGACTCCCCCTGAGCAACAAATCCAGGGGGTTGCTCCATATACACTTCCTCTTGCAGATCATCATACAGGAAAGCATTCTTAACATCTAATTGCAGCAGAGGCCAATCCAGATTAATAGCAACAGAAAGAAGAATTCTGACTGAATTAAGGCGGGCAACAGGAGAAAAAGTTTCAAAGTAATCAATACCATAAGTCTGTGTATACCCTTTTGCAACCAAGCGTGCCTTCAGCCGCTCTATAGTACCATCAGGTTGATATTTAACAGCATATACCCATCTGCAACCTACAGGCTTACATTGAGGAGGTGGATCCACCAACTCCCAAGTTTGTCTGTCAGTAAGAGCACGCATCTCTTCTTGCATAGCAGAAGTCCAGGCTGTACTTTGCAAGGCATCATGAGTATTTTTCGGAATAGTGACAGCAGATAAAGCAGAGACAAAATTGCTAGCATGAATACTCAGATGTGCAGTAGATACATGGTTAGCAATGTTATGAGAAGTGCAGGAACGAGTTCCCTTTCTAAGAGCAATAGGTATATCCAGGTCAGAAATTACCTCAGGTGTGGCAGGACCTTCTTGAGGAGGAGATTGGTGTTGAGTGGGGGGTACTTGTTCAGGTGGAGGCTTGTTCCTGCGCTGATAAACAATAAGAGGTGGTGTCGTATTCTTAGGTGGCATTTGATCAGAATTCTCAGACACATTCAGTAGTAATAGGCAGAGGGGAAGCAATAATATCAGGCTCCAGACTATCTCCGCTAGATGAGTAGTATGGGGTATTCTCAAAGAAGACAACATCACTGTTGATAAACCATTTCTTTGCAGTAGGACTATAGCATCTATATCCTTTTTGTGTACGAGAATACCCTAAGAAAATACATTTCTCAGCACGGGGAGATAATTTATCATGAGTAGGACCAAGCAATCTCACAAAACACGTACAGCCAAAAATCCGAGGAGGTACAGTAAATAAGGGTGCATCAGGTTGTAGAATTTGGACAGGTACTTTATTTCCAATCACAGAGGAAGGCATTCGATTAATTAAGAAACAGGCAGTCAATATTGCTTCAGGCCAGAACAATCTGGGTACATGATAGTGCATCATAATAGTTCTAGCAACTTCTAACAAATGTCTATTTTTCCTCTCAGCTACTCCATTTTGCTGTGGTGTATATGCACAAGAAGTTTGATGTAAAGTGCCAACAGAACGACAAAACATTGCAACATCTTTTTGGACAAACTCAAGTGCATTATCAGTACAAAAAACTTTAACAGGCAGAGCATATTGTGTTTTCACCTCAGCAAAAAATAATTTAATAGTAGACAGCACTTCAGACCTACTTTTCAACAAAAACAACCAAGTGGTCCGAGAGAAATCATCAATAAATGGTAAAAAATATTTGTAGCCAGACAAATTAGGCACATTACAAGGACCCCATACATCAGCATGAACAAGATCAAAAAAGTTTTTGCTACTACTCTGAGGACGTTTAGGGTAAACAGACTATAACTGACATGATTCACACTGAAACTTATGAGTGCCAACACTAGAAATGACATGTCTTAGTTTTTCAGAAGAAGGGTGTCCAAGACGGTAGTGCCATTGTAATGCAAAGACTGATGCAGATAATGTCGATAAAGTAGAAGCCAATGCAACCTTGTCCAGTCTTGGCAGATCATCCAGATAAAAGTGGCCATCAGATCCTTCATGCCCCCCGCCAATCTTCGTCCTCGTGCGAAGGTCCTGAAAAACACACGAACTAGGTATAAAGGTCAGGCTACATTGCAGGCTGCGTAAGATTTTGCTAACAGATAATAAATTCAGCGGAAAACGAGGCACATATAAAGCCGACTTCAGAAGAAACTTAGATACAATGTCTCCAACCCCAGAAATTGCAGACTTAGAACCATCAGCAAGCATGACAGAAGAAGCAGTAGTTGGTCTAGGTAAATTTCTAAATAAAGCTCGATTTCCAGAAATGTGAGACGATGCGCCCGAATCGATAACCCATTTTGTATTACCAGCACTAGAAGATGGAGTACTGAGGAAGGCAGTATCACAACCCGAGTAGGTCGCAGCATGGGCTCCACTTGTAGTGACAGTAGAAGAGCCAGTACGCTCGCGTAGTAGGCGCTCTACCTCAGCACGAATGTAATCCGCAGTGGCAGTACCCGAGTCATCAGACAGAACAGGCTGGGTAGGTGTCTCTGAAGTAGCAGTAGTGTCACTGGCCGCATTGGCCCATGCAGGTTTACCATACTTTTCCCAGCACTTGTCTTCAACATGATTAGACTGGCCACATAAGTTGCAGAAGCGTTGGCCAGTCTGAGGACGAGCAGCAGCAGTAGTAGATCCAGAGTATGCTCCACGACCCGCAGAATTCCTCCCCCTGCCAGTACCAAGAGGAGGACGAGCATCATATGAACGACCGCGTCTACGGCCACGACCACGACCAGACATCGCAGCAAAAGCAGTCGAATCCCCAGTATCAGTAGGAGTCTCAAATGACGATGCAGGCAAGCGTTGTAGTCTCTGAAAGGCAGTCTGAAGAGTAGGCAGCGGATCACTGGCGAGAATCTGATCCACCACCCCGGCATAGGAATCAGGTAAGCCACAGAGGAACTGGACTACTTGCAACTCCTGTCGCTGTCGTTGCATAGTAGCCAGATCAGTAGACAAGGGATGGTAGGCTTCCAACTCACACCACAATCCCTTGAAAGTAGAGAAATAATCCGTCAGATCAGAACCAGAGAAACGCAGACGGCTGAGTTGCTTGTTGATATCAAACACCTTTGGATTTTGACTGTGTGAATATGTGCTGGCAAGTTGATCCCACATTTGCTTTTTTGTCTGCAAGTACAATAGTGTGACACTAATCTTGGTCTCACTACTATTCAGAATCCATGTCATGATTGTGGAGTCGTCCTTCACCCAATCATCATAGGCTTTCACATCCTTCGAATCGGTTGTTGCAGGAGGCACGGGTGGTGGATCTCGCGTCAGGTGCGACATTTTTCCTTGTGATTTAACATATATCTGCATAGAGCACACCCAGTGCCGGTAGTTTCGCCCATCCAACTTCACAGTTGTCACCTGACGTCGCAGATCTTTATGAGTAGACGCTATCAGGAAGAAACAGATGCAGACGTAGAGTTATAGTCAGGCAGCAACAGACACAGGCAGTAGAAGTCAGCAGTCAGAGGCAGAAGTCCAACACATGGACTAGTAGTAGAAGGTAGAAGATCCACACATGGATCGTAAAAAAAACCCACGTAGGGGCAGCAGAGAAGAGAAAAAACCTACGCCAACATGGAGGATCAGTCACTCCACCATGAGGCGCAGACAGACAGAGAGGATGAAGCCGGTTACGCCGTCAACGTGCCAGAACTGGAAAGTTACCGAGGCTGTCCGGAGATTTCGGAAAGAGAAACGGAGCTAGACAGAGGGGCCTGTGGTGGATTAGGCCACAAGGATGGAGGTTATTAGGGGATTAGAGGTGGATGGAGGGTTGCGGAGGGGTGGACGGTGCTACTGTAGCAGCGGCGGCGCTACTGTAGCAGCGGCGGCGCTACTGTAGCAGTACTGTAGCGGCGGAAAAAAGGAGATTTCGGAGTGTGGCGGCGGCTAGGGTTGGTGGAGAGAGAGGGATTAGGTTTAAGATGGATCGGGCCGCTCTAATACCATGTGAAAGACAATGAGATTTGGAGAGCTTAGGATTGCACAATGTGTGCACCCTTCTATTTATAGAAAAATAACAATTACATAAAGGTCCAGATATAATGGAAAATAACATAACATAAATAAAGCAACACATATATTAACAGATTTCACCTTTGGTCTTTTGTAAAGCATGCGCTTGTAGCCTCTACAGAACCATGTGCCCCAATAAATGAGCGAACGCATTGGGCACTAACACCATCCCAGATTCTGATTACACCATCTTTATAGGCAGTCACGTAGAGTGCGCCATTAGCAGAATATCGCACCTATTATCATAAAGCATGATTCAGATTTTGAAATCAAATAAAAAGTTTTTTGTCACAGGATAGATAGCAGAAAAACCATGCACAATATGGTTTACAATTAAAGAGGCTGAAATAAGAGAACATGCCTGGTTAATTGCTGCAGTAATCTGCATCTCCTGTGTACTCGACGGCAAGTAACATTTGAATGTATTTACATCGTAAAGATGAGGAATAGGATGATCCGTTCCTACAGAAAAATCCATGTAGTAGACTCTTATTTTGTAATGTAATTGATAGAAAAGATGAAACAGTCAAACCTATCATCAAAGAAAGAAGTATAACCTGCAAGAAGGAATTCACCGGAAGGATGGAAAGATACAGACCTCACATTGTGTGTATCCTGTATATTTCAAACAAAGATAACAATATTCTCAATAAGAAGTTTTGAGAAGTGTAATTCAATAAGTGGCAGGGCAAAAAGATTAAGATTGTTGCTATATGCTAAGCACCTTCCTACCATAAAAAAAAAAAAACAAAAAAAAATCTAAGAACCTGAATGACTCTAAAAGCTCTCCTTGCGTTATTCTTTGAGAAATCAAAAAACCTACACATAAAGAGAAATTGCAGTTTAATACTCATCTTTGTTAGCCTTTTTTACTTTAAAACTCATAATAAAGGAGGGTGTTTACAAAAAAAAATTGGTTAAGACTATTTTGAATGATATTGATGCCGATCTTCACATCTTTATCAAACTGCAGGAAAAATAGTAGATGAATCCCAAGCTCATTCGGATGAAGGAGAATCAGAGGCTGCGGAATCGGAAGCAGCTTTCCTATGTGATCTAAAAGCCATGGTGGATGATGAGACGGGTGTCAGTCTTGTGCAGCAACCTTAGTGATGCTTCATCTATTACAAGCACTGCCCTTTTTATCACTTTATCTAGATTGCAAAAACTTTATTTTTTTAAGAGGTTTGTCTTAAGGGGTGCCTCCCCCAGTCTACTTTCAGCTTACTTTCTTTTCCCTACAAACTATATGTTGGCTCTTCACATTAGCAGGTCTTCGCTTGCTGTATGTGCTTTTTAAATATATCATTACCTTGCCTCAAAAAAAAAAAAAGGAGGGTGTTTTATCGGCAACAACCAAAAATTTGTCAAATCTCACAAATTGAATCCTATTAGATTTCTTGTAAAATCTTAAGCGCAAATCAATAGATTACATTGGCACGCAAGTGCAATATCATAGGAGTTAGGGGTTTGCATGAATTGTTCCATAAATATGTCAAGCAATAAGAAAAGACTAGCACACCTAACATGCATGGGCAAAGAAGCTAGCCATTACATCATCACCAAAGTACAAAAAATGAGAAAGGGGGCCTCCATCTTTGAGAAAGGTAGATAATGAAGCTAGTTCAAGATGAATCCATCCGACTTGGTTGTGGTATATAGGTTTCTGACTAGATAATCAAAAGACATACTAGCAAGTTCAACTGTGGGTTCACAAAAGGGTCTTGGAACCAAGTTTATAATTGTTGTGAACCATTATCGGGAAGAAACGACCTACCACATGTTGGCAGTACGTGTTGGCTTACATAGTGAGGGTACAAGGGGGAATTAAAACATAGACCCTCGTACATACCTATTGTACACACACCCCTTGTACATACATATATAGTGCATAAATACCTTTTGTACATAATATACAATGCAGCCCTCAATCTAGATTCTAGATCATATGTATCATATCTGCCCAACTTGCTACATAAAATATTGGACCGACATCCATTAAAGGTTTTCGTGGACAAATTTGCTAACTGTGCTCAGATCTGAGTAGAGTAATCGAGATCAGCCCATCTCTTCGTTATCAAAGTGCCTGCCTAGGTGCCCTATGTGCTAGGCAAGGCACCCAGCCTATTAAGTGTATAAAGTGGGTGTTTAAGGCCTTAGGCCCAAATTAATCCATTTAAGGATAAATTAGCATGGATTTGGCCAATTAGATCGCCTTTTGAGTCATTTTATGGTTCAAATAGGTCTGATTTAGGCCAAATCAGGTCAAATTTTGGCAAATTAGGTCTGATTTGGGAAAAACAGATATGATTTGGGGGAAGTATGTTTGTTTAGGGAAATGAGGTCTGATTTAGCCAAATTGGGTCTCATTTAAGTCAGTATAGGGTAAATTAGGGGAAGTAAGTTCTGATTAGGTCGTGTTATGGAAAATTAGGTCTAATTTAGGTCAAATCAGGTCAAATTTGGGTAAATTAAGTCTGAATTGGGGGAAACAAGTCTGCTTTTGGGAAATACGTTTGATTTGGGGAAATTAGGTAAGATTTGGCAAAACTTGGGTCTCATTTTGGTCAATATAGGATATGTTAGGGGAAGTAAGGTTTATTTAGGTCATCTTATGCAATACTAGATCTGATGTAGGGCAAATCAGGTCAGATTTGAGCAAATTGAACCTGGTTTAGAGAGAACATGTCTGATATGGGAAATAGGTTTGCTTTGGCAAAATTTGGTCTGATTTGGCCAAATTAGGTCTGATTTGGCCAAATTAGGTCTCATTTAGGCAAATATAGAGTCAATTAGGGAAAGTTCAGATCTAAGAAGTTTATGTCCAATTTAGATTAGATTTAGGTTAGATTAGGTCCAATTTAGATCAAGATAGGTCAAATTAGGGCCATCAGGTCTAGTTTAGGTCATGTTAGGTGTATTTTGGTCAAACATAATTGTTACAGCTTAGATATAACCATTAGAAAATACATAGTAATGTATCTATTTGAATATAGCTTAGAGAGTGTCTCCCCTTGCGGGCGTCCGTCGCTGCCGCTAGGCGCTGTTGATGACTGTCTGCAGGGACTTTCCCATTTCTACCTCTTTTGGAGTCGTCTCCATGGAGCTGTCTCCATCTTCATCAACAACAATCATCCTATGAAGTTGCTGGTATCTAGATCTACAAGGGCCGCCATGCCTTTGTCTATCCTACTTGCTAATGAAGTCGCCGCTATCATATTCATTGCCATCATCATAGATCTACACCGCCTTCCATGTTGTCGCCACCATTATTGCTCACTTGGAGGAGCCGTCGTTGCCTTCCTGTATGTTGTCGCCGCTCATCCATGCATCCACCCATGCGATATCTAATCCTAAATCAACAAAAAGATTTCCTATTTTCCGCTAATATTGAGGATCCATCATCCTCTACTGTTGTGGTGGAGATCCGGAAGGATTTCCCCTTCATTTTCTGTTGTTTCGGGGCTTTTTCTGTTGCATTCGCCGCCGACACGGCGTGTCACTTCTAGACACGACGTATAGGCGGTGTTCTACTTCTTCGCGAATGCATTCACCGATTTCAGACACGGCGTGTCACTTTCAGACACGGCGTGTCATCTTTTTGACACGGTGTGTCACCTTCTTCTGCCCCGAACTTTTGTCAATTGACACAGTATGTCCTTTCGACGACATGGCATGTCGTCGGCTTCTGCTGACACTAACTGCTGCTACTGTCTACCAGACATGACGTGTCTCTTCATCGACACGATGTGTCGCCTGCTACTGCTGCTTCATGTATCAACTAACACGACGTGTCACTCAACGACACGACATGTCCACTGCTACCTGTTGCTACATCTTGGCGTGCTACAATGATTCTATCATATGGTGGAGGTATCTATACATGGCGCGTTCCTTCTTTCTCTTACCAGCAACAATTATCTTCTTGTTTTCAACATTTTTATAATTTTGTTTATACCCCCCCAGTCTTCCAACCCTACACAACCTTCTGTCTACCTCCTCAATACTTGTTCCACCCCCCTTGTTGAACCTATCCATCCTACCAAGTAACATTCTTATAGTATATCTTCTCTTTCTACCGAAGTTTACATTTCGGTTGTCCATATACACTCTACATAATTGTGCTAATCGCACCCCCGGATTTGTTGTCATGCGGGCTAAACAAATCCCCTTTTCGGGTCGGAGAGAGATCCATTTATTTTTCTATCCAGATCTACCTAATCGGGTCATTTTGCACCTTGACTCGCATTATCAGTTAACTCCTCCACATATTTGTCTATACAACCCTTGCCTCTACCATTGCTTTTGACTCTCCACCCCAACCACTCTCTTAAATCTTTTCATGGTTGGCGTGAGGGGGAGAATAGAGGATGAAGAGTAGAGGGAAGAGATGAGAGAGATGAAGGAAGAAGAAGAAGAAGAATCCAATTATGCTGCTACATGAATCTTCATGCCCTTTTTACTGCTGATATATGGATCCTTTGCTACTATGGTGTTCGTCATCTACTGTTGTTTATTATATGGAGCTTTTTGTTGCTACTGTGGTGTTCCTTTTTCGTCTATGTGGATCCATTTATTGTTATGTGGACTGCTCATGATTGTGTTGCTATTATATGGAGCTTTTTGTTGTTATTATTTTTTATTCATCATCTACCTCGACTGCTGCTATTAAGTTACATATTGGGACATCATTATTTCTACTTGTGCTATGATTAGCACATTTTACCTGCTGCTTTGTGCTTTTGCACTATCTATTGTCTGTGCTTTGTTTTGCACGTTGACTTTCTACTGTGGACCAACACTCTCTGGACTTTGTGGACCAACACTCTCTGGACCTTGACGCCTAATACTATGATGGATACTTTATGAAGAGGGAAGTGATGAAGATTTTTTGTTGTTGACTTTACATGGAGCTTCGTCTACATTGCATATTGGAGCTATGTATTTGCTTGCTACTGTGTGCACTGGTCTGCTATCCGCCTACGTCGTCGACTTTTGCTTCTGTATGCCAGCACTCGTTGGCTTGTCCGTGCTTTGCGCACGTTGACTCTCTAGTTATTCGTGCTTTGTTTGCACGTTGACTACTGTTGCTTCTTGTGACCTAGCACTCTCTAGAACTTGTGATCTAGCACTCTCTGGCTAGTACGACGATGACTGTGATGAAGACTTTGTGCCTATCCGCTATTCGTTCTTTTGCTCCAGATGCCACTATGATGATCAAGAAGCCTCCATGCATGTCAAGATATCTACTGCTATGGAGTAGCTACTTGAGGGGGAGTCTTTGAGTGCTTGAGTGTTTTAATGTAATGTTGAGGGGGAGATTTTGTATGGGTTTGGTTATTTTTTATTTTGTTTAGTCTGTTTGTCAGTCTGTCTGTTTGCAAGTTGACTTGGGATTCTCCCAAGCTCCAACTTGAGGGGGAGTATTAGAGTGTCTATTTACTTAAGTGTTTTGTCTATTTACTCAAGTCATTTAATCTATTTGTAACATGGGCCCAATTGTTCGTTGGCCCATTAGGGTTTGGTTTATGTCTGTATGCTTCCTCTCTTCTCCTATTTATGGGAAAGGGTGGCTGCCTCCTTTCTATCAAGCAATAAGAAAACCCTACACGTAAGGGGATCTTCCCTATTCTATCACGGTTTCTTCAAGTTTAAATATATAAGGAACCTGCAGAGTGATATTTGATTGGATTTTTTCCACATGGATAGCAAAGAATAAAGATCATTTATTTTTAGAACAATCTAGATAAAGGGAGTCAGAATAAAGTTGCATTTTCAATATGTTCTGCTGATATCCATGTTTCTATTTGAACCATGATTAGCTCTTACACTAGTGTGCACACATATGTGGAGTGTGTGTAACCTGTCTATCATAAATCAACTGAAAATGAAAAAAGTAAAAGAGAAAGTCTAGGTGCAAGAGACCAAGAGCAGAAGTGCATGAGGCTGTATCATAAACTTATTTCTATCGTGATGACATGATATCTTAACAAGAGAATAGCTGGATTGTAAAGCACACAGAAATGTAATTAAATAATTATAAGAATTATCACACCTAATTGTGTGGTCCTTCGACCCAGATATTAGCACAGCATTCTGAGGATGGAAATCCAAATCATTGATTGGCTGAAAATACACAAATAATGTTTATATTATAAAGCAAATAGACGGCTACAAGATAATTTGCATTAGAGAAACCCTACTACTATGTATAGGACAGGAGGCACAATTACAGACTTAGACACAACCCTAATGGGTCAAAACACTTAGGCCCATTTACTAACTAGATTATAGAAACATTAACTAATTAACTCTCAACAGTTCAGATGCAAATTATCTCATAGTGAAAGTTTTATTGCAAAAGAAGGTAACATACAACTGCAGAAAACATTGTTTATGCAAATCATTGTTTTAACACAAAATAAGCCTTTCCCCATAAATCAAGAACCACTGTATTCTGGTTGATGGCAAATCAAGCAAATTGTTAATCTAAAGAATCAATTCATAGAAGAAAAATTCTGATTTCAACGCCATTTCGACAGGCGCAGAAACAGAAAGTTACAGGAATTTAGATGGAAATTTTGACAGATGCATTCTTGGCGTTGCGATGCCAATGAACGAATATATTCATGAAATTTTGCCAGAGTGATCTACTTGTCTAAATACACGCATAAATGCAATAACATGTTATATGGGATTTTATTTTGATTTTTATTTTATTTTTTAGGGGCGGGGGAAAGTGAATTTTTTTTTTAATTAAGCCAGGAGGCAATATCATTCATCCTACCCTCCTCGTGTGGGGGAAAGTGAATGAAACTGAATTGTTTAGATGGGGATTTTGATGTGTTTTGATAGTGAAAATCAATGAACTATACTATGACCAAGATGATATGTAGACTTCAAGACAACTTTGCAAACAAATTATAGTATAGGTAGTACGTAGTAACATAAGGTGCAATGAACTTTTTATGTGGTCAGTGTATTTCGGCATCTGACAGCCATAGGTACAGATTTTTTTTTAAATTCACCTTTTCAATAAAAAAATTGAACAATGAATCAGTTAATGGCATTGGGTTGGCTTATTATGGCATGCATACTTGTAAAGGCGCACGCCTGGACGGCAAGGCGCCCAACGCTGGTGTGCCTTGCCATGCGCCTTGCCTATATTGCCGGTGCCTAGAAGTGTTTTTGTGGGCCCTAGGGTATATTTATGTGTTTTAAGGTTCCCTGTCCTAATGTTCAAAATAAAATTTGTAGTTAATTTTATGTGTAAAATTTTATTTTTATTTCGAATTTAATACTCTTAATACACATTTCCAAATTTTCCTTGTTTTTCACCTCCATTTTGGTTTCTATTAAATACTCTTAAAGGAAAATGACTCGTATAAGAGAAAGGAAAGGAAGAGACTTGAGTTAAGTAAAGTGCATCAAGAATGAAGATGACAGTGTTGTGAAGGATGATGATATAAAGAACCAATAGAGAAACTACTTTCATAAGCTTTTCAATGGAGATACTTGAATAATTTAAGAGGCTCGGGTGACACGAATGCAAGAGATATCACTTACACACGACGAATTTCACTATCTGAGGTCAAGAATGCTTTGAAAAAGATAAAAATGAAAAAGGCATGCGCTCCAGACGGCATTCCCATTGATGTATGGAAGAGTATGGGGGATGAAGGAGCTATGTGGTTAACTTATTTCTTTAACAAGATTACGAAGACAAAGAAGACATTGGATGAATGGAAAAATAGTAATATAGTCCGATCTACAAGAACAAAGGAGTATTCAGAGTTGCACAAACTACAGAGGTATCAAGTTGATGAGTCACATTATGAAGCTTAGGAGAGGATTATTGAGTAAAGGCTAAGATCGATAACAAGATATCAAATAACCAGTTTGATTTTATGTCGGGAAGATCAACAACAGATGTTATTTTTCTGATAAGGAGGCTTATGAAGAAGTACAGAGAAAACAAAAGAGATCTTCATATGGTGTTTATTGATCTAGAAAAGGCCTTTGATCGAGTACCCGGGAAGTGTTATGGAGGATTTTGCACAAAAAGGGTCTACCTATCCAAAACATTGACTTGATTAAAGACGTATGATGGCTCAACTGCAAGTGATTGGACTTCTGGAGGAGAGACAAACTTTTCCTATCACCGTTGGGTTACATCAAGGATCAACGCTCAACCAATACATATTTGTTCTTGTCATGGATTAGTTGACAAAGCATGTTCAAGATAATATCCCTTGGTGCATGTTATTTGCTAATGATATTGTGTTGATTGATGAAAGAAAAGAAATATTAAATGATAAAAGTTGAACTTTGGAGAAATGCATTAGAATCTAATGGATTTATGATTAGTAGAAAATTGAATTTATTCATTGCAGTTTTAGCCAATCTAGAATTGTGAATGGTGGGGTCAAGCTGGATGGAATGGATGTACCAATATGTGATAAGTTTTGTTACTTTGGCTCTATTATTGAAAGGGAGGGTGAGGTTCAAGATGATGTTTGCCACAGGATCAGAGTAGGATGGTTGAAGTGGAGGAGTGCAACTGGAGAAGTATGTGACCAGAAGATCCCTCTTAGATTAAAAAACAAGTTTTATAGAATAGCTATACAGTTAGCCATGATATATGGGAGAAAATGTTGGATAGTGAAGAAACAAGGTCTCAACAAGATGAATGTGGTCAAAATGCCTGTTGAGATGGATATGTGGGAAGACCAAAAAAGATCGTTTGAGGAATGACTATATCAGGAACAAAGTGGGGGTGGTGAGCATCGAGGACAAGCTGCGTGAAGGTCGTCTAAAAGATGATATGAACATGTGCAGCGCAACGCAGAACGACAAATGCACCTATTTGAAGCAAGGTTATTGAGTCAAACACAATCAAAAGAAGTAGAGGCAGATCTAAATTTACTTGGGTAGAGCTTATAAAGAAAACTCTACCTATGTTTTCATATACTCTATACAAATGTAGTTGGTCTCAAGCCTGGGTAAAGGAGGGTTGGTGGTAGGTTGACAGCTAGCCGTAAAACTTTGTCACTCTTTTATGAAATGGATCCTTATAAAAAATTTGTTGGAACGTCCCTACCAAGTGACGTGTTGCATCGGTACCCGGGGTGCAGTGATATATATGCAAAGGGTTTCAACTGCAACGGCACCCGGTTGTGTTGAAGGAAAAGCAAGGGTCTCTACACCTTAGACAGGTGTAGGTAAAGAAACTAGCCTCGTTGCATCAGTGCCCAGATGTAGTGAAAAATATGCAAGGGCAATCATTTCGAAGGAGACAGGTAAAAAAGCAAGTGCAGCATAAACGGATTACAATGGGATCTTGGAATATTAGCTCTTTGATAGGAAAATCTTTGGAGATAGTGGATACCATGATTAGAAGAAAAGTTAACTTTGTTTACTTGCAGGAAACCAAATGGACAGGGGAACGATGTAGAGAGAATGGAGACACAGGTATAAAATTTGGTATACATGTATTGATAGACATAGAAATGGAGTTGGAATTATTGTCGATATGATGTTGAAGGATGATGTCGTCAAGATCACACGGATGGGCAATAGAATCATTGTTATTGAAGTTGTTCTTGGGGAAGATTTTTAATATTATTAGCGCTTATGCCCCTGAGTTGGCCTTAGTGAGGAGACAAAGAAGGATGTTTGAGAAAACATGGATGAATTGATGTAAGGAATACCAATGGAGGAGAAGAGCATTACTGGGAGTGACTTAAATGGCCATGTGGGGAGTATCAATGTTGGGTATGAGAGACTTCATGGAGCTTTTGGATATGGCAGTAGAAATGGAGAAGGAGAAAGGATTTTGGCTTTTGCAGTTTCTTATAATATTGGCAAATACACATTTCAGGAAAAGAGATCCTCATATTATTACTTTCAAGAGCGGGCGCAATTGTAGCCAAATTGATTACTTCTGGATCTAAAAGTATGCAAGGATTGTAAAGTGATTCCTAGGGAAGAACTCACCACCCAACATAGACTGATGGTTTTAGATGTGAACATGAAGATCAACAAAGGTAAGCAGAACAATAGACGATAGAAGGATTAAGTGGTGGAACCGTGGAATCTAAAAGGAGAAAAGAAACTGACATTTTAAGATACACTTATCAAGGAGAGAACTTGGAACTGGGAGACTGATGTTAACTCTATGTGGCAAAGTATGAGCTCCTGCATATCAAAAATTGCCAAAGAGATCTTGGAAGAGTTCAAAGGGTGTGGGACTCCACAGAAAGAGACTTTATGGTGGAACGATGAAGTACAAAAGGCTATTAAACTCAAAAGGGAGATCTATAGGAGCTTGTCCAAATCTAGAGATGACGCAACTTTTCGGAAACACAAACAAGCAAAGAAAGATGCTAAGAAGATAGTTCAAGAGACAAGGTCCAAGTACTTTGATGAGATGTATAAGAAGTTGGACACAAGAGAAGGGGGAAAAGATATCTATAAAATGGCTCGTATAAGAGAAAGGAAAGGAAAAGACTTGAGTCAAGTTAAGTGCATCAAGAATGAAGATGGCAGAGTGTTAGTGAAGGATAATGATATAAAGAACCAATGGAGAAACTACTTTCAAAAGCTTTTCAATGGAGATATTGGGAACAAAGTTAGAGACCCGAGTGACATGAATCAAGGAACGAGGTATCCGATTTTGATGTCGTTTCACCAGCATGGAAACCGAATTTTTTTGAAATTTCGACAAAAAATTTAATAAATGCAAATGCGCCCGTTTTGACGCCAAAATGAACGAATTATTTTATGAAATTTTACAGGCGTGATCTCTACACTAAATACGTCATTTTATGCAATAAAATTTTGTGTGGGGGTAGGTGGGGAGAGGGGTCCTTCATGTAGGAGGTAAGGGAACTGTCCTGTTTCTTGAGGATTTCGATGAAGGGTTTTGATGAGAAAATGTAGGAATTAAGTTATGTAATTTTGCAAGTATGAGCTATGTACATGCATGTACTTATTTGTGTTGTAATATTAAATATTGGATATGTAGGGCATCCCTACACATTTTACTTGGGTTGATAGTTTGTTGTTGATAACGACTCTATAGTCAACATTTCATTGGTCCCAAGAACACTAGCGCAATGTTTTCAATCTAAATCATTATTTGTTGATGTGGTTAGCTTCCTCGCACCCTAATTGTCTAATAAACCACCACTAGGATACTTGTCGTCCACATTGGAAAAAAAATAAAAAGCATGCATCACATAAGTATATAATAATTTGAATAGCAAATACTAGGGAATGCAATGCAATCATGAAATAGTATAAGTATATACTATGTATGAGTACTTAATGGTGAAATAACCCCAATCCCCCTTTACTTCTCGTAAAAAAAAACAATAACAAGGATTGCAATTATTGAAATCTTCATCGAAATTTTTGAGTTGTCCACAAAAAACCTCGAAATCGTCGAAATTTGGCGAAATTCAAAAAAATACAATGAATGCACTTGGTAGCAAATTCAACCGAAATTGACACACTCGCACGTTTCGATACGAGATCCCATCGAAATCGGTTTTTTTGGTAAAATTTCGCCAATTTCGAAGAAACTTCATTCCTTGACATGAATGCTAGAGATATCATTTACACACGAGGAGTTTCACTATCTGAGGTCAAGAATGCTCTGAAAAAAGATCAAAATGAATAAGGCATGCAGTCCAGACGGTATTCCCATTGATGTATGGAAGGGTATGGGGGATGATAAAGCTATGTGGTTAACAAATTTCTTTAACAATATTATGAAGACAAAGAAGATGCCAGATGAATTGAGAAATAGTATTATAGTCCCGATCTACAAAGAGAAAGGAGATGTCCAAAGTTGCACAAACTACAGAGGTATCTAGCTGATGAGTCACACTATGAAGCTTTAGGAGAGGATTATTGAGCAAAGGGTAAGATCGATAAAATAGATATCAGACAACCAGTTTGATTTTATGCCAGGAAGATCAACAACATATGCTATTTTTTAGATAAGGAGGCTTATGGAGAAGTACAGAGAAAACAATAGAGATCTTCATATTGTGTTTATTGATCTGGAAAAGGCCTATGACCGAATACCCAGGGAAGTGTTATGGAGGGTTTTGCATCAAAAGGGTGAGCCTGTTCAATACATTGACCTGATTAAAGACATGCATGATGACTCAACTGCAAGTGTTAGGACTCTTGGAGGAGAGACACTGACTTTTCTATCACCGTTGGGGTATATCAAGGATCGACACTCAGCCCATATCTATATGTTCTTGTTATGAATTAGTTGACAAAGCATGTTCAAGATAATATCCCTTGGTGCATGTTATTTGTTGATGATATTGTGTTGATTGATGAAAGAAAAGAAACATTGAATGATACAGTTGAACTATGGAGAAAATAATTGGAATCTAAAGAATTTATGATTAGAAGAAAAATTGAATATATGCATTGCAACTTTAGCCAATCTAGAATTGAGAATGGTGGAATCAAGTTGGATGGAATGGATGTACCAGTATGTGATAAATTTCGTTACTTGGGTTCTATTATTGAGGGTGAGGTTCAAGATGACGTTTGTCACAGGATCACAGTAGGATGGTTGAAGTGGAGTGCAACTAGAGTAGTATGTGACCAGAAGATCCCACTCAGATTAAAAAGCAAGTTTTATAGAAAAGTTATACGGCCACCCATGCTATATTGGAGTGAATGTTGGATAGTGAAGAAACAAGGTCTCAATAACATAGATGTGGCGGAAATGCATATGTTGATATGGATGTGTGGAAAGACAAGAAAAGATCATTTGAGGAACGACTATATCAGGAACAAAGTGGGGGTGGTGAGCATCGAGGACAAGTTGTGTCTAAGATGGTACGGACACGTGCAGCAGCGACCGACAAATGCACCTATTTGAAGCAAGCTTATTGAGTCAAGCACAATGAAAAGAAGTAGAGGGAGACCTAAATTAACTTGGGAAGAATTTATAAAGCGAGATTTTGAATTTTTACATCTTGACCAAAGTATGGCCCATAACAGAGCTAATTGGAAAAGGACCCATGTAGCCGACCCCAACATGGTTGGGATTGAGGCTTAGATGATGATGATGATGATGTTGAGGATGATGATGAGAGCTTATAAAGAGAGATTTTGAATCTTTACATCTTGATGAGAGTACGATGCATAACAAAGCTGATTGGAAAAGAAGGATCCATGTAGACGACTCCAACATCGTTCGGATTGCGGCTTAGATGATGTTGATGATGACGATGACGACGATGATGATGATGATGATGATGATGATTTCGGTTTCTATTCAACATCTATAATATGAAGGATATTGATTACATTGCTTAAGACTTGGCGCTATGACAAGAAATTTTTGTTTACTTGTTTAGCCTCTTATTGTCTTACATTGTTTACTGCTTAAAAAAATGTTGTTTATTATAATTTATGAGAAATGTATTGGGTTATTTTTTTTCATACAATAAATCGTACGTATATGGGGGAATTATTTATGAATATATTTTACATGTATAACTGTAAAATATGTGTACGTGAGGGGGCAAAATTCATTAAAATCATGACAAACATGTATGTATCCAGGGTGTTAGAATATAGCCTATTTAATTAATAGGTTATTAGTCTATTGTCTACATGGGCATGTTGCCCATGTCCCATTAGGGTTAAGTCGCTTCCTTTGTTCTTTGTTGTAATAGCCTCCTTTCTTATATATAGGGCAGGGGTGTACATATCAATAGAACAACACAACATAATCGTATACACTTCTTCCCATGGTATCAGAGCAATAGCCATGAGGAGAGAACCCTAGCCGCCTTTCCTCCTTCCCTTTTCTCTCTCCGGCGCTCGATCCAACCCTAGCAGCCGCCGCCCCTTCCTTTCCTAGAGAGAGCAACCGGGGGACAGCCCGCCTGCGGGCGACTACCGCCTCCTTCCATGGCTTAGGTCGATCGCCTGCTAGGCACATCTCGGCCTCCATGGTCGCATCTTCTTCCACTTTTACATAGAGTTTATCTATGAGTCGGCGTCATCCTATCCGACAACCATCTATCCTTTTCATTCTGTTTGTCTCTAGACGACGTTATTTCCTGTCTAGATCTATTTGTCGTCGTCGCCCTCCCCGAGATCCGTTCATCACGCAGCTCCATCCGCCGCTATTAAAGAAGCCACGCCAAGCAAATCAGCCTTCCGCTCCAGCAACCGTCGCAACCATTTGTACTGCCTTGTTGCCTTGTCATCTCTACGTCCAGCCACCGTGCCAAGCCATCAAAGCACCTCCATCGCTACACCACCTCTTTGGATCTTGGACGGCGATTATTCCTGTCCGGATCCAGCCGTGGTCAAGCAAGAAGTCACTGTTTTTCATGATCAAAGGAGTACAAGAGACGGCGCTAATTCTGATCGACCCATGGTGCTAATTCCTGGAGTACTTGTCTCCTTGACGGCGTGAATTTTCACCGAGATAGTGCATCAATCGCCACCGACATGGCGTATTGTCCAAACAACACAACGTGTCACGCTCCAAAAATCATCCTCACGACGTGGAGTTTCGTCCAGAACACAAAAGACACGGCGTGTTGCTCTAAACACACGGCGTGTTCGATTCCAGAACTCTTCCTGACGGCGCAGATCGCAACATACACGGTTTGTCATTCTCGAACACGGCGTGTCAGCGGACATCAGAGTTACGGCTCCGACTTCAGACATGGCGTTTCCACTTAGAACACGGCGTGTCGACAAAGATCCAGTTCACCCCTCCGACATCCAACACGGTGTGTCTCATTTTCACACGACGTGTTGTTGGGAGCCTGTCATCATCGACCATCAAAGCTACACGGCGTGTCAGCAGCCCACACGGCATGTCATCAGGAGTCTGCATCTCACCCCTGACAACTTACACGGCGTGTCAAGAGTAGTCAGCTTACTTCCAGTTCCAGTTTGACGTCCTCTAAAGGTATATCTCTCCTCCAATACTTACGATAATCGGATCCTACTATTATTTTTTACCAATCCATTTATTTTCTCTATCCGGATCTTAATCGGGTTGATTTTGCATATTGATTCCGGTTATCAGTTTTCATGCTGAGAAACCACTCCGGCAGTGTCACTTCCTCCCCTACCGAGCAAAATTTTGGGTGTATCTCCTCCTACTGATGATTCCATTTTGGTAGTCCTTTTGTTCTTCTCTACACACTACACCTCTCGTTTACCCTTTCCCTTTCCCACCCTTCCATCCATCATGTGTGTGTCTTTCCACATGCGGGGAGGTCATATTTTCGTTTTCTATACCATCCACTCACTCTCGTCGTACTTGGTGTGCGGGGGGATAGAGAAGAGAGAGAGAGAGATAGAGAGGAGGGTATGAAGAGAACATGAGAGAGAGGGTATGAGGAAAGGAGAGGAGAGAGACAAAATATATGAGATGAGATGATATATTCCAAGCTATCTTCATGGAGTTTCGTATTGTTCGGCGCATCTGGTTTCATGATGTCTTTGTGGCGCGTCATTCCCACTTAGCATCACATTACTTTTCAGACAGCATTGAAGGATCTCGCAGTTGCAGCGTTGACACCAAGACTTTCGCGTTCGTATCGCATTATATGGTTGTTTCTTCATCTCTGAAGATCGTCATCTTCAAGCATGTGCCAATTTTGTATCTACAAGGATTCATCCAGAGTGATCTTCACTGAGCTACTTCATCACGTCTTCTCCAAGTTGCATTTGTTGATTCTACGTGTTGAGATGACACCTCGTCCAACGTGTTCGTGCCACGTTATGCATGTCAGTGGTCATCTGCGCTTATTCTTGTTGGCTACATCTCTCAGACAATTCAAAGACATATCCACTGCTACATCGACATTGTGCCTCCATGTTCGTGACGCGTTATGTAAGTTGGATGTGTTGAGTGCGCTTATTCCACTCCACATTCCTCTCCAGTGAAGATGGCGTAGTCGTGGTATTTATGATTGTCTGCTTCAGATGTTCTTCATTCCAGATGCACTTCAAGAGAAAGACCTTCTTCAAAGCTCAAGCTTCTCCAACCTGCAGAACACATCTCAAAGAGGAGTCATCATATCTTTTCAGTTAGAGAGTATTGTTTAAGGGGGAGTAACAATTTTTCTATGGGGAGTCACATTTCTATCTTTCATTTAACGTTTATTTCCTATCGTTCAATCGAGTCATGTAACTCCAACTTGGACATGCGTTCACCCATCCTCCAGCTTTAGGGGGAGTTTTAGAATATAGCCTATTTAGTTAATAGGTTATTAGTCTATTGTCTAATGGGCCTGTTGCCCATGGCCCATTAGGGTTAAGTCGCTTCCTTTGTGCTTCCTTGTAATAGCCTCCTTTCCTATATATAGGACGGGTGTACATATCAATAGAACAACACAACTTAATCTTATACACTTCTTCACACAGGGAAAACGTATTGAATTTTAATTTCTAAAGGCCGTATAGGCATCAAGCCGCCCAAGTTTGGTGTCGTGTCATCTTGAAAAGTATGATGGCATGTCAAAGCATCTTATGAATTTAGAGCAGAGACAACAGTTAATCGGAATATTAAACCTTGTATCTACTATCTAGTTTGTTCAAGACTTCCACATTCAAATCGACATATTATATCAAACAGTACAAGAGCATTCGTGATATTTGTCAAATGATAAACAGATTAATCTCAGAATCATTTTCAAGGAAAAAGCAGTTTGGAAAAAGAAAAAAAATCTGCTTCGGATGAAATGTACCGTTTGGTCAGAATCAATTTAGCAATTCTTAGATCCGTTAACTTGATCCATAAACACTAAATATATCAAAGAAAAGCTTATACATATATCTCTGTTGAACTTCTAGGGGATAATTTTGGACCACCTGTGAATGATCGTAAAATGTACGAATTACAGGTCTGACAGGACCTTCCCTAGACTCTGGAAGCATCATTTGCTTCAGTTTTGAAATCTACAAAGCAAGCACATACGATAAGTTCAAAAGAAACAATATCAAGGAGAGGTGTTAATATGTAGATTGATTCCATAAAAATTATAAAGGAATAACTTACTTCAAATAGCTTGATTGATGTATCACTGCTACCTGTAGCAACATACCGTCCATCAGGGCTAAATCTTGCACATCTGGCAACATTCTGTTTGTAAAACTAAATCTAAGTATGGGAACTCCTCCAAAGTGTGCTGGATTTCAATTTGAAAAATATAAACAGATATCTCCTTTAACCTTTACAGTCAAACCGGCAGAAACATGCATAAAGAGAATGTGTTTCAATCTATACCTTATGCTCGGAGACATGTCTAGCATCATACTTCGTGAACATTTTCGATGAGCCTTTTGCATCTTGAATGCCACTGGTTTGCAGATGAAATAGAAAAATATATTAACAACGCCTCCAACATACCAGAAAATTGTTAAGTACTACCAAGTGCCAACAATTATTCATTTGTTGAATTATTGACAACTTTCCTACTAAAAACTACTGGCTAATTGTTTCACAAAATGTGACTGTGTCTAGGAAAGAACCTTCCCAACTAAAAATAGCAATTAGCTACTGATTGAGAAACACGCTTCGGTTGTGAAACTAAAGCTTTGTTACCTCAAAACCAAAATATAGGGAGAAACAAACATCTCCCTCAAAACCAAAATATAGGATGGAGAAACAATTGTTTCACCACTGTCTAGGAAATGCAGACATGGACACTGAGAGATGAATGAGACAAACATACAGAAACATGTGACACGGCAAAATCTAAAATCCCAAGACGGACAAGGCAAGGACATAAATCTTATCTTAATATACTCATTATATTATCTTTACTCAAAAACAATAGCTCATATTCTCGTAAACATCAACTAAGAATGTAAGATCGTTTGTTTACCATAACTAAGATCCTAAGACAGTTTATCTATAACCTCATACATCAATGGATACGTATACTTCAATGATGGACTGAGATAAGCATGTGTAGTAAATTTTGGATACTACCAAGAAGTATAAGATTGATACCGAAAAAGAGAATCAAGAGCGAGTGGAATATTAATGGAAATTGTGGTAATAATATTACAATTAGCCGGAGGCATATATGTACAAAACACATCAAAGACGGGCTCCACAACAGTCCCTAGTAGTCAGCCAGTACCAACAGCAGAACCCTTAGGTCAGAGCGACAATGTTACATGGAGGTTACAACCATGCTTGTCAAAATGGCGAGGTGCCTTGAGTGTATTTGGTGTGCCTAGGCACCTTAATATTCTTACAATTTTCGGGAAACATTTCCTATTTGTATATGTATGATTATAAAAAGCATTTTCTGCTATATTCATTTAATTTTATGGTTTTACAATATAGTACATGTATCCATGGTTACACGTAGATAGATGCATACAAATATCTTATGGTTATGTAGATATATGTTGTATTTTATAATTAATTCAAACCAGTGTTATCAGAACCTAACCGGCCGGTACAGCCGGTCGAGCCGGGACCGGTGACTATACCGTCCTGGTTAGATCCCAGACCCAGAAGTCACTCTGAACTGGTCAGGAACTGGTCGACCCACCGGTTCAACCAGTGAATCAGTGAACTAGTCTGACACCTCACTACCAACCCAATCTCATGCAAGTCGCGTGCAGCCAAAATGAAAAGGGTATAGGGCAAATCAGACCCCGACCTGATATCTGCACAGATTTCTCTTCTTTTCAGCCATCATGCCCTAGGTCTCCTATCAGGAGCTGGACCACGCCAACTAGAGCTGTAGCAGCCACCAATTGGGGCTGCCGCAGTCTCCAGTCGATTCAACTGCAGCATCTAGCTGATGTCGTTCTGTCCAACCCCTGTTGCTGCCCACTTTAGCTGCAGATGCCCTTACCTCTTCCTCAGTCATATGATATGGCAGCTGATGCTGTTTCTTTCACTTGCTGCAAGTGCACATGACTCTCCTCCCTCTTCCCCTATTCCTTCACTTCCAAATCTTCCTCCTCATCCCGCTCCTCCTACTATTTCAACAGTTGCTGTTTTACCTTTTGCAGCTGCTTTTCTTGATTGTTGTGCTGCTTTTGCTGATTGTTGTTGCTGTCTTTTATTTAATGTGTTGGTCCCTTTCTAATTACTCGGGTGCCTCTCTTCATCTACTAGCAATATTTCCATTTAGCTACAATATTTTATCTACTTATTCTCATTGTTATGTATACACAAACAAATAAATGATTATGTGAATGCCTAATGATATTGTCTATGTTTCTTTTCTGAAACAGCTTATAGTTTCCTTCTACCAATTGATGTAGGACAGGTTGCTCATCCAGATCTTGGTTAGGGTCTGAGTCTCTCTAATTAGAGCACATCACATTCGGTCTTTTATCCAAGTATGTCTTTTGATTAGTTGTCTTTGATTGGTTTTCGTCAAGGGTTTTGTTCACAATTATATAGTATTAGGAGTTACATGTGGCAGTTGGGGACTTGCTTCAAAGTTTTTCACTAAATAGTAAATACTTTCTATTTCTTGTTTCAATCGCATCATTAGCGGAAATAAGCCAATTAGGGCTTCCCGCGTGTTATCTATAGAGATATGTTATGTTTTACTGAGTGTCATGTGCCTAGCATGTGCCTCACTTATGTTTTTTACTTCAATAGTTTAGTCCCATATTGCTCATCTTTGTTTTAGTCTCTCCTCTCTTCTCCTATATAAGAAACTGTATTGTACACTTTTTTAATCATCGAATATACAATTCTTATTCTCTCTATATGGTATCAAGAGCAGGTCTGATTTTTTTTCCGTGCAAATTCCCACCCTACCCCCATGCCCTAGACCCCCCCCCCGCCGCTGCCGCTGCACCTGATCACCCGGCTGCCACAACAGCCCCCCCCCCCCGCCGCTGCACCTTGATCACCCGGCCGCCGCCACCACCGCCCCTCCCACCTTCCTGACGCTGCTCCCTCCTCCTGTTGTCCTCACACCCCTCCCTCTGCTCCTCAAATACCTTTCTTCTTTCTCCGCCTTTTTACGTGTATTAGTATATACACTTTACTGCTTTTCTATACTTAGTGTATTTTGCTTTATGCTTTTTCTCTTTTTCTATTGTGTACTCTTTATCCCACATGGGTTATCTCTATACCATGTGTACTCTCTTGTCTTATAAAAGAGAGCCCCATGTACTCTGTTTAATCATCCAATAATAAGCAATCTCATTGCCGACTTCTAGATGGTATCAGAGCGGGCCGATCCACCCTAAACCTAATCCCTCTCTCACCCCAACCCTAGCCGCCATCTTCTCCACCAACCCTAGCCGCCGCCACCCCCTCTCTCTTTTTTTCCGCCGCCGCTACAGTACCGCTGCTACAGTACCGCCGTCCACCCCTCCAAAATCTCCACCAACCTCATGTCTCCTAGCTACACCCGCTTTTGTGGCCTAATCTATCACAGGCCCCTCCGTCTAGCTCCGTTTCTATTTCCGAAATCTCCGGACAGCCCCGGTGTTTTCCAATTCTGGCACGTTGACGGCGTAAACGGAGTTTCTCTCTCTTTCTGCCTGTGCCTCATGGTGGAGTGATTGATCCTCCATGTTGGCGTAGGTTTTTTTATCTCTATCTACTGCCCTACGTGGGTTTTCTAAGATCCATGCGTGGATCTTCTATCTGCTACTACTAGTCCATGTGTTGGACTTCTGCTGCTTTCTGCTGCTGCTGACTTCTGCTGCTCTCTACGCCCGTGCTTCTGCCCCTTCCAATGGCGACACCTGACCTTCCACGCAACTTGTGTGTCACTACTGTGAAGTTGGATAACTCCAACTATCACCTCTGGGCGGCTTCCTTCGAGCTATATGTTAAAGCACAAGGGCGCTATTCTCATCTGACTACCAAAGGATCGGCGGTCCCCGCTACTGATGCTGATGAAAAGACTAAGCAGGCCTACGATCTTTGGTCCAAGGAGGACTACGGCGTTATGACATGGATGGTCAACAGCGTCGAGCCCAAGATCAGCCAGTCACTTCTTCGCCTCCAGACTGCGAAGGAAATGTGGGAGCAGCTCTCTCATGTATACTCTCATCAGCACAATCCTAAGAAGGTTTTTGAGATCTTCAAGCAACTTGCCAAACAAGAATTTTCTGCCACTGATTCTATTGAGGACTACTACACCACCTGTTGTGCTCTCTGGGATGAATTTCAGGTGTATCATCCGCTTTCTGCCGACATCACTGAAGTTCAGCGTCAACGGAACGAACTTATGCTTGTTCAGTTCCTCGCTGGTTTGCCATCTTCCTTCGCTGGAGTTGTGGATCAGATCCTATCCAGTGATCCTCTGACTACCCTTCGAGATGTTCTCAAAAGGGTTCAGCGTCTGCCATCAGTTTCGCAGCACCTTTCTGATACTTCTGATGGAGCAGCCCTCGCTGTTCGCACTGGAGATTCCTTCCGTTGCCGTGGTCGTGGTTGGGGCCGTGGACGCGGACGTTCTACTGCACCTGGACGTGGCTCATACTCTGGCGCTGACTCTACTGAGCCTCGTTACTGCACTTTCTGCAATCGGACAAACCATAATGAAGATTGTTGCTGGATCAAGCATGGCAAGCCAGCATAGGCAAATCAGGTCACGACGGATTAGACTGAGACTGCTACTACCTCTGCTCCACCCTCTGCTGACTAGATACGGTCTGAATTCGAAAAGCTGCTCCAAGCTCGTCTTGCTTCCTCTGCTGAAGCTTCTACTGATGGTAGCACCGCCCTCCTGACACAGTCAGGTAAAAACTCATGGGTGATTGATTTTGGTGCGACATCTCATATTTCTGGAAATCCTGCTTTATTTTCTAAACTGCACAATACTTCTATTATACCTCCTGTTACACTGGTTGATGGCTCTAAGACACCTGTTACTAGGATTGGTGATATTTGTACTACTAGTTGCCTGCCTCTGCGGTCTACACTTTATGTTCCTAAGTTTCTTATTAATCTGCTATCTGTAAATAGAACTGTGAAGAGCCTTCGTTGCTCGATTACGTTTGACCCGGATGGTGTTATTTTTCAGGATATGCGCACGAGGACAACGATTGGTTCAGGTCATGAGGAACCAGACGGGCAATACTACCTGGACGTTCCGAAGACCGCAGCATACTTGACATCTTCTGTGACAGACATCCAGTGGCACTATCGCTTAGGACATCCTTCTGCAGCAAAGCTGAAACAATTATTACCTGATATATTAGACTCTGTTTTTCATTGTGAGACTTGCCAACTGGGCAAACAGACCCGAGCATCTTTTTCAAAAAAATCATGTATTAGTTCTAAACAGCCATTTGACAATATTCATGTTGATGTTTGGGGACCCTGTTCTGTGCCGAGTACTTCTGGATTTAGATATTTCTTGAGTTTTATTGATGATTTTTCTAGAACCACTTGGTTGTTTTTGCTTAAAGACAGGTCTACCATTCTTGACAGTATCACGGCTTTCTTTGCCGAGATTCAGACCCAGTTTCCTAAACCCATTAAAATTTTTCGCACTGATAATGCCTTAGAATTTGTGCAAGCCTCTGTCAACAACTTTTGTCGAAAACAAGGCACCATACACCAAACTTCCTGTGCTTACACACCACAACAAAATGGAGTCGTTGAACGCAAAAATCGCCATCTTCTTGAAGTTGCCCGCACTTTACTTTTTCATTATCATGTTCCCCAATGTTTTTGGCCTGAGGCTATCTCTACTGCTTGTTACCTAATTAATCGAATGCCCTCTTCTGTGCTTGGGAATCAAGTTCCATATCAGATTCTGTTTCCGGATGCGCCCCTTTTTACTGTGCCTCCTCGTATCTTTGGTAGCACCTGCTTTGTCAAAAACCTTCATCCCGGTCTCACCAAACTTGATCCCAGAGCGACTAAGTGTGTCTTCCTAGGGTACTCGCGCACTCAGAAAGGGTACCGTTGCTATGATCTTGTGTCAAAGAAATGGTTTGTATCTACTGATGTTGTTTTCTTTGAGCGCATACCCTTTTACTCTTATGTCGGGTCGACTCTTACATCAGATTTATTACTGGATACACCTTTACCTATCATGGATGATATCGCTGATATTACTAATATTGCTGATACTACTTCTCCTACTGAAAAGCCGCCTCTAAAAGTATATCAACGAAGACAGAAGACAACAACTCCCTCTATGGCCCCTCCAACGTCTTCATCCTCCGTGCCAGATCAAACACCACCGCAGGTATTCTCCGATCTTGATGTTCCTATCAGCTTGAGGAAAGGAACTAGAACTTGCACTAAACATCCTATTGGAAATTTATGTACTACTGATCATCTGGGGACTAATTTTGCTAACTTTACTGCTGCTCTTTCTGCTATATCTATTCCTAAAAATGCTTCTCAGGCTCTTAAACATCCTGTTTGGCGTCAAGCTATGGAAGCTGAAATGCAGGCTCTTACTGAACGCAACACATGGCAGCTAGTTGATCCTCCTGCAGATTGTTTCCCTGTTGGTTGTCGCTGGGTGGTTACTGTCAAATATCAACCGGATGGCACGATTGAACGGCTAAAGGGTATACACAAACTTACGGGGTCGATTATTTTGAGACTTTCTCCTGTGGCTCGGCTGAACTCTGTACGGATTCTTATTTCTGTTGCTATTAATTCTGATTGGCCCTTGTATCAACTTGATGTGAAGAATGCTTTTCTATATGGGGATCTACATGAGGAGGTCTACATGGAACAACCCCCGAGATTTGTGCTTCAGGGGGAGTCCTCTAAAGTCTGCAGGCTAAGGAAGGCGATTTATGGTTTAAAACAGAGTCCCCGTGCTTCGTTTGATAAACTGAGTACTATTCTTCAGAAATTCTCTTTTAGACGCTCCCAGTCAGATCACTCTGTTTTTGTCAAAAATACTACTGCTGGCATTGTTATCCTTATTGTATATGTTGATGATATCATTCTCTCAGGGAGTGATCCTGCAGGCATTCAGGCTACCAAGTGCTATCTGGAGAAACACTTTGTTACCAAAGATCTTGGCTCTCTGCGGTACTTTCTTGGGATTGAAGTTTCTCGGTCCTCTTCTGGTCTTTGTTTGTCTCAACGTAAATATGTTCTGGATCTGCTTTCTGAAACTGGACTTCTAAGTGCTAAGCCTGCTAGCACACCTCCAGATCCAAATACTGACTAGGATGATAAGAACTCTCCTGCCTATCCTGACCATCATCAGTACCGACGCATGGTTGGTAAGCTTATTTATCTGACCGTCACACGAGTTGATATTACTTATGCTGTCGGGCTTGTTAGTAGATACCTGGATAAACCCCAGCAATGTCACTGGGACGTTGTTTGCCACATTCTTAAATATTTGAAGAGCTCTCCTGGGAAAGGCCTGCTATATAAGAAACATGGTCATTGTAAACTCCTTGGTTATTCTGATTCTGACTATGATGGGAGCAAGCTCGACCGACGCTCCACTTCTGGCTACTGTACATTTGTGGGAGGAAACCTTGTTACTTGGCGAAGCAAGAAACAGACTGTGGTTGCTCGCTCAAGTGCTGAAGCTGAATATCGCGCCATGGCGCATACTACTTGTGAGCTTTTCTGGATTTGAAGCCTACTGAAGGATTTTGGTATTTATGACTCCTCTCCTATTCCGATGTATTGTGATAACAAAGTGCTACGTTTATCGCCAGTAATCCCATGTTTCGTGAGCGGACTAAACACATTGAGGTGGACTGCCATTTTGTTCGCGAAGCTGTATTATCTGGCCAGATATCCACTCCCTACATCCATACTTCTGATCAGGTGGCTGACATCTTCACAAATATTCTTCCAAAGACGAAATTTGCTACTATGACATCCAAGCTGGGCATGATTGACATCTACGCTCCAGCTTGAGGGGGAGTATTAGTATATACACTTTACTGCTTTTCTATACTTAGTGTATTTTGCTTTATGCTTTTTCTCTTTTTCTATTGTGTACTCTTTATCCCACATGGGTTATCTCTATACCATGTGTACTCTCTTGTCTTATAAAAGAGAGTAGAGAGCCCCCTGTACTCTGTTTAATCATCCAATAATAAGCAATCTCGTTGTCGACTTCTAGAACGTGCTTGGCGTTTTCCGGACAGCCATAGCTCTTGCACATTGAGAATCTCTCCGGCTCTTTGGGTTCTTCTGCCTGCGCCTCATGACGGAATCTTGATATTCGTCATGACGGCGCAGGTTCCTTTATCAGTCAATCTGCCCGTAGCGGGTCTCTTCTGATCTGATGCTTCATATCTCAGTTGCTGCTCTACTACCCCATAGTAGGTTCCTTATCTGCTGACTACTGCTGATGTTGCGTCGCCCAATTTCTTGTTGCTTCGTCTCTGCTCACCATAGCCTCTGTTGAGTCGCCTCGTTCTCTATGTGTTACCACCGTCAAACTCGACGGCTCCAACTATCATCTCTGGTCGACGTCCTTTGTTCTATACGTCAAAGCACAAAGCCGGTATTCACACCTCACTATTGATCCTCCTGTTGCCATTGCGGATGAAAAAAGCAAGCAAACGTATGCACAATGGTCCAAAGACGATTCTGGTGTTATGACCTAACTTCTTAATAGCACCGAGTCGCGGATCAGTCAATCCTTGTTGTGTCTTCATGATGCTAAGTCCATGTGGGATCAGCTATCTCACGTCTATTCTCATCAGCAGAATCCTAAGCGTGTGTTTGAAATTTTCAAAACCTTGGCCAAGGAGTTTTCTTCTGACACTTCTGTGGAGGACTTCTACAACCAGTGCTCTGCTCTCCAGAATGAGTATGAAACTTATCACCCCTTGACGGCTGACATCAAAGAAGCCCAGAAGCAGCGCAATGAACTCCAATTGGTCCAATTTTTGGCTGCTCTTCCTGCTTCCTTCTCTGGCGTGGTCGATCAGATTCTGTCTAGTGACCATCTGCCTACTCTCCGCGACGTCCTTAAACGAGTTCAAAGACTTTCGTCGATGACCTCCACCCCTGCCATTGAGCATCGTGCTCTGGCTGTTCGCAATACTAAATCTAGACGTGGCCAAGGTCGAGACCGTGGTCATGGAGGACGTCTGCCTCCTACTAGTGGACGCAGTTCTTCTACTAATCCTGGTCGAGGCCAAGCAGCTGGCCCTCACTTCTGCAACTGGTGTGGTCGTGATAATCACAACGAAGATTGGCGCTAGATCAAGCACGGTAAACAGGCTTGGGCGAACCAAGCTTCTACAGAGACCTCTACTGATACTGCATCTGACCAGCCATCTGCTACGCCGTCAACTGAGTGGCTTCGCTCGGAGTTCGAGAAATTTTTTCAAGAGCGCATGACTCAGCTTCCTTCTACATCTATTGTTGGTTCCTCCACCATGCTTGCCTCTCCTTCTATTGGTAACAATAAATGGTGTATTGATTCTGGTGCGTCTGTCAATATGGCTGGCGACATCAACTTATTTTCTGCTCTGACTAAAACAACCAATATTTCGTCTATCACTGTTGCAAATGGCTCTAAGACTCCTGTTTACGGTATCGGCACTATTCCCTTGTCTCGAAAGTTGCACCTGCAATCTGTTTTATACATCCTGCAATTTCCTGTTAATTTACTATATGTCAGTAAAACTGTAAAACAACTTCAGTGCTCCATTAAAGTTGATCCTTCTGGTTGTGTTTTGAAGGATATCTGCACGAAGACGAGGATTGGTTCGGGCCATGAAGGACCAGACGAACTCTACTATTTAGATGGACCACCCGCAGCATCTGCTCTTCTGTCTACATCAGTCACATGACTCCAGTGGCACTACCGGCTTGGTCATCCTTCTGCAACAAAGCTGAAACATGTATTTCCAACATTATCTGAAAAAACTTTTTCTTATGCATCATGTCTGTTGGGTAAACAAACGCGGTCTGTATTTCCCACTAAAAAAGAAATTGGTTCTAAATCACTTTTTGATATTGTTCATAGGGACATCTGGGGCCCGTGTTCTGTTCCTAGTCACTCTGGAGTTAAATACTTTCTGGCTTTTATTGATGATTATTCCCGTGCTACTTGGCTTTTTTTACTGAAGGATTGTAGCACAGTTTTGGATAATATCAGTATTTTCTTTTCTGAAATACAGACCCAGTTCAATAAACCCATTAAGATTTTCTGTACCGATAATGCTCTTGAGATTATGCAAAAATTTGTCACATCTTTTTGTTTTGTTCGTGGCACCATCCATCAAACTAAATGCATCTTTGTGGAGTCTAACAGAAGACACCAAGATGGTTAGACACTCGGTTTGTTAGTGAGAGGTCCCAGGATCGAGCCCAGGCCACGGGATGAATAGAATGGCCAATTTTTTTTATTAAAAAAAACATCCATCAAACTACTTGTCCCTACACTCCACAACAGAATGGCGTTGTTGAACGTAAAAATCGCCACTTGTTAGAGGTTGCTCGCACTCTACTTCTTCATTATAAAGTACCTCACTGAATCTGGCCTGAAGTTGTTTCTACGGCATGCTATCTTATCAATTGCATGCCATCCACTGTTTTACACAATTGCATACCTTACACCATTCTCTTCCTTGATGCTCAACTGTTCTCTGTTCCCCCTCGTATTTTTGGGTGTACCTGTTTTGTCAAAAATCTACGCCCAGGGCTGATAAAGCTTATTCCTCGCTCCACTAAATGCATCTTTTTGGGATATTCTAGAACCCAGAAAGGTTATCGCTGCTTTGATCCTGTTCTAAAGCAATGGTTTGTCAGTGCGGATGTGATCTTTTTTGAGCATATGCCATATTTCTCTTATGATGGGACATCGCTCTCCAGTGATATGTTGGCTCCGACGCCACTGCCAGATGTTTAGGTTTTGCCATCTTCTGACCTGCCTAAAGGCCGCCCTTTGCAAGTATACAAACGACGGACTAAGACAAGCACTCCTTCTATGGCCCCTCCACAACCAATTCCTCCGTCTGCGGATGATCATACAACCACTGAGGTTACTTCTGACTTACACATGCCTATCAGTCAGCGCAAAGGTGTTCGTTCCTGCACCAAACGTCCTATTAGTCATTTTTGCTCATCTGCTAACCTGAATAACTGTTTTGCATGCTTCACTTCTACAATTGTTGTCGTTACTATTCCAAAGACTGTTGCAAAAGCTCTTCTTATTCATGCATGGAAACAGGCGATGGACCATGAACTAGGGAACTTATGGATCGCAAGACGTGGGAACTTGTGGATCGTCCTCCTTCCTGCCCTACTGTTAGATTCCGATGGGTCTTCACAATTAAGTATCAACCTGACGGTACAATTGAGCGCCTGAAAGCTCGTCTTGTAGCAAAGGGGTATACACAAACATATGGTGTGGACTATTTTGAAACCTTTTATCCAGTAGCACGGTTAAATCCTGTTCGCATTCTGATTTCTGTTGTTGTCAACAAAGAATGGCCCGTATTTCAGTTGGATGTTAAAAATGTGTTTCTTTATGGAGATCTACAGGAGGAAGTTTACATAGAGCAACCACCGAGATTTGTTGCTCAGGGGGAGTCTGTCTCAAAGGTATGTAAGCTAAAAAAAGCCATCTACGGTCTCAAACTGAGCTTGCGTGCTTGATTCGACAAACTCAGTCAGATCTTAGTTACTTTTGGCTTTCGTCGTTCCCACTCAAATCATTCAGTTTTTATCTGCAAAACAGTGGTTGGGCTAGTCATTCTTATTATCTATGTTGACGATATTATTTTATCTGGCAGTGATACCTTGGGCATACAGGCAACTAAAACCTAATTAGAAAAGCATTTTGTCACCAAAGATCTCAGAAAGTTGAGATATTTCTTAGGCATCGAGGTATCCAGATCATCTGCGGGGTTGTCTCTCTCAACGAAAATATGTACTTGATCTCTTGCAGGAAACCGGTATGCTTGGTTGTAAACCAGCCAACACCCCTCTTGGCCTAAATATGGATTGGGACGATGAAAACTCCCCTCCTTATGATGATCACCACCAGTACAGAAGGTTGGTTGGCAAGCTTATTTATCTTACGGTCACAAGAGCTGACCTCATTGCTGTTGTAGGATTCATCAGCAGGTATCTTGATAAACCACGGCAGTGTCATTGGGATGCTATATGTCACATCCTGCGCTATCTCAAAAGCTCTCCAGGCAAAGGCTTGCTATATAAGAAGCACGGCCACTGTAATCTCTCTGATTTTCAGACTTTGACTATGCAGGAAGTCGCTCTGATCGTAAGTCAACATCAGGCTATTGTACATTTGTGAGCAGCAATCTAGTTACCTGGCAAAGCAAAAAGTAGACTGTCGCAGCCAGATCTAGTGTAGAGGCAGAATATTGAGCCATGGCTCATACTGCATGTGAACTTCTGTGGGTCCAGAGTCTCCTCCAGGAGTTCGACATATCCTATTCCAGCCCTATACCGATGTTTTGTAACAACAAGGCCTCCATTTTATTGCGAGCAACCCCACATTTCATGAGGACAAAACATATTGAGGTCGACTATCACTTTGTTCGTGAGACAGTTCTTTCTGGCCGCATTTGCACTCCATATCTCAGCATTGAAAAGCAAGTAACTGATATCTTCACAAAATTCTTCCAAAAGCTCATTTTCAAACTCTAGTGGACAAGTTGGGCATGTTTGACATCTCCGCTCCAGCTTGAGGGGGAGTATAGAGATATGTTATGTTTTACTGAGTGTCATGTGCCTAGCATGTGCCTCACTTATGCTTTTTACTTCAGTATTTTAGTCCCATATTGCTCATCTCTGTTTTAGTCTCTCCTCTCTTCTCCTATATAAGAAATTGTATTGTACACCTTTTTATCCATCGAATATACAATTCCTATTCTCTCTATATTATCCATATATACCCAATTGACTGCAGATAGATTAGATGAATGAATTGAGTTTTGCAACATGGTTTGTACTAGGTGGTATTAGAGCATGAGATCTAAACCCTAGGTCTAGATCTCAGGACCACCATGAAATGGCTAAAACCCTAGGTGTGGCCTTCCCCCACCATCAATTTTGGGATTAATCTCCCCCATTCAAAAAGAAGTTATTGTTCATGTGTACAGTTTGCCTTTGCACCTTGATCCCTTTATCGATCATCTTCTTCCTCATGTTTTCCTCCAGATCTCGGACCACCATCAACGGCAATTCTCTAATCTTCCTTTTTTTTTCTACTCCCCGCGACACCTCTTCTTCCTCAACCAGAGCACCCAGCCATTGTGTTCATGTGGGAACTACAACGCACAATCGGTTGACTGAAGGAAGTTCACCAGCTCCACCAGTAGTCGCGTAAGGGGCTTGCACTTGTCCCCTCCCTTCCTCAGGATCCTAACGGCCACCAGGGTTTATCCCAGCAGGTTCCTACTGTAGAAGGAGGTGTGCGACCCTCTTCCTCACCAGCGGCATCCAGGGAGGGTGTTGCATCTTGTGACCCCTTGCCCCCTCTTTTCGGTGGCAGTCTAGAGATGGTACCACCACCTTTTAGGGCGCCCAAGATCCCTATTGGCTCCCCAAAGCCCCACAACCATTAGAGCATCGAGCACAGAGAATTAAGCTCCACAGCAATCAATAGTAGACACACTTCTATTATAGTAGTGTATTGCATATGTTTTAGATCCCCCAAAACTAATTCTTTTCGGCAACAGTCTTTGATCCTGAGCTTCATACACGACTTTGGGGAGTCATCTACATCTTGAAATCTCACAGATCCCTGTGAAACCTGCGTGCACCTGGGTACGCAGATTTCATTTTTTAATTGTGCTCAAACTTCACCGACTTGAACTATGGTGTGTAATGACGACTTCATGACTAAGATGACCAAGTATCACCCGTTTCACGGCCCAAGACACAAGGGTTGCAAAAATCAAAGACATGGTCGTCACTTTGATTGCATATATAGCACCTTCTACAAAAGGACAAACACAAGATCAGAATCTGGCCAATCAATGAAGATCGATACTCATGACTTCGATGGAATCGACGATCCTAACAAGTTATACGACTAGTTGCACAACATCGAGGAGTTCTTTAGCTTGTACCAATTGACAAAGGGGCAATGCCTTTTGTTTGCTACGGCAAAGTTGAGAGTCATTGCTCTTGTTGGTGGAAACGGCTACACACCTCTTCGCTTAAACACAAGGACCGATATGAAGGTGGATATGGAATCCTTCTTTATATTGGTTAACTACAAGCAACAACTCTACATCAAGTTATGAGATCCGGAGTAGAGCACAAACTCAATCGATGAGTACACACACATTCTACAACTTGGTCTACAAGTTAGATGTCTATTGGGATAAAAGCACTATGATCACGATGTCCAGTCGCGGTCTCTCTCCCTAGATTGTCGCTACCTTAGCTACTTCATGCTCTCAAACATGGTGTCAAGCTCCTCTTAAAGAACCCACTTGGCAATGCCAGATGGTTTCTACATCACAGCGGGCGCTAATTCAATCACATTAGCCACTCATGTGTCTCAATCAAAGTATCATTGACTCTGTCTCTAGGAACAAGCTATAGAGATATCAAGAGGAGTCACGCGTTGAAGTGAAGGGACAAGGTTATTGAGCAAAGACTAAGATCTACAACGCAGATATCGGACAAAAAATTTGGTTTCATACCTTAAAAATCAACAACGAGCGCTGTTTTTTAATAAGGACGCTTATGGAGAAGTATAGAGATACAAAAGAGAACTTTAACTTGTTTTTATTGAATGGGAAAAGGCTCATGATCGAGTATTTGGTGTATTTGGATAAAAAGGATTGAGAGTTAATAAAGACAAGTATGATTGCTCAACTATAGAAGTCGAGTCTCTAGGAGGAGAGACCGAGATTTCTTGTTACAATTATTTACATCGTCTTGAGCCCATATTTATTTGTTCTTGTAATCGTGCTATGGATGAGTTGATAAAGCATGTTCATGATTATATCCCTTGGTGTATGATATATGTTGATAATATTGTGTTGATTGATGAAAAGAAAGAAAAATCCAGTTACAAAGTTGAACTTTGGTAGATGCAACAGAATCTAGTATCCAAGATTATTAGAAGTCATGCAGTCTGGAATTGATACCAAGCTTGATGGATTAGATGGATCAAAACGTGACAAGCTTTGTTATTTCGGTTCCAGTATTCAAATGGAAAGATTTGTTCCAGATATGCTTGTCATAAGATCACAATGGGATGGATCGGCATTTTGAAAATCAGCCCGTGCAGCCGCATATACAGTACGGTCCACTGGTTGCATCGCATACAGCCAATCTAGCTATCAGATGGACACAAGCTGCTTACACGTCCGCACATGCGCATATTCTGACGATTATACGACACTTTTTGGATTGGGCCAGCCCATGTAGGTAGGCTTCTAAATGGAAATTTTTCAGCATTATTATTCATAAACTATTATCATTCACATTCTTATTCAAAAATTCCTCTTGTTATTCTTCCAATCTTATTGACTAGTTGTTATTTCTTATTAGTTAATGTTAATGTTTTACAAGCACACCATTCTTGTCAACTGTGTTACTTTTGGCATTATGATCATTCTATATTGCAGTTGCTAGTTGCATAGTGCAAACTGCATAGGATAATATTGCCTGCAGTTTCCTCTATTTATTCATTTCACTGATATTTTCTGGTCTTGAATTTGGACATGATTTGGATGGTTACCTAGTGCTTCTTGCTTTGGACCTTTAGGATACTATTATGAATTATAATTGTCTTTTACATTTTATCAAATATGAATAGTAGTTTTAAACCAATTTCATGATTACTTAATTCGACTTCATGCTTTGTCAACACTCCAAATGAAGTTTTGGAGTCTTGTCGTATCCTCATATGTAATTTTTCAATCAAATTGATGATTATGTACGATCAATATATAAATATGTATAGATATATTATTAATTTATTAATTTATTAAAAAAATCCAAAGCCGCATATAATCATGCATACTATATATACTTTGTTCAGTACCATGTACTCCCGTACACCAGTTACCACTTCTTAATACATTGGGATGGATGAAATGGAGTAAAATTGAGATAAATATACAATGGGAAGACCCCACTCAGACTAAAAAGTAAGATTTGTACAACAGTTTTACTGCAAACCACATCGTATGGGAGCATATTTTGGGCAATGAAGAAACGGTCTTAACAAGATGCATGTAGAGAAATGTGTGTAACCAAGATGGAAGTGTGGGAAGACAAAGAAAAATGGCTTCAGAAATACTATATAAGGAATAAAGTGAGGGTGTCTGATATCAACTATAAGTTTTGTTAGGACCACCTGAGATGGTATGAACAAGTGCAACGCACAAATGCACTGATTTAAAACAATGTTACCGAGTTGGGCGCAGATTAAAAGGAGAAGAGGCAAGTCCAAATTAACTTAAAACAATGTTACTGAGTTGGGCGTAGATTTGAAACAATGTTACTGAGTTGGGCAACAAATAAAAATTTTGATTCTTTACATCTTGATGAGAATATGATCTATAATAGAGTTGAATGGAAAAGAAGGATCTGCGTAGCCAACTCTGGCCTTAGTTATCAAGGTGTTTGCTTGGGCGCCATGGGCGCTGGGCAGGGTGCATCCAACTAGGCACCTAGCCCCTTAGGTGACTTAAGTGGAGGACTAAGGTCTTTTAGGCCCAAACAAGCCATTTAAACGCTAAATTAGCGTGAATTAGGTCTAAATCTGGTCAAACTAGATCAACTTGAGTCAATCTTACGGTTGAAAGAGGTCTGATTTAAATCAAATCAGGTCAAAATTGAGCAAATAATGTTTGATTTGGAAGAAGAAAAAAAGTATTTGATTTGAGGGAATTAGGTCTTATTAGGAGAAGTTAGGTCAAATTTGGTCAAATTAGGTCATATTTAGGTCAATACAGAGCTAGTTAGGGGAAGTTCAGTATGATTGGGTTATGCAAAATAAGTTTGAATTAGACCAACTTACGGCAAACTAAGTCAAATTGGGTTTAATTTAGACAAAGTTAGGTCAAATTAGGGCAAATCCGGTCTAGTTTAGGTCGTGGTAGGTGTGCTTCATGTTATGATTGTTATAACTTAGATATAACCACGATTAAGATACATAGGTAATGTATATATTTTAGCATAGATAAAATGTATGTATATATAACTATATATTTGTAAAATTAATATAAAGATGCCTAGAAACGCCTAGGCTCCTCGAAGCACCTCTAAGGAGGGAAGGACCGCCTTGCCGCCTAGACAACTATGACTTTGGCATGGTTGGCATTGAGGGTTAGAAGATAATGATAGGTATTTTGTTTATTATGCATTTTAAATAATAGGTATTTTGTCCATTTATTTAATACTTGCACCCTAAACCATCATGTAAGAGTGAAGTACAAGCCTAAAAACGGGTGAAAAAATATACAAGTATCAATACTGTGATAATAATGATATATTAGAAATGAAAAACTTCTCAAAAAAATAACTATCTAGGCATGCCCCTAGGCAGCAGCCAAGCAATCCATGGCGTAGGGTTATCAATGGGTGAGGGCATACCCTTCTACATACCCTATAGGGTACGGATAAGAGTAAGCTTTTTTGCACATTCGTTGTTTACCCATTATCCGCTTTCCCGTTATGTTACTAGGGGAGAATAAGGTATAGATATTATCAATATCTATTTACATGTTACCAGCTGATAGTTAAAAAATTTTAAATGTACAGTACATGGTATGGTAACCTAGATAAATAATCCAATCATATTCCCAAAGTCTGACCCCTTGATACTTGTTTCCTAATATTCGTGTTGCGAGGTCGTTGCCCACAACTCGCAGGCGCACCCTAACCATGTCTAGATCACCTCTTCGCTCCCAAAACGGCTCCTTGCTTCAGCCAATGAATCCTTCTGGCTTTCGTGTTTGGTGCAGTGGAGTGCTCTTCAGATGTTCGTGTGTGCCACAGTGAGATCCAGAAGTCATCTACTCCTCAGTCGACATCGATCTTCCCAGTGTTCTGCATTGAGCATCCCCCTCCCCTTTGACACCTCCTAGGTACGGCTTGCTCCTGCCACTTAGCAGCAGATAATGCACCGCCAGCAGCGCTAAAGGTGGTCAGTGCATCATTTCTTAGAGCAAGACTCGCCTTTTTTTATAAGTAATTGTGTTATTGCTCTGCTAGTACAATGATTCCTATGTGAAACTTTCAAACCTCGTCATGTTGATCGTGTACAAATAAATAAATACCAAGATCGGATGAATTTGTGAAGAAAGAACATATATTTAACAAAAATTGGTAGGATCTCTTGGATGCATGATATTTGTATCCATCCAAACTTTTTCTGTATTTTAAAAGCTTATAAACCAGTATACCTTCCAGGTTTCTCACAACATTCAAATTGATCTTCTTATATTGAATTAGGAAGGCTTCCTTTGTATTCATGAGTTTGTCTGCACAATATGTAGCCAGTCGATAATTGTTATGGAACGCAACAATTACATGTGTGACCTTTGTATCTTCATTTTTTATATCACGTAGGTATGTCTACAATACTGTGTTATGATTTTGTTCTATAGAGTCATGCAGCGAATGTAATGGTGTGTAGTATAAGAAGATACTGATGCATTATACAATGTAGATTATGAGTTGACTTGTGAGTTATTTAGTTTTTATTGTTATAAATATAGTTGTTAAATAGTTTGTAACACCGTTTTGGTGAGAAACATATGCTTACGAAAATGGAAGTTGGATAATTTTTAGCAGTTCGATCTTTCACGTTTCAACAAGTCATATTAAATTATGTTTAATGTTACGCAGGTTGACATTTCTACTATCCTTGATGAGTTATATCTAGACTTTGTTGTTGTAAACATCTGTATATAATGGCTTAAGATGCACAGCATTCGGATTACCATTTTACCCTTGCCTCAGCCAACCAAACCTTTTGGCTTCTGTGTGGTGCAATGTAGTGCCTTTTCGATTTACGTGTGTGCCACAGTGAGATCTAGACATCATCTACTCCTCAAGGCGCCAGCCATACCAGTCGAAAACCGATCTTCCCAGTGCCCTTTCCCCTTCGACACCTCCTGGGTACAGCTTACTCCTGCCACCTAGCAGCGACCAGTGCACCGCCAGCAGCGCTAAGGTGGTCACCGCATCATTGCTTAGAGCAAGCCTTACCTTTTCTTATAAGTAATTGTGTTATTGCCCTGCTAGTACAATGATTCCTATGTGAAACTTTCAAACCCATTCATGTTAATCATGCACAAACAAATATATAGCGAGAACGGATGCCTTTGTGAAGAAAGAACAGATATTTGACACAAATCGGTAGGATCTCTTGGATGCATGCTACCTTTATCCATTGAAGCTTTTTCTGTATTTGACAAAAATCGGTAGGATCTCTTGGATGCATGATACATTGACTTGATTAAAGACATGTATGATGACTCAACTGCAAGTGTTAGGACTCCTGAAGGAGAGACATAGACTTTTCCTATTACCGTTGGGTTACATCAAAGATCGACACTCAGCCCATATCCATTTCTTCTTGTTAAGGATGAGTTGACAAAGCATGTTCACGATAAAATCCCTTGGTGCATGTTATTTGTTGATGATATTATGTTGATCGATGAAAGAAAAGAAACATTGAATGATAAGTAGAACTATGGAGAAATGCATTAGAATCTAATGGATTTATGATCAGCAGAAGCAAACTGAATACATGCATTGCAACTTTACCCAATCTAGAATTGTGAATGGAGTCAAGTTGGATGGAATGGATGTACCGATATGTGAAAATTTGTTACTTGGGTTCTATTATTAAAAAGAAGGGTGAGGTCCAAGATGATGTTTGTCACAGGATCACAGCATGGTGGTTGAAGTGGAGGAGTGCAACTGGAGTAGTATGTGACCAGAAGATCCCACTCAGATTAAAAAGCAAGTTTTATAGAACAGCTATACGGCCAGCCATGCTATATGGGAGTGAATGTTGGATAGTGAAGAAACAAGGTCTCAACCAGATGAATGTGGCGGAAATGCGTATGCTGAGATGGATGTGTGGAAAGACAAGAAAAGATCGTTTGAGGAACAACTATATCAAGAATAAAGTGGGTGTAGTGAGCATCGAGGACAAGTTGCATGAAGGCCATCTAAGATAGTATGGACACATGCTGCGATGAACGACAAATGCACTTATTTGAAGTAAAGTTATTGAGTCAAGCACAATGAAAAGAAGCAGAGGCGGACCTAAATTAACTTGGGAAGAACTTATAAAGCGAGATTTCAAATCATTACATCTTGACCAGAGTATGGCCCATAACAGAGTTGATTGAAAAAGAAGGATCCATGTAGCCGACCCCAACATGATTGGGATTGAGGCTTAGATGATGATATAATGATGATGATGATAAGCTAGTATACCTTCCAGGTTTCCCACAACAGAGGTAAGGGTAAGGTTTGTTACTTAAGTAGTGGGCCTATGCGTACCCCACGTGGGCGTAGCCGCCTCAAGAACTAGGATAGTCATCATGGTGTTGTATTATTCTTTAATTGACAATATGTGTGTATGATTGTTTAGATATTCAATATTTGATATTCATCAATATATAAATATAGCATAGAGATATATTAAGCTTGAAGTGGTTATTTAAATTGTTCTCAATCCATTTTAAGAAGTGGTTCTATGAATATTGTTAGAAACATTGTGAAAATATTGGACAGGCAATATGGACAATATATTGACAATGTATTTGACACAAGAAAAACTCTCTTCATTACATATGACGTACTTAACTCCTTTCATTTCTAACACCCCTCTCAAGCTTGAGAATGGGGGAATCACATGACCATCTCGCGCATTGACGAGATAGACAAAAACATGACCAAGATGAAATGAAGAAATACTTTGCACGACATGCACTCTGATCTCCTCAGACTTTGACAGTTTTGACATCTTTGGCATTCCACCTGAAGTAGATAATTGTTGAATTAGTAGATAGACTTCAAAAGGATGGAACTTTGACCATGTTCGTGCTTGTATTTGGAGTAGAAGACATATATAAGATACATAGATAATGATTTGAGATTCTGAGTCACTAATTAGTCGATGTCGTTGGTGAAGCAGCATTCAGACAGAAACTACTACCAAAATGACATGTGGTAGGCCATACAAGAATTGTGCCACAATATTTTATGTTGTAGCATACAATTAATGTGCTTGACAAAACACAGACAAACAGGCTGAAAACTTTGTTCATGAAGCTGAGTGAATGACCTAAAAGATGGATGTGTCAGATCGGCATACAACTAACTGTGGCAACACTCCAAGATGCTTCCAACACTATATGATTGATGCTTTGCATGATTGCTATGATCGAGACGTAGCCACGAGTAACAGATACACCTGAAAGTCAAAGACAAGGCACATAGGAAATCATCTTCTCTCCTTGACGATGGCCAGAGAAGATTAAAGTTGATTAATGGATCACAGGATAACAACTCAAAAGCTAAATGGTGAGAGTTGACATCGGCCTTGAAATAGGTAAGTTGCATAACGTATTTAAAGCTCCAAGATAGTAGAGCAATTCTCTATCTCTTGATTCTTTCATTCATCTCTTCATCTTCTCTCTTCTGAGTTCTAAACTCTTCATCGCATCACTTCTCCTCATATTGATTCTTCTCTTTTCATCTCCTATATACTCCCCAACACACCAACCATGAAGAAACCATGAAAGTGCAGGTGGACAAAGACAAAGATAAACTCCCATGTGATAAGACTTTAAGGGAAGTAAGGGATATAGGGTTGGGGGACATGAGTGAGATGAGAAAGAGTTGCTTGACATGATTGGAGAACTTATGTTTGATTGCTCAACAGTTTGAGAAAATTGAACCTCATATTAGTATCGTGCTTGGAGGGTTGAACGTTGAACTTGAGAGATACTAGAACGCACGTGTTGAGAGAAATTGACTTCACACTTGAGAGATAATGACTTCATGCTTGAGAGAAGAAGTTTGAAAGTTGAATTAATGCCTTCTGATCCGCGGTCAACTGTGTACAATCAGGGCCAGGAGTAGCTTGCTTGCAACAAGTATAGTCAGGGTAGAACAAGGCAAACATACCATGTAGAATGAGACATGGCATGTTGACAATGTACACATTGTATGGAAATAGAACATGATGATTCAATGATGTACATATTGCTTGGAATGACCACACGTCGTGTTGAAAGGCGACCATAATTTCTGGAAGAGGTTACACACTGTGTGAAAGACAACATGGTGTGTCTAGAATTTGTTGAAGAATTCGACCAAGATGGACATGTCAGTGTGATGAATCGACACATTGTCTAGCTTTCTTACTTGGCGTGTTGAGAGACACACCGTGTCCTTGGGCTACACGTCGTGGCAAAAGCGTGATGTTTGTTGCTACTCTCGATAACACAGATTGTACTTGGGATACGCGTCGGATCTAATGTCAATGACGGTGACTGGAGCTGGACGGCACAGCATCTGATCTAGGTTTGCATCGTGTGGCCTCCATACTCAACATGTACGAAGACAATTTAGGACCAGGTTTTGACTCAAGGTCAATTAGGTCAATGTTGACACACGTCTAAATTGACTAAACCCTTGTTTTGATGATGACTAACCATTCCACATATTAGTGTCTAATGCTTCTACTTGAGTGTTTTCATATTAGGTATAGACACACTCCAAATGCCCTAACTTGCGCATCTCAACTTGGAGAAAAGACAAGTCAAAGTCAATACAAGTGCACGTTTTTGTAATATGATGTAAATCCATTAGAATCATGTTGTAAATCACTTGTAATGATTGTATGACTTGTAATTAAGCTTAGAAAAAATCAGGAGCACTTAGATCGAATGTTTAAGCACTCAAAAGCCATTTTCCAAAATTCACATCAAGTTGTTCATCGGTCGAGTTGCAAACTCGACTGATCCTGATTGGATCTTGAAAATGACTTTTGATCGGTCGAGTTTACACTTCACAGAACTCGACCGATGGAGTACCTGACCAATTCGATTTTCATTGGTCGGTCGAGTTTCCTCAGGACAAACTCGACCGATGGTCTGAATATCGGCTTTGTCTTTTACTCTATCGGTCGAGTTACCTTTATAGAAACTCGACCGATTGCACTGTACGGAAAAGTGCAGAAAAGTGCTTCTAGCCATTGTGGAGTTGCAACAAGTGAAAATATATCTGTTGCAAGCCACAAAACGGCTAGTTTTTGTTCTCAAGTGTTCCTAAAGACTTCTAGGCATCCTCAACTATAAATAGGACCCCTTGGACTACATCCCATGGTTAGCCAAACACTATGAAGGTCCATATTCTATAGTTGAGTGATCCTACAGCCTCCTCTCTCTCTCTCTAAGCTTAATCACTTGCTACATCCATTAGAGTACGTAGGAGATTTGTAAGAGAGTTCGTCCTACATGTATATCTTGTGAGGCTCTTACTTCCACCACCTCCCTATCTCTCATTTCAACCATGAAGATGAAGGTTCTCTCTCTTGGCTAAGAGAGGTGAAGAAGAACAAGGGAAGGCGTCCCTTGGTGAAGATCAAGGCTGAAGACTTGGAGCAAGAGTGGGTAAGCCCTTGGTGAAGGCAGAAGACTCCTTGCTCAAGTGGGTAAGTCCTTGGTGGAAGCTTCTCCGAGTGAAGGTGAAGTCAACGGCAGAAGATCCAAGAAGAGTGGGTAATTCCCTGAAGGCTGAAGACTTGTGCAAGAGTAGGTAAGTCCTTGGAAGAAGGCGGAAGACTCCTTGCAAAGTGGGTAAGTCCTTGGTAAGGTTGAAGATTCTTTGTATTGGATAGGTAAGTCCTTTGGTGGTCATGTATTGTATCTCTTATAATGAATATAATGAAGGTGCAAGGTTAAGAAATCCTAGAGGTTGACCTCTCTAGGTAGTGGACTAACTCACTTCTAGTTTGAAGTGTGGAACCACTCTAAATAGCTTGTCAATTGGTGTATGTTCAATCTCTCTCTCCCTTGCTATGCATGTTTTAGTTGCACTCAAATTTCCTATTTAGCAACCTTATCTTGTGATATATCTTGAAGGTCTAATGAATTTTGTTTAAGTGCATTCAGCTCTATTCACCCCCCCTCTAGAGCATCTAATCACCCATCTAGGATCCAACATTAATGACCTTTGGGCATGGTTGATCCCTAAATGAGGTGTAATCCTCTTGTGTTGATAAGGGTTCATACCCTGTGATATTGTGAACTTTTGCATGCTAGAGAAAATATAAATCATTTGTCTTCTACTATTGCTTCTCTTATGCATGATAATGACAGTTTGAGATCTTCTTTGCAAAGATTCTTAGTTGGTAAAAAGAAACTCAATGACATCCTACACCATACTACTAAACAAATTGGTAGACATGGTCTAGGGTATGATAGTAGTCAAAGGAACAACAAAGGTAAAGAACCTCCAATATTCCATGGAGAATCCTCCAGTTCCAAGTCTATGGACACATGCAACTATTGCAATAAAATTGGTCCTTATTCTACTTATTGTCCCTTTAGGAAAGCACCCAAGAGTAATAGGACTTGGGTTGCTAAACTAACCCCTCCGGACCCAAAAACATGATTGGGGATCATTTCATCTTTCTGCTTGTAGGTATTTGCAAATGGATTGACTTGAGCTATTGAATTGCAAATTGACTTGTCAATCCACATGAAAGAAGAAAGGTGAGATGTGTAGAGGGTGACAACAAATGGAAAAAGGAATGGTAAGCACAGAGGTAATGTTATTCTTGCTCATATCCGATCATAATGTGTTTTTGCCAAGTTAGTGTGCACTATCCATATAGTTTTTGAGTCAAAAGTGGCATTTTGTGTTTCTCTTCACACTCTTGCTCAAAAACTGTTTCTAATGCTTTCATAGTGCATTACTAACTTGCTTACACATGTTTGGATATGGCTTATATCTTTAGCATGCCTCTAAATATATTTTTATGAAATATATGTGCTTTTTGACAGCAGCTCTGTCGGTCGAGTTTGTCCTGCTTGAAACTCGACCGATGGGCACCAATGGGTGTTGCCAACAGCTGTCATCGGTCGAGTTTTCAATACACAGAACTCGACCGACAACAATGTGCACAGAATACACAGTTGGCTTATTAAATGAGAATTTCTCTCTCAACTAGATTTTCTCAACCAATAGCCTTATTCTTTGGCACTCTTATTTGGTACATTTATATATGCATATTGCCATGTTCAAAATTGCCTATCTTGCTTACAACTCTATCTCTCTAATTGCTCTAAATTGGTATACCTATATCTTGCAATTACTTGCTTTGAGTTGTTTTGCAAGTTTTGATGATCTCTTTGAATCTCTTGGTTGTGTCTAAAATTGCTTCCGTTGTACTCTAACTTGCTACATCTATCCAGGTGTATATCTTGTTTTGATACTCTAGAAGTCGGCAACGAGATTGCTTATTATTGAATGATTAAACAGAGTACAGGGGGCTCTCTTTTATAAGACAAGAGAGTACACATGGTATAGAGATAACCCATGTGGGATAAAGAGTACACAATAGAAAAAGAGAAAAAGCATAAAGCAAAATACACTAAGTATAGAAAAGCAGTAAAGTGTATATACTAATACTCCCCCTCAAGCTGGAGCGTAGATGTCAATCATGCCCAGCTTGGATGTCATAGTAGCAAATCTCGTCTTTGGAAGAATCTTTGTGAAGATGTCAGCCACCTGATCAGAAGTATGGATGTAGGGAGAGGATATCTGGCCAGATAATACAGCTTCGCGAACAAAATGGCAGTCCACCTCAATGTGTTTAGTCCGCTCATGAAACGTGGGATTACTGGCGATAAACGTAGCAGCTTTGTTATCACAATACATAGGAATAGGAGAGGAGTCAGAAATATCAAAATCCTTCAGTAGGCTTCGAATCCAGAAAAGCTCACAAGTAGTATGTGTCATGGCGCGATATTCAGCTTCAGCATTTGAGCGAGCAACCACAATATGTTTCTTGCTTCGCCAAGTAACAAGGTTTCCTCCCACAAATGTACAGTAGCCATAAGTGGAGCGTCGGTCGAGCTTGCTCCCAGCATAGTCAGAATCAGAATAACCAAGGAGTTTACAGTGACCATGTTTCTTATATAGCAGGCCGTTCCCAGGAGAGCTCTTCAAATATTTAAGAATGTGGCAAACAGCGTCCCAGTGACATTGTCGGGGTTTAACCAGGTATCTACTAACAAGCCCGACAACATAAGTAATATCAGCTCGTGTGCGTTGGTATTGATGATGGTCAGGATAGGCAGGAGAGTTCTCATCATCCTAGTCAGTATTTGGATCCAGAGGTGTGCTAGCAGGCTTAGCACCTAGAAGTCCAGTTTCAGAAAGCAGATCCAGAACATATTTGCGTTGAGACAAACAAAGACCAGAAGAGGACCGAGAAACTTCAATCCCAAGAAAGTACCGCAGAGAGCCAAGATCTTTGGTAACAAAGTGTTTCTCCATATAGCACTTGGTAGCCTGAATGCCTGCAGGATCACTCCCTGAGAGAATGATATCATCAACATATACAATAAGGATAACAATGCCAGCAGTAGTATTTTTGACAAAAACAGAGTGATCTGACTGGGAGCGTCTAAAAGAGAATTTCTGAAGAATAGTACTCAGTTTATCAAACCAAGCACGGGGACTCTGTTTTAAACCATAAATCGCCTTCCTCAGCCTGCAGACTTTAGAGGACTCCCCCTGAAGCACAAATCTCGAGGGTTGTTCCATGTATACCTCCTCATGTAGATCCCCATGCAGAAAAGCATTCTTCACATCAAGTTGATACAAGGGCCAATCAGAATTAATAGCATCAGAAATAAGAATCCGTACAGAGTTCAGCCGAGCCACAGGAGAGAAAATCTCAAAATAATCGACCCCGTAAGTTTGTGTATAGCCTTTAGCAACGAGTCTCGCCTTTGGCCGTTCAACCGTTCCATCGGGTTGATATTTGACAGTAAATACCCAGCGACAACCAACGGGGGAACAATCTGCAGGAGGATCAACTAGCTACCATGTGTTGCGTTCAGTAAGAGCCTGCATTTCAGCTTCCATAGCTTGACGCCAAGCTGGATGTTTAAGAGCCTGAGAAGCATTTTTAGGAATAGATATAGCAGAAAGAGCAGCAGTAAAGTTAGCAAAATTAGTCCCCAGATGATCAGTAGTACAGAAATTTCCAATAGGATGTTTAGTGCAAGTTCTAGTTCCTTTCCTCAAGCTGATAGGAACATCAAGATCAGAGAATACCTGCGGTGGTGTTTGATCTGGCACGGAGGATGAAGACGTTGGAGGGGCCATAGAGGGAGTTGTTGTCTTCTGTCTTCTTTGATATACTTTTAGAGGCGGCTTTTCAGTAGGAGAAGTAGTATCAGCAATATCAGTAATATCAGTGGTATCATCCATGACAGGTAAAGGTGTATCCAGCAATAAATTCGATGTAAGAGTTGACCCGGCAGAAGAGTAAAAGGGCATGTGCTCAAAGAAAACAACATCAGCAGATATAAACCATTTCTTTGACACAGGATCATAACAAGAGTACCCTTTCTGAGTGCGCGAGTATCCTAGGAAGACACACTTAGTCGCTCTGGGATCAAGTTTGGTGAGACCGGGACGAAGGTGTTTGACAAAGCAGGTGCTCCCAAAGATACGAGGAGGCACAATAAAAAGGGCGCATCCGGAAACAGAATCTGATATGGAACTTGATTCCCAAGCACAGAAGAGGGCATTCGATTAATTAGGTAACAAGCAGTAGAGATAGCCTCAGACCAAAAACATTAGGGAACATGATAATGAAAAAGTAAAGTGCGAGCAACTTCAAGAAGATGGCGATTTTTGCGTTCAGCGACTCCATTTTGTTGTGGTGTGTAAGCACAGGAAGTTTGGTGTATGGTGCCTTGTTTTCGACAAAAGTTGCTGACAGAGGCTTGCACAAATTCTAAGGCATTATCAGTACGAAAAAATTTAATGGGTTTAGAAAACTGGGTCCGAATCTCGGCAAAGAAAGCCGTGATATTGTCAAGAATGGTAGACCTGTCTTTAAGCAAAAACAACCAGGTGCTTCTAGAAAAATCATCAATAAAACTCAAGTAATATCTAAATCCAGAAGTACTCGGCACAGAACAGGGTCCCCAAACATCAGCATGAATAATGTCTAATGGTTGTTTAGAACTAATACATGATTTTTTTGAAAAAGATGCTCGGGTCTGTTTGCCCAATTGGCAAATCTCACAATGAAATACAGAGTCTAATACATCAGGTAATAATTGTTTCAGCTTTGCTGCAGAAGGATGTCCTAAGGGATAGTGCCACTGGATGCCTGTCACAGAAGATGTCAAGTATGATGCGGTCTTCGGAACGTCCAGGTAGTATAGCCCGTCTGGTCCCTCATGGCCTGAACCAATCGTCGTCCTCGTGCGCAGATCCTGAAAAATAACACCATCCGGGTCAAACGTAATCGAGCAACGAAGGCTCTTCACAGTTCTATTCACAGATAGCAGATTAATAGGAAACTTAGGAACATAAAGTGTAGACCGCATAGGCAGGTAATCAGTAGTACAGATATCACCAATCCCAGTAACAGGTGTCTTAGAGCCATCAGCCAGTGTAACAGGAGGTGTAATAGAAGTATTGTGCAGTTTAGAAAATAAAGCAGGATTTCCAGATATGAGATGTCGCACCAGAATCAATCACCCATGAGTTTTTACCAGACTGTGTCAGGAGGGCGGTGCTACCATCAGTAGAAGCTTCAGCAGAGGAAGCAAGACGAGCCTGGAGCAACTTTTAGAATTTAGACCGTATTCAGTCAGCAGAGGGCGGAGCAGAGGTAGTAGCAGTCTCAGTCTGATCCGTCATGACCTCATTCGCCCAGGCTGGCTTGCCATGTTTGATCCAACAACAATCTTCATTATGGTTTGTCCGCTTGCAGAAAGTGCAGTAACGAGGCTCACTAGAGTCGGCGCCAGAGTATGAGCCACGTCCAGGTGCAGTAGAACGTCCGCGTCCACGGCCCCGACCACGACCACGACCACGGAAGGAATCTCCAGTGCGAACAGCGAGGGCTGCTCCATCAGAAGTATCAGAAAGGTGTTGCAAAACTGATGGCAGACGCTGAACCCTTTTGAGAACATCCTGAAGGGTAGGCAGAGGATCACTGGATAGGATCCGATCCACAACTCCAGCGAAGGAAGATGGCAAACCAGCGAGGAACTGAACAAGCATAAGTTCGTTCCGTTGACGCTGAACTTCAGTGATGTCGGCAGAAAGCGGATGATACACCTGAAATTCATCCCAGAGAGCACAGCAGGTGGTGTAGTAGTCCTCAATAGAATCAGTGGCAGAAAATTCTTGTTTGGCAAGTTGCTTGAACATCTCAAAAACCTTCTTAGGATTTTACTGATGAGAGTATACATGAGAGAGTTGCTCCCACATTTCCTTCGCAGTCTGGAGGCGAAGAAGTGACTATATAATGTACATATCATGTACTGCCTACTACTGTATAATGTTCTGTACTATGTAGCATTTACCACTATAGTATAACATATATCATGTACTGCCTGCTACTATATATTCATGTACTATGTAGTGTGTACCACTAGTGTATATGTATCATGTTGGCTAGTGTTGTATATAACTAATTTTATATATTACTACATTTAGTATGTTGTGATTGAGTTAATTTGGTTATTTTATACTCATCACATGGTTTATATATGTATGAATAATTCTTTAAAATATATTATTTATATACATATATGTGTGATTTTCTATGAAAATATAGATGAATTTAGGAACCCGCTTTTTCAAAAAGTGCATGCTTGAGCGCCCATTTGGCGCTCAAGCGGCCATAAGGTGATGTCTGCACGCCTCCCATCCCCACTTTCTAAAACATTGATCTCCATTGATCTTCAAATGGCTCCCCTTGATCCTTATATAACTTGACTCTAGGATCCATTGGAGTATCTGCAGGTTTTGCTCCAAGCATGCCTGTTTCTTCAAGTAGATTAAGAGTGTATTTTCTTTGTGAGATGATAATACAATCTGGGGATCTAGCCACTTCCATACCCAAAAAGTATTTTAGGGAACGTAAATATTTAGTTTGGAATCGACTATAAAGAAACTACTTGAGTTGTAGAATACCTTGTTGATTATCTCGAGTGATGACAATATCATCAACATACACAATAGGGAGGACAACACCTGAGGACCCTCATTGATATAATACCAAATGATCAAGATCACATCGCAGAAGACTAAACTCCAAGAGTGTGTGATTAAACTTTCCAAATCATGCTTGTGGAAACTGTTTGAGCCCATGGAGTGACTTATGAAGCCTACAAACAAGATGAGACTCCCCCTGAGCAACGAACCCAGGAGATTGCTCCATATAAATTTCCTCTGGCAAGTCACCATGGAGAAAAGTGTTCTTTATATCAAGTTGGTGCAAAGGCCAAAAAAATGAGTAGGTAGGGGGAAAAAATCAAACAGATGATATTTTAGCCATTGGGGAGACAATCTCGAGGTAGTCTTCGCCATATACTTGAGTATATCTCTTGGATACCAGTCAAGCTTTGAAGCAGTCAACAGCACCACTAGGCCCTACTTTCGCAGAGAAAACCCATCTGCAGCCAAAAATAGCCTTGTCTTTTGAAGTAGGGACAAGACTCCATGAGTGCTTTTGCGTAGAGCATTCATCTCATCTTCCATAGCATGACGCCAACCGGGGTGACCCATAGCAATAGATACAGAACATGGAACGGTCATATCGGGTATGGTGAGACAAACGTTTTCTATGAGGAGATAAACAGACATATAACACAAAGTTGGAAATAAGATGAAGAGTATATAACTGTTGTCCTTTCCGAAGTGCAATCAGCAGATCAAGAGAACTATTACTGCTGACAGGATCTCCAAACGGAGTGGTGATTGAAAGAGGGTTGCCATTTGCGTTCTCTGATTCTTGTTCTAGATTGTTTGCCTTCGTGCGACGTGTGTAGACATGAGTAGGGGCTTTTCCCCTTGAGAAGTGTCGGAGGACATGGCTGGAGGTGATTTTCATTGGACAAGGGGTTCGAGCGACAAGATCTCAGTAAACATGAGAAGCGGGAGAGCTTCCTCAAGTTCTCCCACAGACTGAGGTCTCAGAAAAAATGGAGTATCTTTAAAGAAAGTGACATCAGTAGAAACCATAAATTTGTGTTCAACATGATCATAACATAAGTATCCCTTCTGAGTCCTGGAGTAACCAAGGAACACACATTTGGTAGCCTTAAGGCTGAGTTTGTCTCAACCAGGCCCAACATTGCGAACAAAACAAACACACCCAAATATTTTCAGAGAGACGCTATAAATGGGATGGTTTGGACAAAGAAGTTTGAATGGTATGTGATTGCTTAAGGTGGACGATGGCATGCGGTTAATAGATATGTGGCAGTAAGAACAGCATCACTCCAGAACTCCTTCGTCATATGTGATAGAAGAGTATGGATTGTTTCAATAATATGGCGGTTTTTCCGTTCCGCTACCCCCATTTTGTTGAGGTGTGTGTGGACAAGAGGATTGATGAACAATTCTTTTTGAAGATAGAAACTGATTGAGAGCATGACTAAAATACTCTTTGGCGTTATCTGTTCAAAGAATACAAATCCATTGAGAAAATTGGGTTTCAACTTCATTGTAAAACTTTGTATTATTGATAAGATTTTAAAACAATCTTTCATCAAATACAACCAGGTGACTCTAGAAAAGTGTCATCTATAAAGGAAACAAAATACTTATAGCCAAGTTTTAAAGGAACCCGACACGGGCCCTAGACATCAGAATGGATAATCTCGAACTTTGACTTAGCACTCATTTGATCCTTAGACTTAAAGGTGGATCGATGTTACTTTCCTTTAGACTTAAAGGTGGATCGATGTTACTTTCCTAACTGAGATGACTCACATTCTAATCTACCAAGACTAGATAGCTAGGACAGAGAACCCTAAGTTTGTCCAGAGACGTGTCCAAACCGACTATAAATATGAAGAGGACTAGCTCCTACACTCGCTTTAGAAGTCAGAACAAGATAATAGACTTGCACATTCATACCCGCTACCAATCACCTTTTGTGTCTGGAGGTCATGTATAACAAAATCATCAGGGTTAAATGTAACTGAGGATTGAAGAGAATGAGTTAAGTTACTTATGGAAATTAAGTTAAAGGGAAATTTAGGAACAAATAAGATTGATGGTAGTGTGACTATAGGTAAGGGTTTTATGGTTCCTGTGCCTTTTAAAGACACTTCAAAACTATTGACAATGGTGACTGGTAGTAGAGGTGACCTACTGGTGGATAGGTTAGATATAAGGTTACTTGTACCTGTAATGTGATCTGTTGCACCTAAATCAAGTACCCAAGAAGACGAACCAGCATAAGAAACTTGAGATATGCATGTAGTAGAATCGCCGGGACGTTAGACGAAGGAAGCCATAGCTACAACAGATGATGAGGCTTGTTGGGAATGGGAATGGGATGCTTTGTGTTGAAAATTTTGATTGTACTCATCGTCAATCACTTGAATTTGGCGGGTGGTATCTCCCAGAGTGTCTTCAGTAGATGCAACATTTACATATGAGGTTCTTGGAGGATATACATGAATCTCATAGCAGGTTTCTTTGCAGTGCCCCATCTTTCCACAATGAGTGCATTCTAGGCGGCTTTGTCCTCCAGGAGATCTGCCTTCGCGTCTTCCTCGTCCTCACCCACAGGATGAGAAACTAGTATTGGTATGACTATTTGTGGCAGAAACCATGGCGGATTTATCAGAAGAAGTGTGTGGGACTTGATCTATGAAGGCACATGAGACTCATTGATGTGCTTCAACCAATTTAGGAAGTTCAGGTTCAGCAACAATATGACTATGCATTACTTCATACTCATGTTGGAGACCAGCTAGGAATTTGAGCATTGTCATCCGATCTCTCTACTTCTGGAGTTCTTTGAGATCTACAGTCAATGGAAGTAAAGAATGAAGATTGTCGGTGAATCGAGTTACTTCTCTATAGTATTGAGTTTGAGACTTATCGTCCTACTGAAGATTATACATCTCTACAATCATCTCATACATGCATGAGATATTTGATTTATACATGAGGTTAAGATGATCCCAGACATCCTTGCATCTCTCAAAGTGGCTGGTGAGATCGACGACATGCACCTCCATGGATATCCACATAATAGACAAAAGATTTGCACCATTTTGCTCCCATTGTTCCAGAGTGTCATCTTTAGCAGGACCTTCTTTGAGGTGCTTATACTTTCCTTATCTTTTGAACCAAATCTTGATTGTGTGGCTCCATTCAGTGTTTTAAAAAGAGGCATGTGTTATGCGCTCGAAGAGGTCACCGAATAGAGTATACACGCTTGCGGTTTTGGATATTTTTATTAATTATTAATATTTATATAAATATATATTAATAATGCATTTACATATATAATTTGTACAATTGTGTATTCATTTAGTACAATTACAAGAATAATGGATGCAATCATGCAAATATCCAAATATCACATTATAAATAAATACACACAAGCATGCAACTATGATGGACAAACATAGATTAATGCAAATGTAAAAAACAAGAAACTGAAATTTCCATCTAAAAACTTGGGATTGATCACCCTTTTATGCGGTTATGCGGCCTTATATGCAGCCCACATCCGATTTGTGGGGGATTTGCATTATGCGGTTCGGCCTGTGGTCTGAACCTTGTATGCGGATGCACGGATCGATTTTTGAAACACTAGCTCCATTAATTGAAATTCTTCTAATTGAGTTTTTGAGTGGTGGTGACCTGATCACAAACAAGAAGAGGACCCACTACTTCTTTCTTCTCAGACATGATGACAGCATACTATTGACACAACATGTAGGAATTTTACATTGTGTGTAAGAATGTTGAAGACAAAGAACAGGTTTCAGTCGACAAGGCATGTAGAAGTCTGACATGGCGTTTTAGCGTAAAACAGCATTCCGTTAACACGGTGTGTTGACTTCTGATAAGATGTGTGACTTGTGATCTGGATGAAACCATGTGTTGCCTGATGAAGCCACACGGCATGTTGAATGTCGAACGTGCCATGTTCCTGTTGGCTAAATGGACATCATTTAAATCCCTTTGTTTTGATAATGACAAACATTTCATTCTTGTGGATCTAATGTGCTACTTGAGTGTTGCAGGAACAAGGTGGATGACAAAACCTTTGGATAATCTATATGCTCAAAATGTCTTAATTTCATGATTGTAATCAAATGTAAAAACTTGTACAAGTATATAATGTACAAGTACTTAGAAATCATGTAAATCAAGCGTTTAGATCTTCTCTAGCCAATCACAACACTTAGATAGGTCATCCCCTACAATAGTGTCACAACTGTACACTGATACACACACTTAGTACATAGTTCAAAACATTGAAACAGAGTCATTCTCGGTCGACAAACTTCTCGACCGAGACACTCTCGATCGACCAATTCCTCGACCGAGAATTGACCCAAATAGCCGTTAGACCCAGCAGACAAGGTGGTTGGAAGTTAGAATCGAACGTTACATACACTTGCTCCAGACCATCCCTCGGTCGACAAACTCCTCGACCGAGAGTCTGTCGGTCGACAAAAACTTCGACCGAGAAGGTGTTTGTCTGCACTTTTCAGAACTAATTAACTAGTCGTTGCTAAAGCAATTAGTGGATACTTAACGGCTAGTTAAGCACTAAGAACCCCCTAGACAGTGTCTAGAACGTCCTTAAGCATTCATAGGTCATTCCTATAAATAGGACATGCCTTAGGACACCCAAAAACACACTTGTGCAATACTTGAGCATACTACTTGCAATTGGCAATCATCTCTTGTGAGCAATTGAGCAACTCTAGCATTTATAAATCCTTCCCATTGCTATAATTTTGTGTCCTATAGGCTAGCATCTCCTACCCACAGCACTTACACTTCCATATACATTGGTTAGGTGATCAAAACGCTTGATATAGGAAATCAAGCTTTGTGCTACAGCGGTAAATTGTAATTTCCTTTTTCCCTTCTTGTTCATTCTTATTGCTTGTACTCTCCTTGCTACTCCTAGGGTTGGAAGCTGCGGATTGGAGAGGGTTTGATCTTCTCGGTGGAGAAAGAGGACTTTGGACTACTTCAAGAAGGTTGTCTCAACGGGAAGCTACTTCAAGAGGAAGGCTACTTCAAGGGGGAGCTTGAAGTTACTTCAAGGAAGGCTGCTTCAAGGTTGGTGAGACTACTTCAAGGTGAAGGTTGTCCAAAGGGTGGTGAAAGTGTTGTAATTTTATGTAACATCCTTGCGAGGTAATAAAATTAATTACTTTCAAAATCCCAATTGGAAACAATTGGGTAGTGGACTGACTCCTTTAGTTTTTGCTAAAGGTGGAACCACTCTAAACACCTTGCCTCCCTCTTATTATCTCAATTGTGGTTGCTTGAGTTGAATTATTATTAAAATATTTATAAAACCCTATTCACCCCCCTCTAGTGGTTTTTCAGTTCCGCACCGTCTTCAAAAGACATGCCACTAGTGAATCATGCTATTCTGACCTTCTCACTCACCTCTTCGATTTCGCTTATCCTAACAGTGATTGATTTAGGTGTCATTGTGGAAGCTGGTTATGCAAAGTGAGTTAGGTTGTTCACACATGGGCAGATTTTCTCATGAAAACGTTAGAAATGTTTCACCCTAGCTTCAAGGAAGACTCCTCGTCTAGAAATAAGCCTCCCAAATATACATCTGAGGAGGAGAATGGAATATGATGATCTGGATGATGAAGACAATGATCTGAATGATGGAGACGACTTCCACCACTGTAGAGATGATGATCTAGATGATTCAGGTGATCGCGATGACTTCTACCACTATAGAGATGACAATTTGGATGATCCGGGTGATGAAGATGACTTTCCATTGTGGACAAGACAAGAAGACAAGTTGGATGGTGGAGATGACTTCTACCGCGGAGCAGACATGCTAGGTGGTGGAGATGACCTCGACTACAGAGGAGACGAGAGGGTGACGACGGAGTTGATGGCAGCTGTTGCTTTTTGAGAAATTAGGGTATCGCATGCTCTGAGACCATGTTGACGAGGAGATTATTAGGTAGAGAGAGCAATTTGACTTTGTAGTTTGTATTAGCAGGGCACACCTATATATGGCCTTGGGCAGTGGCCAATAACCCAATTACACAATATGAGACTAACCCCATATATACAAAAGAATAGAGTAAAAGGATGATGTATAGTAAATATTCTAACAGGCTTAAATACCGTGTTAGAGACAATGATTAGACAATATATTGGTAGTGTATTTGATACAAGGGAGACCATCTACATATACAAGGTAGACACTATCATTGGCCTAATCAAACCATATTGGACCTACTGACTTATTAGACTATGAGTCTGTGACCTAATTGAGTTTATAGACACATGTCCATATTACATATGACTTAATAACTCATTTTACTTCTAACAAATACTATAGGTTGATTATGTGTATTCTACGTAAAAATATCATCCTAAAATTTTATGTTGAACATCATAGATTGCATCGAGCTTCCAAGCTTTTTTATGTGAACAAAATGGCTGATAATCTCCAATACAGCAAATGATATTTAAGAAGAAAAAAATGTACCTTAGTGTCGTAGGAAACTAAGCAATTGAATTGTGCAAGTGGTACATTCAAGGAACAAAATTTCGGATTTCAACGCCTTTTTGATGGCCATAGAAACAGATATTTGACAACTGTAATCATAGAGTTTTGATGGCCAAATGAAAGAATTAAGTAATGAAGTTGTACCAAAACAATCTATTAGTATAGATGTACTCATGTGCAATAATATTTCATATTAGATATGTGGCAGGGGGTCTCCTCATGTGTGAGTGAAGGAAGCTAAACTATTTCGATGGGGATTTTGATTGCCAATTTTAATGTCAATTTTAAATGGTGAAATGAACGAATTATGTCAATATAGTTTGCAAGCACAATATATAGACTGAAAGACACAAAACTGGACAAAGAAATTATGCTCTAGGTAGTACATAGTACATTAAACAGTAAAAAAAACGGTCATTGTGTTTTGACGATGCATTATGCTATCTGATTGCCATTGGTACATGAGTTTTTGGCAAAATTTCGCCTATGTTGACAAAATTTTAACATTGGGTACATCTTCCAAAACAAAGTTAAAAGGTTAAAACATGAAAGGGGTCATATGGGTTCTGAAGTGAGTAAAGCAACATTTTGTAACTGGGTCAAATGATAGGAGAAGTTGGTTAACCATTATGGGTAAATGATTAACTTTGTGACTGAAGTGGCTCAGATAGATATACTGATTAGCCAACAACTAGTAAACCAAGGGAAATCCTTCATAAAGCATGCAGCCCCAATCCAGCTGTTCTCCCTGATATATATTTCACTGTCATCCCTCCAGGATAATCCATGTAGCCGACCCCAACATGGTTGGGACTGAAGCTTAGATGATGATAATGATCCCCCCAGGGTCAATAGGATACAGGGATGAAGTTGTGAATGCACCATGGATATTTTCTTAATATGGAGACCACAAGGAATAAGGAGCTTGGAGAAGCCAATGTGTTTCATGACTTTCATCCGTCAGAATGTCACCAAAAATATTTGCAAGTCCATGGCCCGGGCCCCCCATGCTGTTCTATTAGATTAGTTTTGAATTTTTGAAGCGCTGTATAATGGCAGCCCTGCACCTCAATTTGCTTTTGGCACAGCCTGCCTTCTTGCAACTGATAGGAGTCATAGGACACCCATATCTCTGCTAAGAATCACCTTTCCAGAAGAAAAAAATATGCTCGTTGTTTTGTTATTGCCTTGTACATGTTAGGAAGTTTGTGAAATGACTAAAGTTATGTGAGTAACGTCTGCTGACCCAAGTCATTTGTTTCAGTCTCGTAATAGCAAAAGATAATACCTTGCTATGAATGGGAATTCAGCCTTTAAATAGGCAACTATCATCCACCCCCAGGACCACTCTACTTTTCTATGAAGGAATGGAATTTTCTAGCATACAACAGCCATATGGAAACAGAAATCATAGACTATTTCAGTTTGGAGTCTCAGTAATGGACTGGGACTGTCTGTAATAGAAACTATTGCAGGAGACGCCGGTAGAAAATCACATATTAAATATTAAAACGTAGAGAGCTCGGAACCACAATGACATGAGATATCACCTGAAATCTGCAGGCTTGGTAGGAGGCACCAAGCCGTATCCAGTAGCTAAAGAATTGAACTGGGTTATTCCAGCAGCAAACCCACGAGGTGCCTCGCCCTTCTCAACCGCAAGGCCCTATAAGACAGACAACCTATTGCAAAATCACCCCAAATCCCTAAACAAAACAAGCTCAAGCTCATAGCACCATGAAGGAGTTACTGATAGAAGTAATCTGATATGGTCGTAAAGTAAATGGGGAGCGAAAACTAAGATAAGAATTTAAGCAGAAACCTTCGCTACGAGCTCAAGCAGTCTATTAGGAGGGGCCTCCGTGCTAAGCGGGGCCATCGTCGCGGATGCCACTGCGGCGGCGGCCTGTAAGGATAAGCAATGAGGAGCAGTGCACCAGTACAGACGCAAGGCTCGGTGAGCGAGCGATTCTTCAACCTCGAAATACGGTTTACCTGGTTGAGATTGTTATCTCGCAGGTGAGCGACGATGAGGCTGTTAACGAGGCGGTGGAGCTTCCCCTCATTCAGGATTTGCTCTAATGATGAAGCATCCATTACTACTCCAGTGATCAATTCGCCGATTGTCCAACGTTTCAGGTCGGGCGCCGTGTGAAGCAATATCGTAGGTGAGGCAATTAGTTGTCCATTTAAAATCCAGCCGAAGCTAGAGTGAATGCAAAAGAAAGCCGGATATAAACCTCTTTTTCTCTTTGATCTTCATTTATGGCGCACTATTTATCTATACTACATACTACATGCTACATACTACACCTATAAAAAGAGCGAGTTTGATGATGCGTTTTCCTTCATTCACTCTCTTTTCTCCTTTTTTTCAAAAAAATTTGTTCTATAAATATTTATTCTCACACTCTCCTATTAACTTTTATTATCTTTAATTTTGTATTTCTCTCTTCATCCCACATAAACGGTTCCTTGATTCTCTCCTTTCAAACAACCAACACAAATATCTTTTACCGTAGGACCCTTTCACGGACGAGTCCTCTCCCCGCACATTTCCAACAAATTTTATATGTCACGTGCATATGTACGTGTGCGTTCACTAGTTATTATAATAAAAGCAAGTGTCATGTGTGTTTATCTCTCCAGCTCGCCTACCTGGCGTCGGTTGCTTCTCTCACCTACGTGAGAATTTACTTTTTGCATTTATCTATATTGTAACATTTGTTCAGCCTGCTCTGAAATTTGGTTCTCGTAATATTATTTGCCACCAGTCACCACCGTACGTATTCATCAGATTACAATATGAGTATGTTTTTCCCATATTGCCACGGTACTTGTTACAACCCCAATTTTTGAGTTCATTTGCTGAGAAATGTAATTTCTCATATTAAAGATAAGTGAACGAATAATGAATGAATGGATGATTTTCGTTTGAAATAGCCTTGTTGAATTATTTGTGGGCTTTATTGGCTATTGGGCCCAATAACAAGAAAAGAATAAAAGAAATTCCACTATTATCGAGAAAATAAGAAAATAGAGAAAAAGGAAAAGTGTAGAAACCTCTAAAAGGCAAAAGAATGTGATCCAATGATGGATTTCGTGCCTCTTGGGTTCCTTGGGTTCCAAGGAGTCCCAAGTTGCAAAAAGAAAGCAATAAAAAAGAAAAAGTTAATTAAGTATTTCTTTAGTAAGAAAGAAATTGAAAATAATGGTATTATTTGGGAAATAAGCAAAAAGAGGTACAATCAAGTTATCCTTAGTGGAATTTCGTATTCCAAGGATTCCTAATATTAAAAATGATACCAATGAGGAAAATAAAAGAGAAATAAAGAGAAATCCTCAAAAAGGAGATATTTTAATGAAGATTAAATAAGGTAATATGAAATAATACATACGGAAGCATTTAAGGATAATAAGTATTCCTTAAAAAGGAATTTCGAATTATTTGAGTTTCTTGGGGTCCAACGAGCCCCAATAAAGGGGAAAGAAAGAGAAAATACCAAGATAGCAAATAATAGCATAATGTGATATATTATTGATGAATATGGATAAAAAGGAGTATTTGCTATCAAAAGAAAACATGATTTCGTGATAAATGATTAAGAGGCAAGTAATAAGAAGATAAAGGAAGAGATTTTCATAATACTAATATCCCAAGGAAAAGGAATATCAAAGGAGTGGGGGAAAGAGAAGATTTGCTTCTTTAGTAAAATTGTTTCCTTTTAAGAAAGGGACTTGTTCCCTCTTCTATGAACGTTGTGGGGCTTCGTACTCTCCCCTATATAAGGGGTAGAGCCGTGGTTCAAAATTAAAGGAGATCCCACGCTTATCTCTCTCTTCCTTCTTCTTTACGTGTAAACCCTAGTCAAGGGTATAGACCTATCCCGAGGACACCCAAGAGCGGTTCCGAGGTCTAGATGGAAGCAGGGCGCTCCCACGACAACCCAAGATCGATCGGTTGCTAACCCAGTGTCCTTATCTTCACGCCACTCAGGCCATGGCTCTGCAAGGGCGCTGCAATTACAGCAGCAACCATGGACTGATCCTACTTGTAAACGGCCATAATAGTTGCGATCTAGGGGCGTCGTGCATGCGCCCAGGGTTCAGTGAGGAGGGGCGGCCATCTCCGACCACCCGCAGACCTGGAGTGGAGGGGATAGAACCCCCGCAACCCAACCTGGACGGCAGACAGCGCAAGGGCGTCGTGAGGTTGAAGAAAGCTAAGCGTTGGAGAAGTTTGCCCCTCTGCGGGCTGTAGAGCTTGCAACTTAAGAAAGGGCAGTTTCGTCTTTGCGTTATGATTTGCAAACCAGCGACCAAGTGCATGGGGCCAAGGCGACGTGGATGCTTCTAATTGGCCAAGTAAGTGATTTAATGCAAAATTCATAGATAAATATTGGTAGCTCCGATGAGAACGTACAAAATATGAAAATTGCTCAGAAAAATGAGGGGAATCTAATAAAAATACAATTGAAGCCTGATTCCTTATGAAATTCGAAAAGTAATGAAAGATGTCAACTTTAATGTATTAATATTTAAAGAACCCTATTTTGGTATGATTAAAGTGATTAGTAGGGTTTAATAGATGAATAAAGTTGATATTAGCCTATTAATGATAAAAAGGAACATTAGGAAAAATAAGGATGGACTTTGCATATAATTAGTTAATTTAGAGTTTCTTGTGCATAAATATGTTTTAATGGGCCTTGAAACCCTAATGTTGACTAATTCGACTATTAATGGCTGTAATTGATTAATTTCATGATTAAAATTGGAATATGCTAAGTCTAAGTTATTTCGAGCATTAAAGTTCTTAATTGATGGATAAATACCCTAAATGAAGTAATTAGGGTTTTCTCATGAATAAAAAGGTGGATTAATGGCAAATCGAGTTCATATGTGAGTTGGACTGTAATGAACTATGAATCGATGATAAATGCATATAATGATCTTATCATGGATTAAAAGGATAAAAATAGTAGCTTTAATAAAAAGAGGCTTAATGAGCTTAATTAATAGTTAAATATGCTTTTAATCCAGAATTGAGGAATAGATGTGGAAATAATTGGGGTTTGTGATCAATTGTGTTAAATTAGGGTTTAAAATAATGAAAGATGAAGGGAAACCCTAATTGCAATGGAAACCCTAAAGGTGGACTAGAAACCCTAAGAAGCGAGCTAGATTTAATAGATCTTAATGACACGAGTAATAAAAGGAAATTGTATATTTGTTTCAGGATCTTATTGAATGTTTGCTTGTTCATTGTTGTTTGGACTATTCTTGCACCTGAATCTACATGCACAGGTATGTGGTTACGCTTATGACTACCCGAATTAGTTTTCCGAGATTTTATCGATGTTTCCATCATGGCTTGAATTAAACTGTTGGATGTATTTAATTCATGCAAAGTATAATGTGAATATGACTATCACATAAGAAATATGCCTACTAGCTCAGATCCTAGTCCCCTCTATAGCTGTATAGATTGACCTAGTAAATGGCTACCAATGAGGGTAGGTCCATCGGGTCATTAAATGACTTAGTAAATGGCTACCAATGGGGTAGGTCCATCAAGTCATCATGAGTCAGGGATTGGTCTACCTTTGGGTAGGACCATGTGACTCCATAACCCTAGGTATTGGCTACCTGTGTGGTAGGGCCATGGGGGTAAGGATCTACCATATGAGAGAGGTGGTATCCATGTCCACTGCAGGGACGTTACAGAGAAAGGGGATAGGCAAGGATTGAGTAGTATTGCTTAAAACGTAATCTTGGTTGTTAAATGATATTTGGTTGATTACATTGTTAACATAATTGCACAATTATTGTTTCCCCCACATACCAGCTTCGGCTGACCGATGTTTTGTTTGTCGGCGTTTTAGGTACAAATGAAAAGAACAAACAGTAAAGAGGCAGATGTGGAATTAAATGATAAATAGTGTGCACAGGAGGATTAGTTAGATTAACATCTTCATGGATAGAAGTTTAGAAATCCCAGTTTTTCCAAGGTAAGAAAAGTTTTATTTTATACCCATTTTCAGTTTAGTTGGTAAAGTTTATTAATTATTACTGATTATTTGTCGAACCTTTGATCCTGTTAATTGAATAACGGCTCTGACCTTAAGGTCTCCCTTAATTGGGGGTTACCGGGAGGTGGGGTCATTACAATTGGTATCAGAGCATAGGTTCCTCAAGTAATCTTTAATAATTATTAAATTTTACAAATTCTGTAGAACCCAAGGGAGTTATTAGAGGATTATCCGAAAGACAGAGGTGTCTAGAAAAGGATCACGACCGGGGGCTGGCAATATTTTCCTCCGCACCGCTATTCGGAATACGAGGACTTCCGGATCCGTGTGACTGCCTGGCCAAAGTCTTAGGATATGACTCGAAATAAGATACCTTTAGGACCTCTCATCTTGTTCATCCTCTCTCAACTCAAATTCTATTAAGGACCTTCAGGATTAGAGTTTCCTCTCTCTCCTCACCCTCTTAAGGTATGGGTAAGGTTGATAAGGATTAAGGAATCCTCCACCAAATTAATAAAAAGCATGCAAATAAGATGTCATGGACATAAGCTTAATAGAGTAAGCGTAAAAGGAATAGATACATGCTTAGGTCGTATGACACGAGTTGTCATTGCCCTCAGGAGAGACCTGAGGATAGACCTCCGTGGTAGGATGATGAGTAGAGAGAGTTTGTCTTGGAGGTAGAGACCTCCATTAAAGGTAGAGATCTAGCTCATCCATTGAGGATGATGGTAACCCTAACCCCAAGTGAAGGTTAGAGAGAGAGATGACATGATGAGTTGGATGTCATGATTCACCGAGTGCTTCGTTGGTCATGCATTTGGGATGCCATAAGAGGGTAGATGATCTAGTACCTTTGGCAACCCAACCCTAGAGAGGGTCGTGCATGCCATAGAAAAGGATAGCTCCTTCGTGGATGAGGTTAGAGAACCTATAATTACCCTATGGGCTTAGGCAAGTAAGGTATAGCTTGATGAAATCCTGGTTAAGAGGTCATGATGGATGGCTTATGAAATGGCTATGGATGATCTTGAGCAAACATAAGTTCGCACCTAGACTTCACCCACGTAGAGGTATGTCTGTGAGTTTGACCCTTCATGGAGGAAGGACCTCGGGTAGTAAGGCTGGATGTGGAGTTAGCTCTAGAGAGAAAAGCAGGACTCAAGCAAGAGGGTTGGAAGCTTAGATTCTGAGACATAAGGAACAGTGGGTAGTTGGGGATGATGCGACCTAAGTGGATGATAGTGTTTGCCTCATGCATGATCCCTGAAGGCTGATGATATCTTGGTTGCCTTTAGAGGAACCTTTTGGTACCCATGGTATAAGTGACTACCTGCTGGATGAAATAAAGAGTGCCTTAAACCCTGAGGAGGTTTAAGTAAACAGTTGTGAGGCTTTATACATAGTTGGTTGTCCTTGAGGAGGACTCGACTTTGAGGTGTTGCTCATACGAAAGGTTCATGGGAGTACATGACATACCTTGGATGTGCTTGATTCGTGGTTAAGAGATTGAGCATGCAGTTGGATACCCAAAGGTGAACATAGGGATCCTAGGCCTAAGAGGGGAAGCAGTGTACCTGATGCTCATGATAAGATTTGAGTCTCTATAGTTTTGAGCATGGTACTCTTCATGTGTAGAGGTAAAGGAAACCCCTTAAGTTAAGGGCATGGTTGATGAATCCCTCACAACTAAGTTGATGACATGAGAAGGTTTAATCTCGATCCAACATTGAGGAAAGAGAACAAGTATGACCTAGCATAGTTAATAGGTGGTCTGCTTGTGCCTTAGTAGCTGTTGGGTTAGGCATGCTCATGAGAATGTAAACCCTAAGGATGCTTGTGACCTTTGTTATCAAGGTGTAGTTTCCTCCCATCCTAGGAGAGCGACCCTTGGGTAGGGGGTTCACCAGTGTGGTTGGTTTAGAGGTAACCTAAGAAGGTTTCATAGGATCTTGAGAAGCTAAGTGAAGAGTACATGGCATGAGATAGACCCATATATAACCATCTCTATGTGCATGTGGATATGTTACCATGGAGGTAACCAGTATGGGGCCTGACCAAGATAGGCAGGTTGCCACGATCCCTATGAAAGGATGAAAGTCAGTCGTGAATGCAGAGAGATATGATGAAGGCTTGGGTAAGGTTCTAAGTTGGACATGTACTATGTTAGAATCCTAAGTCTATCCAAGGGTCAGGTAGGGATAAGACCGATGGAAGAATGAGTCACCTAATTCCCTAGTTGCACATGACCATGGGGTCGGGAGGTAACAGCTATCAGTGTCTGAGGGCCATGGGTTAGGAGATTGATCACCTTCATGAACTCATGGGACCCAAAGGGCAGATGAGTAGGGCACTCTCTAATGCATAAAGGAAAAGGGATGACCCCAAAAGTGTCGACTCCCTATAGACCTAGAGGAGATGATCTAGGATTATGCTTGGACCAAGTAAGTCCGAGACCAGTTTTCCCTGGAAGTAGTGCGGATATCATGATGTTTGTGGTATAGAGACATAAACTGCATGTTTCAACTTGAATTTGAAAGTGTACAGGCAAGGTGGGTTGTACCATCTCTACTCTTGGAACAAGAAGAACTCTGTATTTGGACTGCAGCCAAATGCTTATTTCTTCTTGTTATGAGAGTGAGAGATAGGACAGTACGCATGCCTTACACCAAGGATAAAGATGATGTAAGTTGGAATGTAGTTACAAGGTATGATGATAGAGATGATAACATACCCTGGTAAAGTGAATGATACATGGATGGTTCGCAAACACTAAGAGAGGTAGTGTAGTCAGCTTATGAGGATGTTTTATCAGGAACTATGTGGAATTTGCAAGTTAACCAAAGTCGAGTTCGATCACAGTGAGGATGAGCTCAGAGCTTCTTGATAGACTTAGAGTTTGAGATGAGATGATAAGTATAATACATGGAGGTGTATGTTACCTAACACCTAAGAAGTGGTAATGAATTCTCTGGTTGAGATATAGTGCCTAGTTTAGCTGGAAGCTAGAAGAAGTTGAGGTTGTTCGACTAACCCTATGTTTGGAAAGAGGATGTGTTGGCTAACACACAGAGGTAACAAGATATGTTGAACAAGTTAATGGATTTATGTAGTGAAAGGATGGTGATAGAACCTCAGATACACTTCTTTGGATAGGAAGTTAATAAAACCCTTTTGAGAGTGGTTTAGGGTTTCCGAGGTATCAAGCTTGAGGAATCATAACATTACATGAGGACATGATACACCTTAGTACTACAAAGATAGTAAGTGATGGTAGCATTCTGTATGCTTAGAACAAAGTTGCATGTAGCATGTGGCCATGCAAGCCAGGAGGTGAAGGACGAACACCATTAACCCAGTACAGGGATATAAAGTATAAAGAGTTCTCGAGAGGGAATGGGAGTACATCACTATACATGTTGTGGGTCTCTCCTAGACCAAGAAGGTCAAGATACAATATGGGTTATGGAAGATCGCCTTACCTAGATGACATGAGAAAGGAAGAGTTTTGTCAAGGGACAGATCTGGTTGAACTACATATGAAAAGAGATGGTTCAACTACACCATGATGTGAGCTCAAAAGTTCGTAAGCATGAGTAGAAGGTTTACTTCCATGCGGTGGAAGTAGGTGCATGGAGAACTCGTTTTAGTACCGCTTATCACCCCTAACTAATGGTTAGTATGATCCAGACTAGAGGGTCTGATGAGAGTATGTGTGCTCATTAAGGGTGATACAAAGAGACAGTTTTTAAGATGAGATGTTAACCACCATAGCCTTTTATCAGGATGAAAGAAGTTCTATGAGGAGGTTGTGTCGGTCACCACTTCATTATGATGATGTTGGTGAAGGAGGCCTCATGAAGGTCATAAAAGAACCATAGTTTGTGAAGATGAAGTCGCTTGATCGTACAATGGTTGAAAGAGATAGCCCAAGGGTGACATGAGTCACGAGCTGATGCAAAGCAGACTGACATGCAGTTCACTGTGGGAGAATATGTGAGGTGAAAATCTGACCCCTCTAAGCTATAGCTGAGAAAGCTGAGTCCCCGATATATGGGTCCATTTGAAATGGATTGGTGGAGATAGTTGTGTTTAGCCTTTCCCCTCAGGATAACATGATGAATAATGTGTACCATGAGTCCGATCTAGAGAATTATGTGAGATACCCAAGCCACGTGCTGAGCTTTGAACCTATTCAGCTTTTGAGAGACTGAAATGTCCTGAGTCACCTATGAGGGTACGATATACCAAGGTAAGAAAGAACTCAGATGGAAGAATATGAGATGATAAAGGTTCTTAGGAAGCACTATGGAAAGGGGTAAGGCCACATGGGAGCCATGATGGACATATGAAAGGTTTATCTTGAATTGTTTGCTTGGTGGAATTTTGAGGACAAAATTCCTATAAGAGGGGAAGGATGTTACAACCCCAATTTTTGAGTTCATTTGCTGAGAAATGTAATTTCTCATATTAAAGATAAGTGAACGAATAATGAATGAATGGATGATTTTCGTTTGAAATAGCCTTGTTGATTTATTTGTGGGCTTTATTGGCTATTGGGCCCAATAACAAGAAAAGAATAAAAGAAATTCCACTATTATCGAGAAAATAAGAAAATAGAGAAAAAGGAAAAGTGTAGAAACCTCTAAAAGGCAAAAGAATGTGATCCAAGGATGGATTTCATGCCTCTTAGGTTCCTTGGGTTCCAAGGAGTCCCAAGTTGCAAAAAGAAAGCAATAAGAAAAGAAAAAGTTAATTAAGTATTTCTTTAGTAAGAAAGAAATTGAAAATAATGGTATTATGTGGGAAATAAGCAAAAAGAGGTATAATCAAGTTATCCTTAGTGGAATTTCGTATTCCAAGGATTCCTAATATTAAAAAGGATACCAATGAGGGAAATAAAAGAGAAATAAAGAGAAATCCTCAAAAAGGAGATATTTTAATGAAGATTAAACAAGGTAATATGAAATAATACATACGGAAGCATTTAAGGATAATAAGTATTCCTTAAAAAGAAATTTCGAATTATTTGAGTTTCTTGGGGTCCAAGGAGCCCCAATAAAGGGGAAAGAAAGAGAAAATACCAAGATAGCAAATAATAGCATAATGTGATATATTATTGATGAATATGGATAAAAAGGAGTATTTGCTATCAAAAGAAAACATGATTTCGTGATAAATGATTAAGAGGAAAGTAATAAGAAGATAAAGGAAGAGATTTTCGTAATACTAATATCCCAAGGAAAAGGAATATCAAAGGAATGGGGGGGAGAGAAGATTTTCTTCTTTAGTAAGGAAAATTGTTTCCTTTTAGGAAAGGAACTTGTTCCCTCTTCTATGAACGATGTGGGGCTTCGTACTCTCCCCTATATAAGGGGTAGAGCCCTGGTTCGAAATTAAAGGAGATCCCATGCTTATCTCTCTCTTCCTTCTTCCTTACGTGTAAACCCTAGTCAAGGGTATAGACCTATCCCGAGGACACCCACGAGCGGTTCCGAGGTCTAGATGGAAGCAGGGCGCTCCCACGACAACCCAAGATCGATCGGTTGCTAACCCAGTGTCCTTATCTTCACGCCACTCATGCCATGGCTCTGCAAGGGCGCTGCAATTACAGCAACAACCATGGACTGATCCTGCTTGTAAACGACCATAATAGCTGTGATCTAGGGGCGTCGTGCATGTGCCCAGGGTTCAGTGAGGAGGGGCGGCCATCTCCGACCACTCGCAGACCTGGAGTGGAGGGGAAAGAACCCCCGCAACCCAACCTGGACGGCAGACAGCGCAAGGGCGTCGTGAGGTTGAAGAAAGCTAAGCGTTGGACAAGTTTGCCCCTCTGCGGGCTGTAGAGCTTGCAACTTAAGAAAGGGCAGTTTCGTCTTTGCGTTATGATTTGCAAACCAGTGACCAAGTGCATGGGGCCAAGGCGACGTGGCTGCTTCTAATTGGCCAAGTAAGTGATTTAATGCAAAATTCATAGATAAATATTGGTAGCTCCGATGAGAACGTACAAAATATGAAAATTGCTCAGAAAAATGAGGGGAATCTAATAAAATATAATTGAAGCCTGATTCCTTATGAAATTCAAAAAGTAATGAAAGATATCAACTTTAATGTATTAATATTTAAAGAACCCTATTTTGGTATGATTAAAGTGATTAGTAGGGTTTAATAGATGAATAAAGTTGATATTAGCCTATTAGTGATAAAAAGGAACATTAGGAAAAATAAGGATGGACTTTGCATATAATTAGTTAATTTAGAGTTTCTTGTGCATAAATATGTTTGAATGGGCCTTGAAACCCTAATGTTGACTAATTCGACTATTAATGACTGTAATTGATTAATTTCATGATTAAAATTGGAATATGCTAAGTCTAAGTTATTTCGAGCATTAAAGTTCTTAATTGATGGATAAATACCCTAAATGAAGTAATTAGAGTTTTCTCATGAATAAAAAGGTGGATTAATGGCAAATTGAGTTCATATGTGAGTTGGACTGTAATGAACTATGAATCGATGATAAATGCATATAATGATCTTATCATGGATTAAAAGGATAAAAATAGTAGCTTTAATAAAAAGAGGCTTAATGAGCTTAATTAATAGTTAAATATGCTTTTAATCCAGAATTGAGGAATAGATGTGGAAATAATTGGGGTTTGTGATCAATTGTGTTAAATTAGGGTTTAAAATAATGAAAGATGAAAGGAAACCCTAATTGCAATGGAAACCCTAAAGGTGGACTAGAAACCCTAAGAAGCGAGCTAGATTTAATAGATCTTAATGACACGAGTAATAAAAGGAAATTGTATATTTGTTTCAGGATTTTATTGAATGCTTGCTTGTTCATTGTTGTTTGGACTATTCTTGCACCTGAATCTACATGTACAGGTATGTGGTTACGCTTATGACTACCCGAAATAGTTTTCTGGGATTTTATCGATGTTTCCATCATGGCTTGAATTAAACTATTGGATGTATTTAATTCATGCAAAGTATAATGTGAATATGACTATCACATAAGAAATATGCCTACTAGCTCAGATCCTAGTCCCCTCTGTAGCTTTATAGATTGACCTAGTAAATGGCTACCAATGAGGGTAGGTCCATCATGTCATTAAATGACTTAGTAAATGGCTACCAATGGGGTAGGTCCATCAAGTCATCATGAGTCAGGGATTGGTCTACCTTTGGGTAGGACCATGCGACTCCATAACCCTAGGTATTGGCTACATGTGTGGTAGGGCCATGGGGGTAAGGATCTACCATATGAGAGAGGTGGTATCCATGTCCACTGCAGGGACGTTACAGAGAAAGGGGATAGGCAAGGATTGAGTAGTATTGCTTAAAACGTAATCTTGGTTGTTAAATGACATTTGGTTGATTATATTGTTAACATAATTGCACAATTATTGTTTCCCCCACATACCAGCTTCGACTGACCGACGTTTTGTTTGTCAGCGTTTTAGGTATAAATGAAAAGAACAAACAGTAAAGAGGCAGATATGGAATTAAATGATAAATAACATGCACAGGAGGATTAGTTAGATTAACATCTTCATGGATAGAAGTTTAGAAATCCCAGTTTTTCCAAGGAAGAAAAGTTTTATTTTATACCCATTTTCAGTTTAGTTGGTAAAGTTTATTAATTATTACTGATTATTTGTCGAACCTTTGATCCTGTTAATTGAATAACGGCTCTGACCTTTGGGTCTCCCTTAATTGGGGGTTACCGGGAGGCGGGGTCGTTACAGTACTAAGACACTTCCTCATCGTCCGATAGAAAAGAGCGGGTGGCCTGCTATTCGTAGCAGTGTGTCTGTATGCTTCTTTCTTTTATGTTGTTTGGTTGCTTTTTTTACTAGCACGATCATTTTTTTTAGCTGTGTCGATTACTTTGTGTTTCTGTTAATTCATCTGAAATCATTAACCTGCAAGTGTCCTGCCTATTTATCGTTCCAGCTCGCTTGCCTGCTTGGCGTCCGTTGCTTTTTTCACCCAGGTGAAAACTTGCTTTTTGTATTTATCTATATTGTAACATTTGTTACAGCGGCCTGCTCTAAAATTTGGTTCCCGTAATATTATTTGCCACCATTCACCACCATAGGTATTCATCAGATTACAATGCGAGTATGTTTTCCTGTATTGCCACGGTACTAAGACACTTCCTCATCGTCTGACTGGAAAGAGCGGGTGACATGCCTGCTATTCGTAGCGGTGTGTCAGTATGCTTCTTCTTTTTATGTTGTTTGGTTGCTTTTTTTACTAGCACATTCATTTTTTTTGGCTGTGTTGATTACTTTGTGTTTCTGTTAATTCTTCTGAAATCATTAACCTGCAAGTGTCCTGCATGTTTATCGTTCCAGCCCGCTTGCCTGCGCGTCGGTTACTTTTCTCACCTAGAGGAGAACTTGCTTTTTGCATTTATCTATATTGTACAGTCGCCTACTCCAAAATTTGGTTCTCGTAATATTATTTGCCACTGGTCACCACCATACGTATTCATCAGATTACAATTTGAGTATGTTTTTCCCATAATGCCACGGTACTAAGACACTTCCTCATCGTCCGACAGAAAAAGAGCGGGTGACATGTCTGCTATTCGTAGCAGTGTGTATGTATGTTTCTTCCTTTTATGTTGTTTGGTTGCTTTTTTTACTAGCACATTCATTTTTTTGGCTGTGTCGATTACTTTGTGTTTCTGTTAACCTGCAAGTGTCCTACATGTTTATCATTTCAGCTCGCTTGCCTGCTTGGCGTCGGTTGCTTTTCTCACCTAGTGGAGAACTTGTTTTTTGCATTTATCTATATTGTACAACCGTCTGCTCTAAAATTTGGTTCCCGTAATATTATTTGCCACCGGTCACCACCATACGTATTCATCAGATTACAATACGAATATGTTTTTCCCGTATTGCCACAGTACTAAGACACTTCCTCATCGTCCGACAGCAAAGAGCGGGTGACATGCCTGCTATTCGTAGCAGTGTGTCTGTATGCTTCTTCCTTTTATGTTGTTTGGTTACTTTTTTACTAGCACGTTCATTTTTTTTGGTTGTGTCGATTACTTTGTGTTTCTGTTAATTCTTTTGAAATCATTAACCTACAAGTGTCCTGCCTGTTTATCATTCCAGCTCACTTGCCTGCTTGTTGTCGGTTGCTTTTCTCACCTAGCTGAGAACTTGCTTTTTGCATTTATCTATATTGTAACATTTGTTACAGCCGCCTTCTCCGAAATTTGGTTCTCGTAATATTATTTACCACCGGTCACCACCATACATATGTATTCATCAGATTACAATACGAGTATGTTTTTCCCGTATTGCCACGGTACTAAGACACTTCCTCATCGTCTGGCATTAAAGAGCGGGTGACATGCCTGCTATTCGTAGCAGTGTGTCTGTATGCTTCTTCATTTTATGTTGTTTGGTTGCTCTTTTTACTAGCACGTTCATTTTTTTGGTTGTGTCGATTACTTTGTGATTCTGTTAATTCTTCTGAAATCATTAACCTATATTATATAAGAGAGTTTGTACAGGGGCTGGTTGCAATTTCTCTCTTATTTTTTATAATTATGAATTGGTCCATGTGAGTGCTTACTGTACTTTTGTCTTTTATTTTTTAAATAATATATTATGTCAGGAGACTCATCCATACTATATAATTAAGCCTGCAAAGGGGGTTGGTTGTACTTTTCTCCATCATTTTTGTAATTATAAATTGGTGGGTGCACAATGCACTTTTATCTTTTATTTTTTAAATGATATGTGAGGAGACTCGCTGATACTATATAAGACAGTGCGTAGAGGGGGTTTGTTGCAAGTTTCTTCATTATTTTTTGTAATGACGAATTGGTCCTTGTGAGTGCACACTGCACTTTTGTCTTTTATTTTTTAAATGATATATTATGTCAGGAGACTCATCTATACTATATAATTGAACCCGCAGAGGGGGTGGTTGTAATTTTCTCCATCATTTTTGTAATTACGAATTGCTCCCTGTGAGTGCACACTGAACTTTTGTCTTTTATTTTTTAGATGATATATTATGTGAGAAGATTCACTGATACTATATAAGAAAGCGCGTAGAGGGGACTGGTTGTAATTTTCTCCATTATTTTAGTTGTGTCTACCTGTTTCTTCCTTTTATGTTGTTTGGTTGCTTTTTTTACTAGCACGCTCATATTTTTTTGGCTGTGTCGATTACTTTGTCTCTCTATTAATTCTTCTGAATTCATTAACCTATACTATATAAGAGAGTCCATACAAGGAGTTGGTTGTAATTTTATCTATTATTTTTTGTAATTACAAATGGGTACATGTGAGTGCTTATTGTACTTTTGTCTTTTATTTTTTAAATAATATATTGTGCTAGGACACTCATCTATACTATATAATTAAGCCCCCAGAGGGGGTTGGTTGCACTTTTCTCCTTCATTTTGGTAATTACAAGTTGGTCCTTGTGAGTGCACACTGCACTTTTATCTTTTATTTTTTAAATGATATATTATGTGAGGAGACTCATCGATACTATATAATACAACCCGTAGAGGGGGGCTGGTTGCAAGTTTCTTCATTATTTTTTGTAATTACAAATTGGTCCTTGTGAGTGCACATTGCACTTTTGTCTTTTATTTTTCAAATGATATATTATGTCAGGAGACTCATCTATACTATATAATTAAGCCCACAGAGGTGGCTGGTTGCAATTTTCTCAATCATTTTTGTAATTACAAATTGGTCCCTGTGAGTGCACACTGCACTTTTGTCTTTTATTTTTTAAATGATATATTATCTGAGGAGATTCATCGATACTATATAAGAAAGTCCATAGAGGGGGTTGGTTGCAATTTTTTTCATTTTTTTATAATTACAAATTCATCCCTGAGTGCACAGTGCACTTTTGTCTTTTATTTTCTAAGTGATATATTATGTGAGGAGACTGATCAATGTTGTACATGAAAGCCTACAGAGGGGGCTGGTTCTATTTTTCTCCATCATTTTGTAATTACAAATTGGTCCATGTGAGTGCACACTGCACTTTTGTCTTTTATTTTGTTACTAATTGCAACCCACGTAAAAGAGTACAAAGATAGTGACCATTGATACTCCAACAACATGCTTCGACTAATTTTTTCCCACTCTTTTTATAAAATGAAAGTCAGATGTTCTTGTCGGTGTTATTCAAACAAATTGGTTTGTGAAATTTGCTTCTACTTTTGTCAATGTGTATTTGAACAACTTGATTCTACTATATTCTTAAAAGTAATTATAAATGATTTGACCACTTCTATTCGAGTAGCTTGAATTAGCATAATGTTTTGTTCACTTTTTTATTAAAACAATGATAGTGGTTGGTGGTAGAGGATGTTTAAACACCTTGATTCAAGTGATATGTACCTTTTTCTTATTTAAGGTGATTTTAAGAGCTTATTTTAGTTGATTTTTAAAAATTTTATTTTTTCACAAAAGTGAGTGGTTAGTGTTCGGCACTTTCAAGTAGAGTAACATCGGGATTAAAAAAGGTGATTGTACATTACGATAACTAGACATGCGTTGACAACTCATGGCGAGCATTTTGCTTTCAAGAAAATTTTATATTTTTTTTGATAAAATTGATGACAATAATTGTTTGAATTGTTAGTTTTACATAAGAAGCTGTAACTTGCATAATAAAAATAGAATTGGTTACCTTTTTGCTAGTGACCTTGAACAATGTTGCTATGATGTGGGAAGTGTGTTTCCCTTTGTGTCTTTTCTTTCCAAGGCTCAACTTTCAAGTGGATCATTGCCACTTGGTACATATGGATTCGCTTCAAACATGAGGGTGGATAGATTTTTATAGCATAAGGTTGTTTGGACTATGGTTCCAAGATCATAAAGTTTGTGATGATTTTGCTTTTGAGCCTTCCAATAATTAGGAAGAGTCCTCTTATATGTTTTGAAATTTGTTATACTGGTAAGAGTAGATGAGATAAGGATGTGAGTTCCTTATAGAACATGAGGTGGATATTAAGGTAATGAATCCTAGTATCTAAGATGTATCAACAATATGAGAAATATGTGAAGGTTGGAGATGTTTATTAAATGAAAATTCCAAGTGTTTCTCTCCCTGAGAGAGAGAGAGAGTTGATGATGAGCCTATAAATGTTGTTTGGAAGGAAAAACAAAAGTGATTCTATAATGTTGTGTATGGTTCGATTATAGCTGGGCAAGACCACTATCAAGGATAGATGGTTGTTGGTCAATAGATATGTGATATTGTGTTTCTTTAAGATAAACCTATGATCAAATATCAATGCATAAGAGTTAGATTGGATGACATAATTCACATGACCATGATGAGTTTAGAGTTATGCCCTTTAGACTAACCAATGTACAAATAGAATTCATGAATAGGAGGAACAGAGTGTTCCAGTCATGTCATGCAAGTTATATCAATCTTTGAATGATGACATGTCAAAGTATTTCAAATATGGTAAAAAATATGATCAATATTTCTTCAAAAACCTTAGGGATGTCGAAGCAACAATAGTTATGAGACAAGTTGAACAAGAGTGAGATGGGGTTGATTAAATTTCTTTATGGGATCGTGATATGTCTTCTAAGTAGGTTGTGTAAATTCTAGTAAGGTGAAGATAGTGTTGTTGTTTCACCCCTAACAAGGTTGAATAGGAATGATGTTTCCTTGTATGGAATGACAGGTGCCAGCGTCAGCATTTCTTTTGGTGCTGAAAAAGAACTGACCAATGTTCCATTGTCAGTGTATCTAGGAAAAAAAGGATGGATACATCACCTTTTTTTAAATATGCTTCAAGGAATGGTATGGGACACATGCCATGATTGGTAAAAAGCTAGCAAGTATGACTTTTGAGTAATGTGTTGATACAATAGATATAATTTTAGGATGATAGCTAGAATTTAAAGTTGAACATTACTACTAGAGTTGTATAGATGACACAAAAAGTTTCTACATTCCATATTGAGAATGTCTTCTTAGGTGGGGGTTTTTGTGCTGACCCAAGAGGATATATGTATGAATGATGTGACATCACCATGATATGCAAGTAACCATGTGAAGGTAATAGGATGAGATGTAAAGGAAGTACACATCTTTGTTTACCTTGGATTTTGGGGGCAAAATCCCTGTTAGGGATTTATAGTTGTAAGGCCCCTAAACTTGCTTAATGAGTTGAATAAGCTTAATTGCCATAATTGAATGCTTATAACCCTAATATAACCTTGTTATATGCTTTTGAATCATAATACAAGCTTAAGTTTCAAATTTGGTCGAATTTGGACACTGTTTGTGCAAGTTATGCAATTTTATGCACATTTTGGACTTTTATGCAATTTACCCAATTGAGTGGTTTTCTTTGCAATTTATCACTTGCATTATGTTCCTTGGATATTCTCTCATCATTCTTGAGCTTTTTGAACCATGGGGTGCCTATTTAAACCTTGCTTTGAAGGTGTTTTCTCCAAGAGTACTATTTTAGGGTTTACAACAGATGAGCTACCTTTAGTAGCTATCAACTAATGATTATGTGATTGGCTGGAAAATTCGACAAAGGAAAGCTAATAAGGTCTATAAGGATGGTGGGGGAGCTTCTTGTGTGTGTTCTTGTATATTCTTAATAGTTTAAGGCCATAGAAACGTGGGGAAGCTACTTTTACACCTCATGCTTGCTCCCATCCTTATCCATGAGCTATATTTACCTCTTCCTTGCCCAAGTACGAAACTTTGCTTGATTTATCTTTCCTCTAACCTGGAGCAATGACTCCACTCTATTTTTTTGCAGAACCAAGTGCTCTAAGGTAGAAGACATCCTCTTTTTGGAGAAGAAGGTCTCCTAGAGCTCCATTTAGCCCTACCTAGGGTTTCTAAGGTCAATCTTCTAGGGATTTCAACCAAGGCAAGTTACTTTCTTACTTCCTTCTCCATTTCTCTTTCTATTAACCTTCCTTATACCTTCCTCCAGGTCAAAACCTTGTGGTTCCATGGTATAAATTGCTCTAAAGCTCTAAAACCCTACCTTTCTTGCTCCTTATGCTTAGGGTTTGCTCATTTGATGAAGAAAGGTGCTAGATGGATGAGTTCGTAGCTTATGCTTGGATTTTCTACCCTACCTTCTCGAGATTTCTTCTGTGTGGGGTTTTATATTCTCATTAGAGGCAAGTTTTATAACTTTATCCACGTTCATTGCTTACCATAAGCTTTCTAGATCATGTTCTTTCTTGAAAATGATGATCCATACACTAAAAAGCTATGCATGACTTGGATTTCAAATTTTATAATGTTCCTTGTTCTGATTTTAGTTATAGATGAACCTGTGATCATGTGTACGTTATTCCTAAGGTATAATATGACTTGGATCAGGTTGGTTTGACAACCTATGGTGCTAAGCACCTATCAACCAATGGTTGATTTTAGGGTTTAAGCTAATTTCTTCGATAAACCCATGACCCGATGATGGTACCATTGCAACAACCCTATGGTGTTGTCTTCATGACAACTGATGGTCAAGATCAAAGGTGTCAGATGATGGTGACAACCTATGGTCACCCCCTTAGGTCAATTTTTTGATCATTTAGAAGTTTAATGATCAACCATTAAGTACCCTACTGATGTTATCAATCAATGATGACATTAACTTAATATTTGACGATGATTAATGAATATAGTGCTGATCTAACAAACTATGGTGACTCAATGGTCACTAATGATGGTGGATCAGGTCTCCAAAACCTATGGTGAGTTAATCACATAGTTGTAGCATCAATTAAGCCTTAGACCAATGGTTTTTTGGGTCACTTGATGCAATGGTCGGACCTATACTGTAATTGATGGTTTTAACATATGAACTTGACCCAATGGTCAAGATGTAATGTTTATTCCTCCAATAAAGTGGAATTATGGATAATGTAATATGTTGGTCCTAATAATGTGATTTATATGGTTTCCTTTATATGATCAACTTAAGGAGCTTACTTGTTGATAATGGATGGCTTGTTTTAAATGAACAGTCGATTGTGGGTTTTACCCTACTCTCAACAGAACCCTTATTGTTGTTAACCAAAGGATGTCTAGGGTTAAATGGTGACTTTTATAGATCACAACTCAATAAAATAATATATTATTCACTGAAGGTGTTTACTTATGTAAACAACCAATGGTCTTACCTTTTAAACATCCAATGGTTTTGGGTGACATTGTGGTATGGTGATATGGGTTGAATGATTATGGAACAAATGGAGGGTTACCCTTAACAAGGTAGTCTTACCTATTCACTCATATAAATAGAAGGGACGATAAACATATTGTGTTGGTATGTAACCCTAATGTGGTATAGCTTGTTATACCTAGCTTTAATATAACTAAATGATGGTAATTGGGTATGAATAGTCCTTGAATGATTAATACAATCATGGAGTACCCTCTTATTGTTGTTGAAACCCTAGTATGCTATAGCCCGATGGTTACACCTTGATTTATGTGTGGGTTCATACTTGAGAATAGTATGGAATGTGATGGTGATGCTTCACCTTATGCATCTATGATCCAATGGGGGTGTCATGAGTTAGGGTTTGGGTATAAGTGTTGATTGGTAACATTAATATAATTTATCTTGTTGAACCCAACTCTAATGCAAATAGATAAAGATGAGTATTCATGCTTAACATTCTTATATGATGTCATGATGGTGAAATAACCTCCTTAACATGATCATAACCTTAATGTGTTAATTGTTGGTTGTCATAGCCACATGGTTGATACTTGCTTATGCGAAACACGTGCACTATGAATATGATGAGGGTTAATCATATCTAGATTCCTTGCATGTTGATGTAATAAAGGAATGTTCTTAATATTACTATAACCCTGCTATGATTGTTTATGAATATCTCCTAGCTCATTAATGCAATATTGTGCTGATCTGGTGTATTATATGTAAGTGATGTTGTTGAGCCTTGTTATAAGGCATGCAAAGATAATTATGGTCTTGCAAGGAATAGTATGATGGTCTTAATGAACTTTTGGCATAGTTGAGCCCTGAATGAGGTGTAATCCTCTTATGTTGATAAGGGTTGATACCCTGTGATATTGTGAAATGGATTTATATCTTGTGATAGTATGATGACTAGTGTGGTCTCATGAATGGCAAGAGAATAGTACCATGTGATGATGAGATGAGAAATTATGTTTCACACATTTTATATCTTTTCAAAGTTGTGATATTTATATGCTTGCTAGAAGTGAATTAGGGTTTGTATGTCCACTTGTTTGATGTAGCCTTAATTCACCCAATTGGCATAACTAATCAAGTGCAACTATAATCATGTAGTGCCTTATGTCGTAGAACCATCTTCAGTGTCAGAACTTGTTGGATGGTGAAATGAGCATTCCTAAGGGAAACTTGGAGCGCATACTGTTGAGTATGTGGGGGTGGCAGGTTGAGGATATATCCTTGTCATCCACAATGCAAATTGTGGAGGTTGGCTATGGTCATGCCTCATACATCTGATGTGATTGAGAATGGTTGCGGTCGTGTCTCGGTGATTATAACATGATGTGATTAGAGGACAACTGTGATTGTACCTCAATGATTGGGTTAGAATACCCTTGATTCTAGCATCGTGATCTGTACCAAGGTGGGCTAGTTATAGGACTATATGTTGTTGTGGTGGTAACTTTGACTGATATATCACTGCCTTTTACTTGTACTAACCGAGGGGAAGAGATCTTAGGATACCGACACTCCTAGATCTTGTACGGAACCGAATAGCCCTTAGCAGGGGTCGGTTGGACTTTAAATGGTACAATTCAAATTCCCTAGGGCTTAATAAAAGATGTAATACAGCCGAGTAGCATATTTGTTTAGGGTTATACACAACGTATCACATTGGATGATAACCCTTGTTTGTTATCTTTACATAAAGATGATGCGTAGTGCAATTGAGAGATAGTAATTATACTTATGTTGTGGATATGCATAAGATTGTAAATGTGTGCATACAGTAGTCATGCTTATGTTGATATCTATACTGCTACTACTGATTATAATTAGGATTCTAGCTATATCATGTTGTTAGTTATGTTTAGCATGCTAGCCATGCCTCTATAATTAGAAATGCCTATACTACTAATCATGCTTATGCAAATACTCGTGCTTATGTTGATAGCTCTGCTTATGATATTGATCTATTCAAATAGTTAGACATGCTAATGTTTTTAGATATGCTTATGATGCTATACTTATTCATGTTAATAGATATAATATGCTACTAGACTTGCTTATGCTAGTTATGCATATGCTATTGAATCGCTTATACGATTAATAAGGAAAATGATGATAGTCATCTTGACGATGATAATTGTTATCAACTCCTTTATGTATTTTGTTAATCACCAGTGTTGCTGAGCCTATTTGTTGAATATGATTAAACTACTTAAACTGTCTCATTACCTAAAATGTTGTAATCAATAAGCATTGTTGGAGGTTATATCTCTTGCTGGGACATGGGTCTCACCCTTGTGGTTCGCCACATTTTTTAGGTAATCGGAAGTGACGAAAACAAACATGTGGTAGCAAAGAGGAGCTATAGTAATGAATCTTTGATAAAGTTGATTAGATGTCTAGTGTGTCCTAGAGTCGTCCTTGTACACTCAGGTCCGGGCATGAAAAGTTTGTATATGGTATTTCAAACAAATCAGACTTTTGTTAGCATATTAATGCTTGTTTGTGGTATATACAAATATTATTCTCCTATATATATATGTTGTGGCTAAGACGATAGAGCAATTTGTATCAAATTCTTGGCATAGTATGGATACAAGAAAGATATTGGGCTCTTATGAAAATGTTTCTGAGCAAGTGTTGGTGTTGAAATAGGTTTTAATTTACCCATATTTTTGGATATGTGTTTAATTAGTGATTGATTGTGTTTTATGTTTTGAGTAATCTCGTTTAGTGTAATGGGTTCAAGATGAACATCTACAGGCAATTCAAAAATAATATGAGGAGTACTGATTTTGATGGGCACTTTTTTCATAAAAAGTCTTCACGTTTACACAATCACAAATCCATCACCATATTTATAAAATTACATATGTATCATCAAAAATCTTTTTGTTTAGCACTTTTAACAAAATTGAGTTGTGTCGCCAAAACTGTCAAGTGCATGTGAAGAAGTCGTCGCTGGTTTGGAGATAGACTTGTAAATGGATCGAATACGGAGCGAATATTGCTCTATCTGATATCCAAATTTGTAAAGAGAGATATTTGATCCGGTATACAATCTGATATGCGACATATATCATATGTCTGAATTCGATCTTAACAGATGTTTATCCAAATTTAAAAACTAAAATATAATGTTAATCAATATATTATATATAGAATTAATGATATTGTATTGAATATATATGTCAAAATGTCTATATTTTAATATTTCTATATATATCATATATATTGCCAAAGAGGTTTCGGGGGAGTCCAAAGGTTGTGGGCCTTCACAAAAAGAGACATTGTGGTGGAATGATGAGGTACATAAGGCTACTAGACTGAAAAGGAGCTTGCCCATATCTCGAAATGATGCAACGTTCTAGAGATATAAGCAAGCAAAGAAAGAAGCTAAAAAGGCTGTTCAGGAGGCAAGGTCTAGATATTTTAATGATATTTATAAGAAGTTGGACACAAGAGAATCATAAATTGATATAATATAAAATGGCTCGTATAAGAGAAAGGAAAGGAAGAGACTTGAGTCAAGTAAAATGCATTAAGAATGAAGAGGGTAGAGTGTTGGTGAAAGACGATGATATCAAGAACCAATGGAGAAATTACTCCCGTAAGCTTTTCAATGAGGATATTATAAATAATGTTAGCGACTCATGTGACATGAATACAAAAGATGTCATTTATACACGACGAGTTTCACTATTTGAGGTCAAGAGTGCTTTGAAAAAGATGAAAATGAGAAAGGTATGCAGACCATACGATATTCCCATTAATTATGGAAAGGTATGGGGATGAAGGAGTTATGTGGTTAACAAATTTCATTAACAAGATCATGAATAGTAAGAAGATATCAAATGAGTGGAAAAATAGTACTATAGTCCCCATCTACAAGAACAAAGGTGATGTTTAGAGCTGTACAAACTATAGAAGTATCAAGTTACATGGATCACACAATGAAGCTTTGGGAGAGGATTATTGAGCAGGGGCAAGATCTATGATGTAGATAGCAAACAACCAATTTGGCTTCATGCCTGTAAGATCAACAACATATGTTATTTTTCTAATAAGGAGGCTTATGGATAAGTATAGAGAAAGTAAAAGATATCTCCAATGGGTTTTTATTGATTTGAAAAAGGCTTATGCTAGTGTATCTAGGGAAGTATTGTAGATGATCTTGAAGAAAAAGGGTGTTCCAATCCAATACATTGACTTGATTGAAGACATGTATGATAGATCTACTTCCAGTGTAAAGACTCCTGCATGAGAGACACCAACTTTTCCTATCACAGTTGGGCTACACCAAGGATCCACACTCAACCCAAATTTATTCGTTCTTATTATGGATAAGTTGACAAAGAATATTCAAGATGATATTCCTTGGTGCATGTTATTTGATGATGATATTGTATTGATTGATGAAAGTAAAAATTGATTGAATGATAAAGTTGAACTTTGGAGAAAGGCATTGGAATCAAATGGATTGATGATTCGTAGGAGCAAAACTGAGTATATGCATTACAATTTCAGCCAATCTTGTTGTGTGAATGGTGGAGTCAAGTTGGGCAAAGTAGACATACCAAAATGTGATAAATTGTGTTACTTGGGTTCTATTATTTAAATAGATGGGGATGTCCAAAATGACGTTTGTCACTGGATCACTATAGGATGGTTGAAATGGAGGAGTGTAACTTGAGTATTATGTGATCGGAATATCCTTTTTAGATCAAAAAGCAAGTTTTATAAAACTATTATACGGCCAACCATGCTCTATGGGAGTGAATGTTGGGCAGTGAAGAAATAAGGTTTCAACAAGATGAACGTGGCTGAAATACATATGTTGAGATGGATGTGTGGGAAGACAAGAAAATATCGCTTCATAAATGACTATATCTGGAATAAAGTGGGGGTGGCAAGCATTGAGGGCAAGTTGCGTGAGGGCCGACTCAAATGGTATGGACATGTGCAAGAATGACTAATGCGCCTATAAGAAGTAATGTTATTGAGTCAAGCACAATTAATAGAAGAAGAGGAAGGCCTAAATTAACATGGGAAGAGATTATAAATAGAGATTTGAATCTCTACATCTCGACCAGAATATAACCCATGATAGAGTTGAATGGAAACAAAAGATTCATGTAGACGACCACAACATAGTTGGGATTGGGGCTTAGATGATGATGATATCATATATCTTTAACATTATATGTATGATAGTCGACCACAACATAGATGGGATTGGGGCTTAGATGATGACTATATCATATATCTTTAACATTATATGTATATATTTGTCAAATTTAGAATATTCTTTTTCAGATTAGATATAGCAATACACAATATATAATCTAAAATTTTCAAATCTAAAATTCAATATCTAAAATCCAATCCATGAGGATGTTGGGTTTTTTCAAAATTTCAGACTCAATTCAGATCGACTGTGTGAACTCTATATTTTCAATTATTGACATACTTGGAGAATAACCAAGAGGGTATCCCAAACATGTAGGGTCATTTGGTTAGAGGGTTATAAGTTCATATTAGCTTGAAGAAATTGGAATAATTGAAGAACACCTAGTTAGAACTAGAGCATATGGTTATTGCCCACTATTATTTACCCTTGAGAAAGGATCGACACCTAGGAGTTCTCACTAGTAAAGAAACAGATATCTCGTCAGTTATTTTAGGCATATGTCATTGATTTTAAACCGGTGACTAAGTGGGTGATGATAAAACTCAGGACATACTCGTCGATTATTCTGGAAAAAAAAGAAATCCATGACATTCATATATGTCTTTGGTTCCACATTACAGTCAAATCGACGATATAACATGCAGTGCGCAACGAAAGTGTATTTTTTATTGAACTTTTTGCATTGGTTATGTAACATGGAACTGAAGATGCAATGTTAATCATCTAGTGAAAATGATTTCCCTTGATTGTTCCGCGTCGATTATTTAATGAGAAATGACGATGTGTTGGTACTTATGTATTCAATTTATCAAGAAATAACTGATGACTAATAGTATGTCTTCGGTTTTATCAGTGAATAAACAGTGAAAATTAATGGATACTTTGTCTATTTTCTATAAGTAACCGACAAAGCATGTATATGTAGTCAATTATTTTGAAATTAGTGACTAGAAATGTCTTTGTTTTTTTAATATAGCTGGTATGCCAACCTGTTGTCCGGCCGCTAACCTGTTTGTTGCATGTAGTTCATTAGAACTACATGCCTTTGTGAGTATCGCACCTTAGCAACATGCCAACAAACCTGCAAGAAGATATATATATATATATATATATATATATATATATATATATATATATATATATATATATATATATATATATAATACACATATGCATTGATACGATATGCCCAAACAGGCTAGCAAACCTCAACATTCTATGGATTTTTCACTTCAAATGCACTGACATATGCATGAACTCATAGCTCAATTGATTCATTTCTCAGCCACACATTCAATTTCATACATATACAGAAATACACATCATTCTCCTCCTCATACACTTCACATTCAATTCACACACACATATGCATGATTACATATACACACCAGCTGCCACAAAATTTAAGTCCACATATTTGATGAACCAGTCTGCTGTAATGTATAGGCTTCAGCAGTGTTAAAAAGCTACTAAGAGAATGAGATGTAATTCTAATTAGATTAGATTGTTTGTATTATCAAATGAGTCTACTCCATTAATTGTGATCCAAGACTAATAACATTACCTTCTCTATACATTTGATTTGTGTTGTGTGTGTGACAATCGTCTGCATGTACAACATCGGTAATATGTGCATGCCCAATCATTGTCTTGTAGAAGGCATCATAATCTTACAATTGTGTTAATAAATGTAATTAAGCAGAGTTGCTAATATATATGCATTAGAATGAGAATACTACATCAACACTCCTCTAAGATACAATTTCTTTTTTTTAATCTACTTTCCCTCCGCCACTACAGAATGTTTCATACCCATGTAAGTTAAATTAATGATATTTTGTATTATTAATCTGTCATGTGATGCAAGCTGTAAGACTGTGACCTTACTTTATGGTTAAACATGATTTCTTATCTTAATTGGATGTTTAAAACATTAATCAAACCCTAATCCATGATTTGATGTCATGAGACAAAGCTAAGTTTCAAGTTAGGTCCAATTTGGACATTGTTTGATGGAGTTTTGCAATATATGTGCGTATAAGGGCTTTTACAAAATTTCTCCATATCTAGGGTTTTCCTTGTAATTTGTCACATGTATTTTGTACCTGGTAGGTTTTCATAACATGTTTGATATTGTTTCTCCTTTGGATGCATTGGATGCACCAACATGTAGTTGCTCTTTAGGGTTGAGAACTTAGGGTTTGTCACCCTAGTGTAAAATCTATGATTCTCTAAGTATGATGATAATTCGATGGTACCAATTAGTAGATGAGAAATCTGATGGTCCTCCCTTGTAGTAGAGGATCTTATGACCTTCCTTTGAGGTCCTAAAATCAATGGATACCCCATTTGTTGTGCACAATTCAATGGATGGTCAGAGTTGGCACAATGAGTAAGTATGGTGATGAACTGATGGGTTTTCTAATAGTACATGTGCATGATCCGATGGAAACTCTGATAGTACATATTGGTAATCTTTCCAAGGCAATAAACCATGTACAACCTTGCAAAAGATCCGATGGAAATTCTGCTTAGCATGGATGTGATGTTTTTTGAGTTTTGACACATGGCATGCATGTTTTGACACATCTACTCACCTTTCTCTCTCCTTATAAGCTTTATATACCTCTCTCCTTCCACCCAAATGAACCCTTTGGACACCCTCTTCTTTTATTTCTGCTTGGAGGTCTACCCCTCTTGCATGGCGGAGGAGAGGGAGCTCTAGAGAAGGATGATTGGCCGAGCTTGCTTGCATGTGTATTTATGGTTTAGATCTACCCTCTCTTGGGTTGTGTAAAGATTCCCTACCTTGTTTCTTGACCTAAGCAAGTAAGATCATCCTCTTCGCTTCTTTTTCTTTGCTTCTCTCCTTCCTCTTTCTCCCTTCTTGGTTGGATCCATTGTGTTCTTGGTGGAGCTTGAGCTAGGGGTTGAAGAATACCTTCTCTCTTTTCTTTGGCTTAGGGTTTGCTTATTCTTAGTGAAGGAGCTATTTTGAAGCTTTGGGAGTTCAAGCTAGGGTTACTTGCCCTCTCTTCATGCTACCTTTCTATTTGTACCTTGTTCTCCTACCTTGAGGCAACTTATATAACCTTCAACCCTTTCTTTCTTACATGTAACTTATTCTACCCCAGAACCTGGTAATATGGAGATAGATGATCTTGTATGCACTACTTTACTTACATGCATGATATTTGTGTGTTGTTAATCTACCCTTAGATCATGTGAACGTTCCTTCTTCTATGAAATGGACTACCTTGGTTTTGATGGCTTGAAGAAAAGTTTACTTAGTGTAAAAAGTAGTCTTCACTTAGTGTAGAAATCATTGGTTTTATTTGGTGTTGATTTGTATGATGATACTTAGTCTATAAATCGATGGCTTTCTTGCCCTTAAAACAATGGTTTGTTAAGAGTATGAAAATTATGTTTTTTCTTAGTGTGCAAATCAATGACACTACCTTGGTCTTTAAATTGATGGCTTTACTTAGGGTTTGGTTGATGTTTTCACTTGGTGAATGAAAGGATGGTTTTACTAAGTAGAGAAACTGATGAGATTTACTTGGTGAATAATGATGCCTATTTTTTTTGTCAATTAGGTATCCGATGATTTTGCTTCCCATTAGGGATCTGGCGGTTTTGTTTAATCTAAGTACCATAAAGATTTGAAGTTCTTGATTTTGGCTAATTGATTCAATGATTCGATGTCCCCGTGTTTTTGCTAAGTGTCTCGATGATCCCCTGACTTTGTTTGGATAAGTACCTCAATGACTTGATGGCTTGTTTTTAGTTAAGTACAAAAATGAAACCATGGTATATCTAGTTGCATGATCAGATGGCTTTCCTATTCATATGACCCAATGGTTTTGTTCATATGGCATCCGATGGTTTCCATAGATTCAAGATCTGATGGCTTCGGTTTAAGTCTATGTTTGATGGTTGTGCTCAATGCACATGATCTGATGGTTTTAGTTTGATGTTTATGATTCAATGGTGGTGTTTTGGCTTGAGTGCATCCATGATTCGATGGGGATACAAGGTGTAAGTGTTATGCTTTTGCCTGGGCAAGTTTTAGATCTGACAGTTTATCCTTGTGTGCTAATTTGTAATACCAATTCATGCCACCTTGTTAAATCTAACTTAAAGTGATTAAGTGATGATGACCAATCATATCTATCTTTCTTGTATGTTGATATGATGGAGGAATACTCTTATAATTCTATGGTAACCCTAATATGTTACCCTGTGAACGTCACAACCCTTATGAGTAATGCAATCTTATGCTACACCGTACCACAAGTATCTTGTTGATTGTTGAACCTTCTACAAGGGGTTGAAAGATAATGATGTTCTTGCAAGAGATTATGTGATGTTTTTAATGACCTTTGGGCATATCTTGAGACCTAATGAAGGTGTAATCCTCTCAATATGTGGCAAGGATTGGTATCCTATGATGATGTGGTAAGGAATATATCTCATACACTTTATCTCTTATGTAGTTGTTATATACCCATCTTTAGTTAACTAAGTTATTAGAGTCTATTTCTATATGGGCCCAAGTGTGTCTTGGCCCATTATGGTTTAGTCTGAAGTATTCATGCTTCCCTCTTCTCCTATATAAAGGAGAGGTATTCCTCTTATCAAAAATCCTCACACTTGAGATTGTTGTGCTCATGTTCAAATTGTTGGTATGTATGCCCAGAGAGCCAATCGTATGATGATTGGATTGGCATATCTTCTGATTGATTTGATAAATATCAAAGGCAAACTTCCAATTTATTCTATCTCAATCAATTATGAGATATATGATGGAGCATAATGAATGTCTAAGGAATGACAACACTCAATGACGTATGTCTTCAAGTGCGTGACTTGAACATTGAGATCATATGAATGCTAAGAGTACGTACATTCTTGTTATGTCCCTAGGTGGATGTCATTGTGGAAGGTTGATAGACAACAATGACACATCAAGACTAGAGTGTGTGTTGGTTGATGACAGTGTCTCATTAGTCATTATATATGATATCAAACCAAGCACACAAATACATGTTGGAGAATAGTATATCAGATAGACCCACCATGAGAGTGACACATGGAACCATGACATGGTAGTCAGAATCATCTCTCATAGTGATGGTGGTGATTGTGATTCTTAGACCTAAAATCACTACACTTGTCGAATGTGTTTGGGTACACTTTGACATCATCAAACGCAGCCCTGAAAAATGGGTTGTTATAAAGGTGATGATCAGGTGGCTTTGACGCATGAGATAGATTGTGGGTGATATATATGGGATTTTTCCCTCCTAAGGGAGTATGATGTTCGGGCCACTTGATAAGCGAGACTGAGAAAGGCATGCACATGCACATGTGAATCAACATATGATATTGATGTCACACATATCTCAGACAATCTGCTCTAGTTTAAGAAACATGAATGAACATTGAAAGGATGACAACTCCATGCCTTGAGTTCATTCAGATATTAGAGATAAAGGAATTACGCATTCACTGGAACACCAATCATAGACTATAGTATTGAAAGTTATTCTCCAACTTTCCATATCACTTTGGTAGCACTGATGTGTGACTAGTTACCGCTCTTTGCTTGTGATGTCATAAGCTAGTTATGGACATTCACTGCCAATGTGAAATGGGACCTATAGGGTCACACACAAAGGATTATCCTAGAAGAGGAGTTTATCCATGAATGATGTTTGGATTGATTACTAAAGTGTTTAGGTACTCAATCAAACATTCAATCAATAGACTTGACTAAGAATCATCAAGTTCAAGTATTGAACCAACTAATTAGAGTGTCAGATTGATTGAGAATTGAATTGACTGTGTTCTGCACAATCTAGACCACCAACTGACCGGTTCACTGGGTGAACCGATCAACTCATGGTCAGTGGGATGATCAGCTCAATCCGGTGAACTGATCAGTTCAACTGGACCAAACGAGCAGTGCTGGGTTGTCCCAGTTTGTGAGAAAAGTTTTTTGTTTTACTTAATCAATTCGATTGGGACAAGAATTAATCTTTGCATTAGTTAAAAACAAAATAGGAAATTCAATTGTAGGCAAGTCTGGGAAGTGAAATGACCGGTTCACTGGGTGAACTGATCGGCTCACACTCCCAACCAACCAGTTCACTAGTGAATTGATCGGTTCACCTACCGTAGTACAAATTATTCATGGAAATTTCATACCCTTCTACTCCCGCACATACTGGGAACCCTAACCCTGCCCTATACTATAAATAGAGGGGTATAGGTGGCTTCTCCAGACACACAATTCAGAACATCAGTTGCTTTGCAAAGTTGTTGTCCTCTCTAGTTTTGGTAACTGAGAGAGCCCAAGAAAGTTCTACCCTTCCAGGGAGGAACAACGAGGGAAAGACAACTATAGAACGACAACTGTTGGTGGGAAAGTGTGTCGGTGACTAGTACACTGACAGAAGGGGACAACTCCTTCTAGTTCATTCTTCAGGATGACTAGAGTTCTTGGTAGTCCATGTGGACTATCTATAGAGGTGGGAGACTTCTGCCGCTCAGGAGGACGATAGTCAACCATAGTCTGGGTCAAGACCAGGACCTACACAGACATCATCAAAGACAGGTGGTTGAAGACCACACTTTCTGCAAGGTATAGTCACTAAGCAAGCCTCACGACCAAGTATAACTCGCTAAAACCGTCCTTCCCATTATATAGATGTTGATGTGATCTGCTCGTTATGGGTTTATGGTCAAGTAAATTTTTGTTTCCATTGCCTACTCCGACCACGTAAAAACCCAACACAAATGTCATCTATAAAATCAAAAGTAAACATATGAAAATTTCAGATCACATATGAAAATGTCAGATCACATATGAAAATGTCAAATCACAAATTAGAAAGTTATATCACATATGAACAAATAACATATGAAACATAACATGTAGTATACCTTAGACTAATATCCCTTATGTGTGATCTTCACATGTATAGTCATCAATGTTAGATTCAATATTTACACTTGGTAAGACAACAGAGAATGGACTAGAGTTGTCATACTTGTCATAGTACTCTTCCTCATCAATGGGATTTGAAATGGACTATCTTTTCCCATGAAGAATGATAGACCAATTTTCTTTTGTAGGATTGTCAATATAGAATACCTACTTTGCATGTAATGTCATGATGAATGGTTCATCCTTCTTGCCTGTCCACTCACAATTCACTATTGAGAAATCGAGTTCATCAACTACGACTCCTTTATTGTTATCAACCCATTTACACCTAAATAATAGAACTCTAAACTATGTGTAGTCAATTTCGCATACATCTTCAATGACACCATATTAAGACATCTTTCCTTCCTATGGAATCTTATCCTTGGCAGTAGAAAAATACAATGAAGATGCTTGAATGATGACCCTACTATTTTGGATAGCACTCTTATCATCTTGATATTTTGTGTAGTATGAAAAATCATCAATGGAAAACCCTTCATAAGATGTAATGTGCATCTTTGACTTATGCATGAGGCATTTGATAGTTTTTGTAACATTATTTGGTGTTTGAGATAATTGATTGAATACTTTCTCCTTAAACCACCTAATAAGTGTCAGATTCTCTAGCAAGCCACGTTGAACTAGATTGGGGATATTTTGTCTTCAACTTGATGGTATGTTCGGTGATATAAATACCCACATCATCAATGTTGTGTTAAACATACAAGTTTGCTTGTTCCCACTGCTCACAACCAATATTTATCTATTGTTCTCCCAAAGTACCTTTTGTTGGAATAAACGTCAAGATTCACAGTATTAGCACGAGTTTTATAGCAACTCAAAAAGTCATAACCTCCCTAGAAACATAACCCTCAATGATACTCCCTTCGGGCCAAAAACGGTTTCGAACATCGCCTTTAAAAACACTCATGTACCACTCAAAATGATACATCCAATGCAAGAAAATTGGACCCAACATGTGCACTTCCCTAGTCAAATAGACAACCAGATGTACCATGATATCAAAGGATGAAGGGGGAAGTATTTCTCAAGTTGGCATAGGGTAACAACCACTTCTCTTTGCAACTTATCTAGAATCTCAGAATCAATTACTTTGTTGCATAGAGTGTTGAAGAAGAAGCAAAGCCTAATGATTGCAAACCTTACATGTTTAGGAAGGATAGATCGAATAGCCACATGCAATATATGTTGCATTAGACTGTGACAATCATGAGATTTAAGACTTATCAATTTTAGATCATTCATTAATACCAATCTATAGATATTGGTTGAGTATCCCTATGGTACCTTAACATTAAGCAAGCACTCACACTAAGTTGTCTTCTCTTGTGTAGACAAGATGTAACAAGTAGGGGTTAAATATGTGTGGCGACCCTTGGTAACTTATTTTGTTAATTCTTTCCTTATGCCCATTTTGTGTAGGTCCATTCTAGATTTGATTCCATCTTTAGTCTTGCCTTTTATACTCAACAAAGTACCAATGATGCCATCACAAGTATTTTTTCCAACATGCATGACATTACTACAATGTTGAATTGTCAAAGAACTCCAATAAGGAAGATCCCTAAATATCGACCTCTTTTTGAATAAATACTTTTCACCTATGGGAGTAGTACATGGTCTCTTACCAAAATGATTTATAATGTTGCTTACTCTTACATAAACATCCTTCTCTAACATAGGTTTAAGGGCACTCTAATCCTCGATTGAGCCATTGAATGTTTTTTGCAACTTTTGGTAAGGATGCACCTTTCATAGAAACCTTCAATGACTAAGATATACAATCTTACCACCATGTTTTAGTTGGATTGAATCAATATTTTCCTCACATACATGACATGACTTGGTTCCTTTGACGTTGAAGCCAGACAAGTTCCCATAAGCTGAAAAGTCATTAATAATGAAAAATAACGTAGCATGTAAATTAAACATCTCTCTCTACAAAGAATCATAAGCCATCACACCTTCTCCCTAGAATTTCTTTAGGTCATCAACCAGAGGTTCAAGGTAAACACCAATATCATTGCTAGGTTTTTTGGGGGCCAATATCAGCAAGAACAACATGAGATATTTATTCTACCATAGAGGAAAATTGTATATAACAATCATGGTAGACCAAGTGCTATGTCGGCTGCTTCATGTTCTGTATGGATTCATCCCTTCAACATAAAGTCCAAGTCTTAAATTCCTAGCTTCTTCACCAAGTTTAGGATACCATATATAAATCTTCTTCCATTGTGGGGTATTAGACGCATGTCGTAACATATCATCATTGTTTTTCTTTACCTATGCATGCCAAGATAAATTTTGTTCATCTATGGTAGGGGTGAGCAGAATTTGGTTAATAATCGATTAACCGAATGGTTAATTTCGAATGGTTAATTTTTTTTAGACTATTTGGTTAATTCTGTTAATTTGGTTAATTTAATTCAGTTAATCGGTTAAATGGTTAATTTCATGGTTAAAGATATTTTTGGTATGGTTAACCAAATTAACCGAATAGTTATAATTTATTCTTAAATAATATCCTACACACATATATATACATATATAGTTGTACTTTTATTTCAAAAAACTTCCCCATATACATAGTAATCAAGTTTTCACGAGCCATACAACATTATATTTCCAGAAATACCACTATAATATAACAATTGTTCAAAATTCAATGAGTATTTCAAATAACATTATTACACATGTGTTATTTGGTTAACCAAATTAACTGACCGAATTAACTGTTAACCGATTGGACAATAACCAAATTAATCGACACAATTCGGTTAGGTTAATGGTTAAAATCTCAAACCACAAATTAACCATTTAACTGAACCGAATTAACCGTAACTGACCGAATTAATCGAATGCTCACCCCTAATCTATGGTATTGGCAAAAAAGCATCCAAACTGTGGTAATATAGGCAGATACCACATCACCTTGGCAGGAGACTCAGTTTTGGTCTTACCCAATGTCATCCTTTTGTACCTATATGCCCCACATTTCAAACATTCTTTCATATCAATATAGTCCTTCTGAAATAGCACACAATCATTCGAGCATGCATGCATCTACTTAGCTTCCATTCCCATTGGGTACAACATATTTTTCATTTTGTACGTTGAGATTGGAAGCTCATTGCCTTCTGGGAGAATTTCTTTCAACAAAGACAATAGAGAAGTGTTTGTAGATCCATTTATTGTTAAATACAATCTCAACACAGCATTCAACTTTGTAAACTTAGTACAACCTTATATAATGGTTTCTCAACATCATTCACAACATTTCAAAATAATGGAGGAGGATCTATAATATTTATCCTGCAATTATCGAGCATCACATCAACCATGTCTAATGAAATTGGTTTGTTCTCATCAACATCGTCAGCCATTTCTTCTTCGACGCAACCACCACTACCGACATATGATAATATCGCACTAGGAATATATCCATGCCATTACCATTATGTATAGCCTTGTACAATACCATTGCACATGACATGATCTTTGATCATGTCAACGGTGTCAACTTTCAAGTTGTTATGACAATTCCTACAGAGGATATAGAACCTATCTCCGGGTTGTTTGTTGTGTTCCTCTACAAATCTTACAAACTCATCAAGACCATTAATAAACTTCAGGTGCAGCGATTTGGATTAGACATTCATGATCGATCCATTCTATGATTAGATGGGATACAAGTAGCTAATCAAGTGTTAGCTAATAAGTTAATTTCAGAAAAAATAGATTTGAATTGATCCCTAGTCATCTATTAGCATTCACATTGATGAATGGTATGATCTATCCCATTCTTGATCACTTCATGTCACTAGTAAGTGCATAATGCATGTTGGATTTCAATAAATTTCAGCAGCATTTCCCCATAGTTCTCCAAGTACACTGATGTAGATGGGCAAATACCCACCTACATATGTACCCATAGAACAAAAGGGGAAATTCTGTCAAAATTTATTGAAATCAAGCATGCATTATACACTTACATCCTAAGTGAAATGAAGTGCTCAAGACCAGTCTCAAATTAGGGATTGTCCAAGGTTTACTCATAATGAGTAAATCTCAGATGAGTTTCTAGGCCAACAAGGTTTGAATTGAGCCCTAATCATATATTAGCATTCACATTTATGAATGTGTACTACCTATCCCATTCTTGAGCACTTCATCTAACTAGTAAGTGTATATTACATGTTTAATTTTAATAAATTTTGATAGCATCTCCCCGCAGTTCTCCAAGTACACCAATGTCGATAGGCAAATACTCTACATATGTACCTAGAGAACAAAAAGAGAAATGTTGTCAACATTTATTAAAATAAAATAAGCATTATATACTTACATCCTAAGCGAGATGAATTGTTTAAGAACAATCCCAAATTGGATAATATCCAAGGTCTACTCCTAATGAGTAAATCTGGGGTGGGTTTATAGGCCAACAAAGTATAGGGGTTAGGGTTTTACAAATTAGAGTTTACTTTTTAGAAGTTTAGGGTTTATGGTTTAGGGTTTAGGGTTCATAAGATAAATTTATATCAATTTCAATGTAAATCAAATTAATTTAGAGCAATTCATATCAATTTCAATGTATTAATTTCTAGGTGTGATCATTTATCCATACTGATATTTAATTACTAACATTAAATAATGCAATTATCATATATATAAATGTAAGAAATGTACATAAAAGAATAGAAAGGAACATTCATCACAAAATCCATACAAAACATTAGTTGAGGGACATCACATTACACATATATACATGAGAATTAGAGCACCAACTCTATTAATCTGGTCTTAGAAATATAAGTTAACTATTGCAGGGTTTGCCCATGATCATGGTTTTAGATTAGGATTTTATGACAAACGATCTTCTTATTCGTAGTTTTTTTTTCTTTAGTTTTCACTTAATTCTAGGGTTTGCACATATATGACTATTATTTTCCTTGATGAATCATGCATGGCGAGTGTCATGGTTTTTTACCAGGGTTTACAATTTCCCAAGCAAGGGAGAATGGATAAGTTGGAGGATATACCTCTACTTCCACCAAAAGAGATTGTCTATAGAAGTGAGGAGGAGGAGTAGGACCAGCAACGACATTGACCGTGAAGCAGAACCAATTAGAGGAGGAGGACCAGCAGAGGTAGAAGAAGCAACGCCGATTGGAGGAGGAGCAGCAGCAGTGATGTCGGCAGAATGGAGGAGGAGCAATAGCATTGGTGGAATGGAGGAGCAACAACGTCGGTGGAATGGAGGAGGAGCAGCAACGCCGATAGTGGAATGGAGGAAGTAACGGCAAAATCGCCAAAGTGGTAGTGTTCCAGAGAAACACGATAGGGGAAAGATGGGAAATAGGGGTTTCTTGTGGGGTTTAAGTAAGACATACCTCGTCAGTTATTGTAAAAAATCTATGATGTAAGACTGTGTCATCGGTTCAATTGAAAAACTGTCAACAAAACTTGTTTTCATGCGAACCTCTAGTGTCGGTCAACTACATCAAAACCAATGACTAACAATGCATCCCAGGGACACCTACGTCATCGATCTAGGTCATGATAACCATTGATAAAATTCAATTTGGGGGAATAAATTTCACGGGATGCTTGGTGCGTACCCCTTTCGTTTCGATCAAGTACGTCAAAACTAACAACTAACAATGCATCTTAGTGACACCTACGTCATTGGTTTAGGTCATGAAAACTAGGGAGATAGTTTAATTTTTTGGGGGGGGGGGGTTACAGGACGCTTGGCAAGTACCCCTTTCTCATTAGTTCATGTCAAAAAAACTGACGATATAGGAAAATGAGAAATATAAGGAGACACTTGGTGTGTACCCCTTTATCTCATTAGTTATTATACAAGAAATCGACAAAATAGGATTTTTGGAGGCAAATGAAATGCCTCTAAAAAGATTTGCACAAAATTCTATATTCGTGGGTGATCTATCTTGTCAGTTTCTTTGTGAAACAACCGGCAAGATAACTGAAGTGCGGTCCATAATTTCTCAATTGGCCAATCGTGGTGGTTTTCTTTAATTAACTGACGAGATATGTTACGCCTTCGATTTCCCTTGAAAAAACTAACGTGATAAGTCATATATATAGTAGTGCCTTCAGGGTTCAAATGAATAAGAATGTGGCTAAAATATGTGGTCATGAATACTCTTAGAATAAGCTAGACTTTGGAGTCATGGGGTGACCCTTCTTATATGATCTTCGAGAAATAGAAAAACCTAAAGAGAGATCCAAAAAGTTTGAACATGGGTTAAGTAGGGAAAATATTTGACAAAGTTAGAGACCAAGAAAGGATAGTCAAGTCCTTGCAAGAGAATATAATTACAAGTGAAGATCTAGATCGGCTAGTTGGAAACCCTATAAGAGGAGGAAGACAAATTGGAAGGCCTACTTATATGTGAGGAATGCTACTAGAAGGAGAAATTAGGAATAAAATGGATTAAAACAAAGACTACAAACACACACAAAAATTCACACACACGTCAAAGCTAGATAGAATAGAGCAAGGATCACTAAGATTAAGAGTGTTGGTCGTGAATGGGTGATGATAAAAGAAGAGGTCATGACTGAGGCCATAACATATTACACTAATCTCTTCAAATAAAAGAGCATAGAGGGCACAGATGGATACCTAAGTATTATAGACAGAGTGATGGAGCCCAGGGATAATGGTAGAATTATCATGATTGCAACCAAAGAGGAAGTTATAAAAATACTCATGTCCATGGATAGTGATAGTGACCCATGACCGGATGGATTCACCATGACCTTTTACCAATTCGCATGGGACTTGGTTAAGTCTGACATAGTAGACCTTGTCAATCACTACTTTGTAGGAAAAATGACACATAGGGGTCTTGGATGCATCCACCTTATCCTAATCCCAAAGATTGAGGAACCATATAGGAAGAACTATTTTAGACCAATGAGCGTTGGTAATCTATGCCTTAGAATTGTATCCACAATTTTTCTCTCCATTCTAGCCTCATCTATCCCAACCCTTATTGCTAAGGAGAAGGCGCCCTTTGTCAAAAGTTACAACATAGGGGATAATATTAGGTTAGCCCATAAATTGATGCATGACCTTAATCATGGAAAACCAATGAAAGAAAATGTGGTGTTTAAAGTAGATATATCCAAGGCCTTTGATAAGGTGGAATGGGTATCCCTAGAAAAATGCTAAGTTCATTTGGGTTTTGCAAAGAGGTCATTAGGTGTATCATGAGCCTAGTCAAACAAGAATGGTTTTCCATTTCCTTAAAAGGAATATGGTTTGTTTCTCAACATCACATGGCCTAAGACAGGGAGATCCATTGTCCTCCCATCCTTTCCATTGTAGCAAAGAAAGTGTTATGCAAGCACATTAAGGAAAACATGAGCCTAGGGAGAATTTCAAGGTTTATCACAAGAGGACCCGGTGTGGAACTGCCTTACCTCATGTTTTAATGGATTGATTTTCTTTCTTAACCTAGGAGGGGATACACTAAGGGACACACTCAATCTAATTAGAGAATACGAACGAGCCTCGTGTCAAATAGTGATTAGATATAAATTGGACATCATCACATGGAGAGTGACAAAAGAGAGGGAAAATTCCTAATTACAACTTGGAGTTGCAATTGTAGCTTGGAACCCATACAATACCTAGGAGTCCCTCTCATTTTTGGTAGGATTCAGATCAAAAGTACCATAACCTAATTGATAGGATCATAGGGAGGCTCACATCCTGATACTAGAAGTTCATTTCCTTTTCAAGATGACTAACCTTGATTAAATCTGTAATCTTTGTGATCCCACTGCACATCCTAGCAGAATGCACGATCCCTCTATCCACCCTTAAAGAGATAGAGAGGAAAATGGGAAATTTCCTTTCAGTGTCTAGATAGGGAGAAAAGAGGAGACATTGGGTGAGTTGGGAGAAGAATACCAAACCGATGAAGGAAGGAGGATTAGGCATACTTCATCTCATGCTAAAGGACCTACTCCTGAAAGTGGCATGGAACATATTGACATGAGACTCCATCCAGGCAACTTTTCTAGAGGGAATAATGGACAAAAGGTTTGGGCATGGGACATAGAGCACCCATGGTATCTCAAATGTAATAGGATGACATCTATATGTTGGAAGAGTGTGTGTGGTGTTTTTCCACACATCATGGGGAAGGGTGACATTCCTTTTTGGACACCACAATAGAGTTAGTACACATGATACAATGGATTAGGGACGAGATAACACCAGAAGCTAATCTCAAGGTAAGAGGCCTTGTAAGACCAGTAAATAAATGGAATTCTTCAATGCTGAATGACTTGATTGAGAGAGTATGGGACAAACTTTTAGAAGATAGTGGTATAAAGGGGTCTTAGCTTCATGGCTCACCGGTTTGGTGTCCCATAGTAGATGAGGTTTTCATAGTCTATTCCTTATCCTTACCTCTAGTAGGTCTTGACCTCCCATTCTTTTTTTCATAGCTCACTATTGGGTCCGACATAGTGTGTAATCTGTCGAGATATCCTCCTTTATCTGGAAGCTACTACAACAAGTTGTAAGCACATATTATAGGATTAAGGATTGTAATTTCAAATGACATCTTGTTGTGAATGTTGTGTCTCTAGGGGAGAGGAATATACAAATAATCTCTTCCTTGAAGGAGAGGTGTCCAGGTTGTTCTAGGCTAGAGTCGAGCAGATCCTTAATTGTACATATCTTCAAGAAGTGGGTACGATTATTAGTGCTCTTAAAAAACATGACTGGGAGCCAATAGGAGGGGTTGGTTAGAGGTTGTGTGAGTACTTATGGTTATTTGGATAATATGGTATGAGATATGTTTTAATAGGTATTATAAGACCCAAATGAATTGTATGGAGGTATGGGATAAAGCGACAACAATCTTTATGACTAGTATGCAGTATGTCATGAAGTTCACTTTTGGAGGCCCTGACTTCTTGAGGATAGATGGGTCGGGGTTGAGTTGTTATTGAGATCTGATTATGACGTTATTCCTTCATTGAAGTACGATCATGTAAGTGACCAACAAGAAGTGCTAAACTTAATGTAGGGGTTGGTAGGTGGAAATAGCACAAACATGGTCTCAAGAGGAAAGCTATTGGATGAATTTTGACGGACCACGTTGGACACATCATAGTATAGTTTGTAGGTCCAACCTTAGAGGTTGATGAGATGGTCCTTCTGTATGCACTAGAGCCTGGTATTGAAATCATTAGAGAAATAGACTAGAATGGTGATAAGAGAGTTGAGGTACATGAAACTTGAATCCTCAGATCCTAGAGGGTAGGGGAGTTTCCCTGGAGATACAAAAGGTGATTTTCCAAAATCACAATGACCAATGCAATAGGAATAACAATAGTCATTTAGTATGTAGAGAGAGGCAAATAGACTATCAACATGGTTGGCGAAATATGGAGCATGTCTTTTATCAAGGTATTACTTTATGGGGCAGGTGGGGATGCCATCACCAGTTAGAGGAATTTATAGGTTTGAGGCATGGGATTTGGCCTACCTTAGGAAAAGCCTCCCTACAAGATAGTATTGTTGCTTTATATCTTCATAGGGGTCCAAAATGGGGCTGGTGGGTTTTTTGTTTTTGTTGATACTGTGACCACAACATATGAGTGAGTTTATGATGGGCTCTATTTTGTAGAGAGTGGATCCTTGCACCTTGTATACTTTTTTTCTTGCCTATCGGGGAACATGATGAATATAAATCCTCAATTTAACTAATAAATACTTGGAGATCCCGCTTTTTTCTGTTTGATCTCTAAATCAACTGACCGACCACATTTTCTCCTCTCCCCCCATATTCCCCCAATTCACACATCCAAAACCTAAGTGATTGTCATTTGTGGTTTCCCGATGTTGTGTTATGCTTTTTCTAGAATCTGATCAACATTACGTGTAAACTCCTAGCCATTATGGAGTTTGAGTATGGTGTTTTGGAACCTCAATAGTGTTCTCATGACACATATCCATACCTAATATCCCCATGTCATCTCTGGTTTCCGCAACATTACCGTCCCTTCTTAGTTATCAATGGTGGTACATGATTTTGTTTATAAAAGAGTTGGTATTCCTAATTTAATGTTGCAAAGAGATGTAGTGGTTATGATTGTAAGCCTCATTTAAATAATGTATGGTATGTCGATATATGCAAAGGAATTTTATGGGGTTTTTCTATAACCATTGTATCCCCACTGTTGATAGATCCATTATTTTTCACTATGTCAAAATTGGAATTTTTCTTGCCTATTTTCACTTATCATGTGTGTTGACAAATGTACGACCATTGTGAGTATGGGGATTGGTAGGGAGGTTGATGAGTGTGTGATTACACATGAAGTAGGGGAAGAATCATAGGAAATTCTTGTGCTTGGTTTTGCCAATGTGACAATGACAAGAGTAATAGCAATGATATTCCATACTTGTACATCCATGATCAATAGATATATAGCAACAAGAGAACCCATTCATGTGATGTTAGCGATGAACATTATAGAGGGTGACAATGGTCATGGTTTAGATGTTGATGCTCATGTCATATTAAGAACATTTAACATATGACAAGGAATTCATTGAATTTATGAACCTAAGAAGAGAATTCTTTGTAGATAGCCACAAACATTTAGAATACATAGAATTGTTGGATTGTTAGTGCAAACAATAAGTGATTACTCTATTGATAGTGATATGGATGATACTTTCTTAGTGAATAATGATTTATATGGTGATCAAATAAAGACAAGGTCTAAAATTCTCAATCATCTAAGTATGATCCTTTGTGTGAAAATACAAAATTGAAAATTACTCATGGACATAGGTTTGAATATGTCATGTAATCAAGAAAATTATGCAGATGTATTTTGCTAAATGTGAATGAAATGTAATTTGGAGGAGGAGTTATATAAACACAATGCAGGTGGTTAGTAAAGGCCAAACTATGTGTCCATGGAGTGATTATGCAAGTTGGTTGAGAGGGGAGAAAACATTTGTCATAAAGATTGTGCATAATTCACAAACTTGTCACAAATCTACCAAAAATAGGCATCAACTTCATATTGTATGGCAATGAAATATTTAGACAAATGTGGGTTGAATCCACACTTCAGCCATTAAAGTTGCAAATTGAATTTAAACTACGAATTGCTTGGGTGTTTCTTTAAAAAGTGACACATATCAAAATGGAATCCAATAGAATTTCCGACAAGTGTACATCATGTACACTTTTTCGATGATTAGAAACTACATAGTTGTTATGCAACCCAAAAAATCCCATGGACCCTACGATGTGAAAATGGAGAAGTATAAAGAAAATATTAGGGTTGAAGGTGTAAGGCTCTTGTTAAAGTCTTAAAGGAATCAATAGATATGGTAGTGGGAGTATATGATCATTTTAAATCCCTGACCAGATGTAGGGATCAACAAAGTATCATCATGTCATTCAAAGAGTTTCAAGCTGCTTGTTAGGACCTTTAAAAACATAGTCTCAGTTGCTCTAAATCTATAAGAGTTCTCTAGATGGATGCATTTGGTAGCAAACAAAATTTTGGAATTAAGGTGGTCTTCATAGCCAGTGACTGTATCCGTCATTTGTCTAATCCTTAGAGCATCTCCCGTATTGCTAAGATCGATAAGATTGATGAGATTGGGTCAGACAAACTTCTAGATTTAAGGTGGCCTTCACTCGTCATAGTATTAATTAATTGTCTGTTCCTCAAATCCTTTCTTGTTTATTAGAAGTTCTCAGTATGGATAGGGCACCAAACAAGTTTCCAGACTTAAGGTGGCCTTTACTAGTGATTGCATCAGACAATTGCCTACTTCCAAGAGAATCTATTGAATACAAGTTGGTTTAGCATGATAAGAGCGATATTTGCCTACTATATGTAGGGATTTGATCAAAGTGCCTATATGTTGATACGCCTTCGGCAAGGAGTGATTGATTGAATGTATGGCTTTGTTGGTGTGCCTACCTAAATGTAGGGCTTTGTCGATGTGCCTGCCCGAATGTAGGGCTTCATTTCAAGGGTACAACTATTTAGGATAGGGCTTGAATGTGGATGCATGTTTAGGATAGGACTTGGTTAATGAAGAATGCTTATTTGAGATAGGACTCATTAGATCTCTAGAGTCAGTTGCGTATTCTCATTCAAAATAGGGCTTTAGCATAGATGCCTATATGAGCATAGAGTTTGAGTTTTGAATGACTACTTGAACATAAAGCTTTATCTTTGAAAGATAATGGTTCCTTTTTAGGATAGGGCATGTGGTATAGTTCAAGGTCTTTGTCTAATACCCAAATGTTTGGAAAGACAAAGCACATGATTGGTCTTGTTTTCAGTCACAGTCCATGATCCAAAAAGGTTGGCATATTAAGCACGTGATTGGTCTAATTTCAAGTCATAGTCCTGGACCCAAAAAAGCCTGGAAACGGGATCCGATTTGATTCATTTATAAGTCATAATATAGGACCATACAAAAATTTTGAAATATCATCCTAGGTTTGGTTCTAGTTAGATCATGATCGAGGACCACAAAATGATTTTGAAATATTATTTTGGTTTTGATTCAGTTTTAGTTCATGATCTAAGACCATAAAATGCTAGAAGAAACCATCCACAGAAGTGGTAGATACCTAGCAAAGTGTAAGACTTTTATTTTGAGGCAAAAGTTGAAGTAGGTCAACTTTTACCAATGATTTATATATGAATCTTGATGCAAGTTGTATGGACTTTTAAACTCATCAACTTCAACCATTCTGAAGGGAAGGAACATCATTGAAAAGATCTTGTGATGTAACTGTCTGGGATCAAGGTCCGTCATATTATTCAGTATGCTTTGGTGACATGGTATAGCTGATACACTTCTGAAAAGTATCTAGTGACTTTGTGAACACTAGTTAGTGCATCTTGCTTGGAAGGTAGAGGCTTGAAGCTTCTCTATGGTTGTCATAAATAGAACTTGTATCACGTTGGCTATATTATGAGAGAAGTACACTGAGGTGACACAAGATCATCATAGATGAGCTATCTTGCTACAAGGTCATTGGACCAGATGTCCTTTGTTGTTTTAGTATTTATTGTGTGGCAAGCATTCCATGTGAGGCCACACCAACTTATAAGAGACAAACCCCATCTAGGGGTTGTAGGTCTGTCTTGGAGAGCAGGTAATATTTTTAGTACATTAGGAGATGATGTGCCTTGTTGGAGTCTTTCTTTGAAGATGTATATAAGCTTTACTAGAGATAGATACATGATAGACTTTGAATAGTTCATCGAGATATATTTAGGACAGACGTTGAATGCCACAAGGGAGTCAAATCTCCCTATCCTCTAGTTCACATGCCTCAATCAGGCCCAATGAGCAGGGGTTTTGTCATCCTACAATTTTATCTTTAGATGATTTATTGATTGAGTGATTTTTATGTGTGAGACCAACTTTGTAAATCATTGTAGCCTCGAGGTAATGGACATTCTCCTTCTGTCCTAGGCCTTTTGATTCTACAATGACCCTTCCGCTTCAGGGTGCACGGGGGGACAAGTCCAGTGACTTAAGTAGATTAAGTGGATTTTCATTATTTTGATGTTCTTTTTTCATTTTGACTTTGAGTTTTTTTTAATTTTTTTCTTCATTTTTTCCATCTTTTTGGTTTTGACTTTTTTCTTCATTTTAATTCTTTTTTCATTGTGTTTCTTAAGTAAAAGTTGTTATATAGATTCTTTAGGATCCCTGGGGCTCATGACATCTTTGTGTCTCGGTGCTCTCTGGTAGAGCCCTGGCTCGAGTGGATGCTCGATCAACTTTGTGACTGCACTGGATAGTGTGTTCCCGTTGTGCTTTGACTTGAACAAAATTCAACCAATTATGTGGCTGCATCTAGCTCTTCCGAGACAGGCTCTAGAGTGATTTCTATAAGGGCATCCACTTGGACCAAACTTGAATTGATTAGGTATTGAACATTGTGCTTGAGGGTTATGCAAGAGTCTATTTTGTGTCTCGTGTCGTGATGGAAATCACAAAAGGCATTGGAATCCTAGTTCTTGGGTAGGGAATCAGGAGGCTTCCTCATGGCTGGAAACTCCACCACATGTTCGACCAATGAATGAATGCCACTGAGAGATGCCCCCTAAATTTGTGAACATTCTCTTTGGTTACTGCATTGGTATCTTAGTTTTTACAACAGTGGGAGCAATAGTCACTTCTAGAAATGTATCTCCTTTTGTAATGCTTTAGCAATCAAGCTTTGTGTCTTCTGGAGGTGACCTATGAAGGTTTTGATTTTTGCTATCTTAACCTATAGATCTCTCAATTTTAGCATGATTTCTGTCATATCATGATCAACAATGTGTCAAATATCTAAGCAGATTGTGGCTATCAATGTTGTGAATAAACCTTGATGTGGTGGGAACCTATTAGGTCCTAGAACTTAATAATAGTTCCAAGGTGGAAGTCGGGGGTGCACTATTGGATTGACTGCATAAGACAACTTCTTCGTCGTAGAATTGTATTCTTCTAATCCTTTGTGGATTTGTCCTTCTGCCTTGATAAATAATCACTTCTTACAGTTCACTAGATTCTTTTGTCTGATCATCTGCTTGGCTTATCTGTGGTGTGACTATGTGTGTCACAGTTGTCTTGTAACATACTGAAATCTCCTATGTACTTCTTTGTACTCTTTTCTATAAACTTTGACCTTCATTTTCGTTCCATTTGTCCTTGGTTTTGATTTAAAAGAAATTAAGATGGTTATTGGTTAAATGTTTCCCATATATTCTTATTTCAAGGTTGCATGCACAAATGCCTCAGTTAGAGTTAGATAATGGGTTTAAAATGCAAATTCACATTAAGTAATAAAAAGAGTAAAATAATTCGTCCTAGAATCTTCTAGTGTTTCCTAGAATATAAGAAATAAGAAGAAATTTCGAATTTTATAAATGGAAGAAGATAAATGTAATAATTAATGGTAATATGAGAAATTATGGGCAAAGAAGATAATTACAAAGATTTTTGCAACAAATATTATAATCTGAAACCATCATGGTAATTTGATAGTTTAATTCGTTTCCTTGAGCAAAGAGTAACTTAAGGGTCAAGTATTATTTAAAATGAAAATATTAATAACATAATCAATGGAATATAGGAAATATGCCAATAAAAATAAATAAAATACTTAATGCTCTCAAACCAGTTAAATTACTTCAAATTCGTATTCTAAACATAAAAATAAGCCTCTGTGCAAATTTGCAACTAATTTGGATAATATATGAATAATGAGAAAAATAGGAGAGAGAGAAAATGTGTAGAATGTTCTAATTAATTTAATAAATATAAAGATAATTTCAACTTGTGAAGATAATTGCAAAATCGTGTTCCAAACCTTTAAGGAGACTTATGGGTGAAGTTACATTAATTTTAGATAATGTTATCACCTCTTTTGAAGGAGGAAAGAGAAAATGACATATTAATTATTTCACCTATTAAACTTTCTCAAAATGAAAAACTAACTCCATATTTGGATTCTACGCGTCGAAATAAGTCAGGATATAAATTTTCATAATTTTTGGACAACGTTTGAGCCTCCAAAAGAAGAAAGATAAAAACATTTAAAATCTAATAGTTTTAATCGACTTTTGCTAAGGGATATTTCCCTGATCTAAAGCGAGATCGGACGGTCCAGGTTCTTTAGTGGACCCGCGTCCACCGATCCAATGACGCACGGTCGTCTTCTACCTTGAGTCGGATTAGGCAACAGACTTGATTTTTCATTTTCTTAAAATCACAATATCTTGAGATCTACTCAATGATTTTCCTCGAATTTTGTTTTGTTGGATTCCTTACGAGATTTCGCACAGGATTATCCCAAAATTTGCGAGCTTTAACGTATATTTGCGAAACGCCCAAAGTAGCCGCCGGCCACTTTCCCTTGCTCCTACCCACATCCTAGTCTAGGGTTCCTTGCCTATAAATAACTCAACCCTCGCGACCGCCGACGCCCTAGCAAATCGATCGTATCCTTAATTTGGGTTTTCGTGGACGTTTCGACCCCGAACGAGCAGCCGAAGGTCCCAAGCTTGCGGCGCTTCTCCCTCTCTACTCCGTCATCCTCGGTTCGAATTAGAGGTACCACTGTATTCGTCTCTTCTTTCTCGTTCTTTCGACTACCTGAACGCGAGATTTCGTCTTGTATAGCGATTTTGCCCAAAATCGGAGCCAAGCTCCTGTTCTCGTTGATCGGGCGAGAGGAGGAAGATGATGGGTTGGCGTTTTACCGTTTTCCCCTCACCTTTCTTCTTCTCTGGTTTTCTCGCGCGTGGTTTTTTGGTCTTTTCGCCGCCCTGCCCGACCGCATCGCGCGGCTGGTAGCGAGTGACCGCGGGTAGCGGGTCGCCGCTGCCGAGCGCTCGCCGCCGCTCGGCCATCCAGCCTTGCTTACGTGGCAGGCTGTGATTGGTCGAGGTTAAATAATTTTTATAAATTAATCTGTTGGTCAAAAATTAAAAATAAATAGTGTTTCAAAATCAGGAAAACGAGATCTATCTAATAAAAATAATTTTAAAATCTGGTTTTGAGGTTTGCAAAAATGTGTTTTTAAAATCGATTTAATTAACTTAAAAATCCCTAAAATTAACCCTAAAAATCCATATTTCCATAATATACAATATTATATGTTATTTTGATCAGGAAAACCTAACTAAGACGATTATGAGGTTTTTGAAGTCTGAATCGAGAGTTTGTTCAAAAGTTAGTAAATTAGGATTTTCAATCTTTTAAATGAATGCATGTAATTCTAATTTATGAATATAATGATGTATTAGGAAGTTTGGGTTTATAGTTCGTGTGAAGAGTTGAAAAAGGGGAACTTAGGACACCTGTGGCCAAGGTATGTGTTTAGTATGAGTTTTGTTGTGCATCTACCTATCAGTTGGGAAATCTTTAGTCCAATACCTAAATTTCTTCTATGAGGTTTAACTTGATCTAAACCATTGAATTCTTGAAACCTAAATGTCTTATTTGCCTCCAAAATCAGATATAGTATTCTCTTGTTTGGGTATTCATACCCCACTGCCATGATATATATTCTTTTGCTTATCTTGCCATAAATCTTTTGTTAGCATGAAATTAAATGTTCTATTTAATCTTTAAGTAGTGGTACTTATGTACAACCACCCATAGAGGGCATGTATAAAATCGCCCTAGGGGAATGTTTATTATTCTCCCCATTAAAAATTTGTAGGTGATTTGGAAATGTTTATAATTCTTCCCTCACCTAAGGTTAGAGGTCCGGTAGGTGCCTCAACCCTACTTAGTTAGATAGACATATTAATAAACATGCTAAAACCTTTACTTACTTTGTTAATGGCAAGTTCTCTTATGAAAACCTCATACGTTTTGATATATTCTTACACCAAATATCTAGTCTAGTTTACTTGCTACAATTTCCTTTGCCTTTGATAGATTATTAGTGTAACACATACTTTTCTTATTTTCCCTCTTGCTGGGTGCCTTCCCAACCACCCAGGTGTTGGAGCTGTGCAAGGTGAAGGAAGGGCTTGAAGAAAGATTCCTTTGCTGAGATCGTTTGCTTGACAAGAAGGATGGCTAGGTTGCTATAGCTAGATCCTCTATTCTATCTTATCTTTTATTTTAGAAGCAATGATGTAATAAACAATAAAGCCATTAGAAGGCTTGTTATTTCTTTCTTTCCGCTGCTATTGACATTTTATTATGTATCTGGAATCATGCTTATTTATTTGGAATATTATGCAATCATCCTCAAAGTCTAAATTTTGTTAAAATTGTGGATGTTTGTATTTCCTTTAAATTTTAGTAAAGAGGTGATCTCGCCTCTTTACATGTCTCCACTGCAAATGCTCAGATGTAACAATCTTGAGTTGGTATACCCTTGGCGGGCATCGCCTGGGATTATTTAGTTGTTATATCCTCAATTTTGGCATAAAATTTGAATTATATAAATGAATTTATTTATATATATTATTCATTGAATAATAATAAGGATAATTACCTTCGTGGCATGAGTTCTTGTGGCGCAAGTTTTAAAAAAAGATTTGTACGTAAACTAATGATAATGAATTTTCAAATATTGCACATTTGAGATATGGAACAATGTGCAAGCTTCCAAAAGAAAATAAAATTTGTGGTATATTAGATAATTAAAAGAGTAATTGTCTAACCTACATTGACAACACAATATTTAAGGCATCAAACATGGATATTTTGATATGACCTTTTGTATACTTGAAAAATAATAAAGAAAGGAAGAAAATTCTAGAAATTAGAGGAAAAAATTATACCATGGGATAATTGATAATGTTTTAAGATAATGTTCGAATGGAGAAAGTGTTGACATCCTAATAAATCCTAACATGTTACACATAGATTGTGATAATATTAATGAGTTTCCTCAAAGTGAGGATAATGGATTTAAAGAGCATATGGATGAGAGAGATAGAAGAACAATCTAGATTTCAAGGCATGAAATCTTTCTTAATGGTTTAAGGATTAAATCATTCATAGTGTACCATCTGGAGATATGCTTCTCTTTATGACTTTTAGTTATCGAATCCAAGATTAGGAAGGAGTGGTTATCCTTTTGGTGACTTTATGTTAAGAATTGAGAATATAATGTAGAGAAAAAGTCGATGGTTAATAAATCACCTTCCATACAAAGTAAACATGGTGTGACTTTGTCCATACCCCACATGTGTATGGGAAAGGGAAGACCCAAACTTCCTCTTTGGACAGATCACACTTTCTCCCTCCTTTCCTTTCTCATAGTACCCTTTAAGGTTCCTCCTTTACATGTATATAAAACCATGGAGCCCTCATCCTCCATCTGCTGTCTACGAGAGGCCTTGAAATGACAAGAACCAGATCGGTTGCTTGCTCCATGATGCACCCTCCCGAAGCCATCATCCTTGTGAAGAACTTCTCTATTCATCACCAGTTTGGTTGTCCACAAAGAACCCTTCATCGATCTTGAACCATCACATGTCCTTCCCCTTCCTGGCCTAAGACCTACATCTCGGCAATGAGCAGGCAATGACGTTTGTAGATGTGAGCCAAGACAGTCAGGCTACTCCTCCTACCATCACCTATGGCTGCCTCGACAGTAGGTGACCCGAGACTATACCCGGTTCCTACACTGCTCTGATGTGTAGGGAGCATCGACCGGTTAGGGTGCCACCTTGGGTCTATGGGCGCTGGCTGAGGGGAAGAGCCGCCTAGCGGCGTTGGCGATCAGGACTCTGACCACTAGGTCTTTCCTGGTAGAGGTCCGAAGGGTGGGGAGAGATGACTGAAAGCTAAGAATTCTTGGTGTTCGGTGGGGGGTAGTGGTGGAGGGGGAGGTGGAGTGTAGTCGAAGTAGGAGAGAAAGACACCGGTCGGCGATCAGCATCTCAGCTACCACAGGAGGGGCGTTAGATGGACACAGCCGGTGATAGAAGAAGAGGAAAGCCGGTCTGGGTCAATGGTGAATTGACAATTATGACTGGTCCAAAGATGGAATCAATGGCCTAAACCACGTCCAACTTAAACAGGTGGCGTTGGGTCATTTGGCATTAACCAATAGCAAGTCGCCACGTGGCACCATTTAAGGTATAATATGCTTTTCTTGTAAAATTCATAAGAAACGCTAGGAGTGTCTAAAAATAGCAACATTATATATCAAAATAATCAGGAGAACAAATTAGGCTTCTTGTTCTAAAATTAGGGTAATATATGATAAAGTAAGTGTTTAGTACATATGAACCCTAGATCTGGGTATTAAAATGTTGAAAATATTAAAAGGTTGTTCTTTTGTGTTATTATATGCTATTATCGAACTTAATGGTACTTTATCATGATTAGGACCATAATGATGATAATTAGAGTTGCTATGAGAAAAGTCATGTATATGAATAAGTAGGATTTAAAGATCCTAATTTACCACATTACCAATGAAGTTACCTGATATAATAATATGATAGATTTTCTGACTACACTTAATATGAATTAGGGTTCTTGAGTCTTTTAATCAATAAACATGGGAATCAGGCTATCAAAGCATGACTCTAATCACAACTTGACACCAAGAGAACTTGGACCCTAGAATAGGACCCAAATAGTGTCTAATATGATTAATATGTAATGGTGGCACTTTAGGATTTATACTCATGCAAACTAAAACGTGGATTGATTGATTTGTTTGTGGGTTGGATAACATGCTTGAAGTATATTCTGCATGGTAATCTGCATGACTCACCATCAAGATACATGGTTATGCTTGCCTTAGTTTGTCGCACTTCACGAGGTTTTCTTGAGGATTGAACATTTAACTCATTGGTTGTTTATTTAATTCTATTCATTTATAATGCCACTATGAATATCACATAAATAAAAGATTTATGTGAAGAAAATGTTAGTTTATATTTACAAATATTTGTTGGAATATATGTTGTTATTTACTTGCACATTTTGGATGCACCCCACGTACCAGTATGGCAACATACTGATCGCGTATTTGTTTCACGCGCTTTTAGGTATAAGCTGATATACATGATAGAGGACATGAAGATAAAGATGGACATGTCATGAAAGCATTAAAGATTTAAAAGGAGGATTAACTAGTCATCTCTTCTCAAATGTACATTCCTAATAATAGAAAATTCATGTAAGCATTGTTTATAATCTTTTGAAATGAATGAAATTATTTGCTATTTTATATTTTTTGATTAAAATGTGGATCCTTGGGAAATTTTTGTAGGTAATGACTCTCATATTTTTGGCATTCCTTAATTGGCAGTTGCTGAAAAGTGAGGTTGTTACAATAGTTATTCAACCTACAAGTTGTATGGTGATGATATGTCACAGAATCATTTTTACCCCAATCTCAATCCCACTGCATAGACAGTGGTAAAAGGATTGAAGTGCACGTCCCTGAGTGGACCAATAGGATCTCACACACTGGCATATACAATAAGAAATAATAACTCAAAAACATGAGATTTAAAGAACAAACTAACCCAATTATGAGATTTTGCAATTTTATCATTGACATCAAAGTACATCAAGTACGGAAGAGATCTAGTTAGTGTTGCATTTATTTTGCCTAAAATCAAGAAAATCAAGACACAATCATGCAATTGCATGATACACTATCAAAATCAAGTAAAATGGTTTATATCAAACATGACTTATATTCAAGAGTATAACAAGTGACTGTTTTTCAAATCCAAAATCTGTTTGACAAGATGTTTATTTCAAGCAATGCAATTTTTATTACGAGTCCCCATTATCCTGTAATTGAGAAACATGCTTATATATTTTGTGTGAGTCCATCACCCCAACGTGATGGGGTTGGTCACCAAGATCCTTCTCTCCATATGAGGTAGGAGGCAAACGTACAAGTTCTACCTCCGAATGAGGAGGTCGCTGGCACTCAATATCAAAATTATCAACAACATCATCATCAATATACGAGCAGTCGTAATGGGTAATGCCATTTATGTTTTCATGTGTTTTCTCAAAATATAATATAGAGAAACACAGAAGACTAATCATAGGGAATAGTAACTCAATCAAGTTATATATCCAAGTATACAATCAAGAGAATATTTGAAGATCATGTTTCAATAATCGATATTAGGGTTACATTTTCCTTTTTTTGGGGAAGTCAGAGGGTTTTTATTCATCTCGCCCCTCTCATGAAAGATAAGCCATTGTTGTCATTACAAACCTCACTAAAGCTAATTGATTTAAACTTGGTAGTACTACTACCATTACAATACTCTAGATTGATTAAATCAACTAGACTACTAGGCGGGCTTCTATAAACATATAATCCCCCTTGGGTTTTTTGGTGTGTTTTGGAAAGCATATCCGCCGCCTTGTTCCCCTCTCTTGGGATGTTACTACAATACCATGTGTGTTTCCACCTGCCTCTAATGTTGGATAACCACTTCGCCAGTTTTGGATAGTCATCTAAATTACCAACAATTGCCTCCTTTGCTCGCTTAGAATCTATCTCAACGATGATCTGGTCACAGATAAGGGACTGCCCCACTTCCACAACCAAATCAATAGCCCATAGTTCAGCTTCGAGGACACTACTAGCTCTCACTTTCTTGCCCCCAACCATTGATCCATTTTCCATTACAATCCCGACATACCACATCAATAGAGGATGGTGTAGCTTTTTTGCATAATGTAGCATTCACGTTTAGCTTTAGATAGCCTAGATCTGGTTTCCCCCACCTCGTGCTGGCCTGTAGGTTTCTGTCTTTGTCACCATCATCCGTGGCCCAAGCTCGACTAGTAATAGACCATTCCTTCTTGATAAGATAAATCAGATAACTATATGGGTGTTTTATGCCCTCGAAGTCCTGCTGGTTCCTGCTCTTCCAGATTTGCAAACACCCTATCATGAATCTATAACTTTCTTCTTTGCCGGGGATGATGTTCTCACATAGCCATGAAAATTATGAATCTATAACTTTCTTCTTTGTTGGTATTGAAGAACGTATCCCAAGTCTGCCTATCCAAGAGAACTTTCTAGGTTTCAGAAGCTCTCGGGCAATCTCTGAGTGTATGAATCACTATCTCCTCCTGAGTGCCATAGATTGGGCAAGAAGCATCTGTAGTCATTTGGTGGACTACTCTCCTACAGTTGGTTAGGATAGCATTATGGCCCACTAGTCATAGAAAGTACCTCACCTTCATAGCTACCTTCGCTTTCCAGATAATCTCCCATTTTCAGGAACTCTAATATCCTTCTCATGCCACAGGATGTCATAAGCACTCTTGGTTGTGAACTTACCCATATCAGACTGGATCCATGCCAAGGTGTCGTCCTTTTCCTCAGTGTTGGGAACCTCCATCATAATGATCTTTTGTGTGATGTCACGAGGTATCCATTCATTCAAGAAGTCAGTATCCCAGTTATTGTTCATATTCATGAGGCTTGCCACTTTCAAATCTTGTAGATCATCTGGGATAGGTTTGAAAGCATGCTCTGCCAGCATGCAATCGGTACCCTACCACTTGTCCTTCTAGACATTTATATCGTGACCACCAACTGGAATGAAAATGGATTTCTCGGCTATGAAGTTCTTGTAGTTCAACATAGCTCATCCAAGTCTGGACACTCCTAGTTTATCGCCTTCCTTGTACTACACATACTTGAGATACATGCTCATGTTCCAGACAGATTTCCTACCTGAAGCAATTTCCCAAGCAAGTTTGGCTATAAGAGCAGAGTTAAGCTCACACATAGATCTGAAACCCAATCCGCAATGTTCCTTATTGCAGGTGAGCTTGTTCCAAGACATAAGACATAGGATGGTTCTTATGGTTTCCCCCTAGATGAAAGCACAAATACTGCTATCAATGCGGTCACACACCTTCATAGGGATCACTGTTGTTTACATCACATAGCTGGGTATAGCTATTAGAGTTGCCTTAGCCAGTCAGACTCTACCCGCCAGGCTCAGGCTTCTGGCCGACCACGAGTTGATGGAGGAAGCCACTCTATCAATGGTGTTGTTATATGTGTCGTATTTCACTTTGTCATGAATGAGAGGGACTTCCAAGTATTTCCCCAAGTTCTCTGTAACTCTGAAACCACTCACTCTTCCTATACTATTACAACTTCTGTTAGGGACACTCTTAGAGAAGAAGATGGATGACTTCTTTACAGAGATGGCTTACCTAGAGACATGCCCAAACTTCTCAAAAAATCTAAGAATGGTTTTCATTTCTCTAACTTCTGCATTTTCAAACAAAAGCATGTCATCAGTAAAGCAAAGGTGTGAAATACTTGGGCCATTGCTGTACAACTTGAAAGGATGCCATTTCTTCTCAGATACTAAGCCTTCAATGGATTGACAAAGTCTTTCCAGACATAAAATGAACAGGTAGGAGGAGAGGGGATCACCTTGTCTCAAACCCCGAGTGGCCTTGAAGGAACCCATAGATTTACCATTCCAAAGAATGGATACATCACCACTGGAGATGGAGTTGAGGATGTAATTTTGAATAGTGCATGAGATTTTCAACTTTTCAAGAGTATATATCAGAGATAAACGACCATGCCATTTTATCATACACTTTAAAGAGGTCTATCTTAATAGCCATCATCTTCTTTGACGATTTCCTCCTCATGATGTGTAGGATTTCCTGAGCTACCATAATGTTATCTGAGATTCTTCTTCTGGGGACAAATGCACTCTGGGTAGGGGAGACCCACTGGGCTAGGTAGTCCTTCAACCTCTCAACTATCACATTGGAGGCCAGTTTCATGCTGATGTTGTTAAGAGAAATAGGCCGAAAATGTTCACACACCTCTAGTTTAGATTTCTTAGGAATGATGACTAGCTTGCGTCACACATGCTGTTATCTACAGGACCTCCTTGTTAGGCATATATAATCCTCTTCAAAAGAGAATGCTTCACAACATGCCAGTTTTTGAGTATAAAGCTTCCATCGACTCCATCGAGCCCCAAGGCCTTGTGGGGGTTGGTTCTTGACAGAATTTTATAAACTTCATCGAGCATCAGAACAATGATCAGGGCTTGTTTAGCTTCCCTATCCATACTAATGAATTCACCAACAAAGTCCCATATTTCCCTATCATTTTGCTGTACTGGTTCAGTGAATAGGGTTTTAAAATGTACGAGCACAAGGCTGCGGACAACCTCCTCATTTGTCACCCAGTTCCCCTCGATATCCTTCAACATTTTTACAGTGTTTAGTCTTTGTCATTGTTTGACGTAGGCATTATAGAACTTGGTGTTTGAGTCACCCATGGTGAGCCAGTTAATATGGCTTTTTTTCTTAAGATCCTCCTCCTCACTCTTTAATATATCAATGTACTGGGTTTCCATACTAGCTATCATGTTAATAGTAGTGTTGTCATATTTGTCAGCCAAACTCTTTTGCAAGATATCGAGATTCCTTAAAATTCTCTTCTTCTTCTTCTAAAATTGCTGTTTGTGATGATCCATATCCCACTAATAAATCTTTTCTTTGGTTTGCTTGAGAACTTTATGAAAATTGGATTCCTGGCTCCAATTCTCAAAGGACCTATTCGCTAGGGTTACATTTTCCTACGTCAACCTTAGGGTCAGGTCATCCACTTATGATCCATACTATTTCAATATGTCCAACATTATTCAAGTGTTAAGAACGTTTCAAAAATAAATGACCTACCTAGGTTTTCTAGGATTATATGTGTTAACCCTAATTTTATGATTATTATCCAAGCATCATCAATTTTCTAGATCATCATCATGGTAATTAGCATCATTGGAGTTCAATACTAGATCAAGTTTTGATTGGTATACAAGTAAGGTCAGAGATCAAATATTAGGCCAAAAGATCAAGGGTTTCACAATATTAATGATCAATCACCCAAAATATCAAGATTAATCCTTATTTCAATGTGCATGATTAATTTTCAAGATTAGATGAGTCAACTAGATTAGATCTAGGTTAGTATATCATTAGAGTCCAAATATAGGGTTTTCAAAGATTAAACATCATTATCGGATCATTTGACAAATCATATAAGCAAGAGATCAAATTTAGGGATAATAATGAAATACACAAGGAAATAGGATACAAAAGTATTTTTATTCAGTTCATTGGATTATTCTGATCAAGATTGACTATTTGTTTGTAATTTTGGATCTAGGATGTATTTTTCTATGATTAAAACAAGATCTGGGATTTTAATCAATTTTCCATGTGAGAGGGTGAAAAATATCTTAAAATAGAAAATTTCACGACTGCTCAATTGCGTGATTGGAGGGTCAAGACTTTGCCACGTAGGTGCATAGCTCGTTGATTCAATGGATTGGTTTGATCCTTGAATTGGCCGGTTCAGACTTGATTTACCGGTTCGCTTTGTGGTATGCTGGGCCCCTTGGACCAGTGATTTGGTGATTCTTTCCCCCTTTCTTAGGCTTCCTCATGAGCCACAAACAAGGCAGAGGACCCTCTCTGGCGTTCAGGGGAAAGGGAGGAGGGGGCTCTGATGGAGGCAGGAATAGTGCCATCCACACTCATCACGCTCTCACGAAGGTGATGGAGGTGGCAGATTGAGGTGAAAGGACGAGGAGGAAAGCCCAAAATGCAACGGACGGTGACGCTGCTTGGAGTAGCAAGAGATCGAAGAGGAAGGAGGGGTGCTCAAGGCTGAGGGAGAGCACGAAATTGAGGGTGCTAGAAAGGCACAATGTATGTGATCCTTGGGGGGGGCTTTTTATAGCACTAGGCTAGGGCTAGGACTAGAATGGGCCCTTGCTTTCAGCCATGGTTGCCAGAAAGAAAATGGGAGGTGAGGGGCAAGTTTTGTTGGAGTATTAGTGCCTTAATGGTTGTTAAAGTTGGGGTCATTGAATGCAAAATTGTGAGGAGATCGTTTTGGCTCGATTAGAAATCTGAATCATGGTCAGAGCATGAAGATTGGGCATTAAGGCTCCCTTGTCTCCTCCTCACAGATTGAGTAAGGTAGGATACAAACCGATGGGCATAGGATCGGGCATGGATCTGCGAGAGGTAGATCCAAGGGCTGAGATACGCCCCTTCTTCATTCCACGGATCGCTGACATGGATAAATCCAAATAAAAGGCAAACAAGGGATTTTCAACACATTAACTTCAAAAATTCATAGAAAATTGTAGGAATGTCCAACTATGATGAAATTTGGACCATAGCTTCAAAAAAGTGTGGAGAATATTTAGAAAAAGATTGAGAACCAAAATATGAAGTCTGATGGATACATTTATATCTTTGAGTATATTAACAAATTAATCAAGTATGTAATGTCATAAAGTGTATATAATTCACATTGATCACAATATTTCGTATTTGGGTATCAAAAGTGATCAAGTAGCTAAGAAAAGTATGTTGGGGTCAAGAGTGAACATAATGAGGGTAAAATTGGAATTAATTCATAATTATGCAAAAATGACTTTGTCACATGATAGTTGTGTGTGGCCTATAAAGGGGTACACCTATATCTGTGTCTTTGGCTGACCCATGTTAGCTTTGATTATCTACTTGCTACTGAACTTAAGTGCCTCTATGTCATGCGGTTCATCAACCAATGGTGCCTGCTGGATGGATCTTGTGTCAACTCGAGACTTCACTAATCAGGAAAGTCTTCAACCAGTGTCTTCATCTGCTCACTAGTGTTGGACTTTTCATTGGTGCTCTTTAAAACTATCAGTAATTACTCTTCTTCTTGAGACTTTTGTGATGTCCACCTTCGTGTTGAAGGTAGAATTGGTGGTTGTTATGATCAGGAGACCAATGGGGAATATGCCCATTATGTAGCAAGGAGTTGAAAAGGGAAAAGCATGATTGCAAATAGTCTGTCCCTTGCGTTAGGCGAAAGGCTTCAATAGATGGCGTTCATAATTTTGTGTCCCCAACATTCCCAGCATAGGAAAACTCAATGCCCACAAGTTCCTTACCTTGTTGATTTCAAACTCTTCTGGTACAGCCAAAATCCATTCAGTAAATTGTCTTATGTTACTGCCTTTCAAGACGTTCACTGAATCCTTCACGATGTTTTGGTGGCAGATATTAGTCCATTGAAACCTTAGAGAGCTGCCAGACTCTATACAAAAAAGGCCATTACAAAAGGCCATCAACCTGGGTCATACGAACTCAAAGGACCAAACATAAACCACCCGCTAAAGCAATGGTAAATAGAAACTGCCCCTTGTGTGGAAGAGGGTTTCAAAAAGCATGAGAGAAAAAGATAATGTGCCCCTTGCATGCATAAGGGGACAAAGGTCATGTCAAAATATGAAAGTTCACCCTTTATGCAAAATGGATTGCTCATGTATCGGTATAAATTGTTAGATCAGATGACAAAAAGAGCTTAACATGTCCCTAGATTGAGTGTTATGGAAAGATTTTTCCAATCCTGTCATGAGACATGTCTAGTGCAATATAATAAAGCTTGCTGATTGGGGTTGTTAATTGTAAAGGGGCGAAGTTAGGATGGTACCCAAGGACAAGGTGATCCACTTGGGTCCAAGACTGTGGTTGGGGATTAATGTGCAAGGTTTTTCTTTCCTATAGGGAGATTTCATGAGAGAAACACTCATAAGAAACAGGGGGTCCAGGGAAAAGGTGACCTTCTTAGGGCCAGAGACTATGGTTGGTTACATGTGTTTGGGATTCCTCTCTCCTTAGGGGAGATTTTTTGAGAGAGATATTCATAAGGAAAAGGATTTCTAGAGACAATGTGACCCGTTTAGGGTCAAAGACTAGGGTGTGTGAGATTCTTCTCTCCTTAAGGGATATTTTATGAGAGAGATGTTGATAAGTGTAAAGGGGTATCTGGGGATAAGGTGACCCACTTAGGGCTAGATTATGTAGTTGAATATGGGTGTGTGAGATCCCCCTTTCCTCATGGGAGATTTTATCAGAGAAACACTCACAAGGTAAATGGGAATCCATGGATAAGGTTACCCTCTCGAGACTAGAGACTATGGTTAGATATGTGTGTGAGAGATTACTCTCTCCTCTGGGGAGATCTTATGAGAGAGATACTCACAAGGTAAAGGAGATATCCAGGGACAAGGTGACCCACTCAAGGCTTGAGACTATGGTTGGATATCAGTGTGTGTGATTCCAATATCCTCAGGGGAGATCATATGAGAGAAATGCTTATAAGGAAAAAAATGGGATATCCATGGACAAGGTGACCCTATCGGGTGCCAGAGACTATGTCTGGATATGGGTGTGTGAGATTCCTCTCTCCTCAAGGGAGACCTTTGAGAGAAATACTTACACGGTAAAGGGGAAATCCATGGACAAGGTGACTCACTCAGGGCCAGAGACTATGGCTGGATATGAGTATGAAATTCCTCTTTCCTCATGGGAGATTTTATGTGAGATACACTCACAAGTTAAATGAGTTGTATTAATCTAGATTTATGTCAAGGTCCAAGACCGTATAAATATGAAAGTGATAGTGTGGTGATGGTATAGTTTTAGGTCATGGTTTGGGACCGTATACATGTGAGCGTAAAAGTAGGGTAATGGCCCAATTTTTAGGTTGTAATCTGGGACCATACAGATATGAGCATGAAAGCAAGGTGATGGCCCAATTTTAAGTTGTAGTATGGGGCCATATAGATGTGAGTGTGAAATCAAGGTAAGGGCCCATTTTTAGGTCTTGGTCTGAGACCATGTAGATATGAAGGTGAACCCAATATAATGGTCCAGTTTTAGGTGATGAGCCGGGAACGTATAGACATGGTAGTAAAATATGGGCAAAGAATGTTCTATTGGGTGACATCCCATTCAAGATGAAAAACCTTTTGATCAAATGGAGTCAGTATGCTTAAGCACAAGTCGACATTATGGTCAGGATTTAGAAGTTATATCCAAGATTTGAGGATTAAATAGCATTATGGAACAATGGTGAAGCTTTGTCTTAAAAGGAACAATGTGTTAGCCCTTCACAGATGTAGTTGTTGGGTAGAGATTGGCATGTGTAGCTAAGAGCTGCACCAAATTATTTAAAGCTAGACGTGTTTTGATCATTAGAGCACATGCTTATAAGTAAAATTGGGCAGTCTTTTAGCGCAAGGCTGAAGGTTTGGGCATTTAGTCCCGATAAGGTCCAAGTATTCATGAGAAGTTTCCCTAAAAGGGATGTGTTTTGTCTCATGTGGGATTTAAGGTGAAGATTGAAGAGCATTCAAATGTACATGTTTAGTATTTTGGCAGCCTTTTGGTGGATATCAAAGATTTTATGCATGAGTGATGGCTCATGAGAAGAGAGCACAATTGGGCATCCGTTCAGCATGGATCAAGTCAGATGATTTTTTAAAAGTTTGTCCTTGTTTGAAAAGATATTGCTTTCTTGAATTTGAGTTTTGAGAACATTTTCCAACTTTTTTGAAAGATGGTTCAACTTTGTTCATTTTTATTGAAAAGAGTGTTCAACTTTGTTGATGTTTTGAAACATTTTACAGCTTTGCTGAGTTTTGAGAATATTCCTTTTACTCTTCATTTTTTTTGAGATTTTGAAAGATGGTTTGACCTTTTTTTTATTTTTCTTGAAAAGATTTCATATTGATTTTTGTTTTTATTTTTGAATATTGTTCTTTTGAAATGATTTTTCTTTTTGGAAAAGATTAATTCTCTTTTTTCTGAAAGATTTTACTTTTTTTATCATTCCTAAAAAGGCTTTTTATTTTTTTTGAAAAGACTATTTTTTAAAGATTGTTCTTATTTTTTATTTTGAAAAGACTTTTTTTCTTTTTTGTCAAAAAGAATTTTTTTGTTTGTTTTTGTAAATATATTTCTGTTGATTTTTTTTTTCATTTTTTGAAAATAGATTGTTTGCTTTTTTGGTTTTAAAAAGAATTTTGATTTTATTTTTTGGAAAGTTTGTTAACTTTTTCAGAAAGTATATTTTTGAAGAAGAAAAAATCTTCTTTTTGGAAAGGTTATTCAATCAAGATTATTGAATGAAGATTGTTAGATAGGAGAGATCATTTGAGATTGTTGGAGATCACTGAAAGATTTTCAAGTTTGAAAAGATAATGGATCAAAGATTGTTGATGATTGAGATCACTTAACTTATTTGGGATCCTTTTAGATTGTTGGATTTTGTTTTTTGGAATTGTTTGAGATCATGTGAGATCATAGGATTATTGATGTCAGATTGTTTTTTTGATAAAATTGTTTATGTGAGATCATTATTTTGATAATATTGTTTTAAACATGAAGATTTTAGCAAATGACAAACAATCCAGTGTGATGACTACAATCTCAAACATAAATCTTTCAACAATCTTAGAACTAGTAAAACACGCAACAATCTTGAAAATTGGAAAACAAACATTCACAAAATGCATATGTAGAAGATAAAGCCCCCTCTTTTTTCCCATGAGTTTAGATGTGATTGTATGTCATCATTCAAGCATAAGTTATAAAGGAGGGGTTTGTCCTTATCTTCTCTATAGCGTTATGGTGCTAATGTGTGGGTAACCGTAGATCTTCAAATATTAGTACTGCTTCCAATACACTGTGTGGCTATAATAACTGTAATCGATCGTGAGTTCAAGGAGAGGGGGTGTTTTCAAATCCTCTGCATGTCCAACTTAATGATGTGCTAGTACCTTTACTAGCACCCCCACACCACTTTTAGGAATCCAACGTGAGTGTTGGCACCCATTTTGTGACGTGTGGGTTTGTAAGTGTGCATTGTGTAATTGTAAGCTTTTAATGTCTCCTGAAGCAAGCCCACAATAATAAAACATGAAATATAAATGATATGAATATAAGCAAAATTCATGCAATTATTTATAAAGAGAAGACATTGCTCACCATGAAGACCTCTCTCATTCTTTTCTCACTTTCCTTAATATTAAAATTTAATATTTATTTAAAAGAAAATGGAGAAAAAGTAGGGAGGCGGAGGCTAACCATAAAAGGAAAGTGGAAACAAACCCTAGAAAAGAAGCAAAGGCTAAAACTAAACACGACAATCGTTAGAAAACATGGCATTTCATCATACTGACTAAAAATTGAAACAACAAACAAACCACAATAATTTTTTTCACTGGTAGAAAATAGGACTCTGTCAAGTTTATTAAGTCCAAAAACAAACTAAAGGAGGACGTAAAGAAAAATACTTATTTTTTTGCTGGAAGAACAACATATTCTCCCAGTTTTTAGGGTAAAAGAGTATTTTTGTGAGATATTTTGTGTGGAGGATTCCTCTAATTCATCATTGATGTTTTCTTTTAAAAACATTAAATTTCTATAAAATGGAAAGAATGAAAGAAGATGGATAGATAGATAGAAACCTCGATTGATCGAAAAAACTTGAGATGACAAAAAGGAAAACACAACCTGGACCGGCCTGAAAAACTCCATGGATCCTACGGTTGTGAAAACAACAGAGAACAAAAAAGAAAACATTAAATTGATAAAGCTTAGAGTTGCCACTTGATTTTATTTGTAAAATAAGGAAAAAACAAAGTTCAACATTTAAATCTGTAGCAAAACACAAAAAATCCCTATTATAACTCCATCCAATGGCGGATAAGAAAGGTATGCACAATTTAGAGATTGGATTCAATGATCCTATTAAGGGTTGAAAAGGTATTAGCACCCTCATCTTTACCGATTAATTGTATTCCATCCTTCTTTGTCATCTCGGATGAAAAGAATGAGGATCAAGGTTCTTGTTAGAAAAAGTGGTAGAAAATCGATAAAATAGCATTTTATGTTGGCAGACCTTTGAAAGATCTAGAAGGGGGTGAATACAACTTTTGGTACTTTAAAAATAATTAAACACACAACCAAAGAAGGAGGAGGAAAAAAGAAAGACACTTCAATTTAGAGTGGTTCCAACCTTTGAATCAAAGGTTGTCAGTCCACTACCCAATTGTTTCCAATTGGGATTTTGAAAGTGATTTATTTTATTTACCTAGCAAGGATGTTACAACAAAATACAACCACCTTCCACTCAAAGTATCCTTCACCTTGAAGTAGCTTCAATCTCCTTGAAGCATCCTTCTTGAAGTAACCTCAAGCAACCTTGGAGAAACCTTCACCACCTTGAAGTAGCTCCACCACCTAAAGATAGCCTTCACCTAGAAGTAGCCTCAACCTCCTTTGAAGCAACCTTCTTGAAGTAACCTCAATCACACCTTGGAGCAGCTTTCACTTTGTTGAAGTAGCACCAAGAAACATCCTTTCAATAGTGTCCAACCTAGGAGTAGTCAAGGAGAACAAAGTACAATATAGAAGAAATAGATTGGAAGAAGGGAAATACTTATACAATGAAGTACAATGCTTTGATCCTGTATCAAGTGTTTCGATCTCCTGTCCACTTAAGATGGATGTGGCTATATGTGGTGGCTAGGAGATTGTAGCAATGGGACACATATCTAGAGCACAAGGAAGAAGATAGCAAGTGAATCTTAGCTTTGTTGCTCTCAATAGTGAATGCTCAAGTGTAGCTTGGATGTTTTAGGTGTCCTAAGGCCTCTCCTATTTATAGGAATGGTTTGCAAGTGTCTTGGGATGTTTTCGAGAGTCTATAGAGTGTTCTTAGTGCTTAACTAATTGTTAGGTAGAAAGTAGTTGGGTTGCAACGGCTAAAATATTTGTTTAATGCAAAGTTTCCAGAACTTTTCTCAGTCAAAAATATTATTGACCGGATGACTCTCAGTCCACAATATTGTCAACCAGATGACTATCTGGTTCAGCTGGATATATGTATATTTCTCTCTTGTTCAAACCTATTACAACGTCTATATCTTGGTCCACAATATTGTCGACCGAGAAGGACTTTTTGCAAGGATTTGCAATGTATGTGAGGTCCTATTGATGACTCATATGAACATCAACACTAAGTTTTCATGTGAGTGTAAGATAGGGTTTTGGGTCGATGGATAAAATCTAACACTTGATTTACATGATATCTAAGTACTTGTACATTATATCTTTGTACAAGTATTTACATTTGCGTACAATCATGAAAATACAAACAATTGAGCGTATTTGATCTTCAATTATCCACTTAGTATGATCTCCTTATTTCCTTGAACCCTAAAATACTCAAGTGGCATGTTAGATCCACAAATATGAAATGTTTGTCATCATCAAAACAAAGGGTATGCTAATGTCCAATTTAGCCAACAACTTTTAGGGATGAAGATGGCCTTGGCTTTCCATCATAGTCATAAAGGCCCTAGTTTTTAGGTGTGTTGTGGAACCAATCGCCTTAGGACCTCCCATGATAGAGATCCATCATTGGCGGTTATGACCGAGACGTAGGAAGATTGAGAGAGAGAGATGAGAAATATTTGATAGAGAGAGATATTAGATCTCTAAAACAGTGTGTAGATATAAACAATTACAAATATAATAACAATAGAGTGGACAAAGAAACAATTATTGATATCGTTTTAGTAGAGAAAGCACTTATTGAACTGCCTACCAACGTTAGAATAGCAGTTGTTGTCAAAATAAGATCATCAAAGGAAGGATCTTCTAATCACATGTATAAAAATAAAAGAAGGAGGTGGTTCACTCTCTGGCTTTAGGAGATATGAAAAAGGGACCCAAAATACAATGGGTAAGGGGATTTGTTTATAGTTGGATATTAGGGTGAGGGATAAATGTGGGAAAATGTGAAAAGAGTGAAAAATATGGAAAATGGATTGAAATCCATCATTAGCCAAAGAATTAACATTTAAGCATGAATTTCTATTGAGTGAGCAAAAACAGGGCATCAACAATAATGTATGGTTTTGAGGGAAGGGGTCGAGAAATAAAAATTGTTATAAAAAAAATCTTAGCCAAAAAATTTGTTGTAAAATATTAAAAACATAGATAGGCTATCTAATATATCTTGGCACACACTAATTGTCCAACAACTAGAGCCATATGTTGGTGTATAACACATGGTTCTGAATATGGATCCAAGGTCATTGTTGTTGTTGCCACCTTGTCATTGCAACAACACTTTGTCTTCTCCTTGAAGAAGTAGCTTATCCTCAAGCCTCCTCCCAAGGGCCTTGTTATCTACATCATCCATAGATGTGAAAACTCTTGGTGCACCACCTTGGCCACCAAGAGGGAGTAAAACTCTTGAGTTTTTGATGTACTAGTGTCACTTTCTCTCCTTTAAGATGTCATCTTCAGGATGAGTTTTTCTATCTAGAATTAGACAACTTGTGTCTCAATATGTGCCGAAGTGTGCTTCTCCCCTTAGAATTCCACTCGTTATATAGGAGAGAGAGTCATTGGCTTGGATTTCTAAAATCCAATCATAATCAAACTAGGATCGCCTTGATAGGATACCTAACTGATTGATTGGGTATCCAATACATCGATTGGCATGTACAAAGGAAGTCCATATATGATTGAATCCAGCCAGTCTGATTCCAAATTAATTGAGAAATCGAGTTCTAATTCAACACTAATTGTATCTAGTCAACTGACTGTCTTCCCAGTGGGTCCATTGGTCACCGACCTAAATGGTGAGTAGTCGGTCAGTTGACACTCAATTGATTATCTAATTCAAGTCATCCAGTCGACTGACTAGCTTACTCTATTGATAGATCAGGCAAAAATCAACTTGTGTATTATTCAAAACCATTCTAATCATATATGTGAAAGCGAACATTTATTCCCTTATGTATCCTTATGTGTGTGACCTTATAGGTTCCACATTACGTTGTTAGTTATGCCAGAGACCTCATAAGAAAATAGACATATCTACAGATAAGTCATTACCACCCAAATAATTGGTATAAGTTGAAAATAACTTTCATCTATAAGTGGGCAATATCACATGGCTATATAATACCTTTCTCATAGATATCTAGATTGAAATTGTATCACGGACTTTTCATCCTCTTAACATTCCATCTATATTTCTTAAACCAGAGCATAATATTAAGATTATGCAAGCTCAATATCATATACCGACTCACATGAGCATGGCCATGCATTTCATAGTCTCACTTATAAAGTGGCAAAGATATCACTCCAATGGAGGGAAAATTCCATCTATTTCACTCAATGTAATCCATACGTGTCACAATGTACCCAATCATTATTGATATGACAACCTTTATGCAAAGTCATATGGGGTATTATTAAGTATACAAAAGAACATGTCATCATTGTAGTGAATTTAGGTTCAAGGATATCAATCACCATTATCACATTGAGATATGACTCTCATTTTCAAGACATCAATTCTATTTATCATTCTCAAAGTGGGTCTGTCCAGTGAAAGTTATTCTCTAAGCCCTATTTGATTTGTGTTATTGGTGATGGGATATGATTCTAATCCCATTGAAAATGGAAATACCATGTTATGATTGAATTTCAAATATAAACGAGTGCCAACCTAGTGGTACTTTTAAGTTCTGCAATACCCCCATGTATATGGGTCGTACAAAACCTCAAGCACATCCCAAATCACTGTCCAATCTCTCAATCTCAATTTCTCCCCTTTCTTGTGATATGAATGCAAGATGTTGATTGTCTTCTTTCATTCCTCGTTGCATGAAGCAAGTAAGTGTTCCTTGTTGCATCACATAAGTAAGTTGGTAGTTCTCCTATCTTCTAGTTTTTCTCCTATTTTTCTCTTCAAATGTAATCTTCTACCCTTTTTCATTCATAGGGACTTTGATCTCATGCTGCCATTTTTTCCTGGAAACATGTGTGATGCATTGAGAAAAGTTTCTGATAAATTCATGAAACTAGTACATTTATGGTTCTTATCCTCCCCTTTGTTATCCCCTTGTCATATTTTGTCTTCTAACAAGAATCCAAGTCGTTTCTAACAAATTCATGAAAGTCAAATAGGCTACACAATCTTATTTTCTTAACAAGTGACACTCTAACCTTGATCTCCACAACTTGGATATTTGGCAACGGCTGGGTATTTATTTACATGTGTTAATGTTTGCTTAAGTATACACGCCACATCGATATATGAAAAAAACACTATTGTACAAACAAATACACGACAGATTATTTCTTTATATCAAACAAAATCTATGGCTATAGACATGTTATTTTGTTATATTGATTCCTTTCATTTTTATAATACATAGAATTCCTATTTTTTTAAAATAAATTATGAAATAAAGATAACACTGTTAAAATGCCAAAAAAGCTAAAATGAGTGAATTCTTGTATTTTGTTTTATCCAATAAAGGGTTACTTATTTGTTTTCCATCACATAGTTATATGCTTTTTTAATGTGGATTTCTTTTATTGAAAATAGTATAGTAATTTTGTGGAAAAATCACATGATGGGGAAGTCCCCTTATGTGTGGTTTTTTCTTATTTATCAAAGGGAGGTTCCTCTTTCCTATAAATTGAATAAGGGGGAAGTGTACAAACTCAATACCAAACCTAATGGTCCAATTCAGACCCATATTACAAATAGATCTGGCAAATTAATTAACTAATTAAATGGATTCTCTAATACTCCCACTCAAGTTGGAGATTGGGAGAATCTAAAGTCAGCTTACAAATAGACAGATAGAATAAAGCAAAATAGTAGAAGATAAACCAAGCCCATATAAGAATGCTCCCCCTCAATATAACAACAAATCACTCAAATACTCTCCCTCAAGCAGATAATCTCAAAGTGGACAAGTAGGCATGTAGAAGGAGCTTTTTTTTTTTTAAATGGCCATTCATTCATCCCGTGGCCGAGGGGTTTCGAACTTGAGACCTCTCGGTCTTACATCAGTACTTTTACCATCTGGGTGCCATCTCTTTGGCAGAAGGAGCTTCTTTATCACTGGGAAATGACATATGGAGAAGAAGTAAATAAAAACATGTAGACATCATGATCTTCATCTCAATCTCTCATTAGAAAGAAATAGACCAGAGAGTGCTGAAATACAAGAATCAATAGTCAAGACGTATACAAAGCATGGACAGGAAAAGAGTCAACATCCACAAGGCATAGACAATTCAAAGAGTGCTGGGACACAGTAGTAAAATGTAGACAATGTAGCCGTGTAGAAGATAAGTGCACAAAGTAGAAAGAAGATAAAGGACTCCAAGATGAACAATGATAACTAAAAAAGCATGAAGCTTCATCATATGCTCATAAGTCTCCAACAAAAAAACCTTCATCATCTTCTCTCATCATAAAGTTTCCATCACAACAGTTGACATCACAATCCCCAAAGAGTGTTGGGTCACAATAACACTAGTTGAAAGGCATAGATAAAGAGTCAATGTGAAAACATAGCACAAATAAGTAGAGAGTCAACATGCAAATAAAGCACGAATGGCAGATAGTGCAAAATCACAAAGCAACATATATAATGTGCTAATCATAACACAATTAGCAAGAATGATGTTGTCGGGTAGAAAATCAGTCAACAAATAGCACAAGTGAAGTAGATAACTTTGTAGTAGCAGTCGAGATAGATGATGAAATGAGCCTCATAGGTTATCCTTAAGGAAGGAATATAATAATAGTAGTAGAAGGATCCACGTAGAAGAAAAAGCACCATAACATACTAGCAACAAAAGTAACATGAAGATCCATAGAATAGCAGAACTAAAATCCTCTTCTTCGCTCCTCAATTTCACTCTTTCCTCTACCCATCATCCACTATTCTCTCCCTCATGCAAAGTCAAAAATAATGGTAGAGGTAGTGTTTATGTAGGAAAATATGTGGAGGAGGTAACACACAACTTGAGTCAGTGCGCAACATGACTGAATTATATAGATCTAAATATAGAAATAAATGGACCGTTTACTATTGACTTGAGTGTTATACATTGTCCATATTTTGATAATGACTTAACCATTATGTTCATATGTATCTAATATGTTTGTTTAAGATTGATTTCAGGCTTTAGGTACATGAAAAGGATCAAATTACACAAGCCCTAGCTTGTCCAAGTTCAAGTAAAAGGTAATGCAAATGAGCTTTTTGGGAAATCACTCCAAACAACCTTAGAATAACTTTGTAATCATTTTTATTGATGATATGACTTGTAATAAGATGTGAAAAAAATAGGGACACTTAATTCCAACGTTTGATCCCTCAAAAATCATTTTGAAAAATTTGTCACAACAACCTTATCGGTCGAGTTTGGATCTCGACAGAACAATGATGGATTTTTGGAAATAGATCAATCGACCGAGTTGTACACTCACAAAACTCGACCGATCGACTCACTGACCAAAACAGATTTTGACTCATCGGTCAAGTATCGCAGGACAAACTCGACTGATAGTTTGAAAAATGGCTTTGTTGGCTGGATCTGTCGAGTTATCTTTATTGAAACTCGACCGAATGTACTGTACAAAAAATGTAGAAAAAATGATTCCAATTGTTGAAGAGTTGTTAGAAATGAAAATAGGTTTGTTGCAAGTTGTAAAATGGCTATTTTTTTCTTAAATGATTCCACACTCAAAGAAACACCCCCAACTATAAATAGGACCTTTTGGAGTTCATTCCAAGGTTGCTCATTCATGCTATCCTTGGCCCTTGCTATAGTTGAGTGTGTTGCAATGCTTTGAGCCCCTTTCTCTCTCTCATTTACAAAGAATTTCATGATTATGAGTGAGTTAGGCATGTTGTAAGAGAGATACCTCCATGTTATCTTATAAAGCTCTCATTCCTTCCATCTTCCCAATCTCCTTTCCTAAAGAGCAAAGGATGAAGTGATCTTCTCCGAGTAAAGGAGTTGTTGTTGTTCTTCTTCAAGGTTGAAGAAGGTGTGAAGATCTTCTCCAGGTGAAGGAGAAGGACAAGGCGGAAGATCAAGAAGAGTGGGTAATTCCTTCAAGGCCAAAGACTTGATGCAAGTGTGGGTAAGTCCTTGTGAAGGCTGAAGACATCTTGATCAAGTGGGTAAGTCCTTGTGTAGGTGAAAGACTCTTGTCTTGAATAAGTAAGTCCTTGGATGTATGGTGGTCTTCTTGTATCTCATATAATGAAATATAAGTATATATGGCTTGCAAAGTCCTATAGGTTGACCTCTCTAGGTAGTGGATTGACGGTCTCGTAGTTTGGAGATTGGAACCACTCTAACCACATTGTCCAAGTGTTTGTTTCAATCTCTCTCATCCTTGATACACTTGCTTAGATAGGACTTCAAATTGTTCTGAAGCATTTGGTTTCAATTAATATAATTTGAACACAACTATTCTTGTGAGAATTTTGAAGCTCTATTCACCCCCTCTAGAGCCCTAGATCCAACAACTAGTATCGGAGCTTGGATCTTCTCCAACATATCTCCTAGGAGATGAGAAGATGGGTGAGAACCTACTTGGCTCCCTCAACCTAGAGGGAGGCTTCTCCTTGTGTCCCCTGATCTTCTACGACACCAACTTCCTCTATTGGAAGCACATGATGTAGTTCTACATTCAATGGATGAATTTTGATATGTGGAAGGTGATGATCACACCCTACAAGGAGCCAACCAGAGTTGTATCAACATGGGATGAAGTTGCCCTAAAGAATGCTCAGCTCAATGCCAAAGCAATTAGCATCCTCTATGCAACCCTCTCTCCATCCGAGTTCAACGACATTTCCACATGAAATACAACCTATGAAATATGGGACATGTTGTGCATCACTTATGAAGTCACAAAGCGAGTGAAGGAGGCAAAGATCTACATGTTGAACAACCTCCTAGAGAACTTCAAGATGGGGAAGAAAGAAGGAGCTGTCGAGATGTACTCAAGGTTCAACATCATCATCAACGACTTATCTGCCTTGGGACACACTTTGGATAGAGGAGAAATCAACTCAAAGATCTTGAGATCTCTTCCAAAAAGATGGGAGTCAAAGGTGACCTCCATTGAAGAAGTGAGAAGTCTTGGTGACATTCCAACCAAGGAGCTTATTGGCCATCTACAAGCTCATGAGTTAAGACTTGACAAGTAAGAAGATGAAGCTAAGCAAGAAGAAAAAGAAGCAAGGAAGATCAAAGATAGTACCTTCAAAGCTCAAGTGGAGGCCCTCATCAGTCAACAAAAACTTGCTTGCCAGACCTCTCCCTCCTCCTCAAGTGAAGATGATGGCCCTAGTGAGCATGAAGCCAACTTCTCCAAGGGAAAGCACTTCAAAGGAAAGCAATCTTCCTCTTCCACTCCAAGGTGCTACAAGTGTGGTCGAAAGGGAAACTACAAGAGTGAGTGTCCTAAGGCTAGAAAGTCACACCACAAGGACAAATCCAAGAAGGAGGAAGAGTACAAGAAAGATATAAAATACAAGAGGAAGGACAAGAAGGAGAGGAGACACAAAGACACAAATCATGCACATTGGGAAGGATCATCCTCTAGTGGCTCAAGCTCCGATGAAGATGGAGAGTGCCACCTTGTACCCATGGCCTCTACTAGTAAAGTAATTGGTGAGGTAAGTGAGGTAAGCTTGCATGAGTTAGCTAAAGAAACTCTTGTTGACATGCTTGTTACTACCCACTCTTCTTTTTTCCGAATGCTAATCTAAAAAGAAGAGGTTAGGTAAAATCATTGATGATTTGTATGTCAAACTTGATATTCTTGAGAAAAATGAGAAAATTCATCTTGAGAGCATTGATACATTGCAAGGACAATTTCTTGATCTTGAGATCCAATACAATGGAGTTGAATTAGAGAATGGTGTCTACCTTTAGAACATTGAATCTCTTAAGGAAGACAATCAAAAGTGCCTAAATGAGCTTGAGATACTTAAAACTGAATATGATGAACTTAAGCTTATTGTTGATGCTCGTGGACATGAGAGGGATGTTTATCTCAAAGAAATTCAACTGCTAAAATATGAACATGCTAGGTTTCTTGGTTAAGTAAATGATTTATCTTCTAGACTTATTTTGCCTACTAATGATGTTGCTTCCATTACTCTTGAAAAAGACTCTTATTTGACTAAAGCCCTCTGTTTAGAGGCCAAGCTTGTTCATGGTAGAGATGATCTTGCTAGTTTGTCTTCGATTGTTATATCTCTTACTGATGACAATCATAGACTTACACTACTACAGAACCTACCTTTAGTGTCAGTTATTTAAGGCCTTTAGTGTCGGTTTTTGAGCGACGCCTATGTGGGTGACACTAAAAGGTCACCCATTATGCGTCGGTTTCAGAACCGACACCCAAACTCTTCGCGCGTGACCGAAAACGCGCCATCAGGGGACTATAGGCGTCAATTATTAGATAAGAAACCGACGCCCAAACCCTTCGCGCCACAGAAAGGGCGCCATCTTGGGCGCTATCAGTGTCAGGTATAAGCCAAAAACTGACGAAATATGTCTTTGCGCCAAAAGAATATGTGTCGGTTACATTTAAATAACCGACACTGTAACGTTATGTGTCGGTTGTTTACAATTACCGATGTCTGTTATTGGCGCCAGCTTGGGCACTATCAGTGTCAGTTTTTAGTAAGAAACCGACACCATATATGTTCACGCCACAGGAAATAGGCACCGGTTATATCTAAAAAAACCGACATTATATCATTGTGTGTCGGTTTTTTTACAAATAACCGACGCCTATTGTTTTTTTTATGTCAGTCTGCAGACCTGCTGTGGCTGGTCGCAGGATGAGAAACCTGCAGTTCAGTTAACTGAACTGTAGGTTTTACGACATCCATTGATATCAGCCAACAACAGGCCACAAACCTACAAATTTAACAACAAAAATATTCACACATGTATTTAGAAATACAACCTGCAATTCCATTTTATTTTCACACATTTAGAAACATTCATGTAGCTAGCAATCTGTAGTTCCATTCATTCACATTCACACATGTAGAAACATTCATATAGTAACCAACACTTTCATTCATTTTCACTCAGACACATGTAGAAACATCTAGACATGTAGAAACATTCACACATATTATAATTCAAAAATTCATTTACAAAATCCCCACTATTTGTATGGTTGTTGCCCATTCTTCTCTTACTTCATTTAATTCTCCCATCGTATAGGGATCATGTACATCTGGTAAGTCTGTTCCTGTAGTGGGGTCAGCTTTAAACACCTGTAAAGAGAATGATGTATATATATAATTAATGAGCTATAAATAAGATTGATATATTTCATATTATCTAATGAGACTATATAATACCTGAGCAATACAATCGATGTCCATACAACATGACAGACTAACACATATATAGTACATAACAACAGCATCATCGAATTTACATACAACACTAGCTTAGTACATATATAGTGGGACTTATAAGGTGACGATCCCACCTGGTAAAACAGGTTACCGACAACTACATGTTATGACTGGGAGGTCGTGATTCAGCAACAGTATGCATTAGCAGGAGGACAAACAGATCACCATATGTTTGTCCTCATATGGTGATCTGTTTGTCCTCCTGCTAATGCATACGTTGCTGAATCACGACCTCCCAGTCGTAACATGTAGTCGGTAACCTATTTTAGCAGGTGGTATCGTCACCTTAGTCCCACTATATATGTACTAAGTTAGTGTTGTATGTAAATTCGGTGCTGTTGTTGTTATGCACTATATATGTGTTAGTCTGTCATGTTGTTATATGAATCTGAACCACTTGTATGTGCTGCACTTTATGTATTGTATCTGTATCCTGCTTCTCTTCATTGGGGCTTCTTCCTACATATCCTGCATATCCTGCATAGCTATGTCATGTCCGTCCTGCATAGCCTTCTTCCTATATTTATTTTTCAAAGAGAATACAAACAAAAATTATTAGTGTAGAGTTAGTGAAATACTGATCAATGTCTAGAATTGGAATAGATCAAGAACCTACTCTCAGCATCGCGTATGTAATCTCGGGTGAGATTGGTCCTATAGTTCTTTAGCACCCTCCCACAATGTTTAGCATTTCTATTAACTAGAAGATAATGAAACATCAAATCAGAAAATGATATTGATATTAAAAAAGTAAACATTTAGCTTCAATAAAAAAATATAAACATGCATGCCTCTAAAATTGTGATCTTTTATCAATTAACAATCCTTCATTGTGATCTCCGCGCACATATAAGTCATCATTAGCTTTAATATTTTCTAGATTTGGCAACCCAACTGAGAATGGACTGGAGTCATCATATTTATCATAGTACTCTTCTTCATCTATAGGATCTTCAATGAACTGTCTTTTACCATGAAGAACAACCGACCATTTATCATTTGCAGGATCATCGATATAAAATACTTGTTTCGCCTGTGATGCCAATATGAATGGTTCAGCCTTCTCGCCAATCTTTTCAAAGTTCACTAAAGTGAAACCCAATTCATCCACTATAACTCCTTTGGTGTTATCAACCCAATTACATTTGAAGAGCGGAATTCTGAAATCTATGTAGTCAAATTCCCATATCTCTTCAATGACACCGTAATATGACATTTTAGCTTCATGTGAACTCTTATCCTTTGCACTTGCAAAAAACATAGTCGATGCTTGAAGGGTGACCCCACTATTTTGGACGACACTCTTATCATCTTGGCGCTTTGTGTAATATGTGAATCCATTAATGTCATACCCTTCATAAGACATAACAGTCAACTTTGGTTTAAAGGCGAGGCATTTGATAGTTTCAGTAATATCATCTGGTGTTTGAGATAGTTGATGTAAGACTTTATCTTCAAACCACTTAATAAAAGTCTTGTTATGCTCTCTAGCAAGCCACATTGTATTGGCTCGAGGATATTGTCTTTTGATGAAATTGGTATGTTCCTCGATATAAACGTTCACTTCGTCCATGTTGTGTAAAATATACAAATGACCTTGTTCCAACTGCTCACGGCTGATTACTTTCACACGTGATCCCAAAATTCCTTTGCCAAATAGCTCGTCAATATTCTTGTCATTATCAGGAGTGTCATTACCACTGAGAAAGTCATTGCAGAAATCCATAACCTCTCTCGCCACATAACCTTCAATAATACTCCCTTCAGGCCGATAACGGTTTCGAACATCACCTTTAAAAATGCTCATGTATCGTTCAAAGGGATACATCCAATGCAAGAAAACCGGGCCCAAGATTTTCACTTCCCTAGTCAAGTGGACAACAAGATGTACCATGATATCAAAGAACGAAGGAGGGAAATACATCTCAAGCTGACATAGGGTAACAACCACTTCTCTTTGCAAATTATCGAGAGTCTCAGGGTCAATAACTTTGCTGCAGAGACTGTTGAAAAAGAAACAAAGTCTGGTGATTGCAAACCTTACATGCTTCGGCAATATAGATCGAATTGCCACGGGCAATATTTGTTGCATTAGAGTGTGACAATCATGAGATTTAAGTCCTATCAACTTCAGATCTTTCATTGATACCAATCTACGGATGTTGGATGAGTAACCATGTGGCACCTTAACATTTATCAAGCATTCACAAAAAGCTTTCTTCTCTTTTCTAGACAACGTGTAACATGCGGGAGGTAAGTATGTTCTTTTACTACCCATTTCACGTATTTCTGTTAATTCTGACCTTATTCCCATTTCACGTAGGTCCAGTCTGGATTTTATCTCATCTTTAGTCTTACCTAGTATATTTAACAGAGTACCAATGATGCTATCACAGACATTTTTCTCAACGTGCATTACATGGATACAATGTCTGACTGTCAAAGAACTCCAATAAGGAAGATCCCAAAATATTGACTTCTTCTTGAATGAAGAATTGTCACTCTGTGTAGTACATTGTGATCTCTTACCAAATTCATTGACAAAGTCTTTTATTCTTTCATAAACAACCTCCCCTGGTATAGGTTTAGGTGCACTGCGTTCCTCATTCAATCCATTGAATGCTTTGCACTTCCTACGATACGGATGGAATTTTGGAAGAAACCTTCGATGACCGAGATATACATTCTTACCGCCATGTTTTAGTCTTGTTGAATCAGTGTTCTCTTCACATATAGGACACACTTTAGCTCCTTTGACACTATATCCAGAAAAATTCCCATATGCTGGAAAGTCATTAATAGTGCAAAACAACATAGCATGCAAACGAAATGTCTCTCTTCGTGAAGCATCATAGGTCATCACACCTTCACCCCAGAGTTTCTTTAAGTCATCAATCAGAGGTTCAAGATAAACATCGATGTCATTTCCAGGTTGTTTAGGGCCCGATATCAACAATGACAACATTACGTACTTATTTTTCATACACAGCCAGGGAGGAAGATTGTATATAACAAGCATGACTGGACAAGTGCTATGTTGGCTGCTCAATGTCCCGTACGGATTCATCCCGTCTGTACAAAGCCCAAGTCTTAGATTCCTGACTTCTTCACCAAATTCAGGTACAATACATCAATCTTCTTCCACTGTGGGGAATCAGACGCATGTCGTAGGATCCCATCATTATTTTTCTTAACATCTGCATGCCACCTCAAATTCTTCGCATCTATCGGATTGGAAAACAAGCGTTGAAACCGTGATATTATAGGTAGATACCACATCACCTTGGCAGGAGAACCAGTTTTGGACTCCCCCGAAGTCGTCAATTTATACCGTGACGCACTACATTTTGGACAATCTTTCAAATCTGCATAGTCCTTTTGAAATAATACACAATCATTAGGGCATGCATGTATCTTCTTGGCATCCATTCCCATTGGGCACAACAATTTCTTTACCTGGTATGTTGAGATTGGCAGCTCGTTTCCTTCAGGAAGCATTTCTTTCAACAAAGACAGCAATGACATGAAGCTTTTGTCGCTCCATCTATTGTTAGCTTTCAACTTATACAATCTCAACACAGCGTTAAGCTTCGTAAACTTAGTACAACCTGTGTATAACAACATCTCAACATCATGCACAATGTTTCTAAAAATGGGAGGTGGATCGGTGTTCTCTACCCCACAACTATCCAGCATCACATCAACGATGTCTACTGGAACTGGTTCATTCACATCTACTCATCGTAGGCAATTTCTTCTTCCACACAAGCACTTCTATCGACATCCACTGGTTTCGGGTTTGAAATCTCTCCATGCCAGTGCCATTCTGTATAGCCTTGTATAATCCCGTTGCACATGACATGAGTTTTGATTTCGTCACCCGTGTTGACTTTCAAGTTGTTACCGCAATGTCTACATGGATAGTAGAACCTATCTCCAGGTTGTTTCCTATGTTCCTCGGCAAATTTAATGAACTGGTGAAGACCAGAAATAAACTATGGGGTGTAGCGATTGCGAATGGACATCCATGATCTATCCATTCTATGATCAAAGAGAAAACAAGTATATATTAGGACAAGATTAGGGTCTAGGGTTAACAAATACATGTGATGTCATTATTATATATAATAAATGTGTACCACCTATCCATTCTTGAACACCTAATATCACTAGTAAGTGTATAATGTGTATTGGGTTTTCAAGAAAATTTCGACAGCATTTCCCCGCTGTTCTCCAAGTACATATGTACTTAGAGAACAAACGGGGAAATGCTGCCAAAATTTTCTTGAAAACCCAATACACATTATACACTTACATCCTAAGCGAGATTAGGTGTTCAAGAATAGTCCCAAACTGGGGACTATCCAAGATTTACTCCTAATGAGTAAATCTTGGACGGGTTTCTAGGCCAACAAATAATGTATTGTCATTCTTATACCTAAAATCCTAGTTCTTCAAGTTAGGGTGATTATTGATGTCTTTAAAAGCATGATTGGCAATTTAGGGAAAAGTTCATCATTTACATTTCAAGCATGTCACATGTGTGCATTACAGTTCATCATTAAGCAAGATATAAGCAAGTATGGCATATTAAAATAGACTAAACAATATGAGAAAATAGTAGTGTAATCATACAAATGGGAACATTCATGGGAACACACACTTCGGTTATAAGCATTCATGTAGCAACTTTCAGTTCCATTCATTAATCTCTTTTTACATCCACACATAGGGGTGTACCCCTAAACAATAACTAAACAAAGGGGTTGGTGTACCCCTAAACATGCGCATAATTAAAAAAACTATTAATACAGACAAGTCAAGATAGATAGACAACTAAATACTACACCAACATGGTCCCGCATCAATAACTTCTTTTTGATGATGAAGCTGTGTCACGAAGCTCCTCACTGTATTTAGACAAATCTGAACTGATAGGGGCCTCATATTCAGATTCCTCATAGATGATATCCAATGCCGTGCACTCATACCGCAGTAGATGATCGGGGGTCTCGCAGTTGTTGTTGGTTATCCAAACTTTGATGGAATTATGGCCAATTGGACGGAGAAAAAGCCTGTTGCAACGGACCACATGCATCTCTCCAATCCAATCACGCCAACTGGATTTTGATACAAGATTTCCCGCCAAATCATACTCAACCTCGATAACATGTGAATAATTGCCAAAAGTTATGGTCACTTTACTAGGCATGTAGTGTCTTCCTTTTAGAAAACGCCAATGTTTGGGTATGACCAATTGGTTTAAGGAACGATCATCTAGGATGATGTCCAATTGTTCTTCAATAGGGAACGTTAACATTGACATAGAGGCCCAGTTCATAGTGACTGTTATGGGTGGACAGAGACTGCACAATATTAGTATTAACAAAGTGTAAGTACATATAACGATGTTATATATTTTCAGAAAAAGTTGTATAACATCAGTTAACCTTTTATTGCTTGTCATAACCAACTTTATTGTGGTAGACATGATAGCTTGAAAAGAAGTCTACAAATGTACTTAGAGAACAAACGAGGAAATGCTCCTAATGAGTAAATCTTGGACGGGTTTCTAGGTGCTTACTAAAATAGAACCATTATATGGAACTAATCCTACATTATACACATACTTTTCCTGAGTAAGATAATGTGCACTTCATGGAATTATTAAGATCTGAATATATATAAGTTGTTTCTACCTACTTTTATGGGATTTTATAACATTCGAGTCTTCCATTTATAACATTAAGATCTGAATATATATAAGAATCCCATTTGATACACACGATTGAGAATCTTTCATGATACTAGGAAAATACACTAACTAGATATTCATTTAGGTGTTAGACATCAATATGTGTATGAGCCCTAATTAAAACTGATTCTCATAGGAAGTAAATAAATTAAAAAAAAATGCCCAGCAGTAGGGCGGCACCTTGAGGGAAGACGAGCAGAGGAAGAAGAAGAAGGCAGGGTGGGCAACTTGAGGGAAGAGGAGCAGCGGCCGGAGCAAGTCCTAGCAGCTTCCGGCGGCGAAGAGAGGAGTGGTAGAGAGGGTGGTGAGGCTAGGAGACCTAGCTTCTACCGGAAACGGCAGAGAGGGAGGCCGGTGGGCGGAGAGGGAGGCCGGCGGGCGGGCGGGAACCGACTGCTTCTCGCTCGACGGCGACGAGCGGTGGGCACGGAGGAAGGAGCGGCGGCGACGGAGCACGACGGCGGAGCACGAACGGCAGGGAGCGGCAGCGGCGGCAGGGAACAAGAAATCGCCGGAGCTAGGGAAATCGGGAACGAAATAGGGAAATGGGAAGAATCGTTTGGGCAGGGTGAGCTATTAAGTTGAAAATACGTGTCGGTTATTTAAAAAACCGACAACTAAACCAACCGTGTCAGTTCGTTTGCAACAGCCGACACCTATACTATATTATAGTCGTCAGTTTTTGATTAAACGACAACCGACAACTATTCATATCTCACGAATACCATTTAGTCGTCGATTATTTAGTTATGAACCGACACAATATGTAAAATATTGGAGCCATTTTTTTTGCTGGAATTTTGGGTTTGGCGGTTGAGTTTAGGTGTCGGTTGTTTATTAATTAACCGACACTTAATAAAAGCAGTACCCGTGTCTGGTCGACCTTCATGGGTTGGATGTCAGTTTCGGTTAAAAACCGACATAGTAGGGTTTATGTGTCGGTTTTTGTATACAACTGACACCTTGAAAACCAACTTTATAAGCCATTTCTGTAGTAGTGTTAGAGCCTCTCTACAGAAATTCCTCAAAGGGAAAAACTCCCTAATTGAAATCCTTGACCATTCTACCAAACAAAGTGGTACTATTGGTTTGAGATTTGTAGGGGGAGCATCTAAGGGCAAGAATAAGGCCAAAGGTAAGAAAAAGAGTAAGGAAACTTACATTTTCATTGGAGAGTCTTCTAGCACTAAGAACCCTATGATTTGCTCTCATTGCAAAAGTGATGATCATTATTCTACTTCTTATCCTTACAAGCCTAAGGGGACCAACCCAAAGATGAAATGGGTCCCCAGTCTAACTACATATCCCAAAGTTTGAGTTGGGAACCGACACTCTCTTTTCTTATAGGAAAAAGGAAAATGGATTGTTTATAGTGGCTTCACTAAGCATATGACAGGCGATATAAGCCATTTCAACAATTTCACAAAGAAGAAAGGAGGTTCAATTACTTTTTGGGACAACAAGAAAGGTAAGGTAAAGGGTGAGGGTAATGTAGGTGAATCCTTGTGATTCAAGAATGTTCTCTTTGTAGATGTCCTACATTACAATTTAATAAGTGTAAGTCAATTATGTGATAATGGTTATTACCTTGTACTATTTACCTCTTTTGAATGCTTGCTTCTAGATTCCCTCACCTATCATGTCATATATAAAGGAACTAGAAATGATAATCTTTATGTAATTGTGCTTGACTATATTAAGCCTATTGTTGGTAGATGCCTTTTAGTCAATACGAATGATATTTCTTTTTGGTATTGTCGACTTGGTCATGTAAATATGCATCAATTGAAGAAGTTGAGCAAAAAGGACTTGGTCAAAGGACTTCCCACATTAGATTTTGAAATGGATGATGAATGCCAACCTTGTACCCAAGGAAAGCAAACCAAGTCCTCCTCCAAATACAAAGGAATCCTTAGTACTAAGAGAGATCTTGAACTTCTCCATATTGATCTATTTGGACCTATGAGAACTCAATCGCTTCGTGGTTCTAAGTATTGTTTTGTTATTGTTGATGATTTCTCTCGATATACTTGGACCTTCTTTCTCATTTCCAAAAGTGATACACTTGATGTTTTCTTTATTTTTTATAAATGAGTTGAGAATGAAGCCTCTTGCCGGATCATTTCCATCCGTAGTGATCATGGGGGAGAATTTCAAAATGATCTTTTTGAATGTTTTTGTGAAGAGTCCAGATTTGCACATGACTTCTCTTCACCTTGAACACCTCAAAAAACTGGGGTTGTAGAGAGGAAGAACAAGTCACTATAGAAAATGTCTAGGACCATGCTTTTAGAGTATGAAACTCTAAAGAAGTTTTGGGCCGAAGCTGTTATTACCTCATGTTTTGTGCAAAATCGGGTTTTCACACATTCTTCGTTGAAGAAAACCCCCTATGAGCTATGGCGTGGTAGGAAGCCTTCTATCGAGTATTTTCATATTTTCAGGTGTCCTTGTTTTGTTTTGAACACAAAAGATTCTCTTGACAAGTTTGATCCAAAATCGTGTAAGGCTTTCTTTCTTGGCTATAGCACTACTAGCAAGGCTTATAGAGTGCTTAATGTTGCTCTATCTAAAGTAGAAGAATCTATTAATGTAAAATTTAACGAGACTAACCCCTCTATTCTCAAAGATATTGTTCAAAATGATGATGTTGTAGGTGAGGTAAACTATCTTAAAAGAACTCAACATCACCCAAAAGGGAAAAGAGGTGTCTACTCAAGAAGAAGAGATAGATGAAGAGAAGAAGGATCCCACTACCTGCTTTGCAAAGAATCATCCAAAAGAGCTGATCTTAGGTGACCCTTATGAAAGAGTGAAGACGCGGTATGCATTAAAAAAAGAACAAGAAAACAACGTCTTCATCTCACAACTCAAGCCAAAGAATGTCAAAGAAGCTCTTGGGGATGATGAGTGGATCCTAGCCATGCAAGAAGAATTGGAGCAATTCTAGAAGAACAAAGTGTGAAATCTAGTTCTGAGACCAATTGATAGAAAGATCATTGGAACCAAGTGGGTCTACCACAACAAGCTATATGAAAGCGGCAAGGCATATAGCGGCAAGGTGGTAAGAAACAAAGCAAAGTTAGTGGATCAAGGCTACAATCAGCAAGAAGGTATAGATTTCGATGAAACATATGCACCTATATCTAGACTTGAGTCCATCCCTATGTTGTTTTCTTTTACTAGTTATAAGATCTTTCTTCTTTATCAAATGGATGTTAAAAATGCATTTTTGAATGGTACAATTGAGGAGGAAGTGTATGTTGCCCAACCTCTAAGCTTTGAACATGATAATTTACCTAACCATGTTTATCTATTGCAAAAAGCTCTCTATGGACTCAAACAAGCACCTCATCTTGGTATGAGAAATTAAAGAACTTTTTGTTAGATCATGGGTATATCATGGGCAAAGTAGATTCTACCTTGTTTCTCAAACACACTTCTAACAATTTTCTTATCATTCAAATTTATGTTGATGATATCATCTTTGGCGGAACTAATCTTGATCTTTGTAAGGAGTTTAGTGATCTTATGCAGAGTGAGTTCGAGATGAGCATGATGGGTGAGCTTACATTCTTCCTTGGCTTTCAAATCAAGAAAAATAAAGATGGTAACTTCATCAACCAAGGCAAGTACACAAGTGAGATACTTAAGTGCCTTGGGATGGAGAACACCAAGCCGATGGGAACCCCCATGTCAAACATCGCCAAACTTGATAAAGATGAAGAAGGTGAGAAAGTGGATGAGAAGCTCTATAGAGGTATGATTGGAAGTTTACTTTACTTAACTGCCTCTAGACCTGATATATTCTTTAGTGTTGGCTTGTGTGCTCTCTTTCAATCAAATCTTAAGAAATCACATCTTATAGTTGTTAAGATGATTTTAATGTGCTTAGCCTAAACCCCAAATCTTGGACTATGGTATACCAAGTCAAGGGACTTTACTCGTATAGCTTATAGTGATGCTGATTACACATGATTAAGAAATATATGAGAAGATTGAATCAAAATAATTCCTTTTTTTTAAGTTCGATTTATGTCAGAGGATTCCTTCCTCCTAGGACCGTGCTTGGTGTCTTGTTTTTCCAAGGAACAAAGCACAATGGCTTTATCAACTACCAAGGCTGAATACATTGCAACTGAGAGTTATTGTGCCCATGTTCTATGGATGAAGAAAATTCTCCAAGACTTTAACATTTATTTTGATGCTTCTCCTATCTATTGTGATAATACTAGTACAGTCAATTTATCTTACAATCCTATATTGCATAGTAGATCCAAGCATATAGAGGTTCATTATCACTTTCATTGTGATCACATTGCCAAGAAGGATATTTATATCACACATGTGGACACGAAAAATCAGTTGGCAGACATTTTTACTAAAACTCTAGCTAGAGAGAAATTTAATTTTATTAGATCCGAACTGCTCATAACTATTTTGGATGAATATGATATGCCTTCTAGCTAATTTCTATCTATCCTATATGCTTTTCTCATGTCTTTATCACCCTTTGCTTGCTAAAGTGCTAAAATTTAATGTTCTTTTTTCTTGTTTTTTTGCTTATTTTGGGTATTTTCCACAAACGATGGTTTTAACACTAAACAATACCCAATGATGAGTGATATGTGCCTAAGTATGTTCAAAATGCAAAATGGACTAGAAATATAAATTTTATTAGCACTCAAATGGCTAGAAATTAATATTTCTAAATTTGGAATAGATTTTCTATCGGTCGAGTAACAAACTCGACTGATGGGTGGCCGAGGGCTTTTGTAAAAAGCCATTTAGTTGAAATTCCATCTCATAGAACTCGACCGATGACCAGACTGTAGCAAACTTAAGTATGGCTCAACTGACTTTTCTCCATCTCAACTAGAGAAAAATTGACCGATTCCCTCTCCAACTCCCTCAAGCTCTCAACCCTAGCCCCAACCTTCCATTTCCTAGCCCTATCCAGCCCTTGCTTGACCTTCCTATCTCTCTTACACATCAGCCTTAGGTGTCTGGTCAGTTTTTGGTGGTGTTTCCTTCATTTTTGACCTCTCAATCTCCTTCTTTCCACCTCCATGGCTTCTAATAGGAGAAAGAGAATCACCCCCTTTGGAGCACCATCCTCCTCCTCCAACTCTCACCTCATATCGTTCAATGATACCTTCTTTGTCTCCAATGAAGCTCTAAATCGGTACAACGAGCTCCTTCCTAGGAACCCCTTCCCCTTTTTGTGCCTTGTTTGAGCCTCGTCTGTGTAGACAAAAGGTCATAAATTAGGTATCTGAGTTATTGTATGACCACCACCTATCAGCCCTGAGTGTCAAACGCCAGTACTATGACAACTCCATCACAATCACTAAGGTATTTCATGAATTCTATGCAAATTTGTCATAGAATTATGACACTCTTGTACCGCCGCCAAATACTCTAGTTATTCTTACTTCCACGATTGTCAGTAAGAAGTTCCAAATCTTTGAGGATACCTTGAATATATTTTTCTCTAGTACTGAGGTAAATGACACATGGAGTAAGGATTACCTTGAGTATTTTGACCTCCTAGATCCTGAGGCCTTCTACAAGCAATATGATATCACTCTCCCTGACATACATACATTCTTGAAGAAGCCTTAGTTCCCCCATAGGAAGAATTCCACCCTTCCCTCCTCTACCTTAGACATGAAAAACTGCATTCTCGCTCTGGTAGTCATATGCAATGTTCACCCCAACAAAAATCAAACTAAAATTTTAGAGAATACCACAGTGATTATGTTTTATATCTTAAAGAACATTAGAGTCAAGTGGTCTAGATATGTTATCCACCACATGACCTGCTTTGACTCTGGTAAGAACATCCAAAGTACCCACCCACCCTACCCAACCCTGATCTGTGGTCTTTTTCAATCTGCCACTAGGAAGTCTCTTTTTCATGATCTTCATTACAAACCTACTAGAAAAGGAGTATGTGTTAGTGAGACCAAAATTCAGAAAAGCTCACCTCCATCCTCTTCTACCACACCTAGAGCCTCCACCTCCACCCAGGCACCTCCACCTCCTCAGCCATCCTGACCTGCCCGTGCCTCATTCGATGTGTCAAATGAAGCCCTCATGGGTTACATGATGCATCAACATGCATATAACCTTTAGGTTCATGAGCATATGCATCAATATCTCTGTGCTATCATGTCTACCATGAACCTATCTTGTGCCCATCCTTACCCTACCTACTAGCCCTACCCAGGTGGTGATTATGCATCCCATGCATATAATCACTTTTACCCTGCCCCTCCACCTATTGTACCCTCTGCTGTTGGTGGTTCTACCCCTGGACTACTCCCCCTCCCTCCTAGTCCTATAGCTACCTTGCTTACAGGGCTTGGCACTTCTGCTCCCACTTTTCCTCAAGTCCCAGAGTTGCATGACCTTTGTATGTCTTGGGCTGAGCAGAATGCCATGTGGCCCGATCGTGATTTTGGTCCTTCTTCCGATGAGGAGATGCCAGGCCAAGTCAATGAGGAAGTTGTTGTCACTGATGAGGAGGCATCTAAGGATGATGGCAAGGGTGGTTTAGATGGTTCAACTGATGGCTTTGCTGGTGCATCTAGTGATGGAGGTGAAGTTGTTGTCTCTGCTCCATCTTTAGATGGAGATGATGACTAAGAGCCTGAAGCTTCTGATGATGATGTCGTGGACATCGATAGCCTAGAAATTTAGCTTTTTTAGTTTTTAGTCTTTAGATGCTGATCATATATATCTTTCTAGACTTTTTTTTCTACTAAAACATCTGGGCACCTTGTCTGAGATGTACTATTTCTATCATCATGTTGTTTTCATCATTTTGTCTTGTAGCTACTTTGAGAACATGCTCTTGTGTTGTAATCTTAATCATATGTACCCTTACTCTTTGGTTGACTATATCTCATGAGTTGGTGGTATGCTACCCATATTTTGATTATGACATAACTTGCTTATCTTTATCTCATCTCTGTTTGATACGTGCTATGAGGTTGCATGTATTATCTTGTGGATTAAATGTTTTGGTTGTTCTTGGAGAAGACTTGTTTTGTGCTCTTCTACCCCCTTACTTTTTGATAATGCCAAAAGGGGGAGAGAAGTTCAATGTTTTGAAGCTCAACCATATTGATTTTATTGTCTATGTGATCCTTTCAGTGTAAAAATATATGCTTTATCTTGTGACTTCCTAAAGGACCATATAGTATATATATTATATTGCTTTGCATAAAAAGACTAACTATGCAGCTAAGAGTAAGCATATATTGAGGGGGAGCAATTCACATTGTTAAAATTATGAATCCCCTTGCAATTCACAGGGCTAAGGTATAACTTTACATATCCTTTTCAATATGTTGAAGAATGGTTTGTCATTGTCAAAAAGGGGGAGAATGTTGACTTGAGAGTTATACATTGTCCATATTTTGATAATGACTTAACCATTCCATTCATATGTATCTAATATGTTTGTTTAAGATTGATTTTAGGCTTTAGGTACATGAAAAGGATCAAATTACACAAGCCCTAGCTTGTCCAAGTTCAAGTCAAATGTGCTTTTTGGGAAATCACTCCAAACAAACTTAGAATAACTTTGTAATCATTTTACTGATGATATGACTTGTAACTAAGATGAGAAAAAATTAGGGACACTTAATTCCAACATTTAACCACTCAAAAATCATTTTAAAAAATTTGTCACAGCAACTCTGTCGGTCAAGTTTGGATCTCGACCGACCAGTGATGGATTTTTGGAAATGGATCTATCAGTCGAGTTGTACACTCATAGAACTCGACTGACCGACTCACTGACCAAAACTTATTTTGACTCATCGATCGAGTTTCCTAGGACAAACTTGACCGATAGTTTGAAAATTGGCTTTTTAGGTTAGTGGATCGATCGAGTTATTATTGAAACTCGACCAAATGTACTGTACTGAAAACATAGAAAAAGTGATTCCAACCGTTGGAGAGTTGTTAGAAACGAAAATAGATCTATTACAAGGTTTAAAATGACTATTTTGGTTCTTAAGTGATCCCACACTCAAAGGAACACCCCCATCTAATAAGACCTCTTAGAGTTCATTCCAAGGTTTCTCATTCATGCTATCCTTGGTCCTTGCTACAGTTGAGTGTGTTGCAATCCTTTGAGCCCCTTTCTCTCTCTCATTTACAAAGCACTTCGTGATTATGAGTGAGTTAGGCATGTTGTAAGAGAGCTACCTCCATGTTATCTTGTAAATCTCTCATTCCTTCCATCTTTCCAATCCCCTTTCCCAAAGAGCAAAGGCTGAAGTGATAGAGTTATTTTTATTCTTCAAGGTTGAAGAAGGTGTGAAGATCTGCTCCAGGTGAAGGAGAAAGACAAGGTGGAAGATTCAAGAAGAGTGGGTAATTCCTTCAAGGCCAAAGACTTGATGCAAGTGTGGGTAAGTCCTTGTGAAGGCTGAAGACATCTTGATCGAGTGGGTAAGTCCTTCTGTAGGTGAAAGACTCTTATCTTGAATAGGTAAGTCCTAAGATGTATGGTGGTCTTCTTGTATCTCTTATAATGAAATATAAGTATACATGGGTTGCAAAGTCCTAGAGGTTGACCTCTGTAGGTAGTGGATTGATGGTCTCCTAGTTTGGAGATTAGAACCTCTCTAACCACCTTGTCCAAGTGTTTGTTTCAATCTCTCTCATCCTTGATATGCTTGCTTAGATAGGACTTCAAATTATTCTTAAGCGTTTGGTTTCAATTAATATAATTTGAAGGTCTAACTATTCTTGTAATAATTTTGAAGCTCTATTCACCCCCGTCTAGAGCCCTAGATCCAACATTTACTACATAAAAATGTCAGGAATTGGGATTAGGGCTGGCTATAGCAAAGGGAGAGGGTAGCTATTTGTGGCAACATGTGTTGCGCAAAGTCTTTGACTAGTCAAAGGCCATATATATTGAATTGGATGATGCCTTTAATAAGGAATTTGTATTGACGATCACCAAAATACATTAGACAAACTTTGTTTTAATTGACACCACATTTTTTTGATGAACTAATGATAGTCATTACACTGGCATCACTCGTGCTATTTCTTTTTTCTTTTTTCTTTGTGCAATGTTAGAGGTATTGATGATGGAATTTACTTGAGATAATTGTGAAACCAAACATGAGGCGGTATGTGCGAGACTAATCCAAAATCAAGAAGGGTTGAAGCATAGCTACTGGTGGAGGTAGAATCCATAACAGGGCGGTATACTCATCCATGCTAGTGGTACATGATACATCATCATATGACTTAACTGGTTAGCAAGACTGCATGGACCGATGGGAAGAATTGATTGGAGACTTGATCCTCTTCATAAGTTTTAGAGAAAGCATGACGTTAGACTATTTTCCAACTGGGGATTGTCTTCATGCTTCTAGGTGAGGTGCATAAACATCCCATATATATAGTATGATGCAAAATACACCACATAAGCTAGGATTTCTAGGAAGTACGACACCACAAGACTGTGTGTAGTTCTGCATGTAGATTGAGGAAGAAACACCCAGACAAGACAGACTTGAGGGAGGCATATAAACATTAGTGATGGTGGTTAAGATGAGAGCGCCGACATATGATAAAAAATATTAGATTTCTATGAGAGAAGGAGATATAAGATAAACATGGAGGCCTAGATATTATGCCTAACACACGGCCACCCATAGGTGGAGGCTCTCTCCTTTTCTCCCTAGGTTAGGTGATGCAACCCTTTTTTAGGGCTTCATCTTATGCCATTTTTTACTTTAATCACATCTAAGCACAATATAATGCAAGTTAAACTCCCAATATGAATATTATTTTCAAATGTACTTATGGACGTTCTTAGCATAATTTTCAAGTACTTAGACCATGCTTTAGATGGATGAGAGAGAAGGAAGGAGTTCTAGGGTTCCTCCACTCGTGGAGAGGTCCAAAGAAGGCCCCAAATCTCCCTCAACCTACCCCTAATGGCCAAGGTTTGACATCAAGCAAAGAAGTCAATTAATCAGGAAGATTGAAGTTGATTTTGCTACTGAAGACCCCAGCACGGATGTGGTGCCAAGGAACGACCATGCTAGCCAATGCACAAGTTATAGGGAAATCCCCAAAATTTGCAAGTTACAACTCAACCACCGCGACCATGCCATGAAGCCCCCCAAAATGGCCATGCTACCCAGCACGACCGTGCTATAGATAAAGACAAAACGTGCGTGCTAAAGGGAACAACCTCCCCTTCAACTCCATGACCACAGCCGTGCTACCCAGCACGACCGTTCTACCTAGCCTCCACCATGGCTGTGCTGTGCAGCACGGTCATGCTACTAGCCTCCATTTCACCACTTCAACATGTGATTTTCCACTTTCTTGGAACGATCGTTCCACACCACCACAATCATCCCACCTCTACCCACCACGTCCGTGCTGCCTAACACGACCGTGCTACCACATAAACCTTACCATTTTCTGCATTATTTTTCCAACAATGCCCCTACTTACCCTAGTGGTTCCACCACCACCTATCTATACATGGGTGGCAACCACAACACTAGGTTATCTGCCATTACTCCTCTCCACCCACACTTGAGCATTCATTGCAATCCCTTTGCATTTATGCTCTCTACCCACCATTTCCACCATAGAAACCTAGTTTTCTAGGTTTTCTACCATAACCCCCTTCATTTCCATGCCCATCATCCACCTTAGAGGAAGGAGGTCGCCCTACAGTAGCTAGGAGATGAAGAAGGAGTATCTACTTTGATCTCCATGGAGTCCTATGCCATTCTTCCCCTTTCGTTTATCTGTTCTTCGATTATGTCTAGCTAAGCCCCTAGTGGTGTGCTGTTTGGGGCTAAAATGTGACTTTGATACCATGTTGGGGGAAAATAACTTGTAATAAACATGATTTCATTCTATGATGATTTCCTCTTGCTTCTATCTCATTTCCTTTTTTATTGCATGTGGTTTGTGTTTTTAACATAGATTGCTTGCTTTGATATGCTTGATGTCACTTAGTTTCTAGGAGAAATTGGAATGTATGTGGCAATCTTAGGAATGGCTCCTAGGTCCAATTAGTGGATCCCTAGCGAGTCCCCTTATTTTCCTACATACATGTCCCTCCTCCTACAAGTGACTGTGAGATCTAAGTAGCTAGTGTAAGTGTGATTGGCGCAATTGCCTAGAGCTTCCTAAAGGCTAAATGACAAGTAACATGAGGTGAAACACCCTCATATCCACTCCCATTACTACCCTTGGCTCTTAATTGCCTCAATACCACTTACCCTATAAACCTAGACTTGCCAAGTCTTACTAGAATTACACCTAACCCTAGTTCTCCAACTAGTAGTATATGGTATATTCTAATAACACTTGCCTTGTCGTTTGGTTTGGTACTCTAGATTGAATTGTGGTTATTGCATGCTATGTTGACCTTCCCCCAACTAATATCAAATCAAATTCCCAAACGACCCACCTACCCAATCCATTGCTTGAAAACCACCGTAGCCTTCTTGCTTGTTAATGCCAGCTTAGCTTAATTGCCTTTATTTCCTTTAGCTAATTGCTTAGTCTTGTTACTTAGGGTTAACCTAGAATCTTGCTTGCTCTAGTGCTTAGCTTAGTTCTTAGTTGCTAATTGCCTTGCTAGAGTAGTGTAGACCATCTTGCTCTTGTTTAGTTGATATCTTAATCTAGTTTTTTAGACCTAACTTGCCTAAGATAATCCAATTTTTGGTAATCTAGTTTTCATATTGCCTTTACTTGCCTGCCTGCTTAGTGTAATCAAACCAAAGCCCCTTTTAAACCCTTCAACCCCGATCTCCACTTTAGGAACGCAGCCAACACCAACTAAGCTCTAGTGCCCCCTTTGTCTCTGTGGTTTGAACCCCTTTGCTCGCCTCTCATCTATGCTATAACATGACCCCGCGCGCTTGCGGGAGCATATTTTAGTGTTGTGAGTGAACCTAGTTTGGGGAAACCTATAATTTTTGAAAGATCGTACGTGTGTGCAAAAGCTACACTAAGATTTCTGGCACCATTGCCGGGGATAGAGGCGCTCAACCTAGCTCGTTAGTGTAGCTTAGCCTTTCCTATTGCCCTCATTATTTCTATTCTTTATTCTTTGTTCACTTTTGCATATTGTTATTCAAACTTGGTTTCTTGTTTCTTGCTTGTGTATTGTGCAGGTGACAGCTGTGCATGCACCATATGCATTCTACTTGTACTGACTTGGTGTTATAAAACCCTGAGATAGGTAGGAGGAGATGCCACAGCCGCCACAAGCAACACCAAGCAGCCGACATGGCAGAAAACGAACCTCATGGAAATGCTCAACCGTAGCCCAAACGCCCCCTCTATGAGTATTTCACCCTGGAGAACTACAATTCCCCCATTGCCACCCTTGTTGACCAAATGCTGAGTCAGTAATTCTCCATTCCACCCGCACTTCTTAGACTCCTCCCTACCTACTATGGGATGGAGAATGAAAACCCCTACCATCATACCAACACCTTCCTTGAGACTCGTTCCACCTTCCGCACCCCTGCCATCGATGAATCCATCCAGAGGACTCTCTTTCCTTTCTCCCTAAAAGAAAAGGCAAAGGAACGATACATCTCAAAGCTGGAGCTGGTGACTTGAAGTGTGGTCAAAAATGAGTTTCTCAAAAAGTTCTTTCCAATTTCCAAGCTGATCGAAATGTGAAGGTGTATCACCGCTTTCTCCTAAAAGGAAAATAAACCTTTACACAAGGTCTGGGAAAGGTTCCAGAAGCTCCTGTGTGACTGCCCTCATCACGAGGTACCCTTTGGGATCTGGTCTAAGCTTTCTACATCAGGCTTGAAGAGTTAAGCCATAACAATGCCGAATCATTATGTGGAGGCACATTCATGGAAAAACCACCTGAGGAGTTGTGGCCCTTGCTTGAACACCTTACTGAAAATTATCACCATCAGATTTCTACTAAAGGGGAACAATGTGGCCGGAACTACATCCCTCCACCTCCTCCTATAGGTCTAGCCTGACTGCTGCCAACCCTGACATGATGAAGATGATAGTGGACATGATGAATATGATGAAGAGCCAAGCTGGTGGTTCTTCTAGCCACTCCACCATGGCATTTGAAGCTGAAGAAGAGGAACTTCATGCTTTGTACCCTTTTGGAAACCAAAACAACCAAGGTCCTACATCCAACACTTACACTCCCGAGTGGAGAAACCACCCCAATTTTTCATGGAAACAACAAAATGAGGATGGTCTAGGACAAGGGCAGCCAAGGCCAAGTTATAGCTTGAAATTTGAAGATGAAGTGCTTGGAAGATTGAGAAGTTTGGATGAGGTAAAGAAAGATGTGTCCTGTCATGGGCAGTCCATTAACTGTCTTGAGCAAAAATTGGACCAAATATCACTTTCACTTTCTATGAGGGAGGAAGGAAGACTCCCATATCAACCAATGCCAAATATGAACAATGATGACACCTTCATGGGAAATGCTCAAAATTTATATGATCCACCTTCATATCAAGCACCATCAAACCCCTATGCTCCACCATCTCCTCAAGCTCCTCTCAACTATCAATATGCTCCACCTTCATATCAAGAACCACCAAACCCATATGCTCCACCACCTCCTTAAGCTCTTCTCAACTATCAATATGCTCCACCTCTACCTCACTCATACCAACAACCCCCTCTGCAATATCACCCCATTAACAACAACCACAACCACAACAACAACTGAGTTATAGTTCATCCTTCAAAATCCCAAGTCACCCTACCAAAGACCACCGCCACCTCAACAACCACAGCCAAAGCCACAAGCTTCCTCTTCCTCTACCGGTCAGCATGTGAAGGAGATGACAGTTTTGAGGAGTGGCCAGACTTTAGAGCAGCCCCGTGATACTGTTGTTGATAGTGCAACCAGTGTGGATAGAGGTGATATTGTGATAAGGTAGGTTGATACTAAGATCCAGATTGATAATACTGTGATAGGAACAATATTTGATACTGTGACACCGAGCAGTGATACTGTGATTCTCGTGATACTAGTTGATGATTATGTTGATCCGAGCCGTTTGGGAGCCCAACTTCCCCCATTTCGTGATGCTCTTAAGGAGCCCTATATTGAGAGAAGAAAGAAGAAACATACTGAAGATATCATGAAACCTTAAAACAAGTGAAGATAAACATTCCTTTGCTTGATGCGGTCAAGCAAATCCCTTCCTATGCCAAGTTTTTGAAAGATTTGTACACGTTTAAGAGATAAACAATGGGGAGAACGCCCAAGAACGTCAAGCTCACCGAGAAATGAGCTCAATTATATAGCACACCATGCCGAGAAAGAGGAAAGACCCCAATGCTCCCATCATTTCATGTTACGTTGGAACACACCACACAGACCAAGCCCTTCTAGACTTGGGTTCTAGCATGAACTTGATGCCATATGATATGTTTGCCGAGCTCCAAATGGGACAATTAGGTCCAACTCATAGCACTTTTCAGTTGGTCGACCAATCAGTGAAGATGCCTAGAGGGCGTGTTGATGATGTGCTAGTTAGAATTGATGATGAGACTTCTACTTTTCCCCCCACTGACTTCATTGTGCTAGATATGGAAAAAGATAGAAGAAGAGTACCTATCATCTTGGGGAGGCCATTCTTGGCTATAACTGACACTGTGATCCACGTGAGAACCAAGACCATGTATGTGATATTCATGCACATGAAGATCCGATTGAACATCTTCCAAGTCTTCAGCTACAGCCGAGCTGATAGGTGCCACGAAAGAAGATTGCTATCTTATTGAATGCCTTGATGAGATTGTGGAGGAGTGCCTACCTGCGTGGATTCAGACTGCCACTCAAAGTAGAAGTTTAGAGCCCATTGTCAAGTTCCTCGATGATGATGATGATGATGAGGATGAAGTGAACAAGCTAGACTTGGTAGGATGCAAGCGAGGACCTACCATCAATTTTTGAGCCGTTGAAGAACTCTCTTAAAGAACCTCCAACTCTTGAACTCAAGTCACTCCCTAAAGGGTTGAAGTATGCTTTTATAAGCACAAATGACACCCTCTCGATGATCATTTCATCTATTCTCTCTATGGAATAAGAAGATGCATTGATGAAAGTCCTAAAGAAGAACATTCGGGCCATAGGATGGTCCATTTCTGATTTGAGGGGTATTTACCCCTCCGTTTGTGTGCATAGGATATATTCAAAGGATGATGCAAGGCCAACCTGCCAAATGCAAAGGCGGTTGAACCCAAAATTGAAGGAAGTTGTGACTCAAGAGGTCGTGAAGTTGTTAGATGCTGGGATTATTTATCCAATTTCTGATAGCACATGGGTGAGTCCCATCCAGGTTGTACCAAAGAAGGGTGGGATCACAGTGGCAGAGAATGCTGATGGTGAGATGACGTCTGTTAGAGAATAGTCCAAATGGAGAATGTGTGTAGACTATATAAAGCTCAATGAGAAGACTACAAAGGACCACTATCCTCTTCTGTTTCTTGATTATATTATAGAGAGGTTGGCAGGGCAAAGTTTCTATTGCTTTCTTGATGGATACACCGGGTACTTCCAAATTGTTGTTCATCCTGCAGACTAAGAAAAGATGACATTCACTTGCCCTAGTGGTAATTTTTCTTATCGGAGAATGCCGTTTGGGTTTTGTAATGCCCCTTCCACTTTTCAAAGATGTGTGACCTTGATCTTCGCCGACATGCTTGATTCATCACTTGAAGTGTTCATGGATGATTTCTCAGTTTTGGTAAAACCTTTGATGAGTGTTTGCTCCACTTGGCTGCTATTCTTGAGAGATGCGTCAAGGTTCGCCTCATGCTATCTTGGGAGAAGAGCCATTTCATGGTGCCCGAAGGCATCGTTCTGGGCCACTGGGTTTTAAAAAATGATATTGAGGTTGATAGGGCCAAGGTGGGCCTCATTTCTACTCTCACCATTCCTTATACCGTAAGACATGTCTGGTCTTTCTTGGGACATGCATGTTTCTATCATCGCTTCATCAAGGATTTTAGAAATATCTCGAGAACTCTCTGTCATTTGCTGGAGAAAGATGTTGAATTTCACTTTAATGACAAGTGTGATGAAGCCTTCAACCACTTGAAGGAAAAGCTCATTTCTGCTCCTATAATGCAGCCCCCAAATTTCTCTTTGCCGTTTGAGATCATGACTGATGCATCTGACATGGCAGTTGGGGCTGTGTTGGGCCAAAGAGTTGGCCAGATTTTGTACGCCATCTATTATGCTAGCAAGACTCTAGACAAAACACAAAGAAACTACACGACTACTGAAAAATAGTTGCTTGCGGTAATCTTTTCTCTTGACAACTTTCGATCATATCTTTTGCAAAACAAGGTAATGATATACATGAACCATGTTGCTTTGAAGTATCTCATGGCAAAGAAAGACTCAAAGCCAAGGTTGATCCAGTGGATTTTTTTGCTTCAAGAATTTGATATTGAGATTATGGACAAGAAGGGAGTGGAAAATTCTGCTGCCGACCATATCTCCCGAATTGAAGCACCCTTTGATGATACAAGCTAAATTAAAGAAACAATGCCACATGAATAGCTATTCCTATTCTCTCATCCACTCAAAGGCCATGGTATAAACATATAGCTAATTTCTTAGCTAGTGGAAGTACACCAAGCACATTGACAAGGGAGGAAAGCAAAAGGCTATTTGCTATGGTAAAAAATTATGTTTGGGATGATCCTCACCTATTCAAATATTGCCCTGACTAACTCATTAGGAGATATGTCCCAGAGATGGAGCAGCAAGAAATTCTATCTATGTGCCATTCCAGAGCATGTGGAGGTCATTTTGGTGGGAAACACACAGTTGCCAAGGTTCTCCAAAGTGGAATCTAATGGACCTCCTTGTTTAAAGACTGTCATGAATTTTGCAAGTGCTGCATGAAGTGCCAAAAGGTGGGCACAATCTCAAAGAGGGACATGATGCCTTTATCACATATTTTTGTGGTGGAGGTGTTTGATGTTTGGAGGATTGACTTCATGGGTCCATTCCCTCCCTCCTTCTAATATGTCTACATTTTGGTTGCCATGGATTACGTGTCAAAGTGGATTGAGGTTGTTGCAACAAGAACCAATAATCACAAAGTGGTGTGTGATTTTGTGAAATCACATATCTTCAGCCAGTTCGGTGTGTTGAGAGCTATGATTAGTGATGGTAGAAGTCACTTCATCCATCACACTTTTGAAGGTCTGCTCAAGAAACATGGAGTGAATCATCGTGTGGCTACTCCTTACCACCCCCAAACAAGTGGTCAAGTTGAGTTAGCCAATCGGGAGATAAAGCTCATTCTAGAAAAGACGGTGACACCGGACCGCAAGGATTGGTCACTATGTCTTAATGAGGCTTTGTGGGCTTATAGGATTGCATACAAAGCCCCGATTGGCACCACACCATTCAAGCTTGTTTATGGCAAAAGCTTCCATCTACCAGTTGAGATGCAACATAAGGCATTGTGGGATTTGAAGGCCATGGACTTTGATGGAGAGAATGTCGGGATGAAGAGGAAGTTTTAGGTGAATGAATTAGAGGAGATGCTACATGAAGCTTAGGAAATGTCCAAGTGCTACAAGGAGAGACAAAGTTTCTACATGATAAGATGATCAAGAAAAAATATTTTGAGACCAAAAAATGGGTATGGCTATATAACTTAAGGATGAAGTTCTTTCCTAAAAAACTCTGGTCTAGATGGGAATGGCCTTATCTAATAAAAAAGGTGTATCCATCTGGAGTTGTGTTGATTTGTGAGAAAGAAGGAACAAAAGAATTTATTGTGAATGGTTAAAGGTTGAAAATAGTTGTGGAAATAGGTCCAGACAAAGCCAATCAAAGTTTTGATATCATGATGCTAGTAGAGGAACATCAAATTGATGAGGAGATGTGCTTAAATTCACATGAAAGAGATATTTACTTCAAAGATGCGTTGAAAATACTGAGAGAGTGATCTACTTCAAGAATCAATAAGCCAGGATAAAGGCATAAAATTTGGCGCTAGTGGGAGGCAACCCACCTAGGTTTGGGAATTTTTTCACCCAACCTTCACTTGTTGATACCTTTACTTTGTTTTCACATGATTCCAAGAATACACACACGCACATTTGTGCTTGATAGTTTTGTTTTAGTTTTGATGATTTTTCAGGTGAGACAGGTAAAAGTTGAGAGAGGAGACACATTTTAATACAAAATGATTGATATAACATCAATTCAGTCAATTATAATGATTAGAGAATGAATGATAGAATTATTTGATGAATTTTGAACTTAGAGGACCCAACACGATCGTGCTGCCATGGAACGGCCGTGCTGGCTTTGTGCATTTCAACAGGGAATTTTCAAGTTTTGGGCACGGGCAGCATGACTGTGCTGCCACCACAGCCGTGCTGGCACCCCGCCAGAATGACCGTGCTGGCCAGAACGGCCATGTTGGCCCAGGCCCAGTACTTAAGTTGCTCGATTTTACCCGACCCAACATGACCCAAAGTTCATTCTTGCAACCCAAAACGGCTGTTCCATGCAGAGTGGCGGTTAGGATGACCTCCATTCACCCCCAAATCGCCTCCTCTTACTCCCAAACTCTAGATTTGAGTTCTCCTTGGTCCCCAATCATCTTCCCTAACCTCAAGCTTCATTTTCCACCCTCCATCACCATCTATTTCTCCATCTCCAAGGAAAATCCACCCCTACAACCTGAAAGCACGTTTGGTGTTGTTCTTGCTCATTTTTCACTGAAGATCCTTGTAAAGATGAAGAGCACAGGCAAGACGACCAGGAAGGGGGTAGAGACGACGATGGACATCCTCACCGGAGGCAAAAGCCGCACCAAGCGGACCTCTAATTTGTCACAATAGTCCCACATTGTATCATCACCATCAAATTCAATTTCACAATCACTCCGACGGTCGACATTGACGAGTGTATCATGACACCGATCCTCCTCCAACAGCTACAAGTTGGATCCTATCTATAGCAACCCCGATAAAGAAAAGGAGGAGGAAGAAGAAGAGTTGGAGAATATTGCTGATTTGGTGGACGTCGATGCACTGGCCCGAGAGAGGAGGGCCAAGAAGGCTACTGACGTGTCATCTTCATGACCTCCATGACCGACTCCGACGAGACGCTCCACGTCATCAACACAACCACACACCACTCAATATCCCATTAGGCACCGATTGGTGATTGAGGAAAAGGCTGAAGATGCACCGGTATAGATGGTGCCTTTGAACTTGTACACAAGTTCGGGGTCACACACATATGAGGAGGAGGAGGTAGATGACACAGAGAGTGAGGAGATGGAAGATGAACCAGTGGACTTTTTGTCCAAACTAGAGGAGGACAGGATGAAGTGGGTTGGGAAGCAACCCGAGGAGAGTGCTTATGGGAGAGGAACAACAAGGAAAGTGATCTCAAGACCCTGCCACCCCAAGTTCTTGACAAGGAGGGTGATGCCTACTAGATATGCATGTATGGATACCATGCAAGCTCTAGCGATCAACTATGTGTATCATGACAAAATGAAATGATGCAGGCTCTATAAGATCTTGAATGAGGTTGAAGAAACCTACTTGGAGTTGAGTCATGAGTTCTTTGCAACATTGGAAAAAGTACAATACCAAGGTGAAGATGCCATCAGGTTCAAGTTGAATAGCTGAACACATGTGCTCAAAGTTTCCCAAATCAATGCTATATTTTCCCCCAATCCAGAAATGGCAAAGAATTTCAATGAGGGAAGGCTTGACAAGAATAGGAAGGCAGATTACTCCAAGATGTGGAAAGCTATCACTGGTCAAGCAACTTTTTCTACAGGAAAATCTAAGACCAGCAAGATTTACAATCCCTTCATGAGATGCCTACAAAAGGTCCTAGTAAACACCTTGTTTGGCCGTTATGACAATCAATGTTGTTGTTCACAAAAAGATTTGTATGTGATGGACACAATAGCAAGTAAATGATTTGTAAACATTGGAGCCATGGTGATTGACCACTTGAAGACAATCCCCTCTAAGAGCAAAAATCCATTCATCATGGGGGGGATCACCACAATGGCAAAGGCAGTGGGCTACAATCTAGATGGGCTTACCAAGGTAGAAGGAAGCAAATATGTTGATCTAAACTATCTTGCTAGGTCCCAGATGATCTCCCTCAGAGATAGCAAAATCTTTTATGTTCTAAACGCCGAGTACCCTAGAATCACCTTGGAGCTCCCATACCACGCCACCCTCCTACTCATGGATGTGGGGCCATCAAACAACTTTTCTGAGGTGATAGCACAGTATGAGGAGGATCATCTAAGAGAGGGGTTCATAACACCAAATGTGGACTTACCTGAAGAAGGAGGAGAGATGAATGCACCAGAGAAACAACACATTCTTAAGCAGCCACACCGTACACGACCAAGGTTTGAGGATTTTGATGCGCATCCACCTCCAACAAATGCATACGACATGTCAGTCATTCGTGCACAGTTAGAGGTGATTCAACACACACATCATGCCATGTGGTTAGATCAGCTTCAAATGCATCATCATATCAACCACATGTACCAGTATCAACATGCGCAGGTACAGAGTAACCCCAATGGGGGGAGGATTTCTGGGGAGGACTGTCTGGCTACCAGGAGACATACCCACCTCCACAGACAGACTACTTAGGGCCACTATTACTGACATCCACCTCCGCATTTAGGCCCACCGCAGGACCCCACACTTCCAGAGTAGTGATTTCTACCCTATCATTCCTAAGCTTTAGTTTCATCCTGAACAACATGATTCTAAAGTTTGGGGTGGTAGGGCGGTATGTCCTCTTTCTTAGATTATTTTGTTAATGGCTCACCTGATCTCTATTTAGTTGTTGATTTCTCATTTTAGTATACATTCCTTTTTGCTTGCATCCATGCATACATCTAGTTCAATTTCATGCATTTTTGTGTAATTTTTCAAAATTTTTGCTCTTTTTGCTCCTCCATGTCATGCATTGCTTTTTCATGTAGATTTTGGTAATTTTTGTGTGTTTTTAAGTAGGATTTGCTGCTTTATGTTTTAATTTCCCTAAAAGTTAGGTTTAGATGTGATTAAATGTAAATTGGCACCATTTTGGCCAATTTTGCCCAAATTTGAATTTTTTTGTCTAAAAGCATGTTTTAACTTAATCTCCACTATTTGAAATGAAAATGTTGATCTTCGACAAATGCATGTTGTTTCCTTAGAGTTTATTGCTAAATGGTCTTGATTGTTGACTTTTTACATGTGCATCACTTCTTTCAAGTTTGTGAATGTTTTGGTTGAATTATGAATTGAGCAAGCTATGAATGCTTAAAGCCTATGGAATCACTTAATATAAATGTGAATCTCATGCTGTTCAATCATGTGGTGTGATATTATTTGATGAAGTGTTGGACTAGTTGTCATACAGGAAATCTTATGTTGAGGACTACACTAATGACCCCCTTTGACCCAACTCTTCTCTCACCATCTTCATACCCCACCGCCTCACGAAAGGATGCCTTAGTGCACATATTTAGCCTTGGCCACCTTCAAAAGTTTGGGGGTGGCTATATCTATATCTCCCCGCTTCACTCTAACCATCATATGCCCTACATACTCCAAGGGCAAAAGAAAAGAAAAGAAGAAAACAAAAAGCAAAAAGAAAATAAAAAGATTCTCCTGTTTAAGAGCATCTAAATAAAGAAAAGATGAGTGTGCAAAAGCACTCCAAAAATCTTACCGTAATCCTTTCTTCCATTTTCATACCTATTGAGCTAGAAAACATCAAATCTAGCTCACTTTACCCTTTCTATAGCCATATGGGTCATTTGGTGTGGTTTGAGGTATAAAATTGAATGCATGAAAGTGAAACAACACTCCTAGTCATCTTTGATAAATGCCAACATGAAACAGTTTACTCAGAATGATATGAAGGACATATGGAAAGCTCGTGTATTCTATACTTTATATTTGAAGTTTGTATGCTCAATGCTCATTTCATGATTGGTATGTGAAAGAGGAGAGGAGAGAGGTGGAACACATGCACTTAGTCACTTCCAAGACCATTTAGTCAATAATCATCTGTTGCTATGCATTTGTCATTCTTGTTTATTGAAAGAAAATTGAAGAGAGAGATTAAGTCAGAGCATACTTGAGGACAAGTATGTTTTAAGTTTGGGGTGGTGATGCAGCCCTATTTTAGGGCTTCATCTTGTGCCATTTTGTACTTTAATTTCATCTAAACATAGTATAATGCAAGTTAAACTCCCCAATATGAATATTATTGTCAAATGCACTTATGGACATTCTTTGCATAATTTTCAGGTACTTGGGCCATGATTTGGATGGATGAGAGAGAAGGAAGGAGTTCTAGGGTTCCTCCACTAATGGAGGGGTCTAAAGAAGGCCCCAAATCTCCCTCAACCTACCCCTAATGGCCAAGGTTTGACATCAAGCAAAGAAGTCCATTGATTAGCAAGATTGAAGTTGATTTTGCTACTGAAGACCCCAGCATGGCTGTGGTGCCAAGGAATGGCCGTGCTGGCTAATGCACAAGCGAGATCTAGACTAATTATAGTATGTAAAATTCAGTTTTGGCATTAGTTTTTTCTTTTGGGGTTGTTTTTTTTACTTTAAGTTATATTCTCTCTCCTAGATAAAACTTGGATAGATAAGATTGTTCAATTACTGAGGAAATTCACACATAGACAAATTATGGTTTGTAGAATACAATTTTTGGATTTGTTTTGACTATTGGAGTCATTCAATCATTCATTTAATATTTTTGTCCTTATCTCATATTTTATTTTTAAATAAAATTAGGATTGTATTATTGTTCAAATGATATGAAACTTGGCTCCCAAGCTAACAAAAACCAAGGAACATGATTTTCACATTAGATTTGATATTTGAAGTTTCCATTTCAGAGTTGTATTAGAATTGGAGTCTTGGGATCATCATCATTATAATATTAAAACATTACATCAATATTTATACATTATTTGGAGTTCTATTATCTTTACATTGTTACCACAAAAGTTTCCTTATATTATATACACGAGTTTCCATGTTTTACATATTTAAAATATTTAGTCCATTAATTCAATATTTGTTTAGATAATGGTACATCATTCATATTTGTGGACATGGAAAAAATCACATTATTATTCCTATTCATATATTAAGCAAATTATACCTATTGTTAAACATATGTTATCCATTATACGAATATTAGTTATCAAAGGAAACATTTGACATATTTTATGAACTTACTTACATGTTAGCACATATACATGTTAATATATCACTTAATATGTTTTATTTATTTTTGGACCTATGTAAGTTATGGGTTATCATTAAGTTACTCATGTTATATGCATTAACAATGTTCCTTAACGTGTAACTCTATCCTTGTAGGGTTAAATATAAAGAACAAAGCATTCTAATATCCTAATAATGGGAATATGATTTCTAGAGTCAAGATGCAATGTTTGGGTAGGTTACAACACTCCATCCTCTCAGAGGATTTCGTCCCCAAAATCCAACCATCATTATATTACCAACCAACTTCCCTCCACCCCTTGAAAGGTTTAACCTAATAATCTAAGCGAAGAAACATCACAATATTAGGGTTACTTATTTATATTTTAGTTGTGAATATTTTAGGGGTTTATGTTGTTCATAGATCATGCATCTGACTAACAAGTAATACCCACCTAGGGTTGAGTTTATGTCTTCATTTTACTAATCCAACAACCCAAAGGTCCACATCATCTTCCAAAAACTCATGGAATATAAAGAGTAGGTCAACCAAACCTTTCTCACAAGACACATCTTCCTAGTCATCACTCCAAACACTAGACATAGGGTTTAGGATATCTATTCCAAGTAATTATAGGGTTTCTATATCAAACTTCATGCTTGTCATTCTTGTCACTCAATTCATAGAAACAGCCATAAATCCATGAAAATGTCTTCTGTACATAAAATAGTATAATGGAAAATAATTTTTGACAATGAAATCTGTTCGACATAAAACAAAAGATAGACCCAAAATCAACCACGGGAACCAAACCCCAAGGTATTCTATATATCATCTCCTTATCAACTACTTTCTCATTCCCATGCCAAACTCCACCTTAAATTTAAATCTTAATATCTAAAGAGATATGCCACCTCAAACTATAATGTAGCGTAAAAACACCTAAATCCTCATCATATGAGGTTGCTACTCATGATTCTAAATTGACCTTTTGTTATCTCATGAATAACATAGGTCAAATCTAGGAAAAACATCTCACTTACAGGGTTTCTATGTAGGGAAGGGGTTCTATAAGGAACCTATGAGGTAAGATAGGAATCCTAAGGAAGATACAATTGAAATAGTCAAATTTTGACTACCGTGGATTTGATACCATCTTGTAAGGAGTGGGACCCGAGAAGGTATGCACTCCCTACTTAATTTTAGGAATAAATCCATGTATTCCAAACATACTAACAAGCATGTTAGAATTGGTTTAAATTTTTTAATTCTTAAATGATGATATAAAATAATCAAAGTACAACAGTTGAATATTATTTCATGACTGTTCAATCTATCAAGGTTACAAATTATTCTCCCACTTGGTATTTACATGAAAGCAACAACATCATGATCTAAGTAGAGGGATATCTAACTATCTCAAATTTATCTCCCAAGCATCAAATCCTTAAGCTAGGTACATGTCACCACGTCAAGTCTTCCAAGTCCTACACCTGGGGTTGGAAGGATACCCCACAAGAGAAGACAAAAATGGAAACTGTCAGCATAAAAACCGGTACGTGCATGTTAATAGGAAATTAAACAACATTATGAAATAATGACATCAAATATAACAAGTTCTCCCATAAAAGAGGAAGTATCATCCAAGTGGATATCAAGAGAAAGAGAGTTAAACAACCAATATAAAGGATATCATTAATAGAAACAATTCTTACCATATCAAAACATTTTTAAATCATAGTAAGTGCATGTAAAAAAAGTTAGACTACTTTTATTTATGTAGGGTCGAGACCCATAAAATCTCAAGCATAAATCGGGTGGAAAGGCGTACACTGGGCGGAAAGGCGTGCCCAATATATATAATACGAGTGGAAAGGAGCACTCGGGGAGGAAAGGCCCACCCAAATATTATGGTAGTATATATATACATGCTACTATAATCAAACATAGTCTATTTACACACATAAAAAATATAAAAGCAAGAATAAGTCTAGTCAATATGAAATAACATGATATTAACATCCAACAGTTATATGTGGGGTTAGAAGACTCATAAACAAATATCCAATCATGTCCACAAAAAGGTACAATATTATACCATAAAGTCCACTACAAGAGGGCTACGTAATCAAACAATCAAATCAAGGTCCAATAAGAATATCCAACAAAAGATTCATATCATCTCATTCACATGAAGAAAGACTCTCAAAGGAGAGAAAGAAAAGTGTTTAGGGTATTGTGTCCCAAAGGACTAATAGAGAGAGTACATAAAGGTGATTGCTCAATATGAAAAATAGGGATGCAACATACCTCACATGAAGTCTACATATGTTCAGGGTCAAAATCCTAATTCCATCTCAGTACCTAGCAACCTATTAAAGGCATATATGAGATTAGGGTTAGGTTTACATTCATTATATAACCCTAAAATTTCCTTTTCATTATTAGTGAATTAAGTCTTAAAAACTATATTGTTTTATAGATAATATTTTTCTGAGTTCATAATATATATATTTAGTTATGACTTACTGATTATAAGATATGAATTTCAAAATTTCTAACAAATTAGATGAATCTATAAAAATCATGTATTTATTAGAATGTAATTAGGTGATGAAAATGGTACCATTAGGTAGAGAAAAATCATATGATTCTGAACATATTTTTTCATTTTTCCAACTTTGTATAAATTAGTTATGGTTTTTACAAATTTAAGCGAATAAAAAACTCAAGAAAAGCCACGTCAATTAATAAACTGAAATCCTAGATCTATCCATCTACCATGGACCAATAAATTGCACAACATTGAAGTATTAAAAGACGATTTTGCCCATGGAATTACGTCACATAAAAACACTAAACCAAAGGGTAGTGAAGTAAAGCACCAACAACCTTTGTTGCATCATGGCGACAACTTCGCGCCTGGTGATGGAGGGAAAAGACAAGGATCAAGACTATGTCTCCTGCTATGATCTAGCTGAGAAGATGGCACTGTTGAGTTCTTGGCATCAGCCCAAACTCATCGAGCCTAAACACACAATGTCAAGATAGTTAGAGACTTAGAAATCTCCCTGCTACCATGGGAAGAAATCAAAAGAATATCAAAGGTGGAGAAAATTGAAAAATAGATGAGTAAGTTGTGCACCACTGTTGGAAAACCATAAAGCGGATTCAAATGAGGGTCTTTAATAGGAAACAATGTCAAAAGCACTAGAACTCATCTATGAGATCTACAACATAACAAACAAGGATTCAAAATTGGGGACTTGGTACTCACCACATCTCTTATCACAATGTCATCCTGCAAGGATCCATGGTGATCCAAGGAGATGACTCCAGATATTGATATGGAATTTGGGAATAGAATCCTCACCGAGAACCTAGAGAGTCTTGATGACTCACATCAAGTAGAAGTGATATACTAGGGAGACGATGGTTCCAAACCAGTATCGCAAAAAGGCTTAAGGGGGCCTAGCGGAGGTACCACGAGTGTTATATAGTGGTCATAAGACAAATTGATGTTAGGAAATGGGAAAGGGGGAAAAAACAAGGCACAAATAGTGGAAACCAAGAGAATCTCGACGATGTGGGGTATAGAGAATGAAACCCTAGAAGATTCAGGGTCAGGTAATCCGAAAAAGGAAAAGAAAATTAGAGGCGATGGAATTGGAAGTAAAGGTCGTCGATAGAGAGAGTAATCTAAGAAAATAGAATCGGTAAAGTTGTTGGTTCCCATTCATAGAAAGAAGGGACAGAGTAGAGGTAGGAGAGAAGGTAGGGATCACATGATTCACTATCGAATGGTCAAAAAAGAAATCATTATTTAACAAAGATGAAAACACATGTGACACATCAATGCATGTAACACACATTAGTCCGCAAAACAATAGGAAAAGTAGGTTCTAATTTGTGTGACAGATAATAAACCAATTTTTTTAGGAAAAGATTTCATAGATTAAATACTTGGATAATTAGGCATTTAAACTTCTCTTCTCATTTCAAATTTATTTGAGGGCTTAAACATGATCCAATTAATATGAAAATTGATTCCTAGAATAATTATAGCATGAAAACTTTGTTTTTGGCATTAGTTTGCCCTTTTGGGTTCGTCTATTATTTTAACTTCTATTTTTGACTTTAAGTTATATTATCTCTCCTAAATAAAATATAGATAGATAATATTATTCAATTAACAAGAAAATTCACAAATAGACTAGTTTCTGTATATAGAATATGATTTTGGTATTTGTTTACACTTTTGAAGACATTTAATAATTTATTTAATATTATTGGCTATATCTCATATTCTCTCTTCCAAATGAAATTAGTGTAGTATTATTGTTAAAATAATATAAAACTTGTAACCCAATCTAATTAGGACTTAAGCAACACAATTTTCACATTACATTTGGGCTTTGAAGTTTCCATTTAGGAGTTGTACTAAAATTACAGTTTTTGGATCATTATCAATATTGTTATAACATTACATCATTATTTATTATTTGGAGTTCTATTATTTTCACATTGTTACCACAAGTGTTTTGTTATATTATTATCCACAGACTTCCCAATTTTACTTATTTAACATATTAAGTCCAGCAATTCAATATTTTTTAGATAATGGTACATTATTCATATTGATGGACATGGAAAACTCACATTGTTATTCCTATTCATATGTTAACCACATTATACCTATTATTAAAAATATGCTAGGCACTATGTGAATATTAGTTATCAAAGGAAATATGTGACATATGTTATGAACATACATGTTAGCACATATACATGTTAATATGCCACTTATTATGTTATATTTATTTCAGACCTATATATGTTATGGGTTACCATTAAGTTACTCATGTTATATGCATTAGCAATGTTCATTAAGGTGTAAATTTATCCTTATTTTGTCAAATCTAAACAACCAAATATTCTAATCTCCTAATCATGGGAATATGATTTTTAGGGTGAAGATGTTAGGTTTAGGTATGTTACAGATACAATAGTATATCATGGACTATGACCTCCCATTTCTCATTATGATCTTAATGTTCAAGACATGGTGAGAAGACCCTACTTGTGAAGGGGACCTTATAAACCTAGTGAACATATCTTTCCATGGGCATAATATGGATCTAGGTGATCATGTTATCAAAAAATCTGGTCTAATAAACACTATAATTGTCTTGAGTATAGCATGGCTAAAGATACAAGATTTTGACTTTATTGTTATGGTTGTTTATCACATCTTGAAAATCCAACATTCATTTCAAATGAATTTTAATATTGGAAGGATATGAATTGGGAGTCAAATTGGATTTCCATGTAGCCCCCATAATACTTTGAAAGGACAATATAAGGCATTTAGGAATGATAGTCATCGTATAAAAGTTGTTTTGCTAGACATTCAGAGTAAGAACAGAGTGAATGCCATTTGTATTTACAGTCGACAATTGATTGCATATGGTTTCTCTTAAGCCAAGACCTAGCCTTTTTTTGGACATGATGAGTCTAAAACTTCATTCAATCAACGTAATTTTTTTGAGATTCTTATCTAGCTTGTGGATCATACATATGATATATATTTTTAGATAGCGGTCTTGGTAAAACTTACAAATCTAAGTATACAAAAAGATATAATTAGTGTAATTTATAGCTTAATCTCTAAGGAGATCATTGCCGATCTTTGTAATGCGGATACTTTGTTTGTCCTTCTAGTTGATGACTATTGTGATATATTGATGAAAATCGATAGAGATGGTAATTTGATATGTTGATTATAGAGTAGTGATTGTGGAGATATTTCTTGTTCTTCTACATGTTATTGATACTAGTGCCCAATCATTGATGATTATTCTTGACGATTTGTTTTCTAAATTTGGATTCGATATTTAAAATCTGGAAGTATAATGGCATGGTCACTCAGAAAGTATGAAAGTTGAATTATGGGTTAAAAGATCTCATTCTAAAGGATAATCCTTCTACATTTTATGCTCACTATTTTCCCATCAGTTGCAATTGATACTTTTGGAGTTACAAAGAATCATTTGCAGATTGTTTGGAAGACTGGTCCAACTGTTAAAAAATAAAAATTGGTAAGAATACATAATAGCAATAACGTAACATATCAACTATACAATCACTTACATTTGAATGTAAATCGGGTTGTTTTATCTTTTTATAAGCATCAATAAGAATCTGTTTTATCTGTTCAAAATTCTTGTTAGATAATTTTGCGAAGTCGGCAAATCCCCGACAAAATTGAAGAATATCTTCAGATCTAGAGCTTGCATTGTGCGAATTTTGCTTTGGGTCTGGCTTTGATTCGTCATAAAAACAAGTTATGTCTTTCCTATACCGATCAAGTATGTATTGATTTGAAACTTTTTCAAACTTTAAAATACGAATCATAACATATAACATGTGACGACGTAGGATGCCGCTAGATTCAAAATATTTACATGCGCAATTCATGTTTTGGGATGAATATTCATGCATGACGATAAAATGTCTTTTGAACATTTTCGATTCATTCAGAGATATAACAATGCTGCAATGCTCTATAGCATTGTAATTGGCATTGACACCGTCATCAAAAAGGACTTTAGTGTCACATGAAATCATACCAGAAAGTTAATCCTGAAATTTCTTAAATAAGGAAATTGTGTAAAGATCTCTGAACTGGAATTCGATCATATATGATGTCTTTGCGGGTGCTGCTTTATGCATGGATTCATACTCGACCAATCTCTCTTTTTAATATTTAGAGCACACGACAAGCTCATATTGGTACCAAATTGCTTCAATGATGTACGAGAATTCACATATCTAAAAAAATGCATTCATAGATTCACTGCGTTGTGTAGTGGTCATATCAGCCAAAAATATTTATCAACATAGGCGGGAACCCACATTTCTCTTAGTTGATACATTCTATTGAGCCATCCATCCTCATTGACATTACACTTTTGTACAACCTTGAACCAATTAGATTCGAACTCGTTTACTGTAATACTATCATATACAACACGCCTGATCATAAAAGAAGTATACGAATCCTTACCAAGCTTATCAGGTAGTTTCCTCATTATATGCCACAAACAAAGACAATGACGAGTATTAGGAAAAACAATTTTGACTGCGTTCATTATATGTTGGGCCTGATCTATTATTATACCATTAGGAGGGGCACCTGTTCAATTGGGATAAGCAATATGTTAACATTGGTATGGTATGATAAATAGTACTAAATAGTATTAAGCATAGTACTAAAATTTCAATTAAATAGTGTCAAATATTTGATCCATGATTGGAAAATCCAAACATAACAATATTAAATAGTGTTAAACATAATACTAAAAGCTCTACAAAACGTTGTTGAATATTTGTAGCGATGACTTACCATACATTTGAGCCATGTTTTAAAAAATACAGACTTAACATTACTAAATAGTATTAAATATAATACTAAAATATCTAGTAAACAGTGTTGAATATTTTTAGTGATGACTTATCCATACATTTGAGCCATGTCTGGAAAAGCCAGATATAATTTTCAGTGGTTTCTTCACATAGAAGACCACAGCTGAGAAGAATGCTTTGATAATGGTGATTGACATCAACAAATGGAGCAAAAAGCATTTCATAACGATTAGTCAAGTATGTAGTATCAAATGTGATTACATCACCAAAATATTGTAAGTATGTATGGATCTTGAATCGGCCCAAAATACATTTCAAAGAACACCATCATCATTTAAGTCCATAACATAGAAAAAAATTGGATTTTGGTCTGCATATTAATAAAATATTCTTGAATAGCTTTTGCATCACCTTTATCAAGATTTAGACATCTAGATATAGAAACATAGTTTCTGACATCCCTCTCAGTACATGGTAAATTGTCGTATCCTCCTGCCTCAACAACAAAACTTGACATAGATTTTGCAGCACTGATACCTGTAATGATTAGTATTGTTAGTATAAAAAATTGGTATTGTCTAATGATATAATAAGTAAACATAATACAAATAGTGTGCCAGCACGATCATTTAGATCAATCCTCCTCGCAATGTCTTCCAGGATCTTTCTTTTTGAAGGCAACAATCTCAGAACGCTTGGTTCTAAAAGGGGATGATTGTGTTGTTCTTGAAAAGATGTAATAACAAACTAATCGCTATATATGTCGTGGCAAAATCGAATATGGGCAACACATTTGGTCTTAGCAGTTGGACGACGACGATACATAGTCGTATTTGTAGTTTTGGGAGGTCTACCAGCTTTAGGGCATGGCAGGGTTAATCTCACAATAGAATTTGTGCACTGATTTTTTGTAGAATGTGTTGTTTATACTCCAAAACCGCAAGCATTAGCATACGCGACATAAAATGACCTGGCTTCTTCAATGGAATCAAATACCATGCCAAGTTTTGATTTTTCAACTCGGTCATCAATACTTGGAATGACAAGTTTAGAGAAATTTATATTTTGCGAAATGGATACATCTGGGTTAGTTGGGGAGTCGAATATATCTTCCTGATTGCAATTAAGTGATACATTAAGATAGATGTCGTCTATTGGCAAATGCAACGTTATAACAGTACACAATTACACACTATTTCTGCAATTAAAAGTATAGTTTACTAATTTATAGGTACTATTCTAATTAAAAAAAGGTATATGGCCTCAATTCGCCAATTTTAATGAAGAATTTCGATACACCATATTTATATGCGCATATGTACCAATTCACAACAAAATAGTACCAATTTATTAACCAATCATTTATTGACTAAGTTATTTTCATTTAGCAATATTGTTGGAGCAGATATGGAGCAGATTATTGAACTATGGTTACAATAAGTTAGAAAGGTTATTAACATTTAATCGGTAGATTGGATTACCTCTCTTGCTGTGTAAATTCACAAATGCTGGAAATAAATGAGAGGATCAGTAAGAATCTACGGTTGATGATGTTACTCTCAAAGGCTAACCTTTAATAAGCAATTAACAGAGACTCTTGCTGAATGAAGATATATTATTCGATCACTGATTGGTTTATGAATTGTTATTGTTTAGGCTGTAAATTGGTACAAATGTAATATAAAAATGGTGTTATTAGTTTACATGAAGGGTTGCTACTAAAAACGTAAATGAATACTAACCTTTAAACAGTAGAATGGATAACCTCGAATGCTAACCTTCAAGCATCAATTAAAATCGCAAATGCTGGATGATGTTACTCTCGAATGCTATCCTTCAAGCAGCAATTAGCAGAACAGAAATGAGCAAATAAGACTTCTTACTCGAGAGGCAATTGAGTATATATAGGATACGAAAATGGAGGGAATATATTGAAAATTCAAATAAAAAATGGCGCACAATGTGGATTTTTTTTGAGCAATCCGAACATCTTCATTACTGAAAAGCCATACGGCATCTACACATAGGAAAAGTGATTCTGGAAGTACATACAACCAAGAGCGGGCCTATCCGATCCCCAAAACTCATATTGGAATGATAATAGAACGTTTTTGCATTGATCTCTTTTCCACTAGGCTGACATACACAACTTTTCATAAGAGATTCCTTCAACTTGAGCATAGATTGGAGATGATAAACCTGCAAATGAAAAATATACATACCAGTATTTTCTGCCACATGCAGAGCCATAGACCCAGTAGTGATTCCGAACAGAAGAAATCGAGGCCAGCAAGAGCCAAGACTCATAGCTCCCAAACAGAGAGAACAACAACGCCGACAAACAGCGACAACAACGCCGACGAGCAGCGAGAAACGGGCAGAAGAGCCTGCCGCAAAGCAAAACAAGAAAAAAACTAAAAGGAAGAAAACCTAGAAACCGTAAGGAAAGGAAGAGAGAAGAAGAAAGCAGCCCGGTGTTGTGGAGATAAAGAACGGAGGTTTCCACACTATTGTCTGAAGGGCTCCAGAACCACAGGATGGTGCTGGCACTAGCCCTACCCCTTCGTCGTGGTCACCACGCCGGTCCACCACCGAAATACCAAGTCCCGACTCGAAATCTGGAAACGAGACCTTCAATGGAGAAGGGGCCGCAGAGAAAACAGCGTCAAAGCACCACTGCAGTTAGATCCTGTTGGCACCTGACGATTAAGAGCCCAGGGGGAGCGGGCTAGTGCACACCGGCGGCAAGCGCCCCTCCCCCGAGGTGCCGCTGCGCTCCCGAGCCCTAGCCGCCTATCGGAATCGCTGCGCTCCCCTCGGCTTTTTCCGTTTTATGATGTGTTTGTTAAGGTTTCATTCTGCACAATGTGGATTATATAGCTGAATGGTGCTAGAATATGAACATGCATAAAATTTGAATTTTATATAGCTGCTTTGATTGGTCAGCAAACCTGTTAATTGCTGCTAAAGCATGGATTAATGCGGTTGCATGGTTTGCATGTAGCAGATCGCGTGTATTGGTCCCAATAGATCCGGCGCACAACAACAATCATCGGCAGCGCCAGACGACTCTTCCACTTCTTGCGCAGCACAGTCTGTCCGCACAGTGCGGATTGTTGCATCTGCGCGATTTTCCGAGGTGGGGGTGGAGATGGTGGTGGAAGAGGTGTTGTGGGAAGAATTTTCCTTGTTGTAATAGGCTCCGAGACGTCCACGAGTCCATTAGCCACTCCTCCGTTTCAGGCAGCTGCTGCTCTGTCTCAGATGCACTCTCTGTGTCGACGAATGCAACGCTACCGTTGCTATTGCATGTCGCCGAGAACCTTCCATCGGTGGGTGCGGCGGCGGAATAGGAGACCGCCAGAAGTAGAGTGGCTACGATCACTGCGAGGATAGATAGTCGGATTTTCATGGCTATACCTAACCAGTCGACAGAAAGAACCACGCTGTGTGAGTGGGCTGAACTAGTGCACTGGCTGTGAGAAAGCACGGAGCGTCCGAGTGTTTTATAAAAAATGCTAGGTGCTGAACTACTGAATGGTGGACTACGTACATAGGGCATGTTTGGTTTATGGGATTCCACTGGATTCCATGAAATGCAGAATTTACTTGATCCCAGTAAAAGTAATTGCTGCTTTTTACGTATCCAGCAATGCAGATATTTACGTTTGGTTCAGCTGGATCACGCCTCCCCTTCTCTCGTGTCGTAAAATGGATAGTATCGTACAGTTAAAAGTGGAACCGGTAAAACCGAGTCGTTGTAAGAGTGGGCATAGGCAAAAATGAGTAGCAGTAGGGTGGAGACCACAGACAGCTGGCAGCAGGTGCAGGGGGCAGATGAGGAGCAGTTGGCAATGACTGCAGATGAGGCAGAATGAGCGATGTTCGCTGTATTCTGGCGTCCTGCCATTTTGAAAAGGAATTGATAATCCAACGTTTACAGTATCACGAAAAATGTTGGATTACTTCCAATCTCCAGATCCATCAAAGCAAACTTAAACTTTCCGCTGCAGAATTTTAGAATGCAATCCAATCCTGCTGAATACGGCAAATCAAACATGCCCATAGAGGACAGATTGACATGCACAATGAACTTTTATGCTGGGCTAAGGTATTATGTTTTTTTTGATAAAGAGTCCATGCATTAATTATAAAATAATGTTGCTTACAAACGAAACGTCTGCAAGCAAATGAAACATAGATAATATGGTGGGCATCTCACATGGGCGTGGCCCTGCTACTTAAAAAAATGAAGCAGCCATGGAAGTGCAGAAAAATAAAAGTGTTCGTGGAGAGACACCTTTTAAACATATGTCTCAGTCGAAAGACAATAAAAGATGTAACTAAGATGGAAGGATTCAATCTACGTGATGAACATAGCTTCAGAAACCAATTCGTCAGCGATAATATCCTCCGGGAAATAACATCCTCCTCCATTGTGATCACCAAACATGTTGTCCGGATCATCTTCAGCAGGTGTCACCTGAGCTGATATAGAGACTTGTCATGCAGTCAGTGGCGGAGCTAGGAAATTGGATTGGGGAGGGCACCATCTATTTGTGACTACATTCCATGATAGTTAGACAGGGCACAACCAATATTTTCTCATAGAACTCGGCTCATTTTCAGCTAAAATGACGTATAATCTTAATTTCTGGGTTGGGCATGTGCCTACCCAGGCCAAAGAGTGGCTCCGCCACTGCATGCAGTGCAATTGTACGAATAAGGCATGTTTAATGTCAGTTAGCATAAGCTGGGTGGGTATTGAACTTCCTATTATTTCTCTCTAGTCAAATGTTCCAGAAGGTATGAATGATCAAGTCTTCTGGAGGATATCTATAGTGTTGTGGTAAGAGTTTTAGCCTAGTGATGAAGGAAGGTAGGAGGAGATTACTAGTGTCTAAAATTTGTAGGAGGAATTTATACAAAAGGTGTAGCGTGATAGTGCAGCTAGTGAAGAGATGTTGTGTGGTTTCTACATCCATCTTACAGAGGGTAGCATCTAGTAGGTCCCAGAACTCTCTGTTGGTGAGATGGTGGTCAGTGGGAATTCTGTTGGATGAGAGCAGCCAGAAGAAAAGTTTTGGTTTATGCGGCCATTTTGTTTTCCAAATGTAAATCGTATTTGATGTATGACCCTTATGAGTGAAGTGGGTTTAGCTACTTTAGGTGTGTAATGAGGTCCCCAAATCCAAGAGACCCTACTGTTGGTGTTGTATTCAAGTTCATGGATTATATCTCTCTGGTGTTGTTGTCAACATGATTTTGGAGATGTCTTTTGAGATAGTTTTGTCTGTTGCTGGTAAGCAATTTAAGAGCTTTGGCAATGTTGAGTCTTTTCAACGGAGTTACGATAAGTGGATGTGTGTTAAGATTTTAGATGGTGTTGTGATGGTACCATGGGTTCACACAAAATATTACAAGAAATGTTAGTGTTTCTCCATGTTTGTAAACATGTTTCTCCACACTTAAATGAGTGATAATATATATTGTCCACGCTAGTCAAAAGAATGACAAAATGAATAGGGGATATTTATCACTCTTTTATTTGCACACATTTAGGTGTGACATAAAATAAATCCACGCTTATTACTGTGCATAAAACTGGCACTGCCATAGCTGTTTTCCTTTGGTGGGAAAGGGTTTTCTACCCTAAAAAGGGTGAAAAATAATATTAGCAGTAAACTGTTGTACTCACGTTAACCAAATTAAACGAAAGATATAATCTCAATTTGGAAAACACATTTCCTTAAACATGGAATGTCCGGTAGGTGTATATCCATACCCAACCAACAACCTATCACGTCATGTTAACTCAATCACAAGATTAATGAGGATGAGAATTTAAGAACTGTATATAACATTCAACAGACATAGAAAACATTTAGACATCTTTTGAACCGCAGATCACATTTATTGTATTGATTTCAATGAATAATACAATATTCACATCCATCGTCACATTTATACAACAGTTACAACAACATTGACTTTGGATCTAAGTCTACATGTTACACGATCTGATATAAAAGTGGTGAAACACATCCATGTAGTCACTAGATACTATTTGCAGTTGATCTATAGATTGAGAAGATGTTGTTGGACTGTGCATACATCCATTTGTCAATTTTTGAGAGCATTCATTAATGTGCAACAAAACCTTCAAATGATGGGCAATTACTTGAGTTGTATCCATGCCGAGTAAATAAAAATACTAGATATATAGTTGGAGACAACAAATGTAGACATGTATCCGTCTCAAGGTCTGATGAGGTGGATAGAAAGGAAGGATCTGGTGGCTTTACTCATTGACTTCTCTACTGCACATTGGGATTTAGTTTGACAAGTTGAATTGGACCATTAGTTACCCAACAAAATTTGTTTAGCATTGAAGTTAGATCCTGCAAATATTTGACATTGTGAACCATTGCAGATGAAGAGATGGATGTAGATGATATCCCCACCCCGGTCAACATAAAAATCAACAATATGGACTTCACTTGCTGATAATATAATTTTCTTCAGTACCCTTCACCATCATCTAGGTCCCCTGGTACGCAACTGTTGAGGATGAAATAGGAGCAACAATGGGACCCTACATGTACACAACAACATACCAAATAGCTAAACATTAGTATATGTTGGTATGTATGCCCTGAGAGCCAATCATGTGATGATTGGTGGGATACAATAAGATTGATTTGATAAACATCAAAGGCAAGCTTCCAATTCTTTCTGGTTCAGTCATACGAGATAGTGATAGAACATATTGAATGTCTAGAGAATGACAGTACTCAATGACGTATGCTTTCAGGTTAAGGACCTGAACGATGAGATCATACGGATGCTAAGAGTTTGTACATTCTTGTTATGTCCCTAGTCGGATGTCATTGTGGAAGGTAGATAGACAGCAATGACACACAAGACTAGATTGTGGTGTTGGTTGATGACAGAATCTCATTAGTCATGATATAGAGATATCAAACCAAACACATAGGTACTTGTTAGAGAACAAGGTACCAGACAGACCCACCGTGAGTTTGACACATGGAACCATGAGATGGTAGTCACAGTCAGTACTCACAGTGATGGTGGTGAGTGTGATTCTTAGACCTGAAATCACTGCACTCAACACATGTCGTTGGGCACACTTTGACATCATCAAACGCAGTCCTGAAACATGGGTTGTTATAAAGGTGATGATTGGGTGGCTTTGACACATGGGGCTTTTGAGGGGTGAGTGATAGATATGGGATTTGTCCCTCCCGAGGGAGTTTGATATCCATGGCCACTTGATGAGTAGGATTGAGAAAGGCGTGCATGCATGTATGAATCAGTATATGATACTGATGTCATACATATCTCTTCCAGTCTACTTTGAGATCAAGAAAGTGAATGAACATTGACAGGATGACTGCTCCATGCCTCGAGTTCATTCGGGATATCAGTGACAAAGGAATTATACATTCGCTGTAACACCATTCACGGATTGTAGGATGAAAGTTGTTCTCCAACTTTCTACTTTCACTTGGGTAGCACTGATGTGTGACTAGGCACCGCTCTTTGCTTGTGAAGTCATAAGTGTTATGGACTTTCATTGCCAACGTGAAATGGACCTGCAGGGTCACACACATAGGATTTAACCTGGAAGAGGAGTTTTGTCCACAAAGCAATGTTTAGATTGATTACTAAAGGAGTTTAGTAGTTCAATTAAACAATCAATCAGTCGATGACTCAATATCGTATGGTTCAAGGTGTTGGACGCATTGATTGGAGTATCGGATTGATTGAAATTGCAATTGACTGATTTTGCCCATCCTGTGCTCCCAACCGATCGGCTCATGTGATGAACCGGTCGGCTGAGGTTGCTGAACCGGTCGGCTGGAGTGTCCAGGCCGATCGGCTCATGCCCAGGTTGAAACGACCGGTTCAAGGGTTGAACTGATCGGCTCAACTGGTGCAACCGACCAGTTGGGAAAAGTCATGTCGGCAAGAATTTTCCTTTCGTTTCATATTGCCCAATTCGATTGGGAATAATATTGGTATTCGATACCAATTGGGAAAGAAACAAGGAAAGTCTTTTTGAGCCGGATCAGGACCATGAACCGATCGGTTCAGGGCACCAACCGATCGGTTGGAGTGCCCCAAATGATCGGCTCAGGTCCAACCGATCAGCTCAATGGCCGAACCGATCGGTTCAGTTGTGAACCGATCATTTCAAGTTGCGAACCGGTTGCTTTTTGTGGAAAATTCTCGAACGCTTCTAATCCTGCATTAGTCCCGCATTGCCCGGGATGGAGAACCCTGTCCCATGACTCTCCTATATATATAGGGGTATTGGGGGCTTCTCAAAGTACAGCTCATTGCAACCAGTTGCTCTGCAAGTTGTCGTTCTCTCTGGTTTTGGTAACCGTGAGAGAGCCCGAGCAAGTGCTTCCCGCAAAAGGGAGGTGCAGCAAGGGAAGGACAACTGCAGTTGCAACAGGAGGCATGAGAGCGTGTTGGCGACTAGTACGTCAACAGGAGGGTGCGACTCCTTCCACTTCCTTGTGGGACAAGGAGAGTGGAGTTCCAGGTGGTCCGTGTGGACTACTACAGAGGCGGGAGGACACTGCCGCTTAGGAGGACAACTGTCATCCGACAGTCCGGTTTGAGTAGGAGTTGTCAGTCCCGGTGTGACCAGGAGCTGCACAGACACCGTCGAAGTCCAGAGTTGAAGACCGCGCATTGCGCGAGGTATTGTCGCCGAGCAAGCCTCGGGACAAGGTATGATTCCGCAAACCATCCTTTCCTATTATATAGACGTTGACGCGTTTCCTCCGTATGGGTTGGGGGAGAATTTTTTGTTTCCGCTGCCTTCTCTGTCTCCCCTAAAACCCAAGAGTGGTATCAGAGCCATGTCAACTACTCTATGTTTTAGGAATATCGATATGATTGATTTTGGTTTGTCGCCTTTATTTATTGCATGCGATGCAAATAATATCAACTTTATGCATGTCCAATCCTAAATCCACAAATCCCTAATTACATATATGATATGTATTATTAATGCACTCGATACACATCACCCTTAAACGAGTTTTGTGGTGGATGTGTGTAGCGTGATTATGGCCTATAAACCCCTATCTGTGTGTGGTTGCTTGCATCTCGGTCTGCGCACCGATCTTCCCTCTCTTATTCCTGATGTAACTCGAAATAATTCGAGATTCTTTCCTACCTTTGCTCCCCCCGAATGTAAATCGGGGTTTCCTTTTTAAAGCATTGTAATAAATAGAATAGGATTTTATTTCCTGTTATGTCAAAGACCAGCGGACATCAAGACGACTGCTCAGACGGTCAGTTCAAGGAGTGAACCGATCGGTTGACCTTCCAGACGGTCGGTTCAAGGAGTGAACCGATCGGTTGATGACCGGTTCGAGGAGCAGGACGAGCGGGTGGCAGACATGATGAGATGCACGACGACCAGGCGAACCGATCAGTTGGAGGAGCCAACCGATCGGCTGGTGGCACCCAGACGACCGGCTGGAGAGTACAGATCATTCATGTGATGAGTTGATCAACTCGGAAGGCAAGGCACAGAGTTCATCTTGTACAGGTTGCATGTGATGTTGACCTAGATGACCGTGATTCCTTTTGGCTCGAGGAATCACATTAGGATGGCCATAATCATCACTTTTTATCGTTTGTACATGTTTTCTGTGGGATATAGCATGTATATGATACGTACTATGTATTGTGGTGATTGGATACGTATATGTATATAAAACCAAATCCCTCATTAAATATTAAGTTTTAGATGCCTTCCAAATGCGACACACGTGAAAAGCTTGATCGACCAAGTGTGGGCACGCCCAAGCGTGGTGCACCGTCTATCTCGTGGAAGCGTGAAGGATGAATGTGTGGGTCTGCCCAAGCAGGGTGCATATTCATCAGTTTTGCTTTGGGTTGGACTTAACAAGGTGACCTAGATAGGATCTAGCGCCTTGAGGCATGGAGATGATCATTGCAAGGAGTTGTAGATGACATCTTATCAAGAGTTGCATATGATGCAATTGGCAAAAGTTGCCTACCTGAGAGATCTATGTTGTGGGTGACAGCCCAAGCTGGTCCATGACTTAGAGGATTTCAGGATCTTGCCCACTAGAAGGTTGTACGGTGCAATCTTCCGAATTGATGGTGAGGGCTATCAATTTGAAGTAAAATAGTGGGAGCGATAATTAATTAAAGGCCTAATTATATCGTCAAACTTTCAAATCAATCAAATAAGTCAAAAATGAGTTTTGGACTAAAATTGCATATTTTCCTTTTTGTAGTTCAAATGGCAACAAACAACAACAACTTTTCTTTGCGATCGGTCCTTGACAAGGACAAGCTAAATGGGACAAACTTCCACGACTGGTATCGGACATTAAGAATTGTTCTCACTCAAGAGCGTAAGCTCTATGTCCTGGATACTCCCATTCCAGAGGAACCCGCTCCTAATGCACCAAGGACAGAAAGGGATGCTTACAAGAAGCATTCTTATGATGCCATTGATGCAAAGTGCTTGATGCTATGTTCAATGAACCATGAGTTGCAGAGGCAACATGAAAACATGGGTGTCATAGAGATGATTCTACATCTCAGGAACATGTATGAAGATCAGGCACGGTAAGAGAGGTACAATGTTTCTAGGGTGCTGTTCAAGTGCGTCATGACAGAAGGAGATCCAATTGGTACTCACACACTCAAGATGATTGGGTATGTGGAGAACCTGCAGAGACTGGGATTTCCACTGAGCCAAGAGTTGGCTACTGACGTGATACTGCAATCGTTGCCAGAATCTTACAGTCAGTTTGTGATGAACTACAACATGAACAACTTTGATAGGCCACTGTCAGAGTTGTTGGGCATGTTGAGGACAGCCGAGTTACAGATGAAGAAGGACAAGCCTAAGTCCGTGATGGTGATCACGAGCAATAAAGGCAAGTCCAAGCGCAAGGGCAAGGGCAAAGCTAAGAAAGGTTCTGAAGCTAGCCAGGAGTCCAAGCCATCTTCAGCTCTCAAGGCCAAAGGAGGCGTGACCAAGAAAGGAAATTGCCACCATTGTCAAAAGCCAGGACATTGGAAAAGGAATTGTCCTCTCTATCTGGAAGAACAAAAGAAGAAGGAGGCGACTGAAACCTCTACTTAAAGGTGTCATGAAAGTAAACTTGTAACACTTTTGAGATATATGATATCAAGATGTAAAGTGTAAAACATTCTTACTTGGGGCAAGTGTTGCCTTTATAGATAGGAATACTTTAGTTTATTTTCTGCAAATAAGGCATGTAATACAGTTATGAACTGCTATTTCATACTTGCCAATAGATAGAAACACTTTATTTTGCATATTGTATGACAATGATGGCAATTAATAAAGAGATGTTTCAATTTATAAAGATGTGATCTTTGTGGCAATGCCTTATTTATCTTGTGATATTTGATATACATAAGATAAGATGATACCTAAAAGTTATAGATAACTCAAACAATTTAATTAGCATTAATCATGAGAAATTCATTTCTAGTTTCCATGTGATGGATAAATCTAGACTCTTTTGGTTATAGGACCAGTAAGAGACATGAATATCTTGGACATGATTAATCAATCTTCACTAATGTAGTGGGAGAGTGATTATCCTATCAGGTATAATACATGTGATGTATTTACATACCTATTGGAATAAATGCTAATACTTCAAATGGTGTTTAGAGAAATACCAATATGAATGTCTTGAAATGTTCAAGATTATCATAAATGAAGTACAATTTTGGTAAAGTATTAATTCTTGATGAGATCAATGAATGAAATACTTGGACCAAATGTTTGAGATCCTTATGAGTGATTATGATATTGTATCATAGTGAACTCATGATTAAGGCATGGTGATGTCTGAATCAAGAAGGAATCATACTCTAAGGAGTTAGAGAATGATTATCAAATAACTGAATTCTTCTTAATAAAAGAATACCCCACACTAATAAAAGAAATTAAGAATCACAAGGGTTGTGAGTTCTTATATCTTTAACAGATACACCTCAATTATCTATGTGATGAGTTGTTCATGTGATGAGTCAACTATCAAGATGAATATGAGGAACCGAATCTTGAGTTATGGTTTAAAACCATTACATCCTAAATGACTTCCATGTGAACCATAAGGTATGACCTTGATGGTAGCACTCATTGGATCATATCCATAAGTGCAAATAAGTCTTAAGTGTTAAGACACATGGATAACATTTTGACAAGGATGATGCTTGTTGATTGCAACTTAATGACTAAGACATTTGGCATAAGGATACTAAAACCGCATTCCTATGAGGAATAAAAACAGGATGTGTACGTGACACAGCCTATAAGGTTTATGAATCCACTAATGAAAATAAAGTCTATAAGTTACAATGGACTAATCAATGTGATTGATTGAGTACAAGCAACTCAAAATTGGATCTTTACTTTGATGATATAGTCAAAGGGTTTGACTGATATGTCAAAGATAGAGAAGGGATCTGTGATTTAGTGGGAGCGTGTTCACATTCCACATATTGATGTGAAATGGAAATGTTCTAGATTGGAAATCCGAATGTGGAAATTATCTTTAAGGAAGATAGAGATGTTTCCTATGTGATAGGAATAGAGATCTATAGAGATAGTTCTCGAAAATCTCTTGACCTGGAAAGAGAGAGCATACATTGGCAATCTGTACTGAAGTGTTCAGTATGCAGAGATTCAGTGGGAGAAAACTTGTCCATGTTACATGGAGTTAGTATCCCAAGGCCAAGTGTCCAATTCTTATGAAGAATGGAACACTAAGAATAGATATGGATCTATCATGTATGTAATCATCCCATTATCTTGCATGTATGACATGGCAAGAATAAAATGCAATTATCATCTTGTATGTAGGACATGGCAATATGATGTGCTCATCTTGATAACTCGTATGTGTGACATGACGAGTGGATGTCTGTCTATTTCCAGTAAGAGTTACTGGAATACCATGAGAACTTGATAAGTGCTTGTGAAGTACTAGTTCTATGGAGATAAGGAAGAGTTCGATGTAAAGAGTTACATTGATGCAAACTTCCGAAATGATAGAAAATTAATCGCAAAATATACATAAGATGTATAAAAGAGAATGTTTGTTGATAATTGGAAATGTTCCAATAAAGCCATTTAAAAGGGGAAATGCCGAGTATCTAGGTGTTAGTGAACAGCAGTGGATACTATATGGATCTGAAAGTTCATGAGATGAACTTATATTACACTCATTGATGACAAGTCTGGAATCCTTGATCATGCAATGTGGCTAAAGGTTAGCAAAAGGAATACTAGATCGCATATTACGGAAACTCCATCTCATACGTGTGACGTACAGCGAAGAGATGTGAGACATGCAATTTGTACAGACTTTGGCAAGGTGTTGTCATTACTCACTATGTTGGCACTAGAGCACAGTAACATGTGAGACATATCTTAAGATCACTATGAATATGATTCAAGGGTGATTGGCTCGCAGTGCAAGTGGGAGTCTGTTGGTATTTATGCCCTGAGAGCCAATCATGTGATGATTGGTGGGATACAATAAGATTGATTTGATAAACATCAAAGGAAAGCTTCCAATTCTTTCTGGTTCAGTCATACGAGATAGTGATAGAACAGATTGAATGTCTAGAGAATGACAGTACTCAATGACGTATGCTTTCAGGTTAAGGACCTGAACGACGAGATCATACATATGCTAAGAGTTTGTACATTCTTGTTATGTCCCTAGTCGGATGTCATTGTGGAAGGTAGATAGACAGTAATGACACACAAGACTAGATTGTGGTGTTGGTTGATGACAAAATCTCATTAGTCATGATATAGAGATATCAAACCAAACACATAGGTACTTGTTAGAGAACAAGGTACCGGACAGACCCACCGTGAGTTTGACACATGGAACCATGAGATGGTAGTCACAGTCAGTACTCACAGTGATGGTGGTGAGTGTGATTCTTAGACCTGAAATCACTGCACTCAACACATGTCGTTGGGCACACTTTGACATCATCAAACGCAGTCCTGAAACATGGGTTGTTATAAAGGTGATGATTGGGTGGCTTTGACACATGGGGCTTTTGAGGGGTGAGTGATAGATATGGGATTTGTCCCTCCCGAGGGAGTTTGATATCCATGGCCACTTGATGAGTAGGATTGAGAAAGGCGTGCACGCATGTATGAATCAGTATATGATACTGATGTCATACATATCTCTTCCAGTCTACTCTGAGATCAAGAAAGTGAATGAACGTTGACAGGATGACTGCTCCATGCCTCGAGTTCATTCGGGATATCAGTGACAAAGGAATTATACATTCGCTGTAACACCATTCACGGATTGTAGGATGAAAGTTGTTCTCCAACTTTCTACTTTCACTTGGGTAGCACTGATGTGTGACTAGGCACCGCTCTTTGCTTGTGAAGTCATAAGTGTTATGGACTTTCACTGCCAACGTGAAATGGACCTGCAGGGTCACACACATAGGATTTAACCTGGAAGAGGAGTTTTGTCCACAAAGCAATGTTTAGATTGATTACTAAAGGAGTTTAGTAGTTCAATTAAACAATCAATCAGTCGATGACTCAATATCGTATGGTTCAAGGTGTTGGACGCATTGATTGGAGTATCGGATTGATTAAAATCGCAATTGACTGATTTTGCCCATCCTGTGCTCCCAACCGATCGGCTCATGTGATGAACCGGTCGGCTGAGGTTGCTGAACCGGTCGGCTGGAGTGTCCAGGCCGATCGGCTCATGCCCAGGTTGAAACGACCGGTTCAAGGGTTGAACCGATCGGCTCAACTGGTGCAACCGACCAGTTGGGAAAAGTCATGTCGGCAAGAATTTTCCTTTCGTTTCATATTACCCAATTCGATTGGGAATAATATTGGTATTCGATACCAATTGGGAAAGAAACAAGGAAAGTATTTTTGAGCCGGATCAGGACCATGAACCGATCGGTTCAGGGCACCAACCGATCGGTTGGAGTGCCCCAAACGATCGGCTCAGGTCCAACTGATCGGCTCAATGGCCGAACCGATCGGTTCAGTTGTGAACCGATCATTTCAAGTTGCGAACCGATTGCTTTTTGTGGAAAATTCTCGAACCCTTCTACTCCTGCATTAGTCCCGCATTGCCCGAGATGGAGAACCCTGTCCCATGACTCTCCTATATATATAGGGGTATTGGGGGCTTCTCAAAGTACAGCTCATTGCAACCAGTTGCTCTGCAAGTTGTCGTTTTCTCTAGTTTTGGTAACCGTGAGAGAGCCCGAGCAAGTGCTTCCCGCAAAAGGGAGGTGCAGCAAGGGAAGGACAACTGCAGTTGCAACAGGAGGCAGGAGAGCGTGTTGGCGACTAGTACGTCAACAGGAGGGTGCGACTCCTTCCACTTCCTTGTGGGACAAGGAGAGTGGAGTTCCAGGTGGTCCGTGTGGACTACTACAGAGGCGGGAGGACACTGCCGCTTAGGAGGACAACTGTCATCCGACAGTCCGGTTCGAGTAGGAGTTGTCAGTCCCAGTGCGACCAGGAGCTGCACAGACACCGTCGAAGTCCGGAGTTGAAGACCGCGCATTGCGCGAGGTATTGTCGCCGAGCAAGCCTCGGGACAAGGTATGATTCCGCAAACCATCCTTTCCTATTATATAGACGTTGACGCGTTTCCTCCGTATGGGTTGGGGGAGAATTTTTTGTTTCCGCTGCCTTCTCTGTCTCCCCTAAAACCCAACAGTATACAATATCACATGTCATTAAAACCATAAAGAAAATTCATATGATCACGTACTTTGTGTATGAAATGTTTGCACAGGGCACATCTGTGGTGATGTACATGCTATGCCATTGTCGTGTCACAAGATTGAGGTCAAGGAGCTACACCTACTGATAATGTTGTTTTTTTTGTTAGAGTAGCATATCTTCATATCCCTGTTGACAAACACCCATTAGTGCCACTTGCTCATGACGCATACTGAGGTTCTCAAACCTCACTATACTTGATTATGATGTGTAATGGGATCAGTCACTCACAATTAATTTGACAGTGAAGGAATCATATTACATCTCTATTGAAGCAAAGAAGACACCTGAATGGAGAAGAGTTGACGTCTTAGTGGACTAAAAATGAAGATTTGATGATGCTACAATACATGAAAAACCAAATAGCCACCAGACCATGCACAACCAAGTAGAGCACTTATAGATTGAGCATGTCCATCTTTAGAGGAATTTCATTGTTCAGTTTGTTGTGGATTAATTGGGATCCTTTTAGGCATATGAATGATATCTAATAACAGATACACATTATGGCTAGGTACATGCTGAATAGTAACAAACTAAAGATCAAAAGTGAATATAACTAATAAATAAACATGTAAGAAGTATCTTAAAGAAAGGAAAATAGGAGCATGACAATAAGTTGTATGAAAATTCCATCTACAAAGATAAAAGGACTTTACTAGGAAACAAATGGTTTGCCATATGTTGTTAAGTTCTCCCCAAGCTGATGCTACATGTACAAAAGGAGCAGCAATGAGTACATATAATTTTAGAACAGATAACAACATGCATCTAGATGATCAATGGTAAGAATTCAAGGTTTAATCTAAGACTACCCCTTGAAAAGTAGTTATAGACTAAAATGAGGTTGTTATTCTCCAAGAAGAACCCCACCAGAGCACATATGTTTCTCTATGAAACGTGGCAGAGATCTTGATCTCTAACATGGATCCTTTCATGATTTCAAACAAGAGTTTTAGAGCCTTCACTGCTAATTGTCTAACATCAAAGACACAACCATCCTATATGTAGTTGTTGGCCCCTTCAACAATCAAATTCTCTAACTAGAAAATCAAATGATACATTAGATTAGTCTGTAAGAGAGATCTAAACATCAAAAGAGGATATCATAACATGATAAATGTACAACAAATCAAATATCAACAATGTTTGATGTTGGAGTAGAGATATCCTCTATTGTGAACACCCTACACTTGGATGTCCACCATCGAATGCCTGCCCAATATCTGTGTGCCCCATTCCACAATGGATGTCTTCGTCTTTTCTAAAAAGGAGGGCTTCCAACTATTGCATCTAGTCTCCGCAGAGCATACCACAAAAGGGAAAAAATGTTGAAGGATAACAAATAAGCAATACAACCCCCTAATAATTCTGAGTAAAAAGTTTAATATTTAAAAAGACCAACAAGATATGAAAAGGAAGTACAAACATGTTATTCTTTGAGTTTCCAATTGGGATCTTGATGATCTCTAGTACCTGAATTGTACCATTCTAGGTCATACAAATATTTGACATTGTGAACCATTCTAGATGAAGAGCTAGTTGTAAATGATATCCCCACCATGTGTCAACATAAAAATCAACCCCAATATGGACTTGACTTGTTGATAATAGAATTTTCTTTGGTTCCCTCCATCATAATCTAGGTCCCATGGTATGAAACTTTTGAGGATGAAATAGGAGCAACATTGGGACCCTGAATGCACAAAGCAACACACCAAATAGCTAAACATTAATATACAATATGACATGTCTTTAGAATCATAAGAAAATTCATAAGCTCACATACTTTATGTATGAATAGTTTGCACGGAGTACATCCCATGGTGATGTACAAACTATACTATTGTCATGTCATAGATTGAGGTCGAGGAGCTGCACCTACTTATAATGTTGTTGTTGCTTCTAGTGTAGCATATCCTAATCTCCCTATTTCTAAACACCCATTGGTTCCCCTTCTCCAAGTAAATCCTAGTGGTGACGACATTGTCAAAGACACAAAGGGAGGGGTTGGAGGGATGCATCACAACTACAAGTTGCACCAAAGGGATCTTGATATAAGCCACTTGCTCATGACACATAGTGAGGTTATCAAACCCCTATTGAACTTGTCCAGGGCTGTAGGAACATACCCAAGCACCTACATCTATGGAACTTGATGCTAGGCACCACAACCTTTCTCATGGATTTCTTGGCGCATTGGTCCTTGTCTCTCGTGGTGGTGGCGTTGTTGGTAGCAGTCATGTTTGTGAAAGATTCAGTAGGTGAGTCCATGGTTGCCCAAGCTCTTGGTGTACAACCAAAACTAAGATAAAAATGCACAAGAAAAATAAGATCTAAGATAAAAATGCAAAATAAAACTAATGTGAAGATACATAATTTGGCTGGCATCTTGGTAGAAGTATATGTAATGCTACCTTCAAAATTACAAGAAATCCAGAACTTGTACTTACCTTTGATGAAATCATAATGATCACTGTCAAGCTGCTCCTTGGCAGCTCTTAGGTCATCCAGTTTAGGTTCTTCATCAACTTTGTCTCGTTTGAGGAGACACACGGGAGATACTATAAGTAGACTGTTGAGTGTGTGTTTTTGATAGCCACCTAAAAATCATATCATGTTTGAATTTCAGCTAATTCTAATGAATGTTAACACTCACCTGTATCACAGATTCATTCATTACTTCATTCAATATTATCATACCACATAGCAACAAATTACTTAATTCAATATATAAAATTGGAAGTAGATGCATCCTCCTCCTATCCCCCAATAGTTTCTCCATTTAGCTACATACCATATCCATAATTTATAAACTTATATACTTGGATATGATGTGTAATGGGATTAGGCACTCACCATAAATTTGATAGTGATTAATCATATCACATCTCTATTGAAAAAATGCATACACCTGAATGGAAAAGAGCTGACGGCTCAATGCATTCAAAAATGAAGACTTGATGATGGTAAAATATATAAAGTAACAAATAGCCCCCAGACCATGCACAACCAAGAAGTGCACTTGTAGATTTAGAGAAATTTCAGTGTTCAGTCTATTCTAGAGTAATTGGGCTGCTTTTAGTCATATGAATGATATCTAATAACAGATACACATTGTGGCTAGGTACCTGCTGAATGGTAACAAACTAAATATAAAAGTGGATATAACTAATTAAATAACACATGTAAGAAGTATCTTAAGAAAGGAGAATATGAGAATGACAATAAGTTGTATGAAAATTCCATCTATAAAGATAAAAGGACTTTACCAGGAAACAAATTGTTCGCCATATGTAATTAAGTTCACCCCAGGTGATCCAAAATATGCAAAATGAGATGTAATAAGTACATATAATTTTAGAATAGATAACAACATGCATCTAGATGATTAGAAGTAAGAAATCAAGGTTTAATCTAAGACTACCCCTAGAAAAGTAATTATATACTAAAACGATGTTGTTATTCTACAAGAAGAACCCCACCAGAGCACATATGTTTCTCTATGCAATGTGGCAGAGATCTTGATCTCTAATATGGATCCTTTCATGATTTCAAACAAGAGTTTTAGTACTTTCACTGCCAATTCCCTAACATCAAAGAGGCAACCATCCTATATGTAGTTGTTGCCCCCTTCAGCAATCAAATTCTCTGACTAGAAAATCAAGTAACACATTAGATTAGATTGCAAGAGAGATCCAAACATCAAAAGAGAATATCTAAACATGATAAAGGTACACCAAATCAACCATAAAAAATGTTTGATGTTGAAGTAGATATATCTTCAAGTGTGAACACCCTACACTTGGATGTCCACCATAGAATGCCTACCCAAAATCTATGTGCCCTATTTCACAGTGGATGTCTTCGTCCTTTCTTGAAAGGAGGGCTTCCATCTATTGCATCCAGTCTCCATAGAGAATGCCATAAAAGGGAAAAAATGTAGAAGGATAATAAATAAGCAATCAAACCCATTGACAATTATGAGTAATAAGTTTAATATTTAAAAAGACCAACAAAATATGAAAAGGTAGTACAAACCTGATATTCTTTGAGTTTCCAATTGGGAGCTTCATCATCTCTTGTACCTGAATTGTACCAATTTAGATCATACAAATATTTGATATTGCAAACCATTCTAGATGAAGAGTTGGTTGTAGATGATATCCCCACCCTGGGTCAACATAAAAATCAACCCCAATATGGACTTAACTTGATGATAATAGAATTTTCTTAGGTACCCTCCACCATCATCTAGCTCCCATGGTATGAAACTTTTGAGGGCTGAAATAGGAGCAATATTGGGACCCTACATGCACAAAGCAACAGACCAAATAGCTAAACATTAATATACAAAATGGCATGTCATTAGAAACATAAGAAAATTCATATGCTCACATACTTGGTGTATGAAATGTTTGCACGGAGCACATCCCATGGTGATGTACATATTGTGCTACTTTTGTGTCACATGATTGAGGTCGAGGAGCTGCACCTACTTATAATGTTGTTGTTGCTGCTAGAGCAACATATACTCATCTCCTTATTGACGAACACCCATTGGTGCCCTTACTGTAAGTAAATCCTAGTGTGACGACATTATCAAACACACAAAGGGAGGGGTCATAGGGAGAAAATATTTAAAAAGACCAATACAATATGAAAAGGAAGTAGAAACCTAATATGGTTTGAGTTTCCAATTGGGAGTTTGATCATCTCTAGTACCTAAATTGTACCATTCTATATCTTGCAAATATTTGACATTGTGAACCATTCTAGATGAAGAGTTGGTTGTAGATGATATCCCCGCCCCAAGTAAACATAAAAATGAACCCAAATATGGAATTCATTTGTTGATAAAAGAATTTTCTTTGGTGTCGTCCAACATCATCTAGGTCCCATGGTATGACACACTCAAATATTGAATGTAATTTTAATTGAGTCATCTCAATCGAGGGATATTGACATATTATTGAAACAAATAACTATCATATTCAAATCCGATCATATTCATTACATATAATGAGAAAACAAATATGAATACATGACTATCAAGTTATGGAAAAACAAATTGTTCAAAGATAGAAACAAATTTTTTAAAGAAATGCTTCACTCAAATAAAAATCTATTCAGTATATGATATTCTTTAAATTCAAAATGCAGGTCGTGATCTATTGCAGATTCTGCCTGGAATTCCATGTATAGTACGTGCATGGGTAACAACCTGCAATGTGGAATAAATCTATTGAATAAACATAGGGGACACAATGATAGATCCATCATGAAATGAAGTTATATGAAACATAAAAAACAACAACCTAACAACCGTAAGAACTTCTAAGCAGTATAGAAAGCGTCCTAGAAGGACGATTTTTAGATAGAATAATTTGCCATTCCTACCAAGAATAAAATATGAGCTCTTACTTCTTCATTAGGCATGTTTCTTCCACATTCATCCCTTGCAATAGAATCATCAAGAAAAATTCCATTCATAGCAAGAGCAGAAGTCATACGACGAAGTTGGGACTGCACATTTTCATATGCGCTCCTCAAGTGTTCAGTCTCTTTCTCTACAATAGCTTTTACAACTAGAGAGTCACCAACTGAATGGGATTTTCTTAAGTCAGCTTCCAATCCAAATACTTGACTTCTTGAGACACCACATCCATACCCCACCACTCATTGACTAGAGTTATTTTTGTCATACATTAGCTCATTGAAAACAACATTTTCTATTGATGCTTTGGGCAATTCAGTGTTCTGAACAACACGTTCATCATCCAACTTCCCCACAGTTTCCTATATAAAACACATCGACATAACCATTTGTTACTACATAATATTTTAAAAATCAAATTGAGTTTATGCAAATAATTAAACCAAATAAAAATATTTACAAACACAAATTCCTTTGTGTTTGTGTTTTCCACAAAGCTTCCATCCTTTCTTTTGTGTGTGATCTTCCAAACTTTTAAGATGCTAGGCTCTCTATTCTCACTTTTCTCCTATAAAAATACCTAAGATATCAATTAAATTATTTTATCAAGTTATGTTTCTAAGATACAAATTTATAATATGATATCTCACATATTCAAACTTTTTTTTTGGGCAAAGCTTTTCGATCCCGTAGTATGGCAACCAACTTTTTGAGCATGTTCTCTCTTTCCTATTGATGAAAGTTTCTAAAACACAAAAACACTCATATGAATCATGTTACTTTATAGTATAAATAGTTAATATAAATATGCCAACCCATATTAGTAAAACAACCAAACTTACTTTGCCTTTATCAGAGAACCAATAGCTCACTTTTGTCAGGACTTTGCTTGCAATTTGTTTCTATGCTTTGTTGGGTTCTAAGTACTAAGTTTTCCATTTATTCCTATAGGCTTTCCATTTTACATTGACATGTACTAGGATCTTCTTATCAATTTGAAAGTCCTCCGGAATATGAAGCTTACTCTATTTCAGCAAAATAAGTCCAAATCAAGTAAAACATATATTTAAACATATGTGCATGTATAAAAAATTATAGAAACCTTATGAAATTGTGATTTTTTATTATTTAAAATCCTCTTCAGTTACAACTCAAAAAAATTTGTTTGCTGACATGGATTCCCTATGTTTTTGAATTGGAAACTACCTACTGTTGGAGATTACATGAGATATTTGTTCTCCACGAAGCTAAATTGGATTTTGTTTTCATTCTAGATGTGTAATGGAGGTCTAAACTAGTTAGTTTTCGATTCTTACATGTTTGTTCCTTTTTATATACTTCTACAAAATTATAAACTTTCTTAAGAATAATAAAAAACATGAGACTTTTTTTTACTGAAAAAGGCTAATAGCTTACCTGAGTTAAACTCAGAATCTCAATTTTGAAGAACTTATGGACACAGTGCTAGCTGTTTTCACCTATAGGACATAGAGTTCCCCGTTTGGCCACCTCACCAAGAAATCTTACTAGCAAATGGCCATCTTTCCCAATTGGTTGTTTATATTTGTTGAAGTTAACAACAAATTTGAATGCCTCTAGAACCCATACTTGCGAAAGATGAACTTGACCTTTCTTTAATCCAACCTTTCCATCAGAATCTACAATATCATTTAAACTTCATCAACCTTCATTTTCATCAACAATGGATAAGTACACTAATAGAAACAAAATAGCCTGAAATACTCAGCTATAGCTTCCAGGACGTCATCATCCTCAATGGAAATGTTTTCATTCCATACATGATCTTGAGAGTGATCTAACACAGGATGTGAATCCTCCATTTCATCATCATGATCTCTATCTTGACATGGTGAGGATGTGTTGCCATTATCGTTTGTACTTGGATCACTGGGAATGAAAGTTGTAGTAGTTCATCTATGTTGCCACATTGTCATTGTTAATGAGTGAACACCTAAGAATAAGTACAATGAAATAGTAATGTTAGGCGTTATAGATACAAGAAGTGTATGAAATGACAAGGAATATATTGAGGGAATAAAAAAATTTCAAATTTTTAAGGGAATACTCATAATTTGAGGTTCTTCAACTATGTCCAATTGATCTAAGCTAGATGGGATTTGAGAGGATAATGATATATACGATTTTCTTTTCTAGTTGATATAGGAAGCTTGAAAATGTTTAAATATTAATTGCACGCAAAAGGTTATGTAGAAAAAGGCAAAACACTAGCTTATATAACAACCATTCGAGAAAAAACATAATATACCAAAGTTTATAGCAGGAAAAAATAACTCATAGGGCATCTCAAAATTCTTGAACTACAAAAAATTATTCTATGTCACTATCATCGTCATCCAATGTGGGGACAATGCCTACATCATAAGAATATCTAGTCCTATGTTGAACTACATGTAGCCATGATTTTTCTATCTCATCCTCTACATAGAAAACTTGCTTCGTTTGCGATTAAAAAATAAATGGATCATCTTTTATTGATCTGCCAGTGTGCATCAGCCTAGAGAAATTGACACATGAATGGTTGTTTTTGTCAATCTTCAACCCCCTTGGAGAAGTTATATCTACCCAATCACACCAAAAAATCACAAATTTCTGACTTCCATAATAATCCAATTCATGTATATCAGTTAGTTTTTCGTAGTATGAATCTCCATCAGCTTCGACCATGACTCCAGAATTATGTGCCTTTTGATATATTTCCCGATCTAGTGTGTGAAACTTGTATCAATTCATTATAAAGCCCTTAAGCCTTTTAGCATACACATTAATACCATGAGCTAAGGCTCTTTTTAACACTCTTTTATTGTTGCTCGCATCAATATGAGGTACCTATGAGGTAGAAAAATATATTAGCCACAATAATTGGTTTTGAGATTCAACCCTTAAATTCAATGATCATGTATCAAATACCTGGGAATGAAGCCATGTAGAAAAATCTTCTAGAAACCACTTAGCTTCTAATGATTGATGAAATCTAATTCCTTTTTGTAGACACTCATCTTTATTATGGTATAAGAATTTCCTACAACAATATTAGAAGTAATCTCAACTACCAATTTTCTATTAATGAAGAGAGGGTTTCATCAATACATCTTACTCTTTAAGATCCCTCATAATGTCATCACAATGAAATAGAACATAGCGATGTGCTTGTTCTACACTTTTTCATCAAGACGAATTACTTTTTCAGCCCAAACACGACATCCACCATAATTGAACAAGTACATAGCCTTATTTTAAAATTTGTCATCACTTCGTTTAGGTCTATTAGATATTGTCTCATACCTTCCATGTATCTGGAACATACGGTAATGGTCTCTTCCAGAATATAACACTCTACAATAGAACCCTCTAGTAAAGCTCTATTTCTCACATAGCCTTTGAGTTGAGTGAGATACCTATAATGATTTTATCATGGTTTCCCATAAAAATTAAAGATTATGAATATAAAAAAATGTAAATGAAATATCACCATAAATTCTAACCTCTCAATAGGATACATCCAAGCATACTGAATTGGTCCTCCATGTTTGACTTGGTCAACTAAATGGACTAAGAGATGAACCATAATGCTGAAGAAAGGAGGAAGAAATTCCATCTCTAGATGACAAAGTGTTTCCACAATTCTTGTTTGCAACTCATCCAGCTCATTCAAACCAATACATGTAGAGAACAATGACTTGAAGAAAGAAGACAAATCTGACAACACATCAACAACTTGAGTTGCACCATATGCTCATAAAGCAACATGAAGAATATCTTGCATGATGATATGATGGTCGTGACTTTTGAGATTTATTAGTTTTTTTGCTTAAGATTAACACATTGTGAAACATTGGATTCATATCCATCAGGAACTTTAGGCTTAGATAAGACACCTACAAATCATTCATTTTCTTTAGAAAACATACAATACAGAGTTGGAGGCATTAAAAAGCTTCCATCTTCTTGATGTTGGATCCAAAGATGTTGTCTTATATTTTTCTCCTCAAGAAATATTCGAGCATTTGCATCATCTTTACATTTTCCCTCTACATTCAAAAGTGTTACCAACACATTTTCACATACATTTCCTCAATGTGCATGACATCAAGGTTGTGGCATAGACGATGATATTCCCAATATGGCAAATCAAAGAATATGCTTCTTCTTTTCCGGAGCCCCTTGTCTTTGTCAATATTTTCATCCATAACAACACTACCATTAGAAGCATCCCTTAGTCTTATTCCTCTCTTCTTACTAATCTTTCTAATAGTGTTTCCACATTCAAACCTAAGTTGTTGTTGAGCTCTTAGAACATCACTTCCAGATATCTGAGTTGGGGGACGATCATATTCCTTAGTTCCATAAAATAAATCACTTTGGGAATGAAATGGATGGTTATATGGTAACCACCTACGATGCCCCCATAACAAATCTTTGACCCACATTGATATGAATGAGTGGATTCAGCACAACATGGGCACTCATTATATCCTTTGGTGCTCCAGCCTGATAGCATAGCATAAGTAGGAAAGTCACTGATGGTAGACATAAAGGATGCTCACAACTTAAAATTCTCTCCAAGATAAGCATCAAATGCATCAACACCTTAACATAATAGCTTCAACTCATGCAACAACAATTGCATATATACATCAATATTATTCAATGGCCTAGATTTTCTAGGAATTATCAGAGATAGAATTAAGGAGTATGGTTTCATACATAGCCATGGGGGCAAGTTATTAACACTTATAATAACTGGCCATGTACTATAGTTGGTATTTTGCATGCCATATGGGTTGAATCCATCACTAGCAAGGCTAATTCTCACACTACGAGGGTTTGAAGAAAAACTAGGATACATTGTGTCAAAATCTTTTCATTATAGTGTATCTGCAGGGTGTCTGATTTTTCCATTTATTCACTCGACCTTTCTCAAGCCGTATCATATCTTCTGCTATCTTTGAGGACATGTACATCCTTTTCAATCTTGGAATTAACAGAAAATACTTCATGACCTTTGCTGGAGGACCTTTAGACGTTGCAATACCTTCTACATTTCCATCGCCAGAATTTAATGTTTGTGTTTCCCACCTATAGGTTTGACATATTGTGCATCTAATCTTGTTTAAATTTCACCCCAATAAAACATACATTCATTTGGACAAGCATGGATATTTTCATATTTAAGGCCTAACTCCTTAATCAATTTCTTAGCTTCATAATAAGAAGAAGGGAACATGGTCAACTGTGGAAAGGCAACTAGTAGAAGCTCTAAAAGTTGCATGAAATATTTATGTGGCAAATGAAACATACATTTCAAATTGAACATACGTAAAAGAAATGAGAGGAATGAGAAATTTTTGCATCCTGGATATAACTCTTGCTTAGAAAGTTATACTAGCTTTCTAAAATTCATGTCATCTACAACATTATGAGGACTATTGGACCCTAGATTAGGATTATGACTGTAAGGAGGCGGGATCACCCCCTTACTAAAGATTTGAAGAATGAAACATCCATTCCAAACATAGTCAAAGGTATGCTGGAATAGGTGTAGCATTTTCAAATTTCAATAACTGGTATTCAAAGCAACCAAAGTATAGCAGCGGAATAAAAATGTTGACTATGTTCAATTTATCACATGGTTTTTACAAAAGTACATCATAATATCATGTAAGGGTTTACATGTATGATACAACATAAGGATCTAAGTAGAGGGAAATCTAAACCATAACAACTTTGTCTCCAAGCTTTAACTCCTTAAGCTAGTACAAAACTTTATGCCTTATCATCCAAGTCCTTCACCTAGGTTGGAAGCATACCCCTGCAAGAAGAGAAAATACATGACATCAGCAAAGGATGGTATATGCATACTAAATAGGAAATTGAGAAATATATGGAATAAAGGACATCAAATATAAATGGCTTCCCATAGAAACGATATGGACCACCCAAATGGGTATCAAGAGAAAAGGAATTGAAATCATATGATAACAAAAAAATACTTGCCATTTATTAAACATAAAGATTGTGCCACACAAGCACATGTAACAAATTAGGGCACACACCCCATATCATAAACATGCATGCATGTGAGATAAACATAGCCCTAGAACAATATAAACACAAAGGCGGCCAAGTCTCATAAACTTGAAACCTAATAGAAAAAGGAATACTACCAATCTCCCAAATATATAAAACATGGGCCAAGAACCACACATCTTGCCCTAGGTATGAGGTTCCTTTCCATCCCAAAAGAGTAGGAAATATCACATCTACTCGGTAGGAAATAACACATATGCCATAAAAACCAATGCAATTACACTACTCTAGTGCTCCAGAATCACATAACATGTTAAATGTAGAGGCAAGTAGAAAGTATAGTCAGAATAAATAAACTAGTCACCACATAAGTGACCAACATATACATCCACCTCATAAGTGGGCAAAAGACATCACGTCATCTTTTAGAGTTCCATCATGAACAAAACATAAGATAAGAGTTTAAAAGAATATCCATGATCACATGATTAATATCAAATAAGGTAGTTCACATGAACCATGATTTTTAAAAGAAAAGACATTGTGTACAGGCTAATGTCCATAGGACAAAGAGAATGAATAAGCATAAGTGAATTACTCAACATAGAAGAATAGGGGATACATCATACCTCAACTTCAGAGTCTAAACAGTCCAAGTCAGTCCTAGATCCAAGCCTAGGCCTCCAAAGAACCTCAAGGGAAGGTGGATAGGTCCATTAAGTAAGGTTCCCAAGCTTAGAGAAGCTGGTTTCTCCAACAAAGCTCCTATCTCAAGCAAGAAACACCTTCTCCACTTTAGAGGTGAAAAGCCCTAACAAAAGAACATGGAGATGAGGTGTTTATGGGTTCTAGGTGGGGTTTCACCATGGAAGACCATGGTTCCGACCTGGAGGAAGGTGGAAGGAAGACTAACAACATGAAAATAGGGAAGGAAAGGAAGATACTTACTAGTTTTGGTCAAAATCACCAAGGAGGAGGAGCTTAAGAAATCCTAAATAGAGAAATTTGGAACCCTAGAAGCCTTCTTCACCAAGGTAGGCAGCTCCTTTTACCTTGGGACATCACCTTCATGGAAAAATAGAGTAGGAATGATGCTCTAATATAGAGGAAATAAAGGAGAGAAAGAGTTTTCAAATTGGGAGTTGGGAAGGGGTAGATATGGCTATATAAAGAAAGAGGTCAAGTATGAGGTGTCCATGAGACTTTCCACGTGTCATGTATAAGGGTGTCCATGGAGATGCAAGCCTTTATGGATAAGGAAGAAGTCAATCACGATGTGTCAAGTTACTTTCCATGTGTCCAATGCTAAGGGTGCCTATGGACATGCAAACCTTTATGGATAAGAAAGAAGTCAAGCATGAGGTGTCCATGGATCTTTCCATGTGTCCTTAGCCTAGGTATTTCATGGACATACAAGAGGACAACTCATAGAGGCTTCTTGAATATAAAATTTCGGTTTATAGACACTTATAGGCCATCCAAATCGACCTCCAATCAAAGAAATAACCCCATTGGTTGATAGCTTCAAAAGATAAGCTCATTTATAAAGTGAGTAATCCCTAAAATGCCCTTAGAAAGATACACCTTCAAACCAAGGTGAAACTAGTTTCCCCAAGGTTCAAAATCTCTAGAATGGTAAGGGAATATCTAAGGATTAAAATTCAGATGATAATTTGCAAAGAAAACTTGCCAATTGAGTAAATTGCAGAAAAGTCCAGAATGTACCTAAAATTACATAACTTGCACAAACAACATCCAAATTGGACCAAACTTCATCCACAAGTTATCTTTGATGTGTTGAATATGAAATTGTCATTATTTACATATTTTGAAGTTATATAATCACATTATTCATTAATTATGCCTTTTACTCATTTTCTCTCTCCTAAACTTATCCTAATATTTCAAGGTTGTTCCAAATTAGATGAAATTTGACTTGTAGGCTAACTTTGATATCTAGATTTCAAATTCGAAGTTTTTTTCCACTTTTGAGACTTATTTTTATGAGATATGTCATATGGCCCATTAATGGCCCATTATCTAAATTATTCATCCAATTAAGTCTCTTATCTTCATATTACCACCTAAATGAGTTATGTGGCATATTTTATGTATCCATTATAAACCTAAGATTAGTGTTAGAACATTAGGTTACATTAAGGTGATATATACATGAATTAGATCATTGGGGTTATACTAAACATCTATTTAGGTATAAGCTTCAACCTTGTTTGGCTAAGTCCAAAATATCAACTTCCAGGGTAGGGTCCGAGATCTAGTATGTTACAACACACCACCCATTAAAGGGATTTCATCCTCGAAATCAAAACATCCACATATAAGAAAACAACTTATTCACTACCCCTTTAAGGATTCATATTAATAAGTCAAAACTATTCTTTAGGTACAAAAGGTTCAACTACACTTCCTTACATCCAACCACATAAGCATCATGCAAAAAAAAAGAAACATAAATTGTAAAGACTAACTATGAACTATGGGTTAACTTGCTCTTATCCATCCTCAAACAATTCTTTACACCTGGGAGACTATTTCAACATATTAGGGTCCCTAAAGATAAATCATATAGAGGTCTAAGGCTACTATTGCCTAAAAGCATGCTATTTTGAACAATTCATATCAGCTCAGGCCAGGTCGGTAGATTCAGGAGTCTTGTAATCCAAGCTAGTGGTGTGGAGGAAATTCTTGCCAGCCCCCGAACCCTGATCATTTCTAGACACCTTTGCTTTCAACTTCATGTCCTAGTAGCTTCCTAAAGGCCAAGCTAAACAACTCAAGTTACTATGGTTACTTATGCATCTTTTAGTTGTAAGTATTTTAGGGATCTATTCATCATTATTATAATGTTAAACTATAGGATCCTAAATCAACCCTTCATCATCTATTGATGAACTCTAGGGCAAATGTGTCACTTAAAGGTAAGACAAGTATTCTAACTAGGGAGACAAAATTGAAATAGTAAGATTCCAACTACCATGGGCTCTAATACCACGCTACAAGGAGGCGGGATCACCCCCTTACTAAAAAAATTTGAAGAATAAAGCATCCATTCCAAAAACACTCAAAGGTATGTTGGAATAGGTGTAACATTTTCAATTTATCAGAAGGTTATTACAAAATTACATCATAATATCCCGTAAGGGTTTACATGTATGATACAACATAAGGATCTATGTAGAGGGAAATCTAAACCATAACAACTTTGTCTCCAAGCTCTAACTCCTTAAGCTAGTCCAAAAATTCATGCCTTATCATCCAAGTCCTTCACCTAGGGTTGGAAGCATACCCCAGCAAGAAGCGAAAATAGATGACATCAGCAAAGGCTGGTATGTGCATACTAAATAGAAAATTGAGCAATATATGGATAAAGGACATCAAATATAAAATGCTTCCCATAGAAAGGATAAGGACCGCCCAAATGGGTATCAAGAGAAAATGAATTGAAATAATATGATAACAAAAGAATACTTGCCATTAATTAAACATAAAGATTTTGCCACACAGGCACATGTAAAGAATTAGGGCACACACCCCATATCATCAACCTGCATGCATGTGAGATAAATATAGCCCTAGAATAATATAAAAACAAAGGCAGCCAAGTCTCATAAACTTGAAACCTGATAGAGAAAAGGAATACTTCCAATCTCCCAAATATATAAAACATGGGCCAAGAATCACACAACTTGCTCTGGGTATGAGGTTCCTTTCCATCCCAAAAGAGCAGGAAATATCACATCTGCTCGGCAGGAAATAACACATCTGCCATAAAAACCAATGCAATTACACTACTCTAGTTCTACTAAATCACATAACATGTTAAATATAGAGGAAAGTAGAAAGTATAGTTAGAATATATAAACTAGTCACCACATAAGTGACCAACATATACATCCACCTCATAAGTGGGCAAAAGACATCACATGTCATCTTTTAGAGTTCCATCATGAACAAAGAATAAGATAAGAGTTCAAAAGAATATCATGATCACATGATCAATATCAAATAAGGTAGTTTACATGAACCATGATTTTTAAAAGAAAAGACATTGTGTATAGGTTAATGTCCATAGGACAAAGAGAATGAATAAGCATAAGTGAATTGCTCAACATAGAAGAATAGGGGATACATCATACTTCAACTTCAGAGTCTAAATAGTTCAAGTCAGTCCTATATTCAAGACTAGGCCTCTAAAGAACCTCTAGGGAAAGTGTATAGGTCCATTAAGTAAGGTTCCCAATCTTAGAGAGGTTGGTTTCTCCAACAAAGCTCCTATCTCGAGCAAGAAGCACCTTCTCCACTTTAGAGGTGAAAAACCCTAACAAATGAACATGGAGATGAGGTGTTTATGGGTTCTAGTTGGGGTTTCACCATGGAAGACCATAGTGCCGACCTGGAGGAAGGTGGAAGGAAGACTAAAAACATGAAAATAGGGAAGGAAAGGTGGATACTTACTAGTTTTGGTCAAAATCACCAAGGAGGATCTTAAGAAATCCTAAATAGAGAAATTTGGAACCCTAGGAGCCTTCTTCACCATGGTAGGCACCTCCTTTTACCTTGGGACAACACCTTCATGGAAAAATAGAGTATGAATTATGCTCTAAGATAGAGGAAATAAAGGAGAGAAAGAGTTTTCAAATTAGGAGTTGGGAAGGGGTAGATATGGCTATATAAAGAAAGAGGTCAAGTATGAGGTGTCTATGAGACTTTCCACGTGTCATGTATAAGGGTGTCCATGGAAATGCAAGCCTTTATGGATAAGGAATAAGTCAAGCACGAGGTTTCAAGTTACTTTCCATGTTTCCAATGATAAGGGTGCCTATGGACATGCAAACCTTTATGGATAAGGAAGTAGTCAAGCATGAGGTGTCCATAGAGCTTTCAATGTGTCCTTAGCCTAGGGATTTCATGGCCAAGCAAGAGGAAAGATCATAGAGGCTTCTTGAATATCAAATTTCGATTTATGGACACTTATAGGCCATCCAAACCAACCTCCATTCAAAGAAATAACCCCATTGGTTGAAAGCTTCTAAAGATAAGCTCATTTATAAAGAGAGTAATTCCTAAAATGCCCTTGGAAATAAACACCTTCAAACCAAGGTGCAACTAGGTGACCCATGGTTCAAAATCTCTATAATGGGAAGAGAATATCTAAGGATTAAAATTCAGGTGATAATTTGCAAAGAAAACCTCCCAATTGGGTAAATTGCAGAAAAGTCCAGAATGTACCTAAAATTGCATAACTTGCACAAACAACATCCAAATTGGACCAAACTTCATCCGTAAGTTATATTTGATGTGTTGAATAATGAATTTGCCATTATTTCCATATTTTGAAGTTATGTAATCACATTATTAATTAATTATGTCTTTTACTCATTTTCTCTCTCCTAAACTTATCCTAATATTTCAAGGTTGTCCAAATTAGATGAAATTTGACGTGTAGGCTAATTTTGATATGTCGATTTAAAATTTGAAGTTTGTTTCCACTTTTGAGACTTCTTTTTATGAGATATGTCATATGGCCCATTAACGGCCCATTATCTAAATTACTCATCCAATTAAGTTTCTTATCTTCATATTATCACCAAAATGAGTTATGTGGCATATTTTATGTATCCATTATAAAAATAAGATTAATGTTAGAACATTAGGTTACATTAAGGTGATATATACATGCATTAGCTCATTGGGGTTATACTAAACTTCTATATTGGTCTAACCTTCAACCTTGTTTGGCTAAGTCTAAAATGTCAACTTCCATTGTAGGGTCCGAGATCTAGTATGTTACAATGACATGATGTGTCATCTTCATCATCTTGCCCATTTGATGTATCTCCCACATAAGTAGCATTTTCACCCAATAACTCTGTCAGCAATCCTTCTATATCATCTTGGCCTATAGTATTGTCTTCATGATTACTAAGTTGCTCATTGTTTGTAGTTTGTCGATCTTCAACAAGGTTCTTGAAAAGACTCTACAGACCATGGCAAATCCACTTTTTATAATCTCTAAAAAATTTGTGGAAAAGAATATGTTTTTCCACCTCAACTATAGGAAATTCCTTTTTTCGTCCAACCTTACATTTCTTGCATGGACATAATATCTTCCCGTCTTCCATTCCCATCTCCGTGTAATCAAGAAATTGATACATTCCTTTAATATAAGCTTCAATCCAACTCTTGTCCTTGCTGAAAAATTGCAAAGGCTAAATCTACATAAAAGAAAATTACTTTATATTTCTCGCATTCCATAAAATGAATTTACAAAAATAGCATAATGATGTTTAATTTATTTAGAAAAACTAAAACAAAGCCATAAAAAAATAAAGCATGCACATATTTGTGAGTGGCATATGCTATTTTAGCTTAGTTTGTACCTACAACAAACCCTAGATTATTATTTAATATAATAATGTAATCATATAATAAGAATGTTGAAATAAGCCACTTCATGATCATATGTAGCATGATCATAATAAGCTGGTCTATTTATTTCAGACCAATTATTTTATATTATAAGCATATATTTTGTGGTATTACAAGTATTTTCGCTTATATATGTTATGTCAATATATGTATAGCTATATACATCAATGTCATAGTCCAGACTCAAGGTAAATGTTACACCCTGATCTCACATTACCCACTAATCATGAGATTAGGGCGTAAGAAGGATTAACACGTTTCACAAAAAAAACACACGTAACATTTTCTTTTCTTAGTCACATTAAACATACCAACAAGAAAATCTTACAAAATTACTTAAATACTAAAACTTACACAACTTGCGGAGGCATTTCAAATTTTACTTGCTAGAAACATAAACAGAGTAATTGTCATATTACATTTACATGCGGAATATAAAGTTGACAGTTAATTACAAAACTGATTTACATATTAAACACACTCTCTCTCCACACCATGTCCCAAGGACCGAGGGGAAAGGACTAAGAGACCACTATCTAACTAACTACATATACCTTCTACTGACTAGGGTGGTAAGATCCTTCAGATTCCAGGAACTGTCGCTGTCCTGAAAATGTTTGAGTAGAGGAGTGAGCCTACTCGCTCAGTGAATAGTTTTTCATTTAACTATCACTAAACAACTCATCAGTTTTATTATTCAGATTAATATACAAGAAATACTACACTGAGCAGGTCTAAGCAGTTTAATTTAAATAATAGGAAATAGCAACGTTTCATCAAGTAACAATTTCTGCAAAGCTATTGAAACAATTAAATAACATGGAATATCAATATTCTATTTAAAGAACGATTAATGCAAATCTGAACTCAAAATCCTTTCTAATTCTTTAACTAATTAGAAACTCTGTGAACCTATATAAACACATTTTATCTTATGCCCTGATCAAATGCAGTGTACTCTACATATGAAGACTCGTAGCGAACTACGATCCCACCGTACAAGACTTAGCGACACACCCGGGAAATGCTAAGTCTGACTGCTCTTGTCCTGGTCTGCTACAGGACCACAGGCTCTCTGGCCTCACTGCACTCTCGAAGAGTGTAAACTGGACTCCTCCTACCTGAGCACACAGGCGGAGTGTCGAGCCGTGCCCATCTGGACTGTCCTCCAGTAGGTAACACGACTACCCGGCCATCTGGACTGTCCTCTAGTAGGCCTCACAAAACTACTAGACCATCTGGACTATCCTCCAGTAGGTCTCTCTCTCCAACCATCTGGACTGTCCTCCAGTAGGTTGCCGACCGTCTGGACTGTCCTCCAGTTAGGTCGTTTCATCCCCTTAAGATCGCAGACCGCACAACGGGGATTCTACGGTGTTAGGGCACCTAAATCTAACATTTTTATTATACTCTTGAATATAAACTGTACAACATTCAACAAACTACTCAACAGGTACAAAAGCATTCTCAGAGCTAGTCAAATATCTAAATTATCCAAAACATACACAGCAGTATTTCTATTCCAGTAATTGTATTAAGCACTTTTGGTTTCCATTGCACCAAATAAAATCATTGAACTGTTCTACACTGATCAGAAGCTGTTCTAGATCATGTATAATCATACAGAAGCAATTTATAAAATAAAATTCAAGTTTCATCAAATACTGATTAAACGCCTGATATCAGTGCAAAAATGCACAATTTACCGAAAAATTCCAACGAAGGAGTTAAATGATGATAACTAAATGAACTCCTACTCACAACAATTTAGACTGTCCGGATTCGTCCGGAGATGTGCCCAGGGCCGGATTGTGGGCGATTTCAGATGGTCTTCAACCTTGGTATTATCTTCACGCTCCAACGGAAATCGGATACTATGCGCTGATTTGGGCCAAATTGATTGCAATTTCTGAACTAGACCTCCTAGCCGAGGTCCAAGGTGATGATTGGAAGCCTTGGCCGCCCCAAGTCCACCTCCTCCAGGCCACGCACAGCCGCTGTGCAAGCTGCTGCTTGCCGCAGCCAAGCTGCACGTCAACTTGCTAGGTGGATGAACCGCTAGCCAAAAGAGAAAGGGGAAGGGATGTAGACGACCAAGATCAACTGAATCTAGAACCCCGAATCGCCCCGCCCAAGGTTCCTTGTTGCTGCCGATCGTGCGTAGCAGAAGAAGCTAGCTGGGGCGCCGCCCAAACTAGATGAGCGCAGCCAAGGTGAGGAGGAAGAGAGTAAGGTAGGAGAAGAAGAAAAAGAAGAAGAACGGAGGCTAGGCTATCACTACACGAAGCCAAGGGCAGAGATCGCCCCGAAATCGCCTCGATTCCTTTTTGCCTGATCGGTCAATGGTTGCTGGGTGTGCACCGCTCACCCTGTTATATCGAGATAGTATTAACAGGAAGAAGATAGACAACAGGTTGCTGACCCACATGAATGGGTATTAATAATGGAAAATTTGCATTTCAGTCCCAAATTCTTACAATTGCCATAACTATGGTCTCGGGGGTTCAATTTGGTCGATTTTTCTTGCAATATTTCAAGCGCGAGATTCTCTACCATCCCAAGACATAAAAGCATGCTAATTATACTATTTCACTGGTTCAAATCTCTAATTGCATCTGTAATCACTTAACTCAACTTAATCTTATTAATTATGCACTAATCATCATACTTACTAGTTAACTGTGGTGTGGGTCATAACAATCTCCCTCCCTTATAAGAATTTCATCCCGAAATTCCTAAAAGAGAAAAGGAAACTTGTTACGCATCTCAGACTCAAGCTCCCACATGGCTTTCTCTAGGTTATGGTTTCTTCCACAAAACCTTCACTAACGGTATCTCGCGATTCTTAAGTTTCTTGATTCACGGGTCAACTATCTGTACTGGTCCTTCAACATAGGACACGTCAAGTCTGAGCCGGATAGGTTATGAGTTAACTATCTCCTCTGTACTAGGGTAACATTTCTTCAACATCGATACATGAAACACATCAAGTAAATTAGCCAACTCAGATGGCAATTCCAACCTATAGGCTACAGGTCCAATCTTCTCAATAATAGGATATGAGCCCATAAACCTAGGAGTCAGTTTGCCTCTCTTACCAAACCTCAACACTCCTTTCCACGGTGAAACCCTCAGATACACTTCATTACCAACTTCAAACTCAAGACGTGTACATCTCTTCTCAACATAACTCTTTTGTCTATCTTGTGCAGCTTTCAACCGTTCTCTAATCACTGCAATCTTTCTGATAGTCAAATCCACTATCTCTGGTCCAAGAATATGCTTTTCACCTACCTCATATCAACATATGGATGATCTACACTTTCTGCCACATAGAGCTTCATACTGAGCCGTACCAAGACTAGAATGGTGATTATTATTGTATGCAAACTCTATAAGGTTCAAGTGTTCTTCTCAAGTTCCATTGAAATGCAAGACACATGCTCTCAGCATGTCCTTAAGAATTTGAATGGTCCTCTCTGACTGACCATCCGTCTGTGCGTGGAAAGTTGTACAAAATCTCAACTTTTGTCCACTGATTTCAAAAACCTGGATGTGAACATAGGATCCCTACCTGATATAATTGAAACTGGAATACCATGCAACCTGACTGTCTTATCCACGTATATCTTAGACAACTTTAGGACATCAAAGGTTGACTTAACATGAAGAAAGTGAGCAGACTAGTCAGCCTATCCACAATCACCATATCGAGTCACAACCTTTAGGTGTCTTGGGCAACCCTATCACAAAATCCATTGTGATATATTCCCACTTCCATTCTGGTATAGGGAGAGATTGCAAGATAGATGCAGGTTTCTGGTGCTCAGCCTTAACCTGCTGACACACACTACACCTAGTCACATACTCAACTACATCCTCTTCATACCAGGCTGCCAATACAACTCCTTGAGATTCATGTACACCTTAGTGTTACGTGGATGCATAGTGTACATCGATGCATGTGCTTCCTCAAGAATCCTTTCTTTCAAATCACTATCTCGAGGTACACAACATATCATGCTAATACAACACATCATCATCTGAAAACCTGAACTCTGGTCTTTTCCCCCTGTCATGTCATGCACGATCTGCTGCAACCCACTGTCACTCTGCTAAAGTTCCTTGATCTAATCTTAAAAGATAGGCTTGACTTGCATCTGTGCAATCAAACCACTATGCTCTGTCACCCCTAAGTCTAAGTTCAACTTTCATATTTCTACTAGCATGTCTCTCTTGAAATATGAAATTAAGAATGCATCAACTGTTGAACTTGACTTCCTGCTGAGGGCGTCAACTACCGCATTCGACTTACCAGGATGATAATCTATCATTATATCATAATCCTTAATCAATTCTAATCATCTCCGCTGTCTATGATTCAGATCCTTCTGGGTAAAGATATATTTCAAGCTCTTATGATCTATAAACACCTGGCACACCTCACCATAAAGATAGTAACGTCATGTCTTATGAGCATGAACTACAACAACTAATTCCAGATCATGTGACGAGTAATTCTCCTCATTCTATACTACTTACTTATTGTTACTTATCCTTCTCATTTTGATCATATAGAATAAACATCCCAAAAATTGAAACACACAAGGTAAGAATAGATTATTCCTCATTCTTATTATTACTGTAAGAATTTATTTCATATCACACTTCACTTATATTGTATTTCTCCTTTTGTTTCAAACACATTTGTTACATTTCAAATTTGTATCTTACTCTTTTCTCTGAATCATTTTCATATTGTTTATCTACCTTTCAGATTAACTCCCTTTAAACCCTGGATTACTATCAATACTAGTTTACTTTTCATAGTGCAAATCTCATGATTTTGTTTTATATAGATGCTAGTATTCAAGGTCAAATCACTAGAGACATCCCTTGAACTACTTCAACTATAAACATTCTAGGGTTTGGTCCTTATCAGTAACATATCATTATTGTGATGTGACTTTGCTTCCTTAGTTTGAAATCAAACTTTAGATCTCATAAGTTTTACTCGTCTTCCTTATCTTATCACTGGAATTTCCTTCCTCTTACTTGAACATCTAGATAAGTTACATTCTCAATTTAACCTGCTAGGGTTTCATCATCATATTGTGTGTCATTGTTTCATTCACTTAGACGTCTCTACCATGGTAGCTATGTATCATATATGATGCATTCATTTTCAAAATTACGCATTTATTCTTTATTTTTGGAACTAGTTTGTTAGTCCATAGAGACTTAGAATCCAAAGGTAGTATGTATGAATGTATTAAACTTCATAATAAAGATATACATTTCATACTCTCAATTATGTCATGTAATCCTCATTCCTTAACCAGGGTCATCATTTCTAACATTTCTCTTAATTCAACTAAATTTCTTATCCTGGTCTTATGATTTACATAAGGCTCTGTATTTCTATGTACTTATTATATACTTAACTCTTTTCTTCTATTTTCCCTTTGCTTTGAAGTACATAAAAGTATTTTACTTCATTACATGATCCATTCCATGGTTGATTCTTACTATCTTAGCCCTTACAGACTATTCTCATATCTTTTCCATATTCTCATATTTAGAAATCATATAATACTAATCATTAATCTTAATCTGAACCTTATGTCGTATTCCTTTATTTCCAATTAAGGATTGCTCATATGAGGTTCCAACGTTGGGTCTCCGATATCAGTTCCAACTAATTCTTAGTTGTTCTAATCTTTCCCTTATATCTCAACATCTTAGTGTATATACATTTTTCACCATGATTCAGGTCTAAATTATCCAGAATCTACTTTTATTATATTTTTAATAAGAGTCGTTAGATCCCAGTAACGTATCCTGCCAGCCGGACCAGGCCGAACCTGTAGTCTTGAAGCCAAGAGCTACTCAGGATTAACCAACTCCTATTAATCTCAAACATGTGGAAAGAATATCCACTTAGGGCAAACTCATTTAAACATAACTTCTGGTCTACTTAATACAAAGAATATAAAAAATAAATAAACCAATTTATGACACACAACAATATAAAAGAATCATATTTATTCTACAAACTGAAAATCTAAATCCATACATATAAGAGCATTTCTAGTGATTTCCAATCAAATAAACAATAATAAACAAGAGATGTATCACATCCTATGTTTAATCTCTTACTCCCACATTAATTTCTGGCTTCTTAACCCTAAGATTTCTAGGGTTTCTCTCTAGCCTATCCTTCCACTGCATACCTGGCCAGGGCATCCAGAGAAGAATATACGGAGTAGCTTGATACTGGTCAATCTAAGTACTTAGATACCTGGCTAGGGTACCTAAATACTCAGACTTTCCAGAGCTAAAGACACATCACTTCTTATTTTTCTCACTTATAACTTTATCTTTTGATCCTAATGATTCTTAACGACTCAACCTAAGCTCTATACTTGGTTCTTGTGACCACGTCCTCTTCCTGCCATCTGCAATAGTATAACAGAACACTTCCTGTTAGAAAATTGCAGTTAGAAGGAAGATACTTAAGTCCTAATCCTATTGGTATCTTATCGTCCCCTTACCTTGACTTAGAGTAACTATGTACTCAACCTATGCTCTGATACCAAAACTGTTACACCCTGATCTCACATTACCCACTAATCATGAGATTAGGGCGTAAGAAGGATTAACACGTTTCACAAAAAAACACACTTAACATTTTCTTTTCTTAGTCACATTAAACATACCAACAGGAAAATCTTACAAAATTACTTAAATACTGAAACTTACACAACTTGCGGAGGCATTTCAAATTTTACTTGCTAGAAACATAAATAGAGTAATTGTCATATTACATTTACATGCGGAATATAAAGTTGACAGTTAATTACAAAACTGATTTACATATTAAACACACTCTCTCTCCACACCATGTCCCAAGGACCGAGGGGAAAGGACTAAGAGACCACTATCTAACTAACTACATATACCTTCTACTGACTAGGGTGGTAAGATCCTTCAGATTCCTGGAACTGTCGTTGTCCTGAAAATGTTTGAGTAGAGGAGTGTGCCTACTCGCTCAATGAATAGTTTTTCATTTAACTATCACTAAACAACTCATCAGTTTTATTATTCAGATTAATATACAAGAAATACTACACTGAGCAGGTCTAAGCATATTAATTTAAATAACAGGAAATATCAACATTTCATCAAGTAACAATTTCTGCAAAGCTATTGAAACAATTAAATAACATGGAATATCAATATTCTATTTAAAGAACGATTAATGCAAATCTGAACTCAAAATCCTTTCTAATTCTTTAACTAATTAGAAACTCTATGAACTTATATAAACACATTTTATCTTATGCCCTGATCATATGCAGTGTACTCTACATATGAAGACTCGTAGCGAACTACGATCCCACCGTACAAGACTTAGCGACACACCTGGGAAATGCTAAGTCTGACTGCTCTTGTCCTGGTCTGCTACAGGACCACAAGCTCTCTGGCCTCACTGCACTCTCGAAGAGTGTAAACTGGACTCCTCCTACCTGACCACACAGGCGGAGTGTCGAGCCGTGCCCATCTGGACTGTCCTCCAGTAGGTAACACGACTACCCGACCATCTGGACTGTCCTCCAGTAGGCCTCACAAAACTACTAGACCATCTGGACTGTCCTCCAGTAGGTCTCTCTCTCCAACCATCTGGACTGTCCTCCAGTAGGTTGCCGACTGTCTGGACTGTCCTCCAGTTAGGTCATTTCATCCCCTTAAGATCGCAGACCGCACAAAGGGGATTCTACGGTGTTAGGGCACCTAAATCTAACATTTTTATTATACTCTTGAATATAAACTGTACAACATTCAACAAACTACTCAACATGTACAAAAGCATTCTCAGAGCTAGTCAAATATCTAAATTATCCAAAACATACACAACAATATTTCTATTCCAGTAATTATATTAAGCACTTTTGGTTTCCATTGCACCAAATAAAATCATTGAACTATTCTACACTGATCAGAAGCTGTTCTAGATCATGTATAATCATACAGAAGCAATTTATAAAATAAAATTCAAGTTTCATCAAATACTGATTAAACGCTTGATATCAGTGCAAAAATGCACAGTTTACCGAAAAATTCCAATGAAGGAGTTAAATAATGATAACTAAATGAACTCCTACTCACAACAATTTGGACTGTCCGGATTCGTCCGGAGATGTACCCATGGCCGGATTCTGGGCAATTTCAGATCGTCTTCAACCTTGGTATTATTTCTTCACTGGAACTTCACGCTCCAACGGAAATCGGCTACTATGCGCTTATTTGGGCCAAATTGATTGCAATTTCTGAACTAGACCTCCTAGCCGAGGTCCAAGGTGATGATTGGAAGCCTTGTCCGCCCCAAGTCCACCTCCTCCAGGCCACGTACGGCCGCTGTGCAAGCTGCTGCTTGCCGCAGCCAAACTGCACGTCAACTTGCTAGGTGGATGAACCGCTAGCCAAAAGAGAAAGGGGAAGGGAGGTAGACGACCAAGATCAACTGAATCTAGAACCCCGAATCGCCCTGCCCAAGGTTCCTTGTTGCTGCCGATCGTGTGTAGCAGAAGAAGCTAGCTGGGGCGCCGCCCAAACTAGCTGAGCGCAGCCAAGGTGAGGAGGAAGAGAGTAAGGTAGGAGAAGAAGAAAAAGAAGAAGAACGGAGGCTAGGCTATCACTGAACGAAGCCAAGGGCAGAGATCGCCCCGAAATCGCCTCGATTCTTTTTTGCCTGATCGGTCAATGGCTGTTGGGTGTGCGCCGCTCACCTTGTTATATCGGGATAGTATTAATAGGAAGAAGATAGACAACAGGTTGCCGACCCACATGAATGGGTATTAATAATGGAAAAATTGCATTTCAGTCCCAAATTCTTACAATTGCCATAACTATGGCCTCGGGGGTTCAATTTGGTCAATTTTTCTTGCAATATTTCAAGCGCGAGATTCTCTACCATCCCAAGACATAAAAGCATGCTAATTATACTGTTTCACTGGTTCAAATCTCTAATTGCATCTGTAATCACTTAACTCAACTTAATCTTATTAATTATGCACTAATCATCATACTTACTAGTTAACTGTGGTGTGGGTCATAACAATCTCCCTCCCTTATAAGAATTTCATCCCGAAATTCCTAAAAGAGAAAAGGAAACTTGTTACGCATCTCAGACTCAAGCTCCCACGTGGCTTTCTCTAGGTTATGGTTTCTTCCACAAAACCTTCACTAACAGTATCTCGCGATTCTTAAGTTTCTTGATTCACGGGTCAACTATCTGTACTGGTCCTTCAACATAGGACACGTCAAGTCTGAGCCAGATAGGTTCTGAGTTAACTATCTCCTCTGTACTAGGGTAACATTTCTTCAACATCGATACATGAAACACATCAAGTAAATTAGCCAACTCAGAAGGCAATTCCAACCTATAGGCTACAGGTCCAATCTTCTCAATAATAGGATATGAGCCCATAAACCTAGGAGTCAGTTTTCCTCTCTTACCAAACCTCAACACTCCTTTCCACGGTGAAACCCTTAGATACACTTCATTACCAACTTCAAACTCAAGACGTGTACATCTCTTCTCAACATAACTCTTTTGTCTATCTTGTGCAGCTTTCAACCGTTCTCTAATCACTGCAATCTTTCTGATAGTCAAATCCACTATCTCTGGTCCAAGAATATGCTTTTCACCTACCTCATATCAAAATATGGATGATCTACACTTTCTGCCATATAGAGCTTCATACCGAGCCGTACCAAGACTAGAATGGTGATTATTATTGTATGCAAACTCTATAAGGTTCAAGTGTTCTTCTCAACTTCCATTGAAATGCAAGACGCATGCTCTCAGCATGTCCTTAAGAATTTGAATGGTCCTCTCTGACTGACCATCCGTCTGTGCGTGGAAAGTTGTACATAATCTCAACTTTTGTCCACTGATTTCAAAAACCTGGTTGTGAACTTAGGATCCCTACCTGATATAATTGAAACTGGAATACCATGCAACCTGACTGTCTTATCCACGTATATCTTAGCCAACTTTAGGACATCAAAGGTTGACTTAACATGAAGAAAGTGAGCAGACTTAGTCAGCCTATCCACAATCACCATATCGAGTCACAACCTTTAGGTGTCTTGGGCAACCCTATCACAAAATCCATTGTGATATATTCCCACTTCCATTCTGGTTTAGGGAGAGATTGCAAGATAGATGCAGGTTTCTGGTGCTCAGCCTTAACCTACTGACACACACTGCACCTAGTCACATACTCAACTACATCCTCTTCATGCCAGGCCTCCAATACAACTCCTTGAGATTCATGTACACCTTAGTGTTACGTGGATGCATAGTGTACATCGATGCATGTGCTTCCTCAAGAATCCTTTCTTTCAAATCACTGTCTCGAGGTACACAACATATCATGCTAATACAACACATCATCATCTGAGAACCTGAACTCTGGTGTTTTCCCCCTGTCATGTCATGCATGATCTGCTGCAACCCACTGTCACTCTGCTAAAGTTCCTTGATCTAATCTTAAAAGATAGGCTTGACTTGCATCTGTGCAATCAAACCACTCTGCTCTGTCACCCCTAAGTCTAAGTTCAACTTTCATATTTCTACTAGCATGTCTCTCTTAAAACATGAAATTAAGAATGCATCAACTGTTGAACTTGACTTCCTGCTGAGGGCATCAACTACTGCATTCGACTTACCAGGATGATAATCTATCATTATATCATAATCCTTAATCAATTCTAATCATCTCCGCTGTCTAAGATTCATATCCTTCTGGGTAAAGATATATTTCAAGCTCTTATGATCTATAAACACCTGACACACCTCACCATAAAGATAGTAACGTCATGTCTTATGAGCATGAACTACAACAACTAATTCCAGATCATGTGATGAGTAATTCTCCTCATTCTATACTACTTACTTCTTGTTACTTATCCTTCTCATTTTGATCATATAGAATAAACATCCCAAAAATTGAAACACACAAGGTAAGAATAGATTATTCCTCATTCTTATTATTACTGTAAGAATTTATTTCATATCACACTTCACTTATATTGTATTTCTCCTTTTGTTTCAAACACATTTGTTACATTTCAAATTTGTGTCTTACTCTTTTCTCTGAATCATTTTCATATTGTTTATCTACCTTTCAGAATAACTACCTTTAAACCCTGGATTACTATCAATACTAGTTTAATTTTCATAGTGCAAATCTCATGATTTTGTTTTATATAGATGCTAGTATTCAAGGTCAAATCACTAGCGACATCCCTTGAACTACTTCAACTATAAACATTCTAGGGTTTGGTCCTTATCAGTAACATAGCATTATTGTGATGTGACTTTGCTTCCTTAGTTTGAAATCAAACTTTAGATCTCATAAGTTTTACTCGTCTTCCTTATCTTATCACTGGAATTTCCTTCCTCTTACTTGAACATCCAGATAAGTTACATTCTCAATTTAACCTGCTAGGGTTTCATCATCATATTGTGTGTCATTGTTTCATTCACTTAGACATCTCTACCATGGTAGCTATGTATCATATATGATGCATTCATTTTCAAAATTACGCATTTATTCTTTATTTTTGGAACTAGTTTGTTAGTCCATAGAGACTTAGAATCCAAAGGTAGTATGTACGAATGTATTAAACTTCATAATAAAGATATACATTTCATACTCTCAATTATGTCATGTAATCCTCATTCCTTAATCAGGGTCATCATTTCTAACATTTCTCTTGATTCAACTAAATTTCTTATCCTGGTCTTATGATTTACATAAGGCTCTTTATTTCTATGTACTTATTATATACTTAACTCTTTTGATCTATTTTCCCTTTGCTTTGAAGTACATAAAAGTATTTTACTTCATTACATGATCCATTCCATGGTTGATTCTTACTATCTTAGCCCTTACAGACTATTCTCATATCTTTTCCATATTCTCATATTTAGAAATCATATAATACTAATCATTAATCTTAATCTGAACCTTACGTCGTATTCCTTTATTTCCAATTAAGGATTGCTCATATGAGGTTCCAACGTTGGGTCTCCGATATCAGTTCCAACTAATTCTTAGTTGTTCTAATCTTTCCCTTATATCTCAACATCTTTATACATTTTTCACCATGATTCAGGTCTAAATTATCCAGAATCTACTTTTATTATATTTTTAATAAGAGTCGTTAGATCCCAGTAACGTATCCTGCCAGCCGGACCAGGCCGAACCTGTAGTCCTGAAGCCAAGAGCTACTCAGGATTAACCAACTCCTATTAATCTCAAACATGTGGAAAGAATATCCACTTAGGGAAAACTCATTTAAACATAACTTCTGGTCTACTTAATACAAAGAATATAAACAATAAATAAACCAATTTATGACACACAATAATATAAAAGAATCATATTTATTCTACAAACTGAAAATCTAAATCCATACATATAAGAGCATTTCTAGTGATTTCCAATCAAATAAACAATAATAAACAAGAGATGTATCGCATCCTATGTTTAATCTCTTACTCCCACATTAATTTCTGGCTTCTTAACCCTAAGATTTCTAGGGTTTCTCTCTAGCCTATCCTTCCACTACATACCTGGCCAGGGCATCCAGAGAAGAATAGACAGAGTAGCTTGATACTGGGCAATCTAAGTACTTAGATACCTGGCCAGGGTACCTAAATACTCAGACTTTCCAGAGCTAAAGACACATCACTTCTTATTTTTCTCACTTATAACTTTATCTTTTGATCCTAATGATTCTTAACGACTCAACCTAAGCTCTATACTTGGTTCTTGTGACCACGTCCTCTTCCTGCCATCTGCAATAGTATAACAGAACACTTCCTGTTAGAAAATTGCAGTTAGAAGAAAGATACTTAAGTCCTAATCCTATTGGTCTCTTATCGTCCCCTGACCTTGACTTAGAGTAACTATGTACTCAACCTATGCTCTGATACCAAAACTGTTACACCCTGATCTCACATTACCCACTAATCATGAGATTAGGGCGTAAGAAGGATTAACACGTTTCACAAAAAAAACACACTTAACATTTTCTTTTCTTAGTCACATTAAACATACCAACAGGAAAATCTTACAAAATTACTTAAATACTGAAACTTACACAACTTACGGAGGCATTTCAAATTTTACTTGCTAGAAACATAAACAGAGTAATTGTCATATTACATTTACATGCAGAATATGAAGTTGACAATTAATTACAAAACTGATTTACATATTAAACACACTCTCTCTCCACACCATGTCCCAAGGACCGAGGGGAAAGGACTAAGAGACCACTATCTAACTAACTACATATACCTTCTACTGACTAGGGTGGTAAGATCCTTCAGATTCCTGGAACTGTTGCTGTCCTGAAAATGTTTGAGTAGAGGAGTGAGCCTACTCGCTTAGTGAATAGTTTTTCATTTAACTATCACTAAACAACTCATCAGTTTTATTATTCAGATTAATATACAAGAAATAATACACTGAGCAGGTCTAAGCAGTTTAATTTAAATAACAGGAAATAGCAACGTTTCATCAAGTAACAATTTCTGCAAAGCTATTGAAACAATTAAATAACATGGAATATCAATATTCTATTTAAAGAACGATTAATGCAAATCTGAACTCAAAATCTTTTCTAATTCTTTAACTAATTAGAAACTCTGTGAACCTATATAAACAAATTTTATCTTATACCCTGATCATATGCAATGTACTCTACATATGAAGACTCGTAGCGAACTACGATCCCACCGTACAAGACTTAACGACACACCCGGGAAATGCTAAGTCTGACTGCTCTCGTTCTGGTCTGCTACAGGACCACAGGCTCTCTGGCCTCACTGCACTCTCGAAGAGTGGAAACTGGACTCCTCCTACCTGAGCACACAGGCGGAGTGTCGAGCCGTGCCCATCTGGACTGTCCTCCAGTAGGTAACACGACTACCCGGCCATCCGGACTGTCCTCCAGTAGGCCTCACAAAACTACTAGACCATCTGGACTGTCCTCCAGTAGGTCTCTCTCTCCAACCATCTGGACTGTCCTACAGTAGGTTGCCGACCATCTGGACTGTCCTCCAGTTAGGTCGTTTCATCCCCTTAAGATCGCAGACCGCACAAAGGGGATTCTACGGTGTTAGGGCACCTAAATCTAACATTTTTATTATACTCTTGAATATAAACTGTACAACATTCAACAAACTACTCAACAAGTACAAAAGCATTCTCAGAGCTAGTCAAATATCTAAATTATCCAAAACATACACAACAGTATTTCTATTCCAGTAATTGTATTAAGCACTTTTGATTTCCATTGCACCAAATAAAATCATTGAACTGTTCTAGACTGATCAGAAGCTGTTCTAGATCATGTATAATCATACATAAGCAATTTATAAAATAAAATTCAAGTTTCATCAAATACTGATTAAACGCCTGATATCAGTGCAAAAATGTACAGTTTACCGAAAAATTCCAACGAAGGAGTTAAATGATGATAACTAAATGAACTCCTACTCAACAATTTGGACGGTCCGGATTCGTCCGGAGATGTACCCGGGGCCGAATTCTGGGCGATTTCAGATCGTCTTCAACCTTGGTATTATTTCTTCACTGGAACTTCACGCTCCAACGGAAATCGGCTACTATGCGCTGATTTGGGCCAAATTGATTGCAATTTCTGAACTAGACCTCCTAACCGAGGTCCAAGGTGATGATTGGAAGCCTTGGCCGCCCCAAGTCCACCTCCTCCAGGCCACGCATGGCCGCTGTGCAAGCTGCTGCTTGCCGCAGCCAAGCTGCACGTCAACTTGCTAGGTGGATGAACCGCTAGCCAAAAGAGAAAGGGGAAGGGATGTAGACGACCAAGATCAACTGAATCTAGAACCCCGAATCGCCCCGCCCAAGGTTCCTTGTTGCTGCCGATCGTGCGTAGCAGAAGAAGCTAGCTGGGGCGCCGCCCAAACTAGCTGAGCGAAGCCAAGGTGAGGAGGAAGAGAGTAAGGTAGGAGAAGAAGAAAAAGAAGAAGAACGGAGGCTAGGCTATCACTGAACGAAGCCAAGGGCAGAGATCACCCCGAAATTGCCTCGATTCCTTTTTGCCTGATCGGTCAATGGCTGCTGGGTGTGCGCCGCTCACCCTGTTATATCGGGATAGTATTAACAGGAAGAAGATAGACAACAGGTTGCCGACCCACATGAATGGGTATTAATAATGGAAAAATTGCATTTCAGTCTCAAATTCTTACAATTGCCATAACTATGGCCTCGGGGGTTCAATTTGGTCGATTTTTCTTACAATATTTCAAGCGCGAGATTCTCTACCATCCCAAGACATAAAAGCATGCTAAATATACTGTTTCACTGGTTCAAATCTCTAATTGCATCTGTAATCACTTAACTCAACTTAATCTTATTAATTATGCACTAATCATCATACTTACTAGTTAACTGTGGTGTTGGTCATAACAGTAAATATCAAGATAAACCCCAACAATATAATTATACATATACAGAAACATAGTTTAAGCAAAATCTAAAAGGACAACAAAATAGAATAATGGGGCTTCTAAAATGGATCCATGGTTAGAATATATGGACCATAAATATTAATAAAATACATATGTTTGGGATTGAGAATATTACATAAGAGAGAAAATACTATATATTTCTCAATTAGCTTGAGGAACCTTGACACCTAGGCAGCCACCTAAGCATACCCTTACAATATGAATGCAAATAAACTTCGTCGAGGTAATGTTCTATGTGAAAGGATTTTACAAGAAAAGATTAAAATTTTCATGATGCAAGGGAGGGTACATGATAAAAATATATGAGCATTATAATTGTTTTGAATTCTTGAAGCAAGAAATATTTCACAAATTTTAAATTTATATTAAGTATTTAACTATTCTTCATAAGACTAATATGTATAAAATTTATCTTATATATTCCACATAATCATAGAACCATATATATGGTAAGTGAAAGAGAACCAATAAAAAAACAGAGGTGGCATAGTTTCCCTTGGTTGTCCTACCTCAATACAAACTTGTTGTTCTGACATGCATAGAGTCCTTCTATGAAATTACACCTAGCCTTTATCTTGTTACCATTTCTTTTTTCCATCATTCCCCTCCAATAATTTTGTATCCCTTTCTATAATGCCTTCTCTCAATAGCTAATTTTAAAAAAATGGACATTTTTTCCTCCTACTTTATCTCTAGATTTCTTACTTTCTATAAATAACAATTGATTTAATTTAGTTATTTGTGATGAATCAAGCATGACTGGTATTAGAAAAAGCTAACCAACTACAAAAAGGGGTATGACTCAAAGAAAAGTTGTAAATATCCTATGCATTTGGTCCTCCTTGTGGAAACACCTAGCCTTTTCCTTATCAACCTTCTCTTTTTTCCATTTGCCCCCTACCAACAGTTTAGCCCTTTCTATCATGTCTTCACTCAATATCTAATGTTCAACATCAGACCTTTCTCCTCCCACTTTATTTGTATATTTCTTACTACATGATAATTGGATTTAATTTTCTATTATTATTAACTTAAGGGGTGCATGTCCCTCCATATAAGATTGATTTCATGCATCTTTGAAGAAAAAATGATCTATCAATTAGCTTTCTTTCGGTTATTAATCAGGAGTCACTAAAGTCATATTATAACTGATATAGTTGTGAAAAAGAAATGGATCCTAAACCAGTTCATGGATATTAACGGTTTAGTTCAAAATTCACAATTCACAAAACCCACATGATGCAATAAAATTAAAACCACTCTACATAATTTATAAAGAAAAATCAAAGTCAAAATTGGTCATTGTCCATACCATTAAAAAATATAAATATAAAGAACACATGTAACATACACCTATCCATCTCTTATCACTAGTCATTATTGTGTCGTTATATAGTAAATCACGGAAGAATTTTTGTATAAGGTGCCATCCATCTACTATCTGTTCAAGATATGTAAATCCCCTATAAAATATGATCGACTCCCTAAAAATTGATGGATGTTTTTGTTGCACATTCTCCATTAGTTTATGGGGACAAGTCAATTTTTTTTTGAAATGAAAAACATCCTACTAGGCATTAAGCACTCACTATTTTTTAATAATTTAGCAATTTCTTTAATCATGAACCCACTATTTTGATCTAGCAATTTTTCTAAACCGATTTCAGTACATATAGTGACTGGATCATACAAACTAGGTTATATATAGTAAATTCATATAGGATTTATGGGAGTTCTCATAGTTGATTCTTTAGATATCACACACATGAATATTTTCAAACATTTATGTGTAAACGAACTAGGCAAAATCAAAGTCAAAATTGTTCATTTTCCATACCCATAAAAATATAAATATAAAGAACACATGCAACATACACCTATCCGTCTCTTATATCACTAGTCATTATTGTGTCTTTAAATAGTAAATCATGGATTTTTTTTGTATAAGATGCCATCCATCTACTATCTATTATGTAAATGTAAATCTCCTAAAAATATGATCGACTCCCTAAAATGGATGGATGTCTTTGTTGCACATTCTCCATTAATTGATGGGTACAAGTTAGATTAAAAAAAAGAAAAATATCCTACAAGTCATTAATCATTCACTATATTTTTAATAATTTAGTAATTTCTTTAATTATGAACACACTATTTTGATCCAACAAATTTTCTAAACTGATTTCAGCACGTCTAATGAATGCATCATACAACCCAGGTTATGTATAGTAAATTAATATAGGATTTGTGGAAGTTCTCGTAGTTGATTCTTTAGAGATCGCACACATGAATATTTTCAAACATTTATGTGTAAACGAACTATAATCAATGACCTCCACATATGTATTCCCCCACCTCAAAATATTTGTTGTCAAATCTACCATGGGGTAAGGCAAGATATGTAAACATATGAGCTATGCTTAAGCCAAAGACTTAAAGAGAGGATCTATACAACATGATAGTTTAAAATAATCATCCAACAAGAGACACCATTGTTTGGTAAAAATTATCGTTAAATCCATGAAAAAAGTTCAATGAACAATATGTGAATTTGTGTAGAAATTATCTAACAAGAATGTAAATCCAAAGAAACAAACATTTAAACATACCTTCTGTAACGACCCCGCCTCCCGGTAACCCCCAATTAAGGGAGACCCGAAGGTCAGAGTCGTTATTCAATTAACAGGATCAAAGGTTCGACAAATAATCAATAATAATTAAGAAATTCTACTAACTAACTAGAATTTGGTATAAAATTAAAACTTTACTTACCTTTGAAAACTTTGGAAATCTATCTATCCAGAGCTTGAATTATTCTATCTAATCCTCCTTGCACTTTATTTCTTAGTTCCACAATGTGTCGCTTTACTGTTTGTTCTTTCAATTGTTGTTCCTAAAACACTGACAAACAAAACGTCGGTCAGTATATCAAAATATACTGGTATGTGGGAACAAGCAAAAACTTGCAAATATGGCTAACAATTTAATAATCACAATCAAATTAATTAACAAGCCAAATTACACTTTTCAGTATGACATTCTCCACCGCTTTTGCCCTAACCCTGGCATACCCACCTTAGGGTTCCCTTTGCCAATGACTTAAGGCCACCTTCTCAATCCTGAGCTTGGTGCCTGGGGGTCACCCCTCATGGTGCCCACTAGTCATGCAATATCATAGGCCACCTTCTCATTCCCGAGCTTGGTTCCTGGGGTTACCACTCAAGGTGTCCATTGGTCTACCCATCTGTGCCTGACCTTTGGCATCATCCATCAGGGTGGCAGGTAGGTGCGATAATACATACTTCTATTTTTAATGTGATAATCATAGTAACTTTATGATTTGCAAGTATGAACATCCAACAGATAATTTGCATTCATTGCGATTAACCATCCGGAAAATCTGCTGAAAACTAAGGCGGATATTCATAATTAACCACATACCTGATCTAGAGCAACTTGATTGTCCAAGCAATAAGGATAAAGAACAAGCAACAAGCAATCAACAATATCTTCAAACTAATGCATGGGATTCAAGTGTTAAAGTTTATCCAGAACATTCTAAAGCTAGACTTGGATTCCACCTTAGGCTTTCTAGGCCACATTAGGGTTTTATTAGTGTTTTATCCTCCGTAATACTTTTATCACATTTAATGCTCTCTTAGTCCACAAACCCTAATTTCAACATCATAATCCCAATTAAAGTCGATTATTTCTCTTTCATACCAAAACTACCATCTTTATCCTTTTAAGTTATTTCAAGGTCATTAGAATCAATTATCACTTTTAGTTTCTTTCGGATTAACAACTCATAATTCATTAGGGGCTAATTCACATATGAACTCTATTTGCCATTAATTCTACCTTTATGCATTAAAAAACCCTAATTTCTATATTAAGGGTATTTATTCACAATTAGGAACCTTTAAACTCAAAATAGTTTAGATCCATCTTATTTCGGCTTTGTACATGAATTTGACCAATTAAAACCATTAAGGGTCACAAAGACTAACATTAGGGTTTCAAGGCCCATTAAGTATATTCATGCATATGAAACTCTAAATTAACTAATTATATGCAAAGTTAATCCTTTTTCTTCTTAATGTTCCTTTTTATCATTACCATGCTAATATCAACTTCAATCATCTATTAAACCCTATTAATCACTTTAATCATATCAAAATAGGGTTCTTTAAACATTAATACATTGAAGTTGATGTATTCCATTACTTTTTGAATTACAAAAGGAATCAGGCTTTAATTATATTTTTAATGGATTCCCCTCATTTTTCTAAGAAACTTTCATATTTTATGCGTGCTAAACCGAGCTATGAATAAATAAATATGATTTTAGCAAAATTACCTATTTTGGGCCAATGGCAGGCCGCCACATAGGCCTTGTCATGCGACGTTGCTCGGCTGCATCAGGAAACATAACTAAATTACTATAGTACCCCCGCATCAACTATTGTTTTCTTCACACCCTAGAGGGAAGAACCATCCAAAGCCCTCATCGTCTTCCTCCTTGCGCGATCCAGCGCCGCGACCAACAGTGGCGGTTCTTGGAGGTGCTTCCTCCTGTCCCCAAGGCCCGAGGCCTACCTACAACCTGCGCCCTGCCTCCGACACCTTCGTCCATGGCCTTGGAGGTCCTAAGGTGTGACCATGGCCATGGAAATCTGGCTGGTCAGGTCCGCCACCTGCAGTCATGGTGCAACCCTCCCGCCAACGTAGCTACTTGAGCGAGAGTCCAGGGAGGACGTTCGATCATACTCGGATGTGGTGAGATCATCAGGCCACCCTCCATACCTCATCATGGTCCTCCGTTCACTCCAGGGTAACTCTACCCTCACGACTAGGGTTTGGGGAAAGAAGAAGAAGAAGAAGGTGAAGAGAGAGAGAGAGTCGTGTGGGATCTTGATGAGTGCATACTCATCACGGAATTCAATTACCTTTTTGGAACAAATTCAACTCTATTTCACACCTTTTCGTCCTAATATGAATCATAATGTATAAAACTACTTGGCTGATTCAATAATCAAGGTTTTAACTAAATATCATTCATTTAATGTAGGTAAATCAAGCAATTCCACGCATACGGTCCCAAGACCGTTTGAGCCCCTGCGGTCCCAAGACCGTTTGAGCCCCTGCGGTCCCAAGACCGTTTGGATCCATGCGGTCCCAAGACCGTTTGCTGGAATACACGAAGAATGAATGACAAAGATCGTTTGCCAAAGAAAACCACACGAGCTGTAAACCGCATGACCAACCGCGGTCTCAAAACCGTTTGGGTCCATGCGATCTCAAGACCGTTTGGGTCCATGCGGTCTCAAGACCGTTTGGTACCATGCGGTCTCAAGACCGTTTGGGTCCATGCGTACTCAAGACCGTTTGGGTCCATGCGGTCTCAAGACCGTTTGGGTCCATGCGGTCTCAAGACCGGTTGGATCCATGCAGTTTCCAAGTCCGTTTGCCATGAGCGCGAAGACCGATCGAAGAACAAACACCGTGCATTCACGCCGAGACCAAGACCGACCTCAAGATCGATTGGCCCAAACCGTTTGGCACCAAAACGGTCTCCAAACCGTTTGGCACCAAACGATCTCCAAACTGTTTGGCACCAAACGGTCTCCAGACTGTTTGGAGAAGATATTTCCAGCAACTTAACCAAACCGTTTGGGATCAGATCTGAACCTATAAATAGACCCCAAGGGTCCTCATTTGGAGGCATCAGATCCGGACGCCGATAGGCTGCCAGAGTACAACTCCGATCAAGTTCCACTCCACCTACTACTAGTGTTGCATCCAAGGAGGCCGAGAAGAGAAGGAAGACGGAGCAAGGAGCACATCTTCTTCACCGGGCTGCGACCACTCTCTACACCGAGCTCATGGCGGATCTCTCTTTCTCTCTCATCCTTCTTGTATCTTGCATCATGAGCGAGTAGTACCTTTTTGTTGGGGTGCGGGGACTAGCCCCGCTGCCCATGCAAACCATGTTCTTTTGTTAAACTTTCCATGGCAATGTATATAACTCTTCATTTTGTCGTTAATCGTTAAGCTCGTAGATTGGTTATTTGCTTATTTTCATCTTTGTGCTCCCTATGTTGCGAGAACTTCAATACATGGGTTTGAACATCGTTTATCAAGTTGACTCCTCGACGAGAACTTCTGATAGGATTCCTTGAGGTCGTAAGTATATGATCCATGAAGGGACAAGCCATCTAGCCTCCGGTGACGCTTCTGTGCGTCTGACGCCCGTATGGGGGGTTCACAGCCTTAGTTGGATTTTGTATCTTCTTGTTAATCGTCGATGTTTACTCGTACTCTAATCGTCTACGTGCTTATCGGTTAACGCTATTGACTCCTTGACGAGAACTTCCGATGGGATTCCTTGAGGTCGTAAGTGTATGACACGCGAGGGGACGAGCCATCTAGCCTTCGGTGACGCTTCTGTGTGCCTGACGCCCGTATGGGGGTTCACAACCTTAGTTGGATGTTGTATCTTCAGAGCCGTAAGACACGTGATCCGGATGGTGACGAGACATCTGATGCCTATGGTGATGCTTACGCGGACCTGACGCCCGTATGGGGGGTTCTGCAGCAGCTCTACTTGGAGTGTCATATCTTGCCTGGATTGTTTACAATGGAGTATGTTTGTGTGTGTAGCGGTGGTCAAATCCAGTACCATCCCAGCGATTCCATATCATTGATCTCAAACCATCTTTAATTCTGCTTTTACTTTCTTGCAATTAGTTTAAGCAACCCCAAATCAACCAATCGTTCTAAAATATTAGTTTTACTTGAGCTAGATCCAGCTGACAAGGATTCTTAAAAATGTTGTCCTTTGGGTTCAATCCTCAACTATACTGTGATAAGACTCGTCCGCTTGCGGGTGATATTATTGCACTTGGTTTTGGTAAAAACTCGGGGATTTCAGCCCCGGGTGAATTTGTTAGTACATTCAATACACACGTCAAATTCTGGCGCCGTTGCCGGGGACAACGGAATCAGTCAGTTAAATCTACCTCTTTTAAGACTAATCTAGGATTTTGTTTTTCTTTTGAAACAATTGCTTATTTACTTGAATTTGACTCTACTTTGTGATCTCATTTTCAAAATCTTTTCTAATTTTCAGGTACGATCCAACGCATAGTGTATGCACCGTTCGGACAGTCCCGGACTCACCACGAGTTTTGATCCCAAAATAGATAGAACCTTCCAACGGCAGATCAGAGAGAATCAAGTAAGGATGGCACAGGAAGAAGAAGTAGCCCGAAGAGTGGCTCAAGCCATCAATGCACAAAGAGAGAGACTCATGCAAGAAGCTAGAGCTGCGGTTCAACATGAAATCCTAGCAGTACAAGCAGCAGCACAAGCAGTCGAACTACAAAAAGATCTTAGAGAATTCTCTATCCCAAAGGCTGTGAATGTTTATCATCCAGTACAGCCTCCTCCCATTGATGCTGCCAATTTTGAGATTAGAGCACATTGGATCACATTGCTTCAAAACAACCCATTCTATGACAAACAAGCGGAGGACAGCCAAGGACATCTTCTGAGATTCATTGACTTATGTGCTATGACAAAGCAAAATGGAGTCTCCGATGATGCCATTCGACTCCATCTCTTCAAGTATTCCCTTGCTGATAGAGCCATCAGTTGGTACAATTCACTGCAAAGTGAAGTACCCATCACCACCTGGGAGAAACTCCAAAATGCATTTCTGGAAAAGTTCTACCCTCCATCTCTTACATATGAAATTAGGGGCCGAATAACCAATTTCACTCAAGTCCCCGGAGAAACTCTCGCTGAAGCGTGGGATAGGTACAAAGAGCTCCTACGCAAATGCCCACACCACGGAATCCCCAAGAATCAACTCATAGAAATCTTCTATAGGGGTGTGGAGGATGATGTCAAGATGTTTCTAGATTCCTCATCTGGAGGAAACTTCATGCGACATAGTTATGACAGCGCATGGAGAGTCGTCACCCTAGGAGTAGAAAATCAAGCCAATTGGGGCAGATCTATAGGTAAAGGAGTCTTGAAGGTGGCTATGGCTGAAGCTATTCTAGAATACAAGTCTATCGCTGAAACCTTGAAGGTCTTAGTTGCCAAGCAAGATCATATAGAATCATCTCTAGCTGCTATTGGAAGAGGACATTCACCCACTAGGCAACAAGAACAGGTCAAGTCCACTGCTCTGTTATGTGAAGCATGCAAAAGCACATATCATTCCACTCTATCATGCAATGTTCTCTATGACGTTGTTCTAAGCAATGCTTGTGGACAAGGAGATAATTACCAGACGGAAAATCTAAATGCCATTAACACCATCCCTGGGCAGAACTACTACAATCCGAATCAAAATAGGAATCACCCAGGCTTCCAATATGGAAACCCTTCAGGAGCTATGAACTTGCATCAATTCGGTCCCAACAATCAATCAAGAGGCCCACCAGGATTCCAGTATAATCAACAACAGAACTTTGGGAATCAAGGAAACTTCAAAGGAAACTTTCAGAATAGGAACTATAATAACTATCAGAACAACTCTCAATATCAAAACCTGAATCAACAGTAAGGACAAACAGGACCCATACCTGATGACAAGCTATCTACCATTGAAAAAATATTGCAAACTCAGCAAACAATGATAGCCAACCAACAAGCCCAGCAAAAAGCAATTGAAACTCAACTAGCTCAACTTGCTGCTAGTATAAAGCCACCAGCTGGAGTCTTTTCCGGCCAACCCGAGAACAATCCTAAGCATCCTGAATAGTTGAAGGTAGTCACCACCAGGTCAGGAAAAGACTATTCGGATCATCCGGTAAAGACACCTGTGGTTATTACTGATGAAGATGAACCTGTGATTGTCCAAGCCTCGACAACACCAGAGTCACAACCAAAGGAAGATAAGACTGATAAGGGAAGTCCCGAGAAAACTGCTGATGAAGAAACTAAAGCACCAGAGCCAGATATTCCTGTATACAAGCCTCGTATACCCTTCCCATCCCGCCTGAGGCAAACCAAGCTCAATACTAGATTCAATAAATTCAAAGAGGCTATGAAGAAACTCCATGTTGATATACCCTTCTTAGACGCTCTTGCTGAGATACCTGCCTGGACTAAGTATTTTAAGTCCCTCCTCACCAGGAAGTATATAATTGAAGAATATGAGACGGTAAAACTGGCTACGACTAAATCTGATATCATATTAAGCAAAATGCCAAAGAAACAAAAAGATCCAGGATCCTTTGGAATCTCATGTCACATTCGTGACTCATCATGCAAGAAAGGATTGATAGATCTTGGCGCAAGCATCTGTATTATGCCATTCAGCCTGTGCAAAAGATTAGGGTTTGCAGAATTGCTTCCTATTGCTATGACCATTCAACTCACAGACAATTCGATAAAAAGACCGTTAGGTATCCTCAAAGATATCCCAGTTAATGTGGGCAAGGACACATATGTTCCTTGTGACTTCATCATTATGGATATAAAAGAAGACACCAGATATCCTCTTATCTTTGGTCATCCGTTCCTCGCCACTGCAAGAGCCCTTATTGATGTTGAAGCAGGTACCTTACTATTAAGATTAGGGAAAGAGACTCTAGAATTCAAAGTTTTCGAAAGTATGAGAAGACCAAGTATACAGGAAGAAGTCTATCTGATTGATTGCATCGAGCAAATGTCACAACTGACCCAAGATTATCACGAATCGTACGATCCCTTGGAAACTACTCTATCAGACATATCGATCGATGAACCAATCAATGAATGAGAAAGGGATTACATCGAATCCCTCGACTCTGCTAAAGAATATGCTGAAGCAATTTGTGAAGAACTAAAGGCTACCGAAACTACATAAGAGACAAGAGAAAAACCAGAGGCTCCCAAAATGAAGCCCCTATCAGAAGGATTGAAGTACATGTTTTTAGACGATCTCAAAATTTGTCCAGTCATCATAAATTCCGATTTAACAACTGCACAAGAAGAGAAACTTCTGGAGGAACTAAGGGGAAGAAAGAAAGCCATCGGCAATAAAATGAGCAACCTCACAGGGGTTAGTCGAGCTCTATGTATGCATGAGATCCCTATGATGGAAGTTCACAAGTCAAATATCGAGCATCAGCAGAAGTTGAATCCCAATATGAAGGAGGTAGTCCGTCACGAGGTCATTAAACTCCTCACAGCTGGAATAATCTATCCTATATCAGATTCGCCATGGGTGAGCCCAGTGCATGTGGTGCCAAAGAAAGGTGGAACAACTGTTATAAGGAATGAAAACAACAAGCTCATCCCCAATCGAACAGTCACAGGGTGGTGGATGTGCATTGATTATAGGAAATTAAACAAGGCAACTCGAAAAGATCATTTTCCTATGCCCTTCCTTGACCAAGTCTTAGAAAGGTTGGCTCACCAAGAATATTTATGTTATCTTGATGGTTACTCTGGATTCTATCAGATTCCCATACATCCAGACGATCAAGAAAAAATGACTTTCACTTGTCCTTTTGGAACATATGCATTTAAAAGAATGCCGTTTGGTCTCTGTAATGCTCCCGCAACTTTCCAATGTTGCATGACTGCCATTTTCACAGGGCTTACTGAAACTATTATGGAAGTCTTCATGGATGATTTTTCCGTATATGGAGACTCATTCGATTCTTGTCTAAAGTACCTCTCCCTGGTCCTCCAGCGTTGTGAAGAAGCACATCTTGTGCTAAATTGGGAAAAATGCCACTTCATGGTAACAGAAGGCATTGTCCTGGGCCATAGGGTTAGCAATAGAGGAATTGAAGTTGATAAAGCCAAGATTGAAGTGATATCTAAATTGGCTATTCCCACGAATGTGAAAGAAGTTTGCGCCTTCCTTGGTCATGCTGGATTCTATAGAAGATTCATAAAGGATTTTTCCAAGATAACTAAGACAATGACGAACCTGCTACTAAAGGATGCTGATTTCAATTTCAATGAAGAATGCGTCAAAAGCTTCGATACGCTGAAGAAGGAACTTGCAACAACCCCCATCATTAGAGATCCCGACTGGGACCATCCTTTTGAAATTATGTGCGATGCCAGTGATTACGCAGTGGGTGCTATTTTGGGGCAATATATAGAAAAGAAACATTATGTGATCTATTATGCATCAAAAACCCTCGATGAAGCCCAGAGGAATTACGCCACTACTGAGAAAGAACTTCTAGCAGTCATCTATGCCTTCGACAAGTTCAGATCCTACCTTATTGGTTCGAAGGTCATTGTTTACACAGACCATGATGCCATTCGTTACCTTCTGGCAAAGAAGGATGCAAAACCAAGGTTGATTAGATGGATCCTCTTACTACAAGAATTTGATCTGGAGATAAGAGACAAAAAAGGGACGGAAAATGTTGTAGCGGATCACCTCAGTTGTATCCACACTCTGGACGCTGAGAAGATTCCGATCAATGACTCCCTACCAGATGATCAACTAATGAGGGTCTCGGAAGTTATACCATGGTATTCTGATTTCGTAAACTATCTTGCTGCTGGAGTCATCCATCTCCAATGCACTGGGAATGCACTGAAGAAATTTATACACGATGTGAAGCATTATTACTGGGATGAACCATATCTTTTTAAACTATGCACTGATGGTTTGCATAGACGTTGTATCACCGAAGAAGAAGCTCAATCTATTCTGGAACAATGTCACTCAGGACCTGTAGGTGGGCATATGAGCTCTAAAAAGACTGCTCTAAAAATTTTGCAGTGCGGATTCTTCTGGCCAACCATATCCAAAGATTCCTATAATTTTGTCCTATCTTGTGACAAATGTCAAAGATCTGGCAATATAACAAAGAGAGATGAGATGCCACTGAATCTATGGCAGGAAGTTGAGATATTCGATGTCTGGGGGGTGGACTATATGGGACCATTCCCATCTTCTAATGGATTTTCATACATCCTAGTGGCGGTGGACTACGTCTCAAAATGGGTTGAAGCTATACCAACCGTCACTAGTGATTCAAAACCCGTCATCAAATTATTCAAAGATGTTATCTTTCCCCGGTTTGGAGTGCCACGAACCGTAATATTTGACGGAGGTTCCCACTTCATTGAAAGAAGCTTTGCTGAGAAAATATGGTGTCTCACATAAGGTAGCTTCACCTTACCATCCATAAACAAGTGGATAGGTAGAGGTCTCTAACCGTCAACTAAAGGATATTCTTGAGAAAACTGTTGGACGTAATCGAAAGGACTGGTCTACAAAAATCAACGATGCCTTATGGGCCTATCGTACTGCTTATAAAACTCCCCTCGGGACTACACCTTTTCGATTGATATATGGAAAGGCTTGCCACCTTCCAGTTGAACTAGAACACAAGGCATGGTGGGCAATTAAACAATTCAACTTTGACATGAAAGAAGCGGGCCAAGCCATGATTCTGCAACTCCACGAGCTGGATGAACTCCGAATGACAGCCTATGAGAATGCATGAATCTACAAAGAACGTACAAAACTTTGGCACGATGGACATCTGAAAAGAAAGGACATACAAGTGGGAGACCAAGTTCTGGTATTCAACTCAAGATTAAGGTTATTCCCAGGAAAACTCCGCTCACGCTGGTCTGGACCATACATTGTCAAGAGCATCTCTCCACATGGTGCCTTCTCATTATGGAGTGGAGAGTCAGGAGAATTCGTAGCCAATGGTCACCGCTTGAAGAGATATTTCAGCTCAATAGACATTGGCACCAAAACAATGCTGGAACTCACTGACCCAAAGGACCCACCATGAAGCTGAAGGACTCAGTCGAGCCATCGACATAAAACAAAGGCACTTGTCGGGAGGCAACCCGATCAATAAATCTATTTTACTTTTCTCTTTTCAAAATTTTGTTTTTACCTTTTCCTTAAATAAAACTCGCTATTCGAGATGCTATTTTCAAAATCTAACTGCCCATTTCCATGCAAAATCTCAGATAAGAGATCGGAGTTGCGCGGATCGAAACGCAATCACACTCGGCGGTCATAACTGGCGTAACCTTTCCCCTCCATCTTGGATTTAGGGTTTGCTCGGGATGAGCAAATCTCTAAGTTCGGGGTGGTGGGTGGGTGGTACGTACCTCACTTTCCACATACACCCTCTTTTCATACGCAAGTTGTCTCTATCATAAAAATCTTCAAAATTTTCAAATTTTGTGAACAGATACTTGATGAATTTTTGACACTTTTTTGATAAAATGTAACTAACTATTTTGCTATGCATCTTCAATCATAATATCCTCCTTATCCGAAGTAAATCCTCAAGAGGACTGATTTTTGAAACATGCCTTCTGCTTGAAATCATCCTGTGAAGCTTATGATTCCTAACATCATAATACCTTTTACGAATATGATAAGTATCTATCAAACTGATAGAGATCAAACACGTCGTGCTTCCCAACTGACTAGTGGAACAATAGCTCAGAATCCCCACCGGATCCTCATCAAGTCATTACTTGAGAAGAGTACGACAAAGAGAACAACCCGGTACATTGAATTATAAATCAAGTTGCATTCTGATCTGAACTCTCTTCTACACTTCTTCTATCATCATCGTACCCCTCCATCCATCAAAAGCAACAAAATAGCCGAATATGTGCCAAACCCTAAGTTCAGGGTGGCACACCACTTCCCCCTTATCCGCTTCTTCCATACCCCTCGAAATAAATAGGGGCGTACCACCAAAAATGCGATCTCGAGTCGAATAGAGGAGAGATTTGCACAAAAAAAAGCAATAAATGAAATTGCAAAACAAATAAAAATCTCGAGTCGAATCGAGGAGAGATTTACTTCTTCTTTCCATACCACCTTTCACCCCTTTTTCTACCTAAGGCCACAATGCATGCCCCCACCATCCCGAAAAACACCAGTGTCAGATCGGATGCACACTTGTTGATTCTGCGAGTATCTCTGGACTCTTACAAAACTCTTTGACATGCTTGTTGTTGGAGAAAGTGAGGAAGAAGTGATATTGGAAAATGAACTCAGGAACGAAGCTATGGTAAGACGTGTTTAGTGGTCCCAGGAGGTTGAGGTACTGATTCATACTGAGCAGAAAGAAAACATTCGTGATGTGAATATGAAGAAATCACACGAATTGAAAGTATTCATTTGGCAACTGTTTCAAATTTTATGTTACCCGAGGACGAGCAACGTTTAAGTTCGGGGTGTTTTGATGAGTGCATGATGAATGCATATTCATCTCTTATTTTTGCTTCATTTAGAATAATTAATTAGGACTTTTTTGGTAATTTTAGCTAATTCAAAAATAAATAACACTTTCATCTTCTTGATATACTTTTCCTGAATTCTTATGATATTTTTCTTAATTTTCAGGAATTATCTAAGTAATTAAATCGAGAAAAGAAGAGATGAAGGTAGGAGGCAATTCAGTTTTCCGCAATGCTGACTTAAATGCATACCTTGCACCAAAATTAGCATAACTCTCACATCCTAAGGCGGAATTTAATGTTCAAATATGATTTGGAAAGGGGATTCAAAGGCCTACAGGAAAATCATATTTTCAGGTGCACTTTAAATTCTATGAACAACGGAAATTCGATCGAAATTTCTGCTTCGAGAATCTGCATTAAAGAAAGACAATCAAGAGTTTGTTGACTAGATCTGAAAATTCAAAAGGATGGCTCCCTCTCTTTTCCCCCCTCTTTTTTTATATAGCCTACCCCTCCTTCTCCTATAAAAGGAAGGGCACTTCCTCCTCCCAAGGATCATCTTTGATATCATCTTTTGTATTGGAATTCTGCAACAATTAATCTTGTAATCATTCTCATATTATGCAATAAAGTAGGTTTGGTTCAAGCATAGCTCTTCATTCTTGTTCTTGTCTTTTCTCTCTGTCTTAGTTTTAATCTCCTTCCTTCCGTTCTTTATTTCTGGAGCAAGGAACAAAGAACTAAGCCATTTCATCGTCTCTAGCATAAGGATTAATCTCCTGATTTTTGGGCTAAGACTATAGCTTCATTGATTTCTTCTTCCATCTCCCATTTCTCCATGTGTGAGTAGTCTTTTATCGGGGCAAGGGGAATAACCCCTTAGCCATGGTTTTAACGACTTCTTCTTAAATGATTAGATGGTAATCGATTTTAATTGAATGATTGATCTTCAGATCGTATGTTAATCTGGATGGATATGACCATGGAAATCCGAATTTAGAACAATAAAATCGATTACATAGACATTTTGATATGACCATGGATTTTCATCTTTTAGGATGATAAACTAGGAAGCATGAGCACCAAGACCAATGGGCTCATGTGGAGTTTCTCTTTTGTGAGTTTTTTATTTGCAAGCCTTCATCAAATCGTCGTTTAAGATTTAGTTGTTATCACCTAGGCTAAGGTGGTGAAAACCCCTACGAGCCTCGATTTCCTTCTCTTGATTTAATCACCGCATCCTTTGTTTTCTTTAATTCTTAGTCTTTCATTCATATAGTTTTTCTTGTGTTAACAATCTTCTTATTTTTTCCTTGTGTATGTTTATTTTCATTAAGTGCATTTCTTCTTGCATTAGTGAAATCAATCAAACCCCCAACTGGACTTTACTTTCTGCTTTAATAAAAAGAAAAATACCAAAAACAAATAATAAAGTTTTTTCAATCTTTGGGTTCTAAGAACAATCTCTTAAAAGTTGTCCTGTGGGATTGATCCTTCTATACTACCCTTAAAACCGGAAGTAAAAAAGGTTTAAACTCTAGGATTAACCATCTTAGTGATTGATATTGCAAACGACGAGTATCAATTTGGCGCCGTTGCCGGGGACAACAGATTGTTTTCTCGAACCCCCAAAAATCTTTTGAAAAACTTTTTTTATTTTTCTATGCCTTCCGAGTAACATTCCTGAAGTGCTACTCCTCTTTCTACCGAGTTTCCATTCCGACAGTCCGTTTTTTTTACACACGATTAACTGCTTCATTTGTGCATGCGACGCTCGCCGAACGCCAATTCCGCGGGGCAATTTTTTAATCTAGAACCAGAGAGGCTGAGGATGATTTTAATAGATGATGATGACGATGATTATATCATCTTCCATCAAGTGAACCAAATCCAGTACCTAAAGCTCCACCAATCACTTCCATTGTGGATGTTAATCTAGTTGATTCTAATGGCCAATCTACTTCATTGGAACCCTTTCTCTATAATGAACCGCCACCCTTAGAAGAAGTCCAATGTGATATAGTTGAGATTCCACACAACCTTGATCAGGAGATGGATATGTGTTTTAAAGAAATTCAGGATGCTGTAAATGAAGAACTTTGTTTAGCTAGGGCTGCAACTGTATGGGCCCCTGACTATCCATATAAGTCAGAAAATGAGTGGATGGAGGCCTATGTTGATAAATTCATGAATCAAGAATCTTTTAACAAAAAGGTTAAAGACTGGTGGGCTCAAAGAACATCCCAAAAACCTAAGACTCCACCCTTCTCGGTTGTAGGCCCATATTTGGATGTTTGCAATAATCATCCAACCTTGGTTGAGCCTATTGTCACCAATGTACCATCACCTCCCCAACATGCACTAATGGATTCTTTTGAAAGGCTTCATCATCAAGAGCACTATGACCTCACTCAACCACCCCTTTTTCCACATCAGGTTGAACCTGATGAGGTGATTCTACCACTACAAGAACCTTACATTACACCGTTATATTGTGAGGTGATCCATTCTGAGCCCATTAAGTTGGGCACTTGTCCTATAAAGGAATCAGATCTCCCCTTCAACATAGTAAAGGATCCAATTGATTCCATAGACATCCATGTTGATGAGATCTTTTATGAAGAAGAGATGGAGAACTCCCCAATAGAGATGGAACAACCTAGATTGATCATTTTTGATAATTATTGTGAAAATTATGCCATTTGTGAGTCTTCCACACCAAATCCGCTGGCTTCCATTTATGGGGTAAAGGATCCGGACGCACCTTGTTGCATAATCCACCAAGAAGACATACATCCCCATACGATTGTTTACTCGGCTAACAAACCAATTCTTCTTATACAGGCACCCTCTCCACCACATGTAGATCCATGCGGCAAAAAGATACTCGAGCCAGATTCTCCGTCCGATCTTCCACATCTAACACTACATTTGTTACCCAACTGGCACCTGCCAATCCCCACCAATCCACATTCATCTCCAACACTACTTTCACTATTGAAGGAACATATGTGGATCCTACTCGAAGGACTACGAGGTGATACACAACATCATTCAGAAAATCTTTTTAGGCTTCCGCGACTACCCATCCATTGGGTGTACCATGAAGCTCCTCTACTCAAAACTCCAGCCATCATCAACATTCCCTTCAAATGGACATATTTTGAGCTACCAGGACCTCCTAGTGAACCCAAAAAATTTCTTCCCTCCATATTGGGTTTGGGTTTTGCTCGGGACGAGCAAAAATCTAAGTCCGGGGTGGAGGTGGGTGGTATGATTCTATTCCACCCCCTTATCTTTTTATTCTTGCATTATTTCCATTTTTTGATTTTGCATATAGTTTCTTTGTTCATGGCCATTATCTAGTCGGCCATATTTTTGTTACTTTTGTTGCAAAATGGCGTTTATCTAGTCGGCCTTGATATGATCATTTGTCAAAATACTCCCCTTAATGATGTAACTATCTTGCAACTAAAATTTTAAAACTTTCATGACTAGAAATCCTCCTGTCACTTAGGACCTCAAATAATAATCACTCCTTAGAAAAGATGGAAAGCCATAGAGGACTGATAGGATTCAAGAGTGATGCTTTCTTATCATGTACAACTTGTATAAATTTTCTTAATTTTTTGCATGATTCGGTAATAGTTGAACCAATGCATGGTACTCTAAAAAAAGATGAAAAAAAAGTTGCACAAGAACAACCTCTTATACTCTTCTTCTACCACTTCCAAATCTTTCCATTCGTAAAAAAAGCCAATAATGCCCAAAAGGCTAAGTTTGGGGTGGCACCCCTTCCCCCTCTTCCGCTTCTTCCATACCCACACAATTGGGTGTATCACCAAAAAAAAAAAATGCGGTCAATGTAACTGCATGTCCACTAAATAAAAAGGTCTCGAGTCGAATAGAGGAGAGACTGTCCTTCTTCCATACCTACTTCACTCCAATTTTCTACCCAGGGGAAAACTACAAAAACCCCAACCATCCAAATCAGCCATGTTCTTGTGTAAAACTAAAAAAAAAATTGGAGTACCAAATGCAAAGGTGAAATGAAAATCTGTTTTATTGCAGGTCTTGAATAAATGCAAGTTTGTGAAGTAGGAAATATAAAAGTCACTTTTTGTGAATTCAGGAAGTCAGGGTCACTTGGCCATATTTTGGTGGAAGGAATCCAGTGATTGTTAGGAGAGTGAGGATGATAGGTTGAGAGTATGTCTTGAAAGTATTTCTTGATTTTAATGTTGCTCGGGACGAGCAAAGTTTAAGTTTGGGGTATTGTGATGAATGCATATTCATCTCTTATTTTTGCTTCATTTAGAATAATTAATTAGGACTTTTTTGATAATTTTAGCTAATTCAAAAATAAATAGCACTTTCATCTTCTTGATATACTTTTCCTGAATTCTTATGATATTTTTCTCAAATTTCAGGAATTATCTAAGTAATTAAATCGAGAAAAGAAGAGATGAAGGTAGGAGGCAATTCAGTTTCCCGCAATGCTGACTTAAATGCATACCTTGCACCAAAATTAGCATAACTCTCACATCCTAAGGTGGAATTTAATGTTCAAATATGATTTGGAAAGAGAATTCAAAGGCCTACATGAAAATCATATTTTCGGTGCACTTTAAATTCTCTGGATAATGGAAATTCACTCGAAATTGATGCTGCGAGAATCTGCATTAAAGAAAGACAATCAAGAGTTTGTTGACTAGATCTGAAAATTCAAAAGGATGGCTCCCTCTCTTTTTTCCCCCTCTTTTTTAGATAGCCTACCCCTCCTTCTCCTATAAAAGGAAGGGCACTTCCTCCTCCCAAGGATCATCTTTGGTATCATGTTTTGTATTGGAATTCTGCAGCAATTAATCTTGTAATCATTCTCATATTATGCAATAAAGTAGGTTTGATTCAAGCATAGCTCTTCATTCTTGTTCTTGTCTTTTCTCTCTGCCTTAGTTTTAATCTCCTTCCTTCCGTTCTTTATTTATGGAGAAAGGAACAAAGAACTAAGCCATTTCATCGTCTCTAGCATAAGGATTAATCTCCTAATTTTTAGGCTAGACTATGGCTTCATTGCTTTCTTCCTTCATCTCCCATTTCTCCATGTGTGAGTAGTCTTTTATCGGGGCAAGGGGAATAACCCCTTAGCCATGGTTTTAACGACTTCTTCTTAAACGATCCTGCAAGTTTAGTAATAACCCAAGACCGTTTGCTGGAATACATGAAGAACGAATGACAAAGATCGTTTGCCAAAGAAAACTGCACGAGCTGTAAACCGCATGACCAATCGCGGTCTCAAGACTGTTTGGGTCCATGTGGTCTCAAGACCGTTTGGGTCCATGCGGTCTCAAGACCGTTTGAGACCATACGGTCTCAAGACCGTTTGGGTCCATGCGGTCTCAAGACCGTTTGGGTCCATGCGGTCTCAAGACCAGTTGGATCCATGCGGTTTCCAAGACCGTTTGCCACGAGCGCGAAGACCGATCGAAGAACAAAAGCCGCACGTTCACGCCGAGACCAAGACCGACCTCAAGATCGATTGGTGCAAACCGTTTGGCACCAAAACGGTCTCCAAACCGTTTGGCACCAAACGGTATCCAAACCGTTTGGCACCAAACGGTCTCCAGACTGTTTGGAGAAGATATTTCCAACAACTTAACCAAACCGTTTGGGATCAGATCTGAACCTATAAATAGACCCCAAGGGTCCTCATTTGGAGGCATCAGATCCGGACGCCGATAGGCTGCCAGAGAACAACTCCGATCAAGTTCCACTCCACCTACTGCTAGTGTTGCATCCAAGGAGGCCGAGAAGATAAGGAAGACGGAGCAAGGAGTGCATCTTCTTCACCGGGCTGCGACCACTCTCTGCACTGAGCTCATGGCAGATCTCTCTTTCTCTCTCATCCTTCTTGTATCTTGCATCATGAGCGAGTAGTACCTTTTAGTTGGGGTGCGGGGACTAGCCCCGCTGCCCATGCAAACCATGTTCTTTTGTTAAACTTTCCATGACAATGTATATAACTCTTCATTTTGTTGTTAATCGTTAAGCTCGTAGATTGGTTATTTGCTTGTTTTCATCTTTGTGCTCCCTATGTTGCGAAAACTTCAATGCATGGGTTTGAACGTCATTTATCAAGTTGACTCCTCGACGAGAACTTCTGATAGGATTCCTTGAGGTCGGAAGTGTATGATCCGTGAAGGGACGAGCCATCTAGCCTTCGGTGACGCTTCTGTGTGCCTGGCGCCCGTATGGGGGGTTCACAACCTTAGTTGTATTTTGTATCTTCTTGTTAATCGTCGATGTTTACTCATACTCTAATCGTCTACGTGCTTATCGGTTAACACAGTTGACTCCTTGACGAGAACTTCCGATGGGATTCCTTGAGGTCATAAGTGTATGACCCGTGAGGGGATGAGCCATCTAGCCTTCGGTGACGCTTCTGTGCACCTGACGCCTGTATGGGGGGTTCACAACCTTAGTTGGATGTTGTATCTTCAGAGCCGTAAGACACGTGATCCGGATGGTGATGAGACATCTGATGCCTATGGTGATGCTCACGTGGACCTGACGCCCGTATGGGGGGTTCTGCAACAGCTCTACTTGGAGTGTCATATCTTGCCTGGATTGTTTACAATGGAGTATGTTTGTGTGTGTAGCGGTGGTCAAACCCGGTACCATCCCAGCGATTCCATATCATTGATCCCAAACCATCTTTAATTCCGATTTTACTTTCTTGCAATTAGTTTAAGCAACTCCAAATCAACCAATCGTTCTAAAATATTAGTTTTACTTGAGCTAGATCCAGCTGACAAGGATTCTTAAAGACGTTGTCCTTTGGGTTCGATCCTCAACTATACTGCGATAAGACTCGTCCGCTTGCGGGTGGTATTATTGCACTTGGTTTTGGTAAAAACTCGGGGATTTTAGCCCCGGGTGAATTTGTTAGTGCATTCAATACACACGTCAGATCTCTCTGGGTCTCGACCAAGTCTTTACCCCTTTATATAGGGTGGGTAATGAAGCCTCCAGGTCAGCTATTTGTGAATCAAAGAGTTCCTTTCCAACTAGGAAACCAAATCCTTCAATGAGAAGTAGCCTTCTCTCTCTTCTTTATCTTTTGGATATTCTCTATTATTTGGATATATATAGGAATTCGAAAATCCTTTCCATTACTCTCTTTATATTTGCTTTTTAACCCATGGACATAAATTTCTATTTTCCTTTAATAACAATACCACAATAATTCATTAATAATGTATCCCATTATCCTTTAATTTTGTATTATTGATATTTCCTCTTTTTTTTCTTCATTGGGGCTCCTTTGACCCCAAGGAACTCCAAGAAATCGAAATTCTTTTTATTGGATACTCATTATCCTTCTAGATGCATCTAAATGCATTATTCTTTATTATTCCTCATTACCTTGTTTATTTCTTATTAAAATATCCCTTTTTGAGGATTTCTCTTTATTTCTCTTTTATTTTCCTCATTGGTATTCCTTTTAATATTATAAATGCTTGGGATACGAAATCCCACTAAGGATAACTCAATTATACCTCTTTTCACTTGTTTTCCACATTTTATCAATGTTTTCAATTTCTTTCTTAATAAAGAAACACTTATTTGATCTTTTCTTTTATTATTGTCTTTTCTTCGTAATCTTGGATTCCTTGGCACCCAAGGAACCTAAAGGCACAAAATCCATCCTTGGATTACATTCTTTTTCCTTCTAGAGGTTTCCACATCATTCTTTCCTCTATTTTCTTATTTACTCAATAATAGAGTTTCTTTTGTCCTTTCTTTGTTATTGGGCCCAATAGCCAATAAAGCCCACAAAACAAACATCAAGGCTATTGTAAACAAAACTCATTTATTCAACACAAATTATATAATCATTTGTTCAAATATCTCTAATATGAGAGATTACATTTCTCACCAAAGAAACCAAAAAGTTGGGGTTGTAACATCCTTCCCCCCTTATAGGAATTTTGCCCTCAAAATTCCCTCAAGCAACCAAACAAAAAGGATAAGCCTTTCCTATGTCCATAAGGGCTCCCATGTGTCTTCACCCTCTCCATGGTGCCTCCCAAGAACCTTCATCATCTCATATTCTTCCATCTGAGTTCTTTCTTACCTTGGTATAGCATACCCTCATAGGTGACTCAGGACATTTCAGCCTCTCAAAAGCTGAATAGGTTCGGGGCTCAGCACATGACTTGGGTACCCCAGATAGTGCTCTAGATCGGACTCATGTAATACATTATACAACATGTTATCTTGAGGGGTAAGGCTAAACACAACCATCTCCACCAATCCATCTTAAAAGGACCCATATATCGGGGACTCAGCTTTCTCAGCTGAAGCTTAGAGGGGTCGGATTTTCACATCACATATTCTCCCACAGTGAACTGCATGTCAGTCTACTTTGCATCAGCTCGCGACTCATGTCACCTCTGGGCTCTCTCTCTTAGCCATTGCACGATCAAAGCGACTTCATCTGCACACACTGTGGTTCTTTTCTGACCTTCACGAGGCCTCCTTCACCAACATCATCTTAATGAAGTGGTGACCGACACACCCTCCTTCTAGAACTTCTTTCATCCCGATAAAGGCTATGGTGGTTAACATTACATCTTAAGAAATGTCTCTATGTATCACCCTGGATGAGCACACATGCTCTCATCAGACCCTCTAGTCTAGATCATACTGTCCATTAGTATGAGGTGATAAACGATATTATAATTGAGCTCTTCATGTATCTACTTCCACCTCATGGAAGTGAACCTTTGTCATACCCAAGAACTTTTGAACTCACATCATGGTGTGGTCAAACCATCTTTCTTTCTTAAGTGGTTCAACTGAATCCGTCCCATGACAGTACTCTTCCTTTCTCATGTCATCTAGGTAAGGCGATCTACCATAACCCATATTGGATCTCGACCTTCCTTGGTCCAGGGGAGACTCACAACATCCATAGTGAAGAACTCCCATTCTCTCTCGGGAACTCTTTATACTTTATATCCATGTACTAAGTTACTGGTGTTCGTCCTTCGCCTCCCAGCTTGCATGGCCACATGCTACATGCAACTTTGTTTTAAGCATCCAAAGTGCCACTATCACTTACCATGGGGATCATGATTTCCTATATATCATGATTCCTCAAGATCGATTCCTCAGAAACCCTAAACCACTCTTTTCAGGGTTTCATTACCTTCCTATCCAAGGAAGTACATATGAGGTTCGGCAACCATCCTTTCATTATATCACGGACTAGGCTGGCTATCCAAACAACCACTAATCTTATTCAACATATCTCATTATACCTGAATGTTATCCAAAATTATCTCTTTTTCTCAACTTAAGGTTAGCCTAACAACCTCGACTTTTTCTAGCTTCCAGCTAAACTAGGCACTATATCTCAACTAGGGTATTCATTACCACCTCTTATCCTTAGGTGTTAGGTAACATACACCTCCATGTATTATTCACTCCACAAGGGTATGTTATCATCTCTATCCTCATACCTTGTAGCAACGTTCCAACCCGTATCATCTTTTATCCTTGGTGTATGGAATGCATACTGTCCCATCTCTCCCTCTCATAACAAGAGGAAATAAGCATTTGGCGGCCGTCCAAACAAAAAGTTCTTCCTGTTCCAAGAGTAGAGATGATACATCCACATCGCCAGTACACCTTCAATTCTAAGTTGAAACGTGCAACTTATGTCTCTACATCACAAACATCATGATAATAAGGTTACTTCCATGGAAAACTTGTCTCAAACCTACTTGGGTTACTACGCAATCCTTGGTCATCTCCTCTAGGTTTATAGGGTGCCGACACTTTTGGGGTCATCCCTCTTCCCTCATGCATCAGAGAGTGCCCTACTCATCTGCCCTTTGGGTCCCATGAGTTCATGAAGGTGATCAATCTCCTAACCCATGGCCCTCAGACAATGATAGTTGTTACCTCCCGACCCTATGGTCATGTGCATCTAGGGAATTAGGCAACTCCTTCTTCCATCAGTCTTATCCCTTCCTGACCCTAGAACAGACTTAGGATTCTCTTATAGTACATGTTCAACTTAGAACCTTACCCAAGCATTCATCATCTCTCTCCGCATTCTCGACTGACTTTCATCCCTTCATAGGGGTCAAGGCAACCTGCCTACCTTGGTCAGGCCCCATACCGGTCACCTCCATGGTAACACATCCACATGCACTTAGAGATGGTTATCTATGGGTCTGCAGGTGCATTCTCATTCCATGTACTTTTCACTTAACTTCTCAAGATCCTATGGGACTTCTTTAGGTTACCTCAAAACCAGCAAAATTGGTATACACCCTACCAAAGGGTCCCTCTCCCAGGATGGGAGGAAACTACAACTCTTGACAACAAGGTCACAACCGTCCTGAGGGTCTACATTCACATGAACATGCCTAACCCAACAACTACCAAGGCATAAGCAGATCACCTATTAAACCATGCTAGGTCATACTTGTTCTCTTTCCTCAACATTAGGTCAACTTAGTTGTGAGGGGTTCATCAAACCTACCTTTAACTTAAGGGGTTTCCTTTTCCTCTATACATGAAGAGTACCATACTCGAAACTATAGAGACTCAATTCTCATCATGAGCATTAGGTACACCACTTCCCCTCTTCGGCCAGGAACCCTAGGTTCACTTTTGGATATCACTACATGCTCAACCTCTTAACCACGAATCAAGCATGTCCAAGGTATGCCATGTACTCCCATGATCCTTTTATATGAGCAACACCTCAGAGTTGAGTCCTCCTTAAGGACAACCAACTAGGTATAAATCCCCACAACTGGTTACTCAAACCTCCTCAGGGTCTAAGGCACTCTTTGTCTCATCTCAGTAGGTAAACTCCTATACCATAGGCACATAGGTTCCAGAAGCATCATCCTCTCTTTAGGGTTTGATTCCTCTAAAGGAAACCAAGATATCATCAACCTCTAGAGGTCAAGCATAATGCAACTACTATCATCCACTTAGGTTGCATCATCCTCAACTCCCCACTGTTCCTCATATCTCGGGGTTTTAGGATTCCAACCCCCTTATTGGGGTCCTTCTTTCTCTCTAGAGCTAACTCCAAATCCATCCTCACTACTAGAGGTCCTCCCTTCTCCCTGAAGGCTCAAGCTCACAAGCATACCCCTATGTGGGTGAAGCCTATGCTCAACTCATGTTTGGCTCAAGATTATACCTAGACCTTTATGCTCATCCCATAAGCCATCCATCCTGCATACTGGCCAGGGTTTCAACCTACTGCCGTCCACTGACGTACTCTGGGTGCAAGCTATACTCTACCTGCAACAACCCATAAGGTTTCTATAGGTTCTTATCTAACCTCATCCATGAAGGATCTATCTTTCGCTCAACATGCACGAACCTTCCCATGGTCGGGTTGCCATAGGTACTTGATCATCCAACCTCTCATGGCTCATATGGAAATCCAAAGGCATGTCCATCCAAACACCCAGTCTACCATGACATCTAATCTCATCATGTCATCTCGCTCTAACCTTCACTTAGGGTTAGGGTTAACATCATCCTCAAAGGATGTGCTAGGTCTCTACCTTCAATGGAGGTTTCTACCTCCAAGACTAACTCTCTCTACTCATCCTCCTGACAAGGAGATCTATCCTCAGGTCTCTCCTGAGGGCAATGACAACTTGTGTCATACGACCTAAGCATGTATCTATTCTTTAGTTTGCACTTAATCTATTAAGCTTATGTCCATGACATCTCATTTACATGCTTTTCATTAATTTGGTGGAGGGTTCCTTAGACCTTATTAACTTTACCCATACCTCAAGAGGGTGAGGAGAAGAGAGAAAACCCTAATCCTTAAGGTCCTTAATAGAATTTGAGTTGAGAAGGGATGGACATGATGAGAGAGTCCTAAAGGTATCTTATTTCGATTCATACCCTAAGACTTTGGCCAGGCAGTCACATGGATCCGGGAGTCCTCGTATTCCGACTAGCGGTGCGGAGGAAAATATTGCCAGCCCCCGGTCGTGATCCTTTTCTAGACACCTCTGTCTTTCGGATAATACTCTAATAACTCCCTCGGTTCTATGGAATTTGTAAAATTTTATAATTATTATAGATTAAGTGAGGAACCTATGCTCTGATACCAATTGTAATGACCCTGCCTCCCGGTAACCCCCAATTAAGGGAGACCCGAAGGTCAGGGCCGTTATTCAATTAACATGATCAAAGGTTCGACAAATAATCAATAATAATTAAGAAATTCTACTAACTAACTGAAATTTGGTATAAAATTAAAACTTTACTTACCTTTGAAAACTTTGGAAATCTATCTATCCAGAGCTTGAATTATTCTATCTAATCCTCCTTGCACTTTATTTCTTAGTTCCACAATGTGTCGCTTTACTGTTTGTTCTTTCAATTGTTGTTCCTAAAATGCCGACAAACAAAACGTCGGTCAGTATATCGAAATATACTGGTATGTGGGAACAACCAAAAACTTGCAAATATGGCTAACAATTTAATAATCACAATCAAATTAATTAACAAGCCAAATTACACTTTTCAGTATGACATTCTCCACCACTTTTGCCCTAACCCTGGCATACCCACCTTAGGGTTCCCTTTGCCAATGACTTAAGGCCACCTTCTCAATCCCAAGCTTGGTGCCTGGGGGTCACCCCTCATGGTGCCCACTAGTCATGCAATATCATAGGCCACCTTCTCATTCCTGAGCTTGGTGCCTGGGGTTACCACTCAAGGTGTCCATTGGTCTACCCATCTGGGCCTGACCTTTGGCATCATATATCAGGGTGGCAGGTAGGTGCGAGAATACATACTTCTATTTTTAATGTGATAATCATAGTAACTTTATGATTTGCAAGTATGAACATCCAACAGATAATTTGCATTCAATGCGATTAACCATCCGGAAAATCCACGGAAAACTAAGGCGGATATTCATAATTAACCACATACCTGATCCAGAGCAACTTGATTATCCAATCAATAAGGATAAAGAACAAGCAACAAACAATCAACAATATCCTAAAATTAGTGCATGGGATTCAAGTGTTAAAGTTTATCCAGAACATTCTAAAGCTAGACTTGGATTCCACCTTAGGCTTTCTAGGCCACATTAGGGTTTTATTAGTGTTTTATCCTCCGTAATACTTTTATCGCATTTAATGCTCTCTTAGTCCACAAACCCTAATTTCAACATCATAAGCCCAATTAAAGTCGATTATTTCTCTTTCATACCAAAACTACCATCTTTATCCTTTTACGTTATTTCAAGGTCATTAGAATCAATTATCACTTTTAGTTTCTTTCGGATTAGCAACTCATAATTCATTAGGGGCTAATTCACATATGAACTCTATTTGCCATTAATTCAACCTTTATGCATTAGAAAACCCTAATTTCTATATTAAGGGTATTTATTCACAATTAGGAACCTTTAAACTCAAAATAGTTTAGATCCATCTTATTTCGGCTTTGTACATGAATTTGACCAATTAAAACCATTAAGGGTCACAAAGACTAACATTAGGGTTTCAAGGCCCATTAAGTATATTCATGCATATGAAACTCTAAATTAACTAATTATATGCAAAGTTAATCCTTTTTCTTCTTAATGTTCCTTTTTATCATTAACAGGATAATATCAACTTTAATCATCTATTAAACCCTATTAATCACTTTAATCATATCAAAATAGGGTTCTTTAAACATTAATACATTAAAGTTGATGTCTTCCATTACTTTTTGAATTGCAAAAGGAATCAGGCTTTAATTATATTTTTAATGGATTCCCCTCATTTTTCTGAGCAACTTTTATATTTTATGCGTGCTAAACCGAGCTACGAATAAATAAATATGATTTTAGCAAAATTACCTATTTTGGGCCAATGGCAGGCTGCCACGTAGGCCTTGGCATGCGACATTGCTCGGCTGCATCAGGAAACATAACTAAATTACTATAGTACCCCCGCATCAGCTATTGTTTTCTTCACACCCCAAAGGGCAGAACCGTCCAAAGCCCTCATCGTCTTCCTCCTTGCACGATCCAGCGCTGCGGCCAATAGTGGCGGTTCTTGGAGGTGCTTCCTCATATCCCCAAGGCCCGAGGCCTACCTACGACCCGCGCCCTGCCTCCGACACCTTCGTCCGTGGCCGTGGAGGTCCTAAGGTGTGACCATGGCCGCAGAAATCAGGCTGGTCAGGTCCGCCACCTGCAGTCATGGTGTAGCCCTCCCGCCAACGTAGCTGCTTGAGCGAGAGTCCAGGGAGGACGTTCGATCATCCTCGGATGTGGTGAGATCATCAGGCCACCCTCCAGACCTCATAATGGTCCTCCGTTCACTCCAGGGTAACTCTACCCTCACGACTAGGGTTTGGGGAAAGAAGAAGAAGAAGAAGGTGAAGAGAGAGAGAGAGAGAGAGTCGTGTGGGATCTCTCTGGGTCTCGACCAAGTCTTTACTTCTTTATATAGGGTGGGTAATGAAGCCTCCAGGTCGGCTATTTGTGAATCAAAGAGTTCCTTTCCAACTAGGAAACCAAATCCTTCAATGAGAAGTAGCCTTCTCTCTCTTCTTTATCTTTTGGATATTCTCTATTTTTTGGATATATATAGGAATTCGAAAATCCTTTCTGTTACTCTCTTTATATTTTCTTTTTAACCCATGGCCACGCATTTCTATTTTCCTTTAATAGCAACTATTTCCTTTATTAACAATACCACAATAATTCATTAATAATGTATCCCATTATCCTTTAATTTTGTATTATTGATATTTCCTCTTTCTTTTTCTTCATTGGGGCTCCTTTGACCCCAAGGAACTCCAAGAATTCGAAATTCTTTTTATTGGATACTCATTATCCTTCTAGATGCATCTAAATGCATTATTCTTTATTATTCCTCATTACCTTGTTTATTTCTTATTAAAATATCCCTTTTTGAGGATTTCTCTTTATTTCTCTTTTATTTTCCTCATTGGTATTCCTTTTAACATTATAAATGCTTGGGATACGAAATCCCACTAAGGATAACTCAATTATACCTCTTTTCACTTGTTTTCCACATTTTATCAATGTTTTCAATTTCTTTCTTAATAAAGAAACACTTATTTGATCTTTTCTTTTATTATTGCCTTTTCTTCGCAATCTTGGATTCCTTGGCACCCAAGGAACCTAAAGGCACGAAATCCATCCTTGGATTACATTCTTTTTCCTTCTAGAGGTTTCCACATCATTCTTTCCTCTATTTTCTTATTTACTCAATAATAGAGTTTCTTTTGTCCTTTCTTTGTTATTGGGCCCAATAGCCAATAAAGCCCACAAAACAAACATCAAGGCTATTGTAAACAAAACTCATTTATTCAACACAAATTATATCATCATTTGTTCAAATATCTCTAATATGAGAGATTACATTTCTCACCAAAGAAACCCAAAAGTTGGGGTTGTAACACCTTCCTCTAAAAGAAGTTTGTGTTTCCTCAACAAGATTGCTTCTTGTAAAGTGGTATCACAATAGTTGATTCAAATGGTCAGCCTTGGATCTCCACTATAATGATTGTAGGAATAGTATATCAGAATATTTGGGTTTCCATGTCGACTGATAGCACATATCCTTTACTATAAATTGGCTCAAAACTAAGAAGGGGGTAGATAAATGTATTGTAAACATGTTAATTGTTGTATAAATGCTACACTTCTTAATTCATTGAATAAAAAGTGTGTCCTTTGAACATATAATGCAGAGAAGGTGTTTGCCTATGCATTCTTTCCTTCTTGAAGATACACCTATCCTTTCAATTGTCACCCTTCACCTTTTTCCATCTCCCACCCTCCAACAATTTTTAAGCCCTTTACCATACCTTCTTTTTTTACCCAATGCTTAAAAAATTGAAGCTATTCTTCTCCCACTTTATTTCTGCATTACTTACTTTCTTTGGATTATAATTAATTTAATATAGTGATCAACTTTGAACCAAGCATCATGGTAAACTAAAATGTCAATGAACATGTTATGTTTTTAAAATAAAAAGTTATGTGATGGTGAAATAGGTTATGTTGAGGAGTTAAATGCTAATTAACCAATAACCCCCCAAAAAAATTCCAAACAAAAGAAAAATGAAAATACATGTGGACTTAGTCTTGTACACCTAATATGTTCACCACATATCACATGTGATTCCTCAAAATAAATAGATAGCCAAATACAAAAGGGGTGGCATAGTTTCCCTTGGTTGTCCTAATCAATGCAAGTTGTTTGCCTATGCATTTTGTCCTTCTAGCAGATAGGCCTAACCTTTATATTATCATCCTTCAATTTTTTACATCTTTCGCCCTCCAATAATTTTTTAATACTTTCTCTGTCATGACCTCCCTTCTAATAATAAAACAACCATAGCGGAAGCATTTGCACGTAATGGAGATCATGACAAATTGTGAAATGACATCATTGACCAAGTGAAATCCATAGAGAAAAAAAGGAAAATCCACCAGGGTGCCTTATTACAAACCATAAACAAAAGACTCTAAGTCTAACATAAAAGAGTTCAAAGAATGAAACTCCAACATAACATAATTATAAGGAAAAAACATATAATCTAGAATGGCACCCCACCAAGTAGGATTCACGAACTATCCTTGAGCTTGAGCTGACGTCCCTATAAGTCTACTTCTTCTCCTCCTCATCTGCGGACATCTCGTCCCCAACCCATGCAAGGCAACGTAAAACTATGTGAGTGGCACTGAGCAGTTATATAATAAAATAGCTTATAATTGAAATAACATGAGGAATAACTTGGAACATAAATACATAACATAATTAACATGATTGCATGAGAACATGATTAACTTAACATGATTTCATAATAAGATGGTTTTTACTTGAATTAATGTAGTCTCTCTCCTGATTTGCACCCACAGTGCTCATAAGGCCATTTAAGGCTCACATAAGGCCAATCAAGGCTCACATAATGCTCCCACAGAGCTCATAAGGCCAATTTAGGCTCACATAAGGCCAATTAAGGCTCACATAACATGATTGAGAGAACTATATCAACATAACCTGAATTATTATACTTGAACATAGTTATCATGATTTCTTGATCAATTAACATGGCAATGATTTGTAGTGTTCCAAAAGAAAGCATATTCATCAAACCAGTAGAAAACATAAATTCATAGTATTTGCATGGTTTTCATAAGCATAAATTGAATAATAGCATAGTTGCACTTTATTGAGTAATCATAACCATTAAACAAATAATGTAAACCCATAACCCTAGAATTATGCTCAGTGTGCGTGATCCACTCACCTGATCCTGAGGAGGTATACAAATAGTAGATGAAGTCCTAATCAAGCCTAATATCCTGTGAAAAACATAGTTATGAATTAATTACATTTTCTTAGCATAGGTGTATGATTCTATAATTAAATTTGGAATTAGGTCGGGACTCTAGGCTAAAACTAGAACCATGTGATAGATCTCGAAAAACTGATCAAAAATCATATATGGATCGTCCTCATATGATCTCTAGATTATTTTCTATGAATTTGTAAAGATCATACATATTCTGACCAATCGGAGGCGAGGAAAATCATTTAAGACATTTCTCAAAAAATCCAAAAATCAAGGTTCAAAATACGACTTTGCCCTCGCATTATAAATCTGAGACAGGAGGTGTGACGGGGCATATGAGTCAAAACATGTTAGGGACAACTCTCATTTGTATTGATACTGGAAGTCACCGAAATGTCAAAAGTACCCCAGCTATGTGTGATACATTAAGTCAGACCGTGAGGGTACATAGGTCAAAATGATGCCAGGCTTCTTCCTGCCTTGGCCATGGCTTCGATCATTGGAGCTGGAGCTTTGACCTGCTAATAGAGGGTGAAAGAAAAGTGACCACGGAGGGCAAGGAGAAGTTCCATTGTCCTCTTTATGACTGACCGATCACAATGAGCCATTGCCAGGGCTCTGGGATGATAGGGGGAACCATCTCTAACATCCCTCCATAGCCGACCAACAAGAGCAGAGCCAAAAGTAACGAGAATAGAGGGATTTCTGCGAGACGGTGCAACCAATGAGTTCCCGAGGGCCAACTGAAGTCAATGGCGCAACAAAACTGTCCGCCGACTCCCAAAACTGTAAGCACAACAGTGGTGTCTAGGGAAAGTAGAGCATAGGAGCTCGAGAATCCTATTTGATGATAGAGCATGAAGTCAGGAAAACCAAAGGTAGACAAAGATCTGGTTTGACATAGGTACAAATCTTGGGATGATAGTCGTGGCCGGAGCATGACCGTCTAGCCTGGCCAGTGATCGGAGGGCGAGTTTCCCAGGTCTGAAATTGGATTTTGTGGGTACAACGCTGGGGTGAATCACGATGTATAAGGGCATCAGGAATAGATAGAAAAGGGTATGGGAATGCTTACTTGAGGCGGAATGGGACTGGGATGGCAGGAGGCTCACGCCCGAGCTCACCGGCGATGGAGAAGAAGACTTGGCCGACGGCATTTCCTCACGTGGCTTCGGCCAAAATTGGAGGCGGAGTAAGCTTACTTGATAGCTGTCCTTGCTTTCTGGGTAGTTAGATCTCAGTCTGATGAACCTAGTTGGCTTGGGGATGGCGGCGCCATGGACTGGAGGGAGAGGTTTTTTTGGGTGTTTTTGCTACGAGCAGAGCTAGGGTTTGAGTGGGGGCTCTTTAAACTCGAAATAACCTCCCAAAATCATAGGCGTTGAGAGAACAAGGAACTACCGAGGAGAGAGAGGGATATCACAGGCTGAGGATCGGGGTTTCGTTCTCCCCTCTCATGCGGGTACTACGGGAGGTAGGGGATGAAGGCCCTGACCTCCGATCCCCATCCAACGACTCACAAAAAGCCCGATTCACTTAAGCTGCATGTGATGCACAATTATCCCAAATTTTGGAACAAAATTAGGATTATCTTCTGTGGATTATTATACGATTAATCATAAATCATCATTATCTCCTACTCTCTTCCTAATATATATTGGAACATCTATGATGATCCAAATCCAACCAAACTTTATAGGTAGGCTAAAACGACCTTGAGGAATTCAATTATCAAATTAGATTTCGTGTTTGAGTTAGGGAAAATATGTGTTTTGCATTATTAGCTACTTAAGGTAATTACCACATTAATAGTTATTGAAAAGGAATTGTATTGCTAAAATTTGATGGAAATTATAAAATTCAATTACCTACTCACATTTAAAATAATGGGATACATTTTACATGTATGTGGGCCAAAACTATCATTCAATTCACAACTAGTCACCATTGCATAATTAGGGTTAGGTTTTTGTGCATTATACATTACATTGATGTGACAATGATTCAATTCGAGGTCCACCTAGCATATTTAGCTCAATTTGTAATATGAATTAAGTGTGGTCTCGACTTAAATCAACATATAAAAAAATGGATTCATTCAACTTAGGGTTTCACCTTTATTAAATAAAAAGAATTTTTGGGACTGAATTTTGAGGGTCGTTACATTCTCACTCCTTATGTTTATCTAATTATAATTTATTTAATTCAGTGATTAGTTTTGAACCAAGCATCATTGGTAAAAGAACATGCCAATGAACATGTTATCTTTTTGAAATAACAAAACATTTTTGGTGACATAGGCACATCAGGTAGGTGACCCTAAGTTGTAGGTTTTACCACACAACCCCCTTTCCCACACTTTAATTATTAAAAATAAAAAATAAAATATAACATATAAAAAAATGTCTCAGAGGATCAAGGAACTAAATATGAAATTCTTTTATATATTATGAGAAAGAGAGTGTTATTATGTCTAGAGGGTGGATCTCTATTGGGAAGGCATCACTTCCCTAGACATTCACCAAAAACATAATGAATTAGTTGTTTACATAAGATGATCATGTAAAATGATGAAAATATTTCATTAGTAAGATAAATAATAAATTTTCCACTTTCCATAAAATGGTTTCACTCATATATCTATATGGAAGAAATAATTTGTCAACTCTTATATAGATTGTCACGATTAATCAAAGTCTAGAGGTTAATGAATCACTAATTATGAATTCAAATAACTCATGCAATGAGAATAAGATAAAATTCATGCCTACCTAATTGATAAAAGAAATCTATTTTGGTCAATCTTTAGACATGTACACAATCTAGCATTCTGTATACAACACATATTTGTGTCTATCAATTAGTCTTTTTCTTCAAGTGGTGAAACAAAGTATATATCTAACATAATCTTTAGTATTAAATGAACATCAAATAAGGATAAGAAAAATATGTTAAATGATGCAGTAGATATGTGACAATGATAAAAAATAGAAAGGAAAATTCTAAATTGTGGAATTGAATAATATAAAAAACTTTTTTTGTATGGATAAGTATGAGTGGTTTCTTTTACATTAATCCTTTTCCCAATGGTGAATTCAAACACTCTTCTTGGAGTCCACTACAAAGATCATGGGCAGAGTCCCATACCATCCTATGACATCTATTTATGTTTAGATTGGTTTGAGGTAACTATAGTTCAATAAGGAATTTTGGAACTCAATTTTAGTTCCAGAAAAATAAATTCAAATGATTGGTTTGAATATTGAATTCTTGAGGAAAATGGCCACCATTTGGTTGTTTTTTTTAACCCATACATAATACACAAATCAAACTATAGTAAATAAGAAAATGGTCGAAATAGTAGGAAAGATGTAAGTTTTAAAGAACCTAATCACTATTTGATGTCAAGGTCTCATCAGTCATATATCTACAAACATCCATGAAAAATGTCCTTATATGTTTGCATTCAGATGCAACAACATGTATTGTCTACTTGATCCATTGCATCTTTGACTTTACTGAAATGCATATAATCAGATTTGGTTAACTTTTATATGAGGATTTGGTATTTGGTCTCTCTACAATGTAAATTGCAATCAACGTAGATGCACTACAGTGAGAAAAGGGAAACAAAGTAAAGTTGTGTAGGCATATATAATAAGACAACTGAGCCTAAAATGGAGGTTTATATGGAAATGTGAATTAAACGATGGATAACGCAAAATCTAGACAACGAAGGGGATGAAACCATATATAGTTAAACTTCTATTTGTGTGATGACTGGACCAAAACTCAGGAATAAGAAGGAAGAAAGATGGAATGATGAAAGGACAAAAATCATAGAAATAGCAATGGAAAGAAGAATAAAAAAATGAAAAAATTATCAGGAGAAAACGTATTGTGAATCAGAACAAGAGCAACAGGAAGAACCAAAAGACATGTAAATTGTCTGGAATAAAATGTAAAAGAGTCTAGTTTCTTCAGAACATCCTACCAAACTTGTGTGAGCATAGATAGGGGCCAATAAGACAACATGCATTAATGATCCATTATCTATAAGGTATAAAAAGAGGGGATTTTTAGTCTACCTTATCCACGGCTGACACCTTGGATACTGATCAGAGGAAGATATGAGATAACAAGCAAGGAGCGTCGACGTGTCTGCAATTCAGAAAAAAAATCTGTTACTATCCTAATCAGGAAATCTCCATCGTAGAAGGGGAAGCAAAAAGTTCCGGGTGAGAACTTTTAGTTGGGGTGGGATGATTGTTTGACAGAAGGACTAGATATTGCAAAACCATGGGTGGAGATAAGGGGATTAGCACGAGCAATACAAAGGAGATTGGGAAAGAGGGGTGGCAGAGAGTGGAGAGATCCCTGAGAGGATCTTGCGTGAAATAATGTCACACTATTGCAGTCGTAAAAAAAGTATGGGTTAATAGCGCCTTTTGTTGTAGTGGAAGTTGATATTTTGGTGAGCATGCGAGGGAGTGGGGTGGATATGAGGTTCTTAATGATATCTAGATTTTTATTTATGTATTTCCAAAGAGGGGAAGACAATTTATGTGGGGTGTGGTGACATGGAGGTTTTTTTTGTAATATTTCTAGATGATGAATTTTTTTCAGACCTTGTTGGTACTAGAGGTGAGAGTGTTTATTATTTTTGTCATAAGGCAAATGGAATGAATTTTGTATTGATGATGCCCCACCCTCCATATGGGATCGGTGCAGTGATGGTACTCCAATTGACTAGATGGATATTTCTATACGGTTTGTCTATTTTGTGGTTGTTCCAAAGGAAATTTCTTCTGATAGTGTCTATGGTTTTGAGGGTCTTGCTAGGTAATGGGATGCAACTGAGGAAGTGGGTAGTAAAGGGTGTGATGACATTGTTAATGAGAGTGAGTCGGCCAGCCAGGTTGAGAAAATGATTGGTCCATGAATTAAGTTTCATTTGAATCTTGTCAATGATGGGGCTCCATACAGAGTGAGTAATGGGGTGTGGAGTGATTGGTAGTCCAATGTAGTTGATGGGAAAGTTTTCAAGTTTGCATTTGAGGAGGTTTTTGTATCTATTGATAAGATCATGAGGGGTGTTGACTCCAAAGATAGAAGACTTTGAAAGGTTGATCTTCAGACTAGAAATGTATGAGAAGAGACCAATGATGCAGATAGTGTTGATGATGGTGGAGTCTTCAAGTTTGATAAGAATCATGGAATCATTCACAAATTGTATGATGTTCTTGTGACATTCAGGGGGAGAGGCTATAAGACCATGCGATGTACCAAATTTGATCATGTTGGTTAGAATGGACTGACAATGATGAAGAGGTATGGGGAGAGGGGGTTGCCTTGTCTGAGTCCATCTGTGTTGTGAAAATAGCCAAAGGGTGATCCATTGATTATGGTAGAGAAATAGTTTGTGGAGATACAGGCATGTATCCAGTTATTCCAAATGTCTGGAAAACCATATCCCAACATGGCTCTAATAAGACACTCCCAATTGATGTAATCAAAGGCTTTTTCAAAGTCTAGTTTTATGGTTAAGATCGACGTTTTGTTTTTGTGACAAAGGTATAAAGTTTCGTTCATCATGATGAAAGCATTACGTATGCTTCAATTTTTGAGGAAAGTGTTTTGATTGTGTAAGATGATATTATCTAAATGGTATTTGATACAATTTGAAAGGGCCTTAACAATGATTTTTTATGAAGTGTTGATAAGGCTAATTGGTCTGAATTGTGTGATCAGGTCGGGATGTGTAACTTTTTTAATGAGAGCTATATTTGTTTGGTTGATGTATTTGAGAAGATTGTGAGTGTTAGTGTTGGGATGGATAGCTCTGAGGAGGTGTTGAAAATCACCCTTGATGTGATTCCAGTTGGCCAGGTAAAATTTAGTAATGAGCCCGTTGGGGCCAGGGGATTTGATTTTACCTAGCAAGTGGATAGCCATATCAAGTTCTTCATGGGTGAAATGACTGATAATGTGCTATGGTGAGGTAATATAGCAGCCATAAATATGTTACCAGTTAATAGAATCAAGTATTACATGCTTGTGTCCAGTATTGAAGATACGATTGAAATGTTGGACAATGTGAGTAGTGATCAGGTACTTGTTGGATGTAGTGCTTCCATTTATGCTCAATTTTGCAATGATGTTTTTGTGAGCATTGTTATTGAAAGTTTTGTGGAAGAATTTGGTATTTTTATCACCCTCATTTGCCCATTTTATTTTTGCACATTATTTCCATATGGTGTCCAAGAATTTCTTAACATGTTCTACTTCAACTTTGATAGTGAGTTCTAGGGATGGATCAGTTGATGGGTCACTATCTACAAATAGGTGTTGTTGTTCAAGGTCAGCTAGTTTATATGAGAGGTTTCCAATGGTTTCTTTCTACCATATTTTCAAACTACTCCTGACATTTTTTGTGTTGTTGTGAATATGGTATCCCACATTCTTGGTGTTGTTACCAGTAGCAACCCAATTCCTATTGCACAAGTCCAGACATGTGGGTTCAGTGATCTAGAAGTTTTCAAAACAAAATGGTTTGTATCCCCATTTCTCCTGATTCGTATCAATGGTGATAGGGAAGTGGTCTGAGATAGGTCAGTGGGCGACAGTGACATCAGAATGGGGGTATTGATATTCCCATTTTATGGAACAGAGGACGTGATCGAGTCTGGCCCAGGTCTGATGATGAGTCCATGTGTAGCGTGCATTGTCTAGTGGGATAGCTATCATGTGGTGGTTTTGAATGAGTTTTAAAAAAGCCTTATTTGTAGAAGACATATACCCTACATATGAGGTGGGGTTAATCCTATCTGAAAGTTGTGTAGTGAGGTTGAGGTCCCCTCCCAAAAGCCATGGTGTTTCGTAATATATGCTCATGATGTGCATAATCTCAGCCACATAATCAAATTATTTTGTGTTGGGCTCTCCGTAAATGCCAGTGAAAATCTAGCTAAAGTTGTCAGTGGTGTTTGTGATGTGAAGAGTGATGAAGAATCTATGGGATTCAATGTGTGTGATGTCAAAGAGGTTGTTTTTAAGGCCTATAAGAAGACCTCCCTTGAAACCTAGAGATGGGATTTGGTTCCAAGTGTTAATGTGTTTGCCTCCTATTGTTTTGAGAGCAAATGATGACAGAGTTGTTTTAGTTTCCTGAATGGTTATCATGTTAATATTACTTTTCTAAATATGTCTATGGATTTATTTTCTTTAGTTGAGATTTCATGCCCCACAGACATTCCAGTAAGTAATCTTCATAATGTAATAAAATCTGAGCAAACATGTAAACAAGGAATTAACAAATATGCAATTTTTCAAAATGAGAATACGTATCGTGGATTTTTCTGTGGTTTCTCCAATTCATATAGTGTTCAATGTTGTTGAGGGCCTGATCAGCTGAAGTGTCATCTTCAAATGAGATACCTAATTTATCAGCAAATTTTGTAAAAGATTATATATCGGGCCATGATGCTAAATCTTCTATATTGTATATGTCGTTGTCATCAATTTCATAAGATGTAGAATATGATAAAATTAGTTTGGAAGTATTCACTAATATAGATGTGGGATGTGTAGATGTACCCATCTCTTCATACAAAAGTAGTTTCTTCTAGTCAGTCCTTCCGGTGTGGTGGACATGGTGTTGATGTATTGGATGGTTCCCATAGCCTTTCCTTTGCTTTTCGGGTTCAGACTCCGCGATGATTGAATTTTGTCAATGATTGAAGTCTTCAATTTTTACACAATATCATAATCTATATTCATATCAGAGTCTATATCATTGTTGTGGAAAGGGAAAGGTTTGAAAGAGTTATGCATAGTATTGTTTGTGCTATCTGCAGATGGTGATGATGTTCTAGGTATTCTGTTGTTGACTGAGCGGTTGGTTTCTTTTGTAGACATGGTAGTCGTGCTCTTTCTTCCCCAAACCGTGCTTCTATTAGTGGGTTTTCTGATGTTTGTGAAGGGTTTTTTTATTGTTGGTTGGGCAATACCAGGAGGGGGTGAACACTAATGGCAATTGGGTTTTCATACGTAAGTTTAATCCAATATATTTTCTCACCCAGACAGATCTTCAGGGACGTAGGAAGTGTGATAGCCTATTTTACAGAGAAGACAAAAAATTCTTTGATGTATTGTGTGGGTTGGAGAGTGTCTTGGCTAAGGAACTGAAGTGTATCTTCTTTGGAGTGGGAGATAGCTATGAAAACTTTGACCTCCCAGAGGTGTGGTGGAAGATCAGGTATCGCAACCCATCTTGAACCACCAGATCCAACAAGAGATGACCCATGTTCAGGTGTCGACCGGGTAATGTTGGCTTGGACAAAACTAGATCCACATGGAATAGTCATAATCTATCTGAAAAGATGATCTAGCTTTGTGCCTTCTGGGATAGAGTAGAGAAGATGAGAGGCTGAAATGATTTTAGGCTTTAGGACAGTGTGGCTAGGGAGAAGCAAAGAAATGACATGAGTAACATCGAGAATGTTTACACTGTTTTTGGTGAAAAGGATGCTACTACCGGTGAAGACGTTTAGGAGTCTCATGGAATGGGCTAGAAGATCGAAAGGGAACTCCTCCTGATGTATAGAAGGAGCCATAAAGAAAGGTGGAGAGGAGATATTAGATTCCACAGGGGATGAGGGTTTCAGAGGGTTGCAATCGTGATGTAAATCATTAGGTGCAATGAGAGGTGTTAGCTTGAAGTGGGTGGATGGTTCTATAGGATGTTTGAGATGGTGGTGAATGTGTGCATGTGAAGAGTGAGATGGTGTAGCAGAATTCTCAGCTGAGAAGATACAAGAGAAAGAGTTATGAGAAGATACGGAGACCAACCACTCGGGAGACAACAATCAAATGAATCAAATGCATAAGGCAGTCCATCCCGAAGGAGACAAGGTAATTGTAGAAATGGAACAAGTCAGAGAGGAGAATGTTATAGATCTAGATGATGGGGCCACAAATAATGCAGAATAAGACACACCACAAGAAGGAACAATAAGACAGATCGACATGACGGAGAACAACCACACCCATCATGGAATGGTGGCGGCCAACTCTAATACTGAGGACCCCCCGAAACAACAAAAATAGAAAAAGAAAGCATGCCAAGAGGAAACCAGATCTAAGAAGCAACTGACACCCTTGGGAAGAACACTAAGAGTGAACGACACTAAAATGAAGAAGACCAGGGCCTCGACCCCTTATGAGCAGCGGCGTAAAAGCCCACACCTGAACAACGGGTCAGTTGAGAACTAGAGGGGGTCAGGCGATGAGTTTTAAGGGACACAATAAAGAGTCGTTCCGGCCATCCTCTAGCCCAGCACTGCTTAATGCCCTTAATGTCATTAACAAATATACTCTGTTGGAATGTAAGAGGTATCAGTAGTCCTGAGATATGTAGAGTGCTAAAAGAGCTTATGTCGATACATAAACCTAGTGTAGTTGCAATCTTAGAATCCCACATCAGTGGGGCCACTGCTGATAAAACTATCAAATCGCTGGGGTTCCCAAACTCATACATGGTCAAAGCCAGAGGCTTTTCTGGTGGCATTTGGGTTTTCTGGGATGCTGCTAAGTGCAGGGTTAAAATCATCTGCAGTCACAGGCAATTCATAACATGTAAAGTGAATGACGCCTGCTATATCTCTTTCATTTATGTCAGTCCCCAAATTCGAACTCGCCAAATGCTATGGAAGCATGTCATTCATTTGGGTGAAACTTATTCGGATCCCTGGCTAGCTTTGGGCTATTTCAATGCCATCATCGACCCAACCGAACAATGCGGCAATGACAACTTTAATCAAGCGGAGGCAACTACATTCCACAACACTATGATGCTAGCTGACTTAACAGACCTGGGACACTCTGGTATGAAATACACTTTCCGCCACAGTCTCCTCCTCAAGAGACTGGATAGAGCCCTCACAAACTCAGCATTCCAAAGCACCTATCCTGGCTACGCGTTGGAGCACCTGCCAAGATTTTGGCTCCGACCACAGCCCCCTCTTGACGAAGCACAAGCACACACAGGCCGCCCAGAAGATTCATGACGCGGGCATCATGGCAGCATATATCGGGTTTCTCATCTCTGCTCAATGACTGTTGGAATCAAAACCTCGAGTTCAACGAAGCCCTACAAAATGCTCAACCTAAAATCTCCAGCTGGGAGAACAAGGTCAGGAAGGAGCAAAGGAGGTAGAAGGACCGCCTAATAAATAATATAGACAGGATTCAAACTGAGTTATCAGTACAGTACAATGAGCTTTCTGATGCATTATGTGCGGACTTCCAAAAGGAGCTCGGCAACATCTTGAAAGCTGAAGATGACGACCTAAAATAAAGATGTCACATTAACTGGCTGAAGGACGGAGATAGAAACTCCATGTACTATCACACTTTCATCAACCAAAGGAAGAGAAAGAACACTATCTCGAAACTAAGGAACCATGAAGGAAATTGGATTACAAAGGAGGAGGACCTGATGGACCTGGTGATATCCCATTTTGAAGCTATCCTCACGAAGCCTGATAGATATGCCAACCATCAGCTCGAGGACATTCCTGGCATTTTCTTGCAACTCAACGACGATCAGCTCAGGCCCATTGGGGCCATCCTGGACATAGGCGAAATCCTTAAAACCATGATGTCTCTGGACCTTACCAAAGCTGCAGGCCGGGATGGCATGTCAACCAGCTTCATTCAAAGGAACTGGGACACAGTCAGTCCCAGCCTTGTACGAACAACTCAACAAGCTATTGCTTCGGGCAATGTTCAAGATGAAGTCTACAATTCGACAATTGTCTTAATTTCGAAGACACACACTCCTGAGAGATGTGAGAATTTAAGGCCTATATCCCTAAATAACATCGCTTTGAAGGTGACCTCAAAGCTTGTTGTGGAGAGAATCAAACCATATATGTCCAACTGGGTGTCCCAGGCCCAAAGTAGCTTTATACCTATGCGCAAGATTGCCGACAACATTGCGGTGGTGCAAGAACTCATCCTTGGCATGAAAATAAGGAAAGACACAACAACAATGGTCATTAAAGTGGACTTAACTAAAGCTTATGATCGTATGTCCTGCGACTTCATAGCTGATACCATACAGAGAATCAACCTCCCACCATATATCCGAAACTACATAATGCACTCCATCTCAAAAGGACAAACTACCATAGTCTGGAATGGTAGGAACTCCAGACCCTTCAGAGCTAGCCGGGGACTTAGGCAAGGCGATCCCCTCTCCCCTTACCTCTTCGTTCTGTGTCTTAAATGACTGAGCCAGTTAATAGAACTCAAGGTCACACAGGGGCATGGAAACCGATGAAGTTAAGCAAGAAAGGACCACTTATATCCCATGTATGTTTCACTGATGATTTGATTCTGTTTAGCCAAGCTTCTGTATGACAAATAAAGACCATTAAAGATTGCTTCCAAGACTTCCATCGTGCGTCAGGTCAGTCCATCTCCAAGGCAAAAACACAGATATATTTTGCAAGGAGCGTGGATAAGGTGTTGAGGAGAAAAATCAAAAGAATCGCTGGCTTCCAAACAACAGAAGACCTAGGGAAATACTTGGGAGTCCCGATTATTCACCACAAAGTAACGAAGAACACATACAACGAGGTTCTCAACACTGTGTTGAATAAGATAGAGGCTTGGTCTGTGAGGAGCCTCTCACTGGCGGGGAGGGTGTGCCTTGCTAAATCCACCCTGGCCGCGGTACCGACGTATGTAATGCAGACTGCCCAACTCCCATTACAACTCTGTGATAGGATTGACAATACTATCTGAAAGTTCATTTGGGGTGGTGCTTATAAGGCTCACCCCCTAGCCCTTGTGGCTTGGGACAAAGTCTGCTGCAGCAAGGAACAAGGCGGACTAGGCATGAAAAGAATGTGGTACTGGAATCAGGCGCTCCTCTACAAACACACTTGGGAGCTGGCGACAAACTGTAGGTCTTACTGGTGTGATGGCTTAAGAGACCGTTTTAACAAAGCTACTGAAGGCAAGCAATACAACGTCTCTAGACTAGCCAGGGCCACCTTTGCCGACAAAACCTTCATAGAGGATAACTCTTATCTGGTACCAATGAGCAGTCAACACACCAATGTGTGGGATGATAAATGGTGTAGGAATGAAATTCGACTCAGGGAATACGCTATTCAACCCATCCCAAAGGATCTTATAGACCTGAAGTGTAACATCCCTGACCTGGATTATGTTTTAACCCTAAGTGTTTTGTCTAATAAAGTTGATTAGATTCTTGCTTTTATTTCTTGAAAAGTAATGAAGGCTCAAGAAGAACTTATATTTCAATTTCAGTCCTTTTTGAATGATGTTGAAACATTGTTTTGTTAATTTTGGACTAAAGTGCAAATTACCCAAGTTGAGGGTTTAGCTTGCAAATTGTACATGATAAAATGTTCCTTATATGTTGAGACATCATTATAATGAAAATGATGTAGTGGTATGGTTTCCACAAGCTTGAGAACCAAGATAGAGCTTGTTGAGAAATCTTTGTGCATTAAAACCTAGTTTTGGTGTAATGTGCAATTTACCCAAAACCTAAGGTTCAATATGCAGATTACCACTTCTAGAGGGTCCCCCATGTTTCTTGGCATCATGTAGAGCAAAGAAAATGAGGGGCACCTCATTTGAATTAAGTTGGAGGAGAGATAATCTTGATATTAAAATAATCAAGATTTAAGCATAAATGGAACTTTAATTCAATTTAATGCAAAAAGAAATATAAAAATTGAAGAGCCCTTCAACCAAAAGGTGAGGGACTAATTTGCAAAGTTATGGACGAGCTTGTGCCTTGCAAAGGCACAAGAATATCTTGTTTGAGTGGAAGGCCCCCTCATATTAAGTTAATAAAAAGTATTATCCACTAAAAATTGGATATTAGTATAATATGTTTAAGGTGCTTAATTTCTTTCCTTTAATTCTTGGATAATGAAGAGGTTTTCCAAGAATAAGAAGATGGATTCATGTCTAAGGAATTTAGGGGGAAGTTGTGGGAATAAATTTGGAAATAAAAGAAATTTATTCCATTTTCTCTTTCCTTGAATTTCCTTATACATATCTCATTTCCTATTCACAAAAGGATCTTTTTTAGAATTCCTTTTCTCTTATTGCTTTGGCCGACCATGAGGGATCTTAGGAACAGGAGGAGGACGACCCCCCAAACTGTTGGTAAGTTCTTGACCTTCTTTCACCTTGGTTTCATGGTGAAAACCGAAAATCAATGCTTGATTTCTTGTTTTCTCCATCCATTCTTCAACTCTAGTCAACTATTTCATCCAAAAGCTTGAGAACAAACCTTGGGCAGTTGTCAAAGCTCATTCACCATTACAGATGGTGAATCTTGAAGCTTGGAATCAGATTTAAAGGCGGGTTATATAACTTAAACCCTTAAACATTGATATTGCATTCGATTCTCCATGATTTGTTGTTCATTTTGCTCTATTTTGAACTTTCTTTGATTCATTGCTGCAATTACCATAAAAACGGCAGTAGTTCTTGGATGAATGAAGGAAGATGATGATGACATCATCTTGGACACTTTTCCCAAGAAAATCCTAGTCGAAACGGTTTCAACAAAAGAGTTCAATCGGTTTGCATAAGACCGTTTGAACTTAAACGGTTTCATCAAACCGTTTGGGAGAGTTGACCAGGGTTGACCGTTTGGAGAAATTGATGGTAATATAGATGGTTAATGAACCATCAAATTTGATTGATTAATTCCAAAGGGTTCATCAGTTGAAGGTTAATCAATTAGCAAACCCTAATCGGGTTAAGTGCTGATTTCTTGATTGATTGACTTAGAACTTTGGGTTGATTAACCCAAACGGTCTCAAGACCGTTTGGAGATCACCCAAACGGTCTCAAGACCGTTTGGAGGTCAACCAAGACCATTTGGAGGTCTAGGGTTGAGTATGGTTGAGTATTTGAGGATCCAAAGATACTAAGTTGAAATGCAATTAATAGCTAATATGGTGATCAATTCAATGGACCAAACCCAAATTGAATTCCACTAATTTTCATGTTGGAATGGTAAAATGGTCTCAAGAACATTTGGAGGTCATCCAAATGACATCAAGACCGTTTGAGGTCAGGTCATGCCCAATTTGATTGATGGTCCAATGATTTCAAAGCAATTAGTTTCACAATGATTAACATTGAAGGTTCATCGATTTCAACCCTAATCCAATTGGGTACAAACCCTAATTGATGGTCAATTGAAGGTTAAATTGCTTGAAGGATGATTTATTAAGCTCAATTGAAGTATGGTATTAGGCTCAATTGAGGAGTGGTTACATGGATTCAATTGATGAGGGAGTTTATCTTGGAAACCTAAATCGATGTGAGAGGTTGAGACCCTTTTTGGTCCAATCGGTTTTGAGGAGGTTTGGACCAAACAGTCTCAAGACCGTTTGGGACCAAAAGGTCTCAAGACCGTTTGGAACCAAATGATCCCAAACCGAATGAGATTCAAATGGTTTTAAGCACCTACTTTGTCAAACGGTTTCAAGCACCTACTTTATCAAACGGTTTCAAGTGCTAAATTTACCAAACAGTTGCAAACCGTTAGACCAAGAACGTTTGGAGGTCTAAATGTTCTTAGACCGTTTGGAGGTCTAAATTTACCAAACGGTTTCAATTCTAATTTTTCAAAAACATAATCAATTAGTTGTTTACATAATATGAGCATGTAAAATGATGAAAATATTTCATTAGTAAGATAAATAATAAATTTTCCACTTTCCATAAAATGGTTTCACTCATATATCTATATGGAAGAAATAATTTGTCAACTCTTATATAGATTGTCATGATTAATCAAAGTCTAGAGGTTAATGAATCACTAATTATGAATTCAAATAACTCATGAAATTAGAATAAGATAAAATTCGTGCCTACCTAATTGATAAAAGAAATCTATTTTTGTCAATCTTTAGACATGTACACAATCTAGCATTCTGTATACAACACATATTTGTGTCTATCAATTAGTCTTTTTCTTCAAGTGGTGAAACAAAGTATATATCTAACATAATCTTTAGTATTAAATGAACATCAAATAAGGATAAGAAAAATATGTTAAATGATGCAGTAGATATGTGACAATGATAAAAAATAGAAAGGAAAATTCTAAATTGTGGAATTGTATAATATATAAAACTTTTTTTGTATGGATAAGTATGAGTGGTTTCTTTTACATTAATCCTTTTCCCAATGGTGAATTCAAACACTCTTCTTGGAGTCCACTACAAAGATCATGGGAAGAGTCCCATACCATCCTATGGCATCTATTTATGTTTAGATTGGTTTGAGGTAACTATAGTTCAATAAGGAATTTTGGAACTCAATTTTAGTTCCAGAAAAATAAATTCAAATGATTGGTTTGAATGTTGAATTCTTGAGGAAAATGGCCACCATTTGGTTGTTTTTTTTAACCCATACATAATACACAAATCAAACTATAGTAAATAAGAAAATGGTCGAAATAGTAGGAAAGATGTAAGTTTTAAAGAACCTAATCACTATTTGATGTCAAGGTCTCATCAGTCATATATCTACAAACATCCATGAAAAATGTCCTTATATGTTTGCATTCAGATGCAACAACATGTATTGTCTACTTGATCCATTGCATCTTTGACTTTACTGAAATGCATATAATCAGATTTCGTTAACTTTTATATGAGGATTTGGTATTTGGTCTCTCTACAATGTAAATTGCAATCAACGTAGATGCACTACAGTGAGAAAAGGGAAACAAAGTAAAGTTGTGTAGGCATATATAATAAGATAACTGAGCCTAAAATGGAGGTTTATATGGAAATGTGAATTAGACGATGGATAACGCACAATCTAGACAACGAAGGGGATGAAACCATATATAGTTAAACTTCTATTTGTGTGATGACTGGACCAAAACTCAGGAATAAGAAGGAAGAAAGATGGAATGATGAAAGGACAAAAATCATAGAAATAGCAATGGAAAGAAGAATAAAAAAAATGAAAAAATTATCAGGAGAAAACGTATTGTGAATCAGAACAAGAGCAACAGGAAGAACCAAAAGACATGTAAACTGTCTGGAACAAAATGTAAAAGAGTCTAGTTTCTTCAGAACGTTCTACCAAACTTGTGTGAGCATAGATAGGGGCCAAGAAGACAACATGCATTAATGATCCATTATCTATAAGGTATAAAAAGAGGGGATTTTTAGTCTACCTTATCCACGGCCGACACCTTGGATACTGATCAGAGGAAGATATGAGATAACAAGCAAGGAGCGTCGACGTGTCTGCAATTCAGAAAAAAATATGTTACTATCCTAATCAGGAAAGCTCCATCGTAGAAGGGGAAGCAAAAAGTTCCGGGTGAGAACTTTTAGTTGGGGTGGGATGATTTTTTGACAGAAGGACTAGATATTGCAAAACCATGGGTGGAGATAAGAAGATTAGCACAAGCAATACAAAGGAGATTGGGAAAGAGGGGTGGCAGAGAGTGGAGAGATCCCTGAGAGGATCTTGCGTGAAATAATGTCACACTATTGCAGTCGTAAAAAAAGTGTGGGTTAATAGCGCCCTTTGTTGTAGTGGAAGTTGATATTTTGGTGAGCATGCGAGGGAGTGGGGTGGATATGAGGTTCTTAATGATATCTAGATTTTTATTTATGTATTTCCAAAGAGGGGAAGACAATTTATGTGGGGTGTGGTGACATGGAGGTTTGTTTTTGTAATATTTCTAGATGATGAATTTTTTTCAGACCTTGTTGGTACTAGAGGTGAGAGTGTTTATTATTTTTGTGATAAGGCAAATGGCATGAATTTTGTATTGATGACGCCCCACCCTCCATATGGGATCGGTGCAGTGATGGTACTCCAATTGACTAGATGGATATTTCTATACGGTTTGTCTATTTTGTGGTTGTTCCAAAGGAAATTTCTTCTGATAGTGTCTATGGTTTTGAGGGTCTTGCTAGGTAATGGGATGCAACTGAGGAAGTGGGTAGTAAAGGGTGTGATGACATTGTTAATGAGAGTGAGTCGGCCAGCCAGGTTGAGAAAATGATTGGTCCATGAATTAAGTTTCATTTGAATCTTGTCAATGATGGGGCTCCATACAGAGTGAGTAATGGGGTGTGGAGTGATTGGTAGTCCAATGTAGTTGATGGGAAAGTTTTCAATTTTTCATTTGAGGAGGTTTTTGTATCTATTGATAAGATCATGAGGGGTGTTGACTCCAAAGATAGAAGACTTTGAAAGGTTGATCTTCAGACCAGAAATGTATGAGAAGAGACCAATGATGCAGATAGTGTTGATGATGGTGGAGTCTTCAAGTTTGATAAGAATCATGGAATCATTCACAAATTGTATGATGTTCTTGTGACATTCAGGAGGAGAGGCTATAAGACCATGTGATGTACCAAATTTGATCATGTTGGTTAGAATGGACTGACAATGATGAAGAGGTATGGGGAGAGGGGGTTGCCTTGTCTGAGTCCATCTGTGTTGTGAAAATAGCCAAAGGGTGATCCATTGATTATGGTAGAGAAATAGTTTGTGGAGATACAGGCATGTATCCAGTTATTCCAAATGTCTGGAAAACCATATCCCGACATGGCTCTAATAAGACACTCCCAATTGATGTAATCAAAGGCTTTTTCAAAGTCTAGTTTTATGGTTAAAATCGACGTTTTGTTTTTGTGACAAAGGTATAAAGTTTCGTTCATCATGATGAAAGCATTACATATGCTTCAATTTTTGAGGAAAGTGTTTTGATTGTGTAAGATGATATTATCTAAATGGGATTTGATACAATTTGAAAGGGCCATAACAATGATTTTTTATGAAGTATTAATAAGGCTAATTGGTCTGAATTGTGTGACCAGGTCGGGATGTGTAACTTTTTTAATGAGAGATATATTTGTTTGGTTGATGTATTTGAGAAGATTGTGAGTGTTAGTGTTGGGATGGATAGCTCTGAGGAGGTGTTGAAAATCACCCTTGATGTGATTCCAGTTGGCCAGGTAAAATTTAGTAATGAGCCCGTTGGGGCCAGGGGATTTGATTTTACCTAGCAAGTGGATAGCCATATCAAGTTCTTCATGGGTGAAATGACTTATAATGTGCTAGGGTGAGGTAATATAGCAGCCATAAATGTGTTACCAGTTAATAGAATCAAGTATTACATGCTTGTGTCCAGTATTGAAGATACGATTGAAATGTTGGACAATGTGAGTAGTGATCATGTACTTGTTGGATGTAGTGCTTCCATTTATGCTCAATTTTGCAATGATGTTTTTGTGAGCATTGTTATTGAAAGTTTTGTGGAAAAATATGGTATTTTTATCACCCTCATTTGCCCATTTTATTTTTGCACATTATTTCCATATGGTGTCCAAGAATTGCTTAACATGTTCTACTTCAACTTTGATAGTGAGTTCTAGGGATGGATCAGTTGATGGGTCACTATCTACAAATAGGTGTTGTTGTTCAAGGTCAGCTAGTGTATATGAGAGGTTTCCAATGGTTTCTTTCTACCATATTTTCAAACTACTCCTGACATTTTTTGTGTTGTTGTGAATATGGTATCCCACATTCTTGGTGTTGTTACCAGTAGCAACCCAATTCCTATTGCACAAGTCCAGACATGTGGGTTCAGTGATCTAGAAGTTTTCAAAACAAAATGGTTTGTGTCCCCATTTCTCCTGATTCGTATCAATGGTGATAGGGAAGTGGTCTGAGATAGGTCAATGGGCGACAGTGACATCAGAATGGGGGTATTGATCTTCCCATTTTATGGAACAGTGGACGTGATCAAGTCTGGCCCATGTCTGATGATGAGTCCATGTGTAGCGTGCATTGTCTAGTGGGATAGCTATCATGTGGTGGTTTTGAATGAGTTTTAAAAAAGCCTTATTTGTAGAAGACATATACCCTACGTATGAGGTGGGGTTAATCCTATCTGAAAGTTGTGTAGTGAGGTTGAGGTCCCCTCCCAAAAGCCATGGTGTTTCGTAATATATGCTCATGATGTGCATAATCTCAGCCACATAATCAAATTATTTTGTGTTGGGCTCTCCGTAAATGCCAGTGAAAATCTAGCTAAAGTTGTCAGTGGTGTTTGTGATGTGAAGAGTGATGAAGAATCTATGGGATTCAATGTGTGTTATGTCAAAGAGGTTGTTTTTAAGGCCTATAAGAAGACCTCCCTTGAAACCTAGAGATAGGATTTGGTTCCAAGTGTTAATGTGTTTGCCTCCTATTGTTTTGAGAGCAAATGATGACAGAGTTGTTTTAGTTTCCTGAATGGTTATCATGTTAATATTACTTTTCTAAATATGTCTATGGATTTCTTTTCTTTAGTTGAGATTTCATGCCCCACAGACATTCCAGTAAGTAATCTTCATAATGTAATAAAATCTGAGCAAACATGTAAACAAGGAATTAACAAATATGCAATTTTTCAAAATGAGAATACATATCGTGGATTTTTCTGTGGTTTCTCCAATTCATATAGTGTTCAATGTTGTTGAGGGCCTGATGTGCTGAAGTGTCATCTTCAAATGAGATACCTAATTTATCAGCAAATTTTGTAAAAGATTATATATCGGGCCATGATGCTAAATCTTCTATATTGTATATGTCATTGTCATCAATTTCATAAGATGTAGAATATGATAAAATTAGTTTGGAAGTATTCACTAATATAGATGTGGGATGTGTAGATGTACCCATCTCTTCATACAAAAGTAGTTTCTTCTAGTCAGTCCTTCCGGTGTGGTGGACATGGTGTTGATGTATTGGATGGTTCCCATAGCCTTTCCTTTGCTTTTCGGGTTCATACTCCGCGATGATTGAATTTCGTCAATGATTGAAGTCTTCAATTTTTACACAATATCATAATCTATATTCATATCAGAGTCTATATCATTGTTGTGGAAAGGGAAAGGTTTGAAAGAATTATGCAGAGTATTGTTTGTGCTATCTGCAGATGGTGATGATGTTCTAGGTATTCTGTTGTTGATTGAGCGGTTGGTTTCTTTTGTAGACATTGTAGTAGTGCTCTTTCTTTCCCAAACCGTGCTTCTATTAGTGGGTTTTCTGATGTTTGTGAAGGGTTTTTTTATTGTTGGTTGGGCAATACCAGGAGGGGGTGAACACTAATGGCAGTTGGGTTTTCATACGTAAGTTTAATCCAATATATTTTCTCACCCAGACAGATCTTCAGGTACGTAGGAAGTGTGATAGCCTATTTTACAGAGAAGACAAAAAATTCTTTGATGTATTGTGTGGGTTGGAGAGTGTCTTGGCTAAGGAACTGAAGTGTATCTTCTTTGGAGTGGGAGATAGCTATGAAAACTTTGACCTCCCAGAGGTGTGGTGGAAGATCAGGTATCGCAACCCATCCTGAACCACAAGATCCAACAAGAGATGACCCATGTTCAGGTGTCGACCGGGTAATGTTGGCTTGGACAAAACTAGTTCCACATGGAATAGTCATAATCTATCTGAAAAGATGATCTAGCTTTGTGCCTTCTGGGATAGAGTAGAGAAGATGAGAGGCTGAAATGATTTTAGGCTTTAGGACAGTGTGGCTAGGGAGAAGCAAAGAAATGGCATGAGTAACATCGAGAATGTTTACACTGTTGTTGTCAATGTTATTAGTGATGGTGAAAAGGATGCTACTACCGGTGAAGACTTTTAGGAGTCTCATGGAATGGGCTAGAAGATCGAAAGGGAACTCCTCCTGATGTATAGAAGGAGCCATAAAGAAAGGTGGAGAGGAGATATTAGATTCCACAGGGGCTGAGGGTTTCAGAGGGTTGCAATCGTGATGTAAATCATTAGGTGCAATGAGAGGTGTTAGCTTGAAGTGGGTGGATGGTTCTATAGGATGTTTGAGATGGTGGTGAATGTGTGCATGTGAAGAGTGAGATGGTGTAGTAGAATTCTCAGCTGAGAAGATACAAGAGAAAGAGTTATGGGTGATTATCTCTTTGACGTTGGGCTTAGGTCTATGATTATATTTGTCAAATCTTGTATTACGTTGAGATCTATTGGAAAATTTGGCAGATGCATGGGGTATTGTCTTTTTCCTAATAAAGTTTCTGCTGTCTTCTTGGGAAAAGATGTTGTGATAGTAGCAATTATATGATAGATGCCCATGTCTATGAAAAATATAGTAGCGCCTAGGTGCGGTGCATTAGGACATTGAGTGTTTTCTGCTGGAGCATCTGGTGCAATGTAGAGCGCAGAATTGGTGTTTTAGAGGGGATCATTGCCAAGAAAAAAGAGTGGTGTTGTGTTTGAAGGTTTCTATAGCTAAGTTAGTGGCTGAAAGTTGGCCAAGAGGTGGGAAGTTGAGGTTATACGATGGCAAGGAAGTAGTCATCTTGTATAGTTGTAGAATTTGAGATTTGCCTAAATCAAAGGAGGATTAGGAGAGAGATTAGAACTATTAATCTGTTGGTATCTATCCACAATAGTGGCAAGATTTTGTATCAAAGAAGTTGTGTCTTCTTCCTCAGAACTTGTTGGTGCCGTCTGGGTAGAAGTAATCTCCATGGGATTGACTTTGGTACCTTCAGTGTGTTGGTGTTTGCCTAGAATGAACAGTTGATCTACATAGTCTGAACTGGTAGAGATGTTGTCATCCTTCGAGAAGAAAAGTGGGTATAGTTCGACGGGGGTTTCATTGTTGAAATCAGCAACCCATGCCATCAGGGCTCTGTCAGCGATGGGTCTAATGAAGATGGTCCATTCTAGCTTCAGCTTTAGTGTTGCTATCATATCTGCCGATCCATGTTCTATGTAGATGTTGGACTTCTCGTCATAGTCAATGACAACATCGAAGCTTTTGTGCCCTATTTGGATCTTTTGATGCTTGGTGGGAGGTCATGTTCATGCTAAATCCATGCTTGTAGTAGCTGAATGATAGAAAGGTTAGTAGGATCATCTAATGGGTAGTTCATGTATCGGAAATGAGAAGACATTTTTGAAATGGTATTGATAGGGATGAGCGTGGTTGATGGAAATGTGGTTGACCTATTCTTATAAGCTTTGCAGAGATGAAGAGGGGTTTCGATCTTATGTTTGAGATGTTTCTTTTGACTCTTAGCCACTGCATTCTCATGTTGGGGGACAGACTGTCTGCTGTATAACAGCAATAGAAGTTAGTCGACCTAAGTGTTTAGAATCCGAACTACCCGTGTTGGAGTTGTCGTTGTTCTGGTTGGGAAGTAAAGTTATATATGGTATAGTTGGTGTAGCTATCAATGCAGATAATGGAGTCAGCCATAATGGTGTACATGAGGAAAACTAAAGACAGTGCTTGTTGGTGTGGTATCAACTCGATGTTGTTGTGAAAGTTTGTTTTAAAAAAAATGTGCTTCCATGTTATGCTGTCCAACAGAGGAGATGTTGCTAGGGGTTTGGATGTTGCTGAGCTATGATGTGGGTCTATGGTCAGTGGCACAACCATCCTATGGAGGTTGGAGGACACAAAAGCTCGATGGTTGTGGCTAGATGATGGAGTCTGTTGTTTTTAGAGAGAAGTTGGAGCTTTCTCTCACTAAGTAACAGGGGGTGTATTGGGGAAGGGACATTATTAATTGTTGGGGGAGGTGGGTTTTCATTTCTTTTGGGGCCAAGATATTGTATTTCTTGATCATTCAGAGTTTCATTCGTGGAAGAGAAATTATCACACATTTGGTTGCAGACACTTTTTAAAACCTTATACCTTTTCACTCATGCAAATTTTCAAACCAATTGAATTCGATCAATGTGCTACCAAACAATCATATCTTGGGGGGGGAGAGGGGAGTGGGGGTTGAAAAAGAAAAATATACAGCTGATAGGATGACACTATCTAAAGTAAATTGTCAAGATTCCGTGCATGTATGGTATGATACCAAAAATGCCACTTAAAGTTGAATCCTAATGTGACAATGAAGCCAAACCCCTAGAAATAGATCGAACATTTGTGTGGAACATAACGCCTGGAATACTTTGCATAGGTCTAATGTCTTGTACGGTATGAAAGAACATACCTCTGTTTTCATGAATTAACAATCATATCTTGTATATATAAAACTTCCAATTACAAGCGTGAAAACCTTTAGGGGTGTCACAACAAAAATGTCAACCAAGCCAGCTATAGCTGCGAGGGCACCGTGGGTGACCCTTCCAATATCAAGAAAGTAGGATGAGAGAGGTTTAGAGACCCATGAGGAAAAGAGAGAAAAATAAAATAAACTAAGGAAAATGAGATCCTCAGTAGGAGCCCAAAGGCAACGTTCTAGAGAAAGATCCTCTTAATCACCACATCCATATATATGTCATAAAAGGAGATGGCACTACCACAACCAGGCCTACACCTCATCATTAGACCCAATTGGCAGACTGGAGAAGGAAAGGCCACTCGAGCCATCTTGGGGTCCATAGTCGTCAACCCATGCCTTAAAATTAGGGGCCAAATTAATTGTTGACGATAAATTTAATCAATAAGTTTATTACTTATTATAAATTTAGTCGGTCATTTATTTTCCAAAGATTCTGTTGTATATTAAGTGGCTATAAACGAAATTGTAGAAATGGTAAGAAATGAATACTGTGAAGTTTTTATTGATGTCAATATATGGATATTGGATGAGTGTTCCTATGATACCTTAACATTACGCAAGCACTCACACAAAGTTCTCTTCTCATTTGTAGATAAAGTGTAACAAGAAGGAGGTAGATATGTGTGACGACCTTTGGTAACTTCTTTTGTTATTTCTTCCCTTATACCTATTTCACGTAGGTCCATTCTAGATTTGATGTCATATTTAGTCTTACCGGGTATATTCAACAGAGTGTCATTATGCTATCACAAATATTTTTCTTAATATGCATGACATCGATACAATGTCAAACTTTCAAAGAACTCCAATAAGAAAGATTCCAGAATATCGACCTCTTTTTGAATAAAGACTTTTCACCTGTGGGGTAGTATATGATCTCTTACCAAAATGATTTACAATGTTGCTTACTCTTGTATAAACATCCTCCCCTAACATAGGTTTAGGGGCCCTCCGTTCCTCAGTTGATCCATTAAATGTTTTGCACAACTTTTGGTAGAAACCTTCTATGACCATGATATACAATCTTACCACCAGGTTTTAGTCTGATAGAATCTACATTTTCCTCACATATAAAACATGCTTTGGATCCTTTGACGTTGTAGCCAGACAAGTTCCCATAATCACGAAAGTCAGTATTAGTACAAAATAGAATAGCACGTAAATTAAACATCTCTCGGCACAAATCATCATAAGTCATCACACTTCTCCCCATAGTTTCTTTAGATCATCAATCAGAGGTTCAAGGTAAACATCAATATCATTTCTAGGTTTTCTAAGTCCCGATATCAGCAACGACAACATGGCATACTTATTCTTCATACACAACCACATAAGAATATTGTATACAAAAAGCATGACAAGCCAAGTACTATGTTGGCTTCTTAATGTTCCATATGGGTTCATCCTGTCAATGGAAAGTCGAAGTCTTAAATTCTTGGCTTCTTCGCCAAATTCAGGATACAATAAATCAATCTTCTTCCATTGTGGGGAATCAGACACTTGTCATAGCATATCATCATTGTTTTTCTTTACCTATGCATGCCGAGATAAAATTTATGCATCTACAACATCAGCAAATAAGTGTTGAAACCGGGGTATTATAGGCATATACCACATCACCCTGTCAGGAGAATCAATTTTGGTCTTAACCGATGTCGTCCTTTTGTACCTAGATGCCCCATATTTTGGATTTTCTTCCATATCGATATAGCCCTTTTTAAACAACACACAGTGATTCAGGCATGCATGTATCTTCTTATCCTCTATTCCCATTGAGAACAACATCTTTTTCATTGCGTATGTTGAGATTGGAAGCTCGTTGCCTTCAGGGAGAATATATTTCAACAAAGACAACAGAGAAGTGAAGCTTTTATCGCTTCATCTATTGTTAGCCTTCATAGTATACAACCTCAACACAACACTCAACTTTGTATAATTAGTACAACCTAAGTATAATAGTTTCTCAGCATCATGCACAACGTTTCCAAACAAGGGAGGTGGGTTTGTAACATTTACCCTGCAAGTTTCAAGAATCACATCAACCATGTCTTTCGGAATTGGTTCATTGTCATAGACATCGTTAGCCTTTTATTCTTAGACACAACTACCACTATCCACAGTTGCTGATCTCATACCAAAAATCTCTTCATGTCAGTAACATTTTGTATGGCCTTGTACAATCCTATTACACATGACACGATCTTTGATCATGTCAACAATGTCAACTTGAGGTTGTTGATACAATTCCTACACAGGCAATAGAATCTATCTCCAGGTTATTTTCTATGTTCCTCTGCAAATCTTACAAACTCATCGAGACTATTAATAAACTCTAGATTGCAGCGATTTGGTATCGACATCCATGATTGATCCATTTCTATATGATCAGATGAGAGACGAGTAGCTCATCAGGTTCTAGCTAGTAAGTCAATTTTAGGAAAAAATATGTTTGAATAGTTGATCCCTAATAATCTAGTCACATTCAGATTAATGAGTGTGTACCACCTATCCCATGCTTACAAACTTCATCACACTAGTAAGTGTATAATGCGTGTTCAATTTCAATCAACTTCGACAACATTTCCTCATAGCTCTCCAAGTACACCAATGTAGATGGGAAAACACCCACCTACATATGTACCCAGAGAATAAAGTGAAAAATTGTCGAACTTTATTGAAATCAAATATACATTATAAATTTACATTCTAAGTGAGATGAAGTGCTCAATAATAGTCCCAAACTGGGAAATATCAAAGGTTTACTCCTAATGATTAAATCTCGGTCAGGTTTCTAAGACAAAATAGGGTTTACTCATAAATTAGGGTTTATTTGCAAATTTAGAGTTAATTTCAAGAAAAAATATGTTTGAATAATTGAGACCTAATCATCTAGCAGCATTCAGATTCATGAATGTGTCCCACCAAATGAGTAAAACTCGGACGGGTTTCTAGGCCAACAACACAGTCTATAGTTTATAGACTAGACTTTATAGATTAAGATTTAACAAATCAGGGTTTACTCACATATTACCATGTTACATCATACAACATGAATTCAAAACTAGGTCATGCATGTTCATTACCATGTAATATTGCTAGTGAAAGACCAACTCAAACTAGGTCAACTTGATTATTTTAAATGCATAAACTGCATACCTGAGATCTTATAAGGAAAATATAGCATATTAGTTGGTTCAAAAGGGTACACAACACAAGTTGAGTTACTAATTTCAAAGTTCAAGCATTTCATGATGATAAATTAGGTCCAAAACTCACATTATGATTGAGTACATTTATAAGTCATGATGGCACATAAGAAAATTTCAAGCCGTGATAGGTCAAAGATGCATATAAGTGGTCCAAGGCATCAATTACAGTGTAGTTTATTGATTTAGGGATAGAAAAATGATCATTTCCAATATGAGGCAGAATGAATGGTGGAGGAGGAAGAAGATAAAAACAAACCTAAGGAGGATGTAAAACATCGGTGGAGGAGGAAGAGGAGGAAGGGTGAGATCGTGATGACGATCAATAGTAGAGTAGAGGAGGAAGGCGTCAGCGGCAATCAACAACAGAGCAGCAGAGCAACGATGAGTTTTGGTGATCATCGGTGAGTTTTGGCGATCACTCATAGCAGATCAGAGGTGAGTTTTGGTGGTGGCGTGAGCAGAAGTAATGGTGGTGGACAGGATAAATCACAACCAGAAATCATCTGAGCAGCAATAACACAGGAAACACAGGTAGGAAAGAGGGGAGAAAGGGGGGTTAAGTAAGACATACTCTATTAGTTATAAGTGCAACTGATGATGAAGGATATTTCTTGTCAGATGTTAACTAAAAACCATTGAAAAATCCAGTACATTCGTCATTGGTTGCCAGTTAAAGACCGACAACAAATCTCACAACCCAAAGATTCTAAACACAACTTTTCTTGACGGTTATGGTTAGTGTAACTGATGATACATCTCAACTGGGGGTGGGAAATTTTTTGAGGGAAACATGGTGTGAATTTTTTTTCCGTCAGTCCGTCAGGAAAGAACTGACGATAAAGGTCAATTCATTCCCGCTGGCCAAATGGTGCATGCCCATTTTTATCCCGTCAATTTTTAAGAAAGGAACACCGATATAAGTTTTTTAGAGGCAAATGAAATCCTAAAAATTTATGCAAAATTCCATTTTCACAGGTGATATATAGCATCAGTTTCATAAAGAAGAGACTGATGGAAAAAAAGAAAGTGCAGCCTGCATTTTCCCAGGTGCGCAAACCGCAGCAGTGCTGACCTTTAATCGACGAGAAAAAACAACACAATCAATTTCTCTCATAAAGATAACCGATGTTGTATCCCCATTCTGTAGTAGTTCCAGGAGTTGCACATGCATCTTCCAAGAGCAACTAGATGACAGTTGCACCGCAATGAGTTGTTGCTATTGGACTTGCTCTAGGACCAGGTATAAACTTGTTAAACCATCTTTCCTATTTCATTGTGGTTGACATGATCTTGCTGTTATGAGAATACAGATAGATAAATTTGTGTTTCTATTGCTATATTTCCCAACACTATTTTTCTTGTAGTAATTATTTAAATCCATACAAGTGGATTTCATGTAATAGCACATGCATGTGTTTGAGAAAAACCTTACTAAACATTCATGCGAGTATATTCTTAAGTTGATAATATTTCAAAACCTTGAACATTGGATTTATATAGGTCATACCACTTGACCAAATTCTTTTTATTTGTAGCTTTACCATTTTTGTAACAAAACCCCTTATATTTGTTCAATTTTGTGCTAAATACATCTTGGTAGTGGAATGTAATTGATGAAGTTTGATGTGATACTAGTGAGCATTGAGTTGATGAGGTTTAGTCCACATGTGATTTTGAGGACTTTTTATTTTCATGAAGCAATTTTGCAATGAGAATTATCCATGATGGGATTCTAGAATTAATAAGTTGAACATTTAAGGTGATAAAGAGAGGCCCAAATATTTGAATGGGAAGGTTTGCTTCTTGCACTATATCACGTGAAAAATTGGCACATGTTCTCATGTGATACTTGAGTGCCACTGATTATATATTTGTAGAAGTAAACTATAATTCCAAAGAGGTATTGGAATTATTGAAAATTACGAATGGCATCGATGATTGTATTAATTGTTAGTGTAATGAATATGAGTGTATCATCAACATATTGGATAATATTGCTGCCATGACTACTATGTAATTTTTTGGTCTAGTATTATGTTAGTGATGACTACTTGAAAATGTGAGCAAGTATAGAGGTGGCAATGAGAAAAATTCTAGGTAACAAGAGGTCCCTTTTGTGGTGACCAATAACTATAGAAGTATTCAAAATATGTGTTATATTTATTCGCACTGATGCAACTATAAATACATGGTATATTAGTTGTTTTAGAAATTATAAGCATGGATATATAATACCCTGAAAATCCAGTTGACCTTGTCGAAGGATTTTCCAAAAACAAAGTTGAGGGTGAGAATTTTTTTTTCTGTGGTGAAAATATTTATAGTTTGATCTGGTAACAACCCATTTCCATGGTGTCTTAGTAGTATTACAGAAGTTGTATCTTCTCAACAAGAATGATTCCACTCACAAGTGCGCCACATGATCCTTTGTGGACCACCTTCATGAGAGATCTAGCCTTAGTTCTATTGACACACCTAAGGAGGATTCGATTGTATGATCTGATAAAAATATTCAATTTCTAGGATGTATTGCATGGATTTTTATTTAATAGCTTATTGGTATCTTATAAATATCTCTTAAGGGGTGACTTGGTACTTGATATATGGTTTTATACCATGTAAGCATGTCATTTCTTTGTTGGCAGTTCTATTTTTGATGACCAAGTAATAGGTTGGATGTAAGATGGTTAATACTTTAGGTGAGAAGCTTTGATCACCTTGGATGTCAATCAATGAGGTGAGACTAACAACAATATCTTAGATGGCATTATTCTCTCACTTAATGATGCTACAAGATTTTTTTTTGAAATCTTGGGCAAGATATCACAAATACTCTTGATAGGGGATTATATTTTCATGGTGTGTTTTCTGATTGTTTTTGTTTCAAGAGATCACAAGAAGCGAATCAACATAGTCTAATGGCGGAGACTCAAGGAGACTGCGGGGGAAGATACGGCAGAGGGGGAAGAGGCGGCGGCAAGCATACAACGGGGCAGGGAAGGACTGATGGATATCGCCATCACGGCGGGAATCGCGGGCACTTAGACGCAGATGGCCGAACAAGAAAAGGACCGGATAAGGAAAGCCGGGGAGCAGGAGAGAAGAGTACAACGGGGGTTAGGGTTTTAATCCCACTGGTCGGGATTGACTTCCAGTTTGCGGGGAAAAGAGGGCACACAAGGGAGGCCGCGAATGACTTCGAGGATAGTACGACGAACAACGGAGAGATCAGGCATGAACAAGGCCCCGAGACAGTTATACCTGAAACGGCGGCGGCGATAGGAGACACTACATTCGGAGGAAAATAACGACCGTCCCAAACAGTCATTCAAGGAGATACTAAGCGGGGTGAAACAACACGGAGAGAATCTATGAGAGCAAAACGTTCTTCCTGGACAAGTTGTACGAAGATAAACTGGATCACAAAGCAATTGAAATGTCAAAAATTGAAGGCAACCCAGCAATTTTTATAGATTCAGATGTGGAAGACGATCTGGAAAAACCATGGAAGTACGCAGTAGTCATCCGAATGCTCGGCACTGATGTTGGGTTTATGACTATGAGAGATAGAATAAAACTATTGTTGAACCCTAAGGGCAGGTTCAACATGTACGAGTTGGATCTTGGCCACTACGTAGTTCAACTATCATGCAAAGACGATTATGAAACAACCATTACAGGTGGGCCTTGGAAGCTATGCGGTTGTTGCCTTGTGGTCTGGGATTGGTTCCCAACAATTAAACCATCCGAGGAGATGCCCCAATACGTGGTGACATGGGTAAGAATCCTAGACCTGCCTTTATATCTCTACATTCCTACACTTTTGGAATACATTGGTTTTGCTCTGGGAAGACTCATCAAAGTGGACAACCATACGGCTCTATGAACTATAAGTAAGTTTGCTAGAATGGCTATAGAGGTTGATACATCCAAACCCCCGTGCCCAATGATCTGGATCAATAACATGGAATACAAAGTCGAATACGAGATGACACCAGAATCCAGCTCCTACTGTGGTAAGGTCGGACACACTGAGAAATACTACAGGGCTAAATTTAATAACTGGCAGGAAGTGGAAGATACAACAAAAGAAAAGGGAGACACAAGGGAATCGCAGCCGAGATCAAGAATGGCAACAACAGGCAGACCGAAGATGGAGGAGGAGGAGAGCGTGGAAATAGACACAAAAAACTGACATACCGACAACATCCAACAGATTCATGAATCTCCTGTATGAAGAAGAACCTGAAGATAATGAGGCAAATACACAAGAAACTATTCAAACCCAAGCCAGACACGTTGATAATCACCAACAGGCCCCAAAGAAAGTATGGAAGCAAAAGTAGAAATCCGATGAAGCCACCAAGCATGTAAGCGAGGAGAGACATGGAAACCAAAACACTACTATCGAAAATACGGAGACCAACCACTCGGGAGACAACAATCAAATGAATCAAATGCATAAGGCAGTCCATCCTGAAGGAGACGAGGTAATTGTAGAAATGGAACAAGTCAGAGAGGAGAATGTTATAGATCTAGATGATGGGGCCACAAATAATGCAGAATAAGACACACCACAAGAAGGAACAATAAGACAGATCGACATGACGGAGAACAACCACACCCATCATGGAATGGTGGCGGCCAACTCTAATACTGAGGACCCCCCGAAACAACAAAAATAGAAAAAGAAAGCATGCCAAGAGGAAACCAGATCTAAGAAGCAACCGACACCCTTGGGAAGAACACTAAGAGTGAACGACACTAAAATGAAGAAGACCAGGGCCTCGACCCCTTATGAGCAGCGGCGTAAAAGCCCACACCTGAACAGCGGGTCGGTTGAGAACTAGAGGGGGTCAGGCGATGAGTTTTAAGGGACACAATAAAGAGTCATTCCGGCCATCCTCTAGCCCAGCACTGCTTAATGCCCTTAATGTCCTTAACAAATATACTCTGTTGGAATGTAAGAGGTATCAGTAGTCCTGAGATATGTAGAGTGCTAAAAGAGCTTATGTCGATACATAAACCTAGTGTAGTTGCAATCTTAGAATCCCGCATCAGTGGGGCCACTGCTGATAAAACTATCAAATCGCTGGGGTTCCCAAACTCATACATGGTCAAAGACAGAGGCTTTTCTAGTGGCATTTGGGTTTGCTGGGATGCTGCTAAGTGCAGGGTTAAAATCATCTGCAGTCACAGGCAATTCATAACATGTAAAGCGAATGACGCCTGCTATATCTCTTTCATTTATGTCAGTCCCCAAATTCGAACTCGCCAACTGCTATGGAAGCATGTCATTCATTTGGGTGAAACTTATTCGGATCCCTGGCTAGCTTTGGGCTATTTCAATGCCATCATCGACCCAACCGAACAATGCGGCAACGACAACTTTAATCAAGTGGAGGCAACTACATTCCACAACACTATGATGCTAGCTGACTTAACAGACCTGGGACACTCTGGTATGAAATACACTTTCCGCCACAGTCTCCTCCTCAAGAGACTGGATAGAGCCCTCACAAACTCAGCATTCCAAAGCACCTATCCTGGCTACGCGTTGGAGCACCTGACAAGACTTGGCTCCGACCACAGCCCCCTCTTGACGAAGCACAAGCACACACACAGGCCGCCCAGAAGATTCATGATGCGGGCATCATGGCAGCATATATCGGGTTTCTCATCTCTGCTCAATGACTGTTGGAATCAAAACCTCGAGTTCAACGAAGCCCTACAAAATGCTCAGCCTAAAATCTCCAGCTGGGAGAACAAGGTCAGGAAGGAGCAAAGGAGGTAGAAGGACCGCCTAATAAATAATATAGACAGGCTTCAAACTGAGTTATCAGTACAGTACAATGAGCTTTCTGATGCATTATGTGCGGACTTCCAAAAGGAGCTCGAAAACATCTTGAAAGCTGAAGATGACGACCTAAAATAAAGATGTCACATTAACTGGCTGAAAGACGGAGATAGAAACTCCATGTACTATCACACTTTCATCAACTAAAGGAAGAGAAAGAACACTATCTCGAAACTAAGGAACCATGAAGGAAATTGGATTACAAAGGAGGAGGACCTGATGGACCTGGTGATATCCCATTTTGAAGCTATCCTCACGAAGCCTGATAGATATGCCAACCTTCAGCTCGAGGACATTCCTGGCATTTTCTTGCAACTCAACGACGATCAGCTCAGGCCCATTGGGGCCATCCCGGACATAGGCGAAATCCTTAAAACCGTGATGTCTCTGGACCTTACCAAAGCTGCAGGCCCGGATGGCATGTCAACCAGCTTCATTCAAAGGAACTGGGACACAGTCGGTCCCAGCCTTGTACGAACAACTCAACAAGCTATTGCTTCGGCAATGTTCAAGATGAAGTCTGCAATTCGACAATTGTCTTAATTTCGAAGACACACACTCCTGAGAGATGTGAGAATTTAAGGCCTATATCCCTAAATAACATCGCTTTGAAGGTGACCTCAAAGCTTGTCATGGAGAGAATCAAACCATATATGTCCAGCTGGGTGTCCCAGGCCCAAAGTAGCTTTATACCTATGCGCAAGATTGCCGACAACATTGCGGTGGTGCAAGAACTCGTCCTTGGCATGAAAAGAAGGAAAGACACAACAACAATGGCCATTAAAGTGGACTTAACTAAAGCTTATGATCGTATGTCCTGGGACTTCATAGCTGATACCATACAGAGAGTCAACCTCCCACCATATATCCGAAACTACATAATGCACTCCATCTCAAAAGGACAAACTACCATAGTCTGGAATGGTAGGAACTCCAGACCCTTCAGAGCTAGCTGGGGACTTAGGCAAGGCGATCCCCTCTCCCCTTACGTCTTCGTTCTGTGTCTTAAATGACTGAGCCAGTTAATAGAACTCAAGGTCACACAGGGGCATGGAAACCGATGAAGTTAAGCAAGAAAGGACCACTTATATCCCATGTATGTTTCACTGATGATTTGATTCTGTTTAGCTAAGCTTATGTATGACAAATAAAGACCATTAAAGATTGCTTCCAAGACTTCCATCGTGCGTCAGGTCAGTCCATCTCCAAGGCAAAAACACAGATATATTTTGCAAGGAGCGTGGACAAGGCGTTGAGGAGAAAAATCAAAAGAATCGCTGGCTTCCAAACAACAGAAGACCTAGGGAAATACTTGGGAGTCCCGATTATTCACCACAAAGTAACGAAGAACACATACAACGAGGTTCTCAACACTGTGTTGAATAAGATAGAGGCTTGGTCTGTGAGGAGCCTCTCACTGGCGGGGAGGGTGTGCCTTGCTAAAGCCACCCTGGCCGCGGTACCGACGTATGTAATGCAGACTGCCCAACTCCCATTACAACTCTGTGATAGGATTGACAATACTATCTGAAAGTTCATTTGGGGTGGTGCTTATAAGGCTCACCCCCTAGCCCTTCTGGCTTGGGACAAAGTCTGCTGCAGCAAGGAACAAGGCAGACTAGGCATGAAAAGAATGCGGTACTGGAATCAGGCGCTCCTCTACAAACACACTTGGGAGCTGGCGACAAACTGTAGGTCTTACTGGTGTGATGGCTTAAGAGATCGTTTTAACAAAGCTACTAAAGGCAAGCAATACAACGTCTCTAGACTAGCTAGGGCCACCTTTGCTGAAAAAACCTTCATAGAGGATAACTCTTATCTGGTACCAATGAGCGGTCAACACACCAATGTGTGGGATGATAAATGGTGTAGGAATGAAATTCGACTCAGGGAATACGCTATTCAACCCATCCCAAAGGATCTTATGGACCTAAAGTGTAACATCCCTGACCTGGATTATGTTTTAACCCTAAGTGTTTTGTCTAATAAAGTTGATTATATTCTTGCTTTTATTTCTTGAAAAGTAATTAAGTCTCAAGAAGAACTTATATTTCAATTTCAGTCCTTTTTGAATGATGTTGAAACATTGTTTTGTTAATTTTGGACTACAGTGCAAATTACCCAAGTTGAGGGTTTAGCTTGAAAATTGTACATGATAAAATGTTCCTTATATGTTGAGACATCATTATAATGAAAATGATGTAGTGGTATGGTTTCCACAAGCTTGAGAACCAAGATAGAGCTTGTTGAGAAATCTTTGTGCATTAAAACCTAGTTTTGGTGTAATGTGCAATTTACCCAAAACCTAAGGTTCAATATGCAGATTACCACTTCTAGAGGGTCCCCCATGTTTCTTGGCATCATGTAGAGCAAAGAAAATGAGGGGCGCCTCATTTGAATTAAGTTGGAGGAGAGATAATCTTGATATTAAAATAATCAAGATTTAAGCATAAATGGAACTTTAATTCAATTTAATGCAAAAAGAAATATATTAATTGAAGAGCCCTTCAACCAAAAGGTGAGGGACTAATTTGCAAAGTTATGGACGAGCTTGTGCCTTGCAAAGGCACAAGAATATCTTGTTTTAGTGGAAGGCCCCCTCATATTAAGTTAATAAAAAGTATTATCCACTAAAAATTGGATATTAGTATAATATGTTTAAGGTGCTTAATTTCTTTCCTTTAAATCTTGGATAGTGAAGAGGTTTTCCAAGAATAAGAATATGGCTTCATGTCCAAGGAATTGAGGGGGAAGTTGTGGGAATAATTTTGGAAATAAAAGAAATTAATTCCATTTTCTCTTTCCTTGAATTTCCTTATACATATCTCATTTCCTATTCACAAAAGGATCTTTTTTAGAATTCCTTTTCTCTTATTGCTTTGGCCGACCATGAGGGATATTAGGAACAGGAGGAGGACGACCCCCCAACCTGTTGGTAAGTTCTTGACCTTCTTTCACCTTGGTTTCATGGTGAAAACCGAAAATCAATGCTTGATTTCTTGTTTTCTCCATCCATTCTTCAACTCTAGTCAACTATTTCATCCAAAAGCTTGAGAACGGACCTTGGGCAGTTGTCAAAGCTCATTCACCATTATAGAACGTGAAGCTTGAAGCTTGGAATCAGATTCAAAGGCGGGTTATATAACTTAAACCCTTAAACATTGATATTGCATTCGATTCTCCATGATTTGTTGTTCATTTTGCTCTATTTTGAACTTTCTTTGATTCATTGCTGCAATTTCCATGAAAATGGCAGTAGTTCTTGGATGAATGAAGGAAGATGATGATGACATCATCTTGGACACTTTTCCCAAGAAAATCCTAGTCCAAACGGTTTCAACAAAAGAGTTCAATCGGTTTGCATAAGACCGTTTGAACTTAAACGGTTTCATCAAACCGTTTGGGAGTAAACGGTTACAAACCGTTTGGGAGAGTTGACCAGGGTTGACCATTTGGAGAAATTGATGGTAATATAGATGGTTATTGAACCATAAAATTTGATTGATTAATTCCAAAGGGTTTATCAGTTGAAGGTTAATTAATTAGCAAACCCTAATCGGGTTAAGTGCTGATTTCTTGATTGATTGACTTAGAACTTTGGGTTGATTAACCCAAACGGTCTCAAGACCATTTGGAGATCACCCAAACGGTCTCAAGACCGTTTGGAGGTCAACCAAGACCATTTGGAGGTCTAGGGTTGAGTATGGTTGAGTATTTGCGGATCCAAAGATACTAAGTTGAAATGCAATTAATAGCTAATATGGTGATCAATTCAATGGACCAAACCCAAATTGAATTCCACTAATTTTCATATTGGAATGGTAAAATGGTCTCAAGACCATTTGGAGGTCATCCAAATGACATCAAGACCGTTTGAGGTCAGGTCATGCCCAATTTGATTGATGGTCCAATGATTTCAAAGCAATTAGTTTCACAATGATTAACATTGAAGGTTCATCGATTTCAACCCTAATCCAATTGGGTACAAACCCTAATTGATGGTCAATTGAAGGTTAAATCGCTTTAAGGATGATTTATTAAGCTCAATTGAAGTATGGTATTAGGCTCAATTGAGGAGTGGTTACATGGATTCAATTGATGAGGGAGTTTATCTTGGAAACCTAAATCGATGTGAGAGGTTGAGACCCTTTTTGGTCCAATCGGTTTTGAGGAGGTTTGGACCAAACAGTCTCAAGACCGTTTGGGACCAAAAGGTCTCAAGACCGTTTGGAACCAAATGATCCCAAACCGAATGAGATTCAAATGGTTTTAAGCACCTACTTTGTCAAACGGTTTCAAGCACCTACTTTATCAAACGGTTTCAAGTGCTAAATTTACCAAACAATTTCAAACCGTTAGACCAAGACCGTTTGGAGGTCTAAATGTTCTTAGACCATTTGGAGGTCTAAATTTACCAAACAGTTTCAATTCTAATTTTTCAAAAACATAATCAATTAGTTGTTTACATAATATGAGCATGTAAAATGATGAAAATATTTCATTAGTAAGATAAATAATAAATTTTCCACTTTCCATAAAATGGTTTCACTCATATATCTATATGGAAGAAATAATTTGTCAACTCTTATATAGATTGTCATGATTAATCAAAGTCTAGAGGTTAATGAATCACTAATTATGAATTCAAATAACTCATGAAATTAGAATAAGATAAAATTCATGCCTACCTAATTGATAAAAGAAATCTATTTTGGTCAATCTTTAGACATGTACACAATCTAGCATTCTGTATACAACACATATTTGTGTCTATCAATTAGTCTTTTTCTTCAAGTGCTGAAACAAAGTATATATCTAACATAATCTTTAGTATTAAATGAACATCAAATAAGGATAAGAAAAATATGTTAAATGATGCAGTAGATATGTGACAATGATAAAAAATAGAAAGGAAAATTCTAAATTGTGGAATTGAATAATATAAAAAACTTTTTTTGTATGGATAAGTATGAGTGGTTTCTTTTACATTAATCCTTTTCCCAATGGTGAATTCAAAAACTCTTCTTGGAGTCCACTACAAAGATCATGGGCAGAGTCCCATACCATCCTATGGCATCTATTTATGTTTAGATTGGTTTGAGGTAACTATAGTTCAATAAGGAATTTTGGAACTCAATTTTAGTTCCAGAAAAATAAATTCAAATGATTGGTTTGAATATTGAATTCTTGAGGAAAATGTCCACCATTTGGTTGTTTTTTTTTAACCCATACATAATACACAAATCAAACTATAGTAAATAAGAAAATGGTCGAAATAGTAGGAAAGATGTAAGTTTTAAAGAACCTAATCACTATTTGATGTCAAGGTCTCATCAGTCATATATCTACAAACATCCATGAAAAATGTCCTTATATGTTTGCATTCAGATGCAACAACATGTATTGTCTACTTGATCCATTGCATCTTTGACTTTACTGAAATGCATATAATCAGATTTCGTTAACTTTTATATGAGGATTTGGTATTTGGTCTCTCTACAATGTAAATTGCAATCAACGTAGATGCACTACAGTGAGAAAAGGGAAACAAAGTAAAGTTGTGTAGGCATATATAATAAGATAACTGAGCCTAAAATGGAGGTTTATATGGAAATGTGAATTAGACGATGGATAACGCACAATCTAGACAACGAAGGGGATGAAACCATATATAGTTAAACTTCTATTTGTGTGATGACTGGACCAAAACTCAGGAATAAGAAGGAAGAAAGATGGAATGATGAAAGGACAAAAATCATAGAAATAGCAATGGAAAGAAGAATAAAAAAAATGAAAAAATTATCAGGAGAAAACGTATTGTGAATCAGAACAAGAGCAACAGGAAGAACCAAAAGACATGTAAACTGTCTGGAACAAAATGTAAAAGAGTCTAGTTTCTTCAGAACGTCCTACCAAACTTGTGTGAGCATAGATAGGGGCCAAGAAGACAACATGCATTAATGATCCATTATCTATAAGGTATAAAAAGAGGGGATTTTTAGTCTACCTTATCCACGGTCGACACCTTGGATACTGATCAGAGGAAGATATGAGATAACAAGAAAGGAGCGTCGACGTGTCTGCAATTCAGAAAAAAATCTGTTACTATCCTAATCAGGAAAGCTCCATCGTAGAAGGGGAAGCAAAAAGTTCCGGGTGAGAACTTTTAGTTGGGGTGGGATGATTGTTTGACAGAAGGACTAGATATTGCAAAACCATGGGTGGAGATAAGGGGATTAGCACGAGAAATACAAAGGAGATTGGGAAAGAGGGGTGGCATAGAGTGGAGAGATCCCTGAGAGGATCTTGTGTGAAATAATGTCACACTATTGCAGTCGTAAAAAAAGTGTGGGTTAATAGCGCCCTTTGTTGTAGTGGAAGTTGATATTTTGGTGAGCATGCGAGGGAATGGGGTGGATATGAGGTTCTTAATGATATCTAGATTTTTATTTATGTATTTCCAAAGAGGGGAAGACAATTTATGTGGGGTGTGGTGACATGGAGGTTTGTTTTGGTAATATTTCTAGATGATGAATTTTTTTCAGACCTTGTTGGTACTAGAGGTGAGAGTGTTTATTATTTTTGTGATAAGGCAAATGGCATGAATTTTGTATTGATGACGCCCCACCCTCCATATGGGATCGGTGCAGTGATGGTACTCCAATTGACTAGATGGATATTTCTATACGGTTTGTCTATTTTGTGGTTGTTCCAAAGGAAATTTCTTCTGATAGTGTCTATGGTTTTGAGGGTCTTGCTAGGTAATGGGATGCAACTGAGGAAGTGGGTAGTAAAGGGTGTGATGACATTATTAATGAGAGTGAGTCGGCCAGCCAGGTTGAGAAAATGATTGGTCCATGAAGTAAGTTTCATTTGAATCTTGTCAATGATGGGGCTCCATACAGAGTGAGTAATGGGGTGTGGAGTGATTGGTAGTCCAATGTAGTTGATGGGAAAGTTTTCAATTTTGCATTTGAGGAGGTTTTTGTATCTATTGATAAGATCATGAGGGGTGTTGACTCCAAAGATAGAAGACTTTGAAAGGTTGATCTTCAGACCAGAAATGTATGAGAAGAGACCAATGATGCAGATAGTGTTGATGATGGTGGAGTCTTCAAGTTTGATAAAAATCATGGAATCATTCACAAATTGTATGATGTTCTTGTGACATTCAGGGGGAGAGGCTATAAGACCATGCGATGTACCAAATTTGATCATGTTGGTTAGAATGGACTGACAATGATGAAGAGGTATGGGGAGAGGGGGTTGCCTTGTCTGAGTCCATCTGTGTTGTGAAAATAGCCAAAGGGTGATCCATTGATTATGGTAGAGAAATAGTTTGTGGAGATACATGCATGTATCCAGTTATTCCAAATGTCTGGAAAACCATATGCCAACATGGCTCTAATAAGACACTCCCAATTGATGTAATCAAAGGCTTTTTCAAAGTCTAGTTTTATGGTTAAGATCGACGTTTTGTTTTTGTGACAAAGGTATAAAGTTTCGTTCATCATGAGGAAAGCATTACGTATGCTTCAATTTTTGAGGAAAGTGTTTTGATTGTGTAAGATGATATTATCTAAATGGGATTTGATACAATTTGAAAGGGCCTTAACAATGATTTTTTATGAAGTGTTGATAAGGCTAATTGGTCTGAATTGTGTGATCAGGTCGGGATGTGTAACTTTTTTAATGAGAGCTATATTTGTTTGGTTGATGTATTTGAGAAGATTGTGAGTGTTAGTGTTGGGATGGATAGCTCTGAGGAGGTGTTGAAAATCACCCTTGATGTGATTCCAGTTGGCCAGGTAAAATTTAGTAATGAGCCCGTTGGGGCCAGGGGATTTGATTTTACCTAGCAAGTGGATAGCCATATCAAGTTCTTCATGGGTGAAATGAATGATAATGTGCTATGGTGAGGTAATATAGCAGCCATAAATGTGTTACCAGTTAATAGAATCAAGTATTACATGCTTGTGTCCAGTATTGAAGATACGATTGAAATGTTGGACAATGTGAGTAGTGATCAGGTACTTGTTGGATGTAGTGCTTCCATTTATGCTCAATTTTGCAATGATGTTTTTGTGAGCATTGTTATTGAAAGTTTTGTGGAAGAATTTGGTATTTTTATCACCCTCATTTGCCCATTTTATTTTTGCACATTATTTCCATATGGTGTCCAAGAATTGCTTAACATGTTCTACTTCAACTTTGATAGTGAGTTCTAGGGATGGATCAGTTGATAGGTCACTATCTACAAATAGGTGTTGTTGTTCAAGGTCAGCTAGTTTATATGAGAGGTTTCCAATGGTTTCTTTCTACCATATTTTCAAACTACTCCTGACATTTTTTGTGTTGTTGTGAATATGGTATCCCACATTCTTGGTGTTGTTACCAGTAGCAACCCAATTCCTATTGCACAAGTCCAGACATGTGGGTTCAGTGATCTAGAAGTTTTCAAAACAAAATGGTTTGTGTCCCCATTTCTCCTGATTCGTATCAATGGTGATAGGGAAGTGGTCTGAGATAGGTCAGTGGGCGACAGTGACATCAAAATGGGGGTATTGATCTTCCCATTTTATGGAACAGAGGACGTGATCGAGTCTGGCCCAGGTCTGATGATGAGTCCATGTGTAGCGTGCATTGTCTAGTGGGATAGCTATCATGTGGTGGTTTTGAATGAGTTTTAAAAAAGCCTTATTTGTAGAAGACATATACCCTACATATGAGGTGGGGTTAATCCTATCTGAAAGTTGTGTAGTGAGGTTGAGGTCCCCTCCCAAAAGCCATGGTGTTTCGTAATATATGCTCATGATGTGCATAATCTCAGCCACATAATCAAATTATTTTGTGTTGGGCTCTCCGTAAATGCCAGTGAAAATCTAGCTAAAGTTGTCAGTGGTGTTTGTGATGTGAAGAGTGATGAAGAATCTATGGGATTCAATGTGTGTGATGTCAAAGAGGTTGTTTTTAAGGCCTATAAGAAGACCTCCCTTGAAACCTAGAGATGGGATTTGGTTCCAAGTGTTAATGTGTTTTCCTCCTATTGTTTTGAGAGCAAATGATGACAGAGTTGTTTTAGTTTCCTGAATGGTTATCATGTTAATATTACTTTTCTAAATATGTCTATGGATTTCTTTTCTTTAGTTGAGATTTCATGCCCCACAGACATTCCAGTAAGTAATCTTCATAATGTAATAAAATCTGAGCAAACATGTAAACAAGGAATTAACAAATATGCAATTTTTCAAAATGAGAATACGTATCGTGGATTTTTCTGTGGTTTCTCCAATTCATATAGTGTTCAATGTTGTTGAGGGCCTGATGTGCTGAAGTGTCATCTTCAAATGAGATACCTAATTTATCAGCAAATTTTGTAAAAGATTATATATCGGGCAATGATGCTAAATCTTCTATATTGTATATGTCGTTGTCATCAATTTCATAAGATGTAGAATATGATAAAATTAGTTTGGAAGTATTCACTAATATAGATGTGGGATGTGTAGATGTACCCATCTCTTCATACAAAAGTAGTTTCTTCTAGTCAGTCCTTCCGGTGTGGTGGACATGGTGTTGATGTATTGGATGGTTCCCATAGCCTTTCCTTTACTTTTCGGGTTCAGACTCCGTGATGATTGAACTTCGTCAATGATTGAAGTCTTCAATTTTTACACAATATCATAATCTATATTCATATCAGAGTCTATATCATTGTTGTGGAAAGGGAAAGGTTTGAAAGAGTTATGCAGAGTATTGTTTGTGCTATCTGCAGATGGTGATGATGTTCTAGGTATTCTTTTGTTGACTGAGCGGTTGGTTTCTTTTGTAGACATGGTAGTAGTGCTCTTTCTTTCCCAAACCATGCTTCTATTAGTGGGTTTTCTGATGTTTGTGAAGGGTTTTTTTATTGTTGGTTGGGCAATACCAGGAGGGGGTGAACACTAATGGCAGTTGGGTTTGTTGGGTTTTGCAGGAGGCAGAGAAGCAGCGGAAACAAAAAATTTTCTCCCCAAACCCAGAACAAAAGGAATCGCGTCAACATCTATATAATAGGAAAGATGGTTTGTGAATCATACCTTGTCCCGAGGCTTGCTCGGCGACAATGCCACGCGCCTTGCGCGGTCTTCACCTCCGGTCTTGGATGGTGTCTGTGCAGCTCCTGGTCGCACCGGGACTGAAGACTCCTCCTCCTACCGGACTGTCGGATGACAGTTGTCCTCCTGAGCGGCAGTGACCTCCCGCCTCTGAAGTAGTCCACACGGACCACCCAGAACTCCACTCTCCTTGTCCCATAAGGAAGTGGAAGGAGTCGCACCCTCCTGTTGACGTACTAGTCGCCAACACACTCTCCTACTGTCAATTGCAACTGCAGTTGTCCTTCCCTTGCTGCACCTCCCTTTGCGGGAAGCACTTGCTCGGGCTCTCTCTCGGTTACCAAAACCAGAGAGAACGACAACTTTGCAGAGCAATCAACTTGCACTGAGTTGTATCTTGAGAAGCCCCCAATACCCCTATATATAGGCGGGTCATGGGACAGGGTTCTCTGTGCCCGACAATACGGGACTAATGCAGGAGTAGAAGGGTTCGAGAATTTTCCACAAAAAGCAACCGGTTCGCAACTTGAAATGATCGGTTCACAACTGAACCGATCGGTTCGGCCATTGAGCCGATCGGTTGGACCTGAGCCGATCATTTGAGGCACTCCAACCGATCAGTTGGTGCCCTGAACCGATCGGTTCATAGTCCTAATCCGGCTCAAAAAGACTTTCCTTGTTTTGTTCCCAATTGGTATCGAATACCAATGTTATTCCCAATCGAATTGGGCAATTTGAAACCAAAGGAAAATTCTTGCCGACATGACTTTTTCCCAACTGGTCGGTTGCACCAGTTGAGCCGATCGGTTCAACCCTTGAACCGGTCATTTCAACCTGGGCTTGAGCCGATCGGCCTGGACACTCCAGCCGACCGGTTCATCACATGAACCGATCGGTTGGGAGCATAGGTTGGGCAAAAAATCAGTCAATTGCGATTTCAATCAATCCGATACTCCAATCAATGCGTCCAATATCTTGAACCATACGATATTGAGCCATCGACTGATTGAGTGTTTAATTGAACTACTAAACTCCTTTAGTAATCAATCTAAACATTGCTTGTGGACAAAACTCCTCTTCCAGGTTGAATCCTATGTGTGTGACCCTGCAGGTCCATTTCACGTTGGCAGTGGAAGTCCATAACACTTATGACTTCACAAGCAAAGAGCGGTGCCTAGTCACACATCATTGCTACCCAAGTGAAAGTAGAAAGTTGGAGAACAACTTTCATCCTACAATCCGTGAGTGGTGTTACAGTGAATGTATAATTCCTTTGTCACTGATATCCTGAATGAACTCTAGGCATGGAACAGTCATCCTATCAATGTTCATTCATTTCCTTGATCTCAGAGTAGACCGAGTGAGATGTGTATGACATCAATATCACATATTGATTCACACGTGCATGTGCATGCCTTTCTCAATCCTACTCATCAAGTGGCCAAGGATATCAAACTCCCTTAGGAGGGACAAATCCCATATCTATCACTCACCCCTCAAAAGCCCCATGTGTCAAAGCCACCCAATCATCACCTTTATAACAACCCATGTTTCAGGACTGCGTTTGATGATGTCAAAGTGTACCCAACGACATGTGTTGAGTGCAGTGATTTTAGGTCTAAGAATCACACTCACCACCATCACTGTGAGAGATGACTGTGACTACCATGTCATGGTTCCATGTGTCACTCTCACGGTGGGTCTGTCCGATACCTTGTTCTCTAACAAGTACCTATGTGCTTGGTTTGATATCACCATATCATGACTAATGAGATTCTGTCATCAACCAACACACAATCTAGTCTTTAGTGTTATTGATGTCTATGGTTATTTCCACAATAACAACCGACTAGGGACTATACAAGAATGTATACTCTTAACATCTGTATGATCTCATCGTTTAGGTCCTTAACCTAAAAGCATACGTTATTGAGTAAAACAATCTTTAGACATCTATCATGTTACACCATCATCTCAGAAACAGTTTAAACATATAGATTGGAAATTGCCTTTATTATTATTCAAATCATTTACAAAGTATCCCATTACAATCATCATATGACTTGCTCTATGGGCATACATACCAACAGACTCCCACTTGCACTTAGAGCCAGTCACCAAGGAAACGCAGTCCTTGTGACCTAGCATGACCATCATGCTTCTGCTGAGAAAGGGCCTTAGTCAGTGGATCAGCTATGTTGTCTTCAGTTGGTACTTTGCAAATCTTCACATCTCCTCGCTATACGATCTCTCGTATGAGATGGAAGCGCCGCAGTATGTGCTTGGACCACTGATGTGATCTGGGCTCCTTAGCTTGTGCAATAGCTCCATTATTGTCACAATAAAGCTCAATTGCATCACAGCTACTTGGAACTACACCAAGTTCAGAAACGAACTTCCTGATCCACACAGCCTCCTTTGCTGCATGCGAAGCAGCAATATACTCGGCCTCTGTAGTAGAATCGACAACTGTTTCTTGCTTGGAACTCTTCCAGCTCACAGCTCCATTATTAAGGCAAAACACAAATCCTGACTGCGATCTGTAATCATCTTTATCGGTTTGGAAGCTTGCATCGGTGTAACCCTTTACAACCAGCTCTTCCTCGCCGCCGTACACAAGAAACTGATCCTTAGTCCTTCGCAAGTACTTGAGGATGTTCTTCACGGCTGTCCACTGAGCATCCCCGTGATCTGACTGGTACCTGCTCGTCATGCTGAGAGCATACGAGACATCTAGGCGTGTGCACAACATAGCGTACATGATGGATCCAATGGCTGATGCATATGGGATCTCATTCATACGCTCCCTCTCTTCACAAGATTGGGGACATTGAGCTCTAGAGATGGTAACTCCATGTAGCACAGGGATGTTGCCTCTCTTTGAGTTCTCCATGCTGAACCGCTTCAGCACCTTGCCAATGTACGTGCTCTGACTTAGTCCGAGAAGCCTTCTAGATCTATCTCTATAGATCTTAATTCCTAGAATATAGGATGCTTCTCCTAAGTCCTTCATTGAGAAAGTTTTCCCAAGCCAAGTCTTTACCTTCTCTAAGGCTAAGACATCATTCCCCATCAAAAGTATGTCATCCACATACAATATGATGAATGTGGTCGAGCTCCCACTAACCTTCTTGTACACACAAGATTCATCTTCATTTTGAATAAAGCCAAACACTTTGACTTCTTCATCAAATCGAAGATTCCAACTCCGAGATGCTTGCTTCAATCCATAGATTGACCTTTGTAGTTTACAAACTTTATTGGCATTCTTTGGATCTACAAAACCTTCAAGCTGTGTCATGTACACATCCTTGTGAATATTCCCGTTAAGGAATGCGGTTTTAACATCCATCTGCCAAATCTCATAGTCATAGTAGGCAGCAATAGCAAGCATGATCCTGATGGACTTAATCATGGCAACTGGAGAAAAGGTTTCGTCATAGTCAACACCTTGAATTTGTCGAAAACCCTTCGCAACCAATCTGCCTTTATAAGTTTGCACATTGCCATCCATGTCGGTCTTTTTCTTGAAGACCCACTTGCATCCTATGGGTTTTACCCCTTCGGGTGGTTCCACCAAAGTCCATACTTTGTTGGAGTACATGGATTCCATCTCGGATCTCATGGCTTCTAGCCATTTCTCAGAATCTGGTCCCTCCATAGCCTCTACGTAGGTAGTTGGATCATCATCTCTGATCAACTCTCCACCTTCCTGAGTTACAAGGTATCCAAACCTCTCAGGTTCAAGGTGAGTCCTACTAGATCTACGAGGTTCTTGTGTTACCTGAGGAGACTGAGATTCCACAACACCTTGTGAATCTACATTTTCCTCTGGTACATCTACCGGTTCAATGTTTTCTTGTTGGGCTTGAACCTCTTCAAGCTCTACTTTCCTCCCAATGTTTCCTTTGGAAATAAATTCCCTCTCTCGGAATACAGCATCCCTGGCAACAAACACTTTGTTGTCAGTAGGGTGGTATAAGTAATATCCCCTCGTTTCCTTGGGGTATCCAACAAAATAACATTTATCAGATTTGGGTCCAAGCTTATCAGGAAACATTTTCCTAACGTAAGCCTCACAGCCCCAAATCTTCAAAAAAGACAAAACGGGACGCTTCCCATACCATATCTCATATGGTGTCTTTTGAACCGATTTAGATGGCACACGGTTAAGTGTAAATGCGGCGGTTTCAAGAGCATGACCCCAGAAAGAAATTGGAAGATCAGCAAAACTCATCATTGATTGCACCATATCTAACAATGTGCGATTCCTTCTTTCAGATACACCATTATGCTGTGGTGTTCCAGGCGGAGTCCATTGTGATACAATACCACGGGCTCGCAGAAGGTCCTCAAACTCCTGGCTCAAGTATTCTCCACTTCGATCGGAACGAAGTGCCTTAATACTTTTACCAAGCTGGTTCTGTACTTCATTCATGAAATCCTTGAACCTTTCAAGGGTTTCTGACTTATGATTCATCAGGTACACATAGCCATACCTACTGAAATCATCAGTGAAGGTAATGAAGTACTGATACCCATTTCTGGCATTAGTTCTAAAAGGCCCACATACATCAGTATGTATGAGTCCTAATAGATCACTAGCTCTCTCACCTTTACCTGAAAAGGGAGTCTTGGTCATCTTGCCCAACAAACAAGATTCACATGTCTCTATTGATTCATAATCAAAAGAGTCTAGATAACCATCTCTATGGAGTCTAGAAATGCGCTTCTCATTTATGTGCCCTAGACGACAATGCCAGAGATATGTTTTGTTTGAGTCGTTGAGTTTTTGCCTTTTGGTGTTTACGTTGTATACACTTGTCTCCAAGTCTATCAAGTATAGACCATAAGACATAGGGGCACTGCCATAAAAGATCCCATCTTTAGAAATGGAACACTTTCCATTCTTAATAAGAAATTCAAATCCATCTTTGTCCAAACAAGAGACGGAAATGATATTCCTATTTATGGCAGGTACATAATAGCAGTTCTTCAACTCTATTATTAGCCCACTAGGTAGAGTTAACTCATAGGTTCCTACGGCACTGGCGGCAACTCTTGCCCCATTAGCAACACGTAGTTCAACCTCGCCTTTCCCTAAAGGCCTACTTCTCTTAAGATCCTTCACATTTGTACAAATGTGAGATCCGCATCCGGTATCAAGTACCCATGACGAAGAAGTAGTAAAGTTAATCTCTATGACGTATACACCAGAAGTGGAGATCTCTATCTCCGACTTCTTCTTCCATTGTTCCTTCCATCCTCTCCATGTAGAAGAAATTGGTTTGGCGAGAGAACACTTCTCTCCCTTACCTACTTTCCTCTTCACCAACGCATTAAGCGTACATAGAGTGGATTCTAAGGCTCCTGGTATATATGGATTGTGCAGAACACTTCTCACAGTCCTCAACCAGTTATGGAATTTATTCTCAATTAATTTTCCCATTTTAAAAGATGATTCTTTTGCCATTCTACAAGAGAAAATTTGCATTTGTCAAAACCTTTTTGATTTGATTTGAATAAAATTTGACGATAGTTAATTAGGCCTTTAATTAATTACCGCTCCCACTATTTCGACTCAAATTGATAGCCCTCACCATCAATTCGGAAGATTGCAGCATACAATCTTCTAGTGGGTCAAGATCCTGAAATCCTCTGAGTCATGGACCAGCTAGGGCTGTCACCCACAACTCAGATCTCTCAGGTAGGGAACTTTTGCCAATTGCATCATATGCAACTCTTGAAAGATGTCATATGCAACTCATTGCCATGATCATCTCCATGCCTCAAGGTACTAGATCCCATCTAGATCACCTTGTTAAGTCCGACCCAAAGCCAACACGATGAATGTGCACCCTGCTAGGGCAGACCCACACATTCATCCTTCACGCTTCCACGAGATAGACGGTGCACCACGCTAGGGCGTGCCCACACTTGGTCGATCAAGTTTTTCACGTGTGTCGCATTTGGAAGGAATCTAAAACTTAATATTTAATGAGGGATTTGGTTTTTATATACATATACATATCCAATCACCACAATATATAGTACGTATCATATACATGCTATATCCCACACAAAACATGCATAAACGATAAAAAGCAATGATTATGGCCATCCTATTTGTGATTCCTCGAGCCAAGAGGAATCACAGTCATCTAGGTCTACATCACATGCAACCTATACAAGATGAAATCTGTGCCTGCCTTTCTGGGTTTGATCAGCTCATCTCCATGACTGATCGGCTCGCCATCAGGTTGGTTGTTCGGGTGCCACCAGCCGATCAACTGGCACCTCCAGCCGATCGATTCTACGGTCATCGTGCATCTCCTCAGGTCGCCACCCGCTCATCTCGTTCCTCGAACCGGCCGTCTGGATCACCAACCAATCGTCTTCAGGTTGTCCGCCGTTCTTTGACATAACAGGAAATAAAATCTATCCTATTTACAATTGAATTGTGAAACCCCGAGTTACATTCGGGGGGAGCAAAGGTAGGAAAAGAATTCTCGAATTATTTCGAGTTACATCAGGAATATGAGAAAGGGAATCGGTGCGCAGACCGAGATGCAAGCAACCAAACAAACAACCACACACAGATATAGGGGTTTATAGGCCATAATCATGCTACACATCCACCACAAAACTCGTTTAAGGGTGACACGTATCGAGTGCATTAATATATGTATATTAGGGATTTGTGGATTGGACATGTATAAAGCCGATATTATTAGCATCGCATGCAATAAATAAAGGTGACAAACCAAAATCGATCATATCGATAATCCTAAAATATAGAGCGGTTGACGTGGCTCTGATACCACTGTTGGGTTTTGCAGGAGGCAGAGAAGCAGCGGAAACAAAAAATTTTCTCCCCAAACCCAGAACAAAAGGAATCGCGTCAACATCTATATAATAGGAAAGATGGTTTGTGAATCATACCTTGTCCCGAGGCTTGCTCGACGACAATGCCACGTGCCTTGTGCGGTCTTCACCTCCGGTCTTGGACGATGTCTGTGCAGCTCCTGGTCGCACCGGGACTGAAGACTCCTCCTACTGGACTGTCGGATGACAGTTGTCCTCCTGAGCGGCAGTGACCTCCCGCCTCTGAAGTAGTCCACACGGACCACCCAGAACTCCACTCTCCTTGTCCCAAAAGGAAGTGGAAGGAGTCGCACCCTCCTGTTGACGTACTAGTCGCCAACACACTCTCCTGCTGTCAATTGCAACTGCAGTTGTCCTTCCCTTGCTGCACCTCCCTTTGCGGGAAGCACTTGCTCGGGCTCTCTCTCGGTTACCAAAACCAGAGAGAATGACAACTTTGCAGAGCAATCAACTTGCACTGAGTTGTATCTTGAGAAGCCCCCAATACCCCTATATATATAGGCGGGTCATGGGACAGGGTTCTCTGTGCCCGGCAATACGGGACTAATGCAGGAGTAGAAGGGTTCGAGAATTTTCCACAAAAAGCAACCGATTCGCAACTTGAAATGATCGGTTCACAACTGAACCGATCGGTTCGGCCATTGAGCCGATCGGTTGGACCTGAGACGATTGTTTGAGGCACTCCAACCGATCGGTTGGTGCCCTGAACCGATCGGTTCATAGTCCTAATCCGGCTCAAAAAGACTTTCCTTGTTTCGTTCCCAATTGGTATTGAATACCAATGTTATTCCCAATCGAATTGGGCAATTTGAAACCAAAGGAAAATTCTTGCCGACATGACTTTTTCCCAACTGGTCGGTTGCACCAGTTCAGCCGATCGGTTCAACCCTTGAACCGGTCGTTTCAACCTGGGCTTGAGCCGATCGGCCTGGACACTCCAGCCGACCGGTTCAGCCGACCGGTTCATCACATGAACCGATCGGTTGGGAGCACAGGTTGGGCAAAAAATCAGTCAATTGCGATTTCAATCAATCCGATACTCCAATCAATGCGTCCAACATCTTGAACCATACGATATTGAGCCATCGACTGATTGAGTGTTTAATTGAACTACTAAACTCCTTTAGTAATCAATCTAAACATTGCTTGTGGACAAAACTCCTCTTCCAGGTTGAATCCTATGTGTGTGACCCTGCAGGTCCATTTCACGTTGGCAGTGGAAGTCCATAACACTTATCACTTCACAAGCAAAGAGCGGTGCCTAGTCACACATCATTGCTACCCAAGTGAAAGTAGAAAGTTAGAGAACAACTTTCATCCTACAATCCGTGAGTGGTGTTACAGTGAATGTATAATTCCTTTGTCACTGATATCCTGAATGAACTCTAGGCATGGAACAGTCATCCTATCAATGTTCATTCATTTCCTTGATCTCAGAGTAGACCGAGTGAGATGTGTATGACATCAATATCACATATTGATTCACACGTGCATGCACATGCCTTTCTCAATCCTACTCATCAAGTGGCCAAGGATATCAAACTTCCTTAGGAGGGAAAAATCCCATATCTATCACTCACCCCTCAAAAGCCTCATGTGTCAAAGCCACCCAATCATCACCTTTATAACAACCCATGTTTCAGGACTGCGTTCGATGATGTCAAAGTGTACCCAACGACATGTGTTGAGTGCAGTGATTTCAGGTCTAAGAATCACACTCACCACCATCACTGTGAGAGCTGACTGTGACTACCATGTCATGGTTCCATGTGTCAATCTCACGGTGGGTCTGTCCGATACCTTGTTCTCTAACAAGTACCTATGTGCTTGGTTTGATATCACCATATCATGACTAATGAGATTCTTTTATCAACCAACACACAATCTAGTCTTTAGTGTTATTGCTGTCTATGGTTATTTCCACAATAACAACCGACTAGGGACTATACAAGAATGTATACTCTTAACATCCGTATGATCTCATCGTTTAGGTCCTTAACCTAAAAGCATACGTTATTGAGTAAAACAATCTTTAGACATCTATCATGTTACACCATCATCTCAGAAATAGTTTAAACATATAGATTGGAAATTGCCTTTATTATTATTCAAATCATTTACAAAGTATCCCATTACAATCATCATATGACTTGCTCTATGGGCATACATACCAACAGGGTTTTCATACGTAAGTTTAATCCAATATATTTTCTCACCCTGACAGATCTTCAGGGACGTAGGAAGTGTGATAGCCTATTTTACAGAGAAGACAAAAAATTCTTTGATGTATTGTGTGGGTTGGAGAGTGTCTTGGCTAAGGAACTGAAGTGTATCTTCTTTGGAGTGGGAGATAGCTATGAAAACTTTGACCTCCCAGAGGTGTGGTGGAAGATCAGGTATCGCAACCCATCCTGAACCACCAGATCCAAAAAGAGATGACCCATGTTCAGGTGTCGACCGGGTAATGTTGGCTTGGACAAAACTAGTTCCACATGGAATAGTCATAATCTATCTGAAAAGATGATCTAGCTTTGTGCCTTTTGGGATAGAGTAGAGAAGATGAGAGGCTGAAATGATTTTAGGCTTTAGGACAGTGTGGCTAGGGAGAAGCAAAGAAATGGCATGAGTAACATCGAGAATGTTTACACTGTTGTTGTCAATGTTATTAGTAATGGTGAAAAGGATGCTACTACCGGTGAAGATTTTTAGGAGTCTCATGGAATGGGCTAGAAGATCGAAAGGGAACTCCTCCTGATGTATAGAAGGAGCCATAAAGAAAGGTGGAGAGGAGATATTAGATTCCATAGGGGCTGAGGGTTTCAGAGGGTTGCAATCGTGATGTAAATCATTAGGTGCAATGAGAGGTGTTAGCTTGAAGTGGGTGGATTGTTCTATAGGATGTTTGAGATGGTGGTGAATGTGTGCATGCGAAGAGTGAGATGGTGTAGCAGAATTCTCAGCTGAGAAGATACAAGAGAAAGAGTTATGGGTGATTATCTCTTTGATGTTGGGCTTAGGTCTATGATTATATTTGTCAAATCTTGTATTACGTTGAGATCTATTAGAAAATTTGGCAGATGCATGGGGTATTGTCTTTTTCCTAATAAAGTTTCTGCTGTCTTCTTGGGAAAAGATGTTGTGATAGTAGCAATTATATGATAGATGCCCATGTCTATGGAAAATATAGTAGCGCCTAGGTGCGGTGCATTAGGACATTGAGTGTTTTCTGCTGGAGCATCTAGTGTAATGTAGAGCGCAGAATTGGTGTTTTAGAGGGGATCATTGCCAAGAAAAAAGAGTGGTGTTGTGTTTGAAGGTTTCTATAGCTAGGTTAGTGGCTGAAAGTTGGCCAAGAGGTGGGAAGTTGAGGTTATACGATGGCAAGGAAGTAGTCATCTTGTATAGTTGTAGAATTTGAGATTTGCCTAAATCAAAGGAGGATGAGGAGAGAGATCAGAACTATTAATCTGTTGGTATCTATCCACAATAGTGGCAAGATTTTGTATCAAAGAAGTTGTGTCTTCTTCCTCAGAACTTGTTGGTGTCGTCTGGGTAGAAGTGATCTCCATGGGATTGACTTTGGTACCTTCAGTGTGTTGGTGTTTGCCTAGAATGAACAGTTGATTTACATAGTCTGAACTGGTAGAGATGTTGTCATCCTTCGAGAAGAAAAGTGGGTATAGTTCGACGGGGGTTTCATTGTTGAAATCAACAACCCATGCCATCAGGGCTCTGTCAGCGATGGGTCTAATGAAGATGGTCCATTCTAGCTTCAGCTTTAGTGTTGCTATCATATCTGCCGATCCATGTTCTATGTAGATGTTGGACTTCTCGTCATAGTCAATGACAGCATCGAAGCTTTTGTGCCCTATTTGGATCTTTTGATGCTTGGTGGGAGGTCATGTTCATGCTAAATCCATGCTTGTAGTAGCTGAATGATGGAAAGGTTAGTAGGATCATCTAATGGGTAGTTCATGTATCGGAAATGAGAAGACATTTTTGAAATGGTATTGATAGGGATGAGCGTGGTTGATGGAAATGTGGTTGACCTATTCTTATAAGCTTTGCAGAGATGAAGAGGGGTTTCGATCTTATGTTTGAGATGTTTCTTTTGACTCTTAGCCACTGCATTCTCATGGTGGGGGACAGACTGTCTGCTGTATAACAACAATAGAAGTTAGTCGACCTAAGTGTTTAGAATCCGAACTACCCGTGTTGGAGTTGTCGTTGTTCTGGTTGGGAAGTAAAGTTATATATGGTATAGTTGGTGTAGCTATCAATGCAGATAATGGAGTCAGCCATAATGGTGTACATGAGGAAAACTAAAGACAGTGCTTGTTGGTGTGGTATCAACTCAATGTTGTTGTGAAAGTTTGTTTTAAAAAAAACGTGCTTCAATGTTATGCTGTCCAACAGAGGAGATGTTGCTAGGGGTTTGGATGTTGCTGAGCTATGATGTGGGTCTATGGTTAGTGGCACAACCATCCTATGGAGGTTGGAGGACACCAAAGCTCGATGGTTGTGGCTAGATGATGAAGTCTGTTGTTTTTAGAGAGAAGTTGGAGCTTTCTCTCACTAAGTAACAAGGGGTGTATTGGGGAAGGGACATTATTAATTGTTGGGGGAGGTGGGTTTTCATTTCTTTTGGGGCCAAGATATTGTATTTCTTGATCATTCAGAGTTTCATTCGTGGAAGAGAAATTATCACACATTTGGTTGCAGACACTTTTTAAAACCTTATACCTTTTCACTCATGCAAATTTTCAAACCAATTGAATTTGATCAATGTGCTACCAAACAATCATATCTTGGGGGGGGGGAGAGGGGAGTGGGGGTTGACAAAGAAAAATATATAGCTGATAGGATGACACTATCTAAAGTAAATTGTCAAGATTCCGTGCATGTATGGTATGATACCACAAATGCCACTTAAAGTTGAATCCTAATGTGACAATGAAGCCAAACCCCTAGAAATAGATCGAACATTTGTGTGGAACATAACGCCTGGAATACTTTGCATAGGTCTAATGTCTTGTACGGTATGAAAGAACATACCTCTGTTTTCATGAATTAACAATCATATCTTGTATATATAAAACTTCCAATTACAAGCGTGAAAACCTTTAGGGGTGTCACAACAAAAATGTCAACCAAGCCAACTACATCTGCGAGGGCACCATGGGTGACCCTTCCAATCTCAAGAAAGTAGGATGAGAGAGGTTTAGAGACCCATGAGGAAAAGAGATAAAAATAAAATAAACCAAGGAAAATGAGATCCTCAGTAGGAGCCCAAAGGCAACGTTCTAGAGAAAGATCCTCTTAATCACCAAATCCATATATATGTCATAAAAGGAGATGACACTACCTCAACCAGGCCTAAACCTCATCATTAGACCCAATTGGCAGACTGGAGAAGGAAAGGCCACTCGAGCCATCTTGGGGTCCATAGTCGTCAACCCATGCCTTAAAATTAGGGGCCAAATTAATTGTTGACGATAACTTTAATCAATAAGTTTATTACTTATTATAAATTTAGTCGGCCGTTTATTTTCCAAAGATTCTGTTGTATATTAAGTGGCTATAAATGAAATTGTAGAAATGGTAAGAAATGAATACTGTGAAGTTTTTATTGATGTCAATATATGGATATTGGATGAGTGTCCCTATGATACCTTAACATTACACAAGCACTCACACAAAGTTCTCTTCTCATTTGTAGATAAAGTGTAACAAGAAGGAGGTAGATATGTGTGATGACCTTTGGTAACTTCTTTTGTTATTTCTTCCCTTATACCTATTTCACGTAGGTCCATTCTAGATTTGATGTCATATTTAGTCTTACCGGGTATATTCAACAGAGTGTCATTATGCTATCACAAATATTTTTCTTAATATGCATGACATCGATACAATGTCAAACTTTCAAAGAACTCCAATAAGAAAGATTCCAAAATATCAACCTCTTTTTGAATAAAGACTTTTCACCTGTGGGGTAGTATATGATCTCTTACCAAAATGATTTACAATGTTGCTTACTCTTGTATAAACATCCTCCCCTAACATAGGTTTAGGGGCCCTCCGTTCCTCAGTTGATCCATTAAATGTTTTGCACAACTTTTGGTAGAAACCTTCTATGACCATGCTATACAATCTTACCACCAGGTTTTAGTCTGATAGAATCTACATTTTCCTCACATATAAAACATGCTTTGGATCCTTTGACGTTGTAGCCAGACAAGTTCCCATAATCATGAAAGTCAGTATTAGTACAAAATAGAATAGCACGTAAATTAAACATCTCTCAGCACAAATCATCATAAGTCATCACACTTCTCCCCATAGTTTCTTTAGATCATCAATCAGAGGTTCAAGGTAAACATCAATATCATTTCTAGGTTTTCTAAGTCCCGATATCAGAAACGACAACATGGCATACTTATTCTTCATACACAACCACATAGGAATATTGTATACAAAAAGCATGACAAGCCAAGTACTATGTTGGCTTCTTAATGTTCCATATGGGTTCATCCTGTCAATGGAAAGTCGAAGTCTTAAATTCTTGGCTTCTTCGCCAAATTCAGGATACAATAAATCAATCTTCTTCCATTGTGGGGAATCAGACACTTGTCATAGCATATCATCATTGTTTTTCTTTACCTATGCATGCCGAGATAAAATTTATGCATCTACAACATTAGCAAATAAGTGTTGAAACCAGGGTATTATAGGCATATACCACATCACCCTGTCAGGAGAATCAATTTTGGTCTTAACCGATGTCGTCCTTTTGTACCTAGACGCCCCATATTTTGGATTTTCTTCCATATCGATATAGCCCTTTTTAAACAACACACAATGATTCAGGCATGCATGTATCTTCTTATCCTCTATTCCCATTGAGAACAACATATGTTTCATTGTGTATGTTGAGATTGGAAGCTCGTTGCCTTCAGGGAGAATATATTTCAACAAAGACAACAGAGAAGTGAAGCTTTTATCGCTTCATCTATTGCTAGCCTTCATAGTATACAACCTCAACACAACACTCAACTTTGTATAATTAGTACAACCTAAGTATAATAGTTTCTCAGCATCATGCACAACGTTTCCAAACAAGGGAGGTGGGTTTGTAACATTTACCCTGCAAGTTTCAAGAATCACATCAACCATGTCTTTCAGAATTGGTTCATTGTCATAAACATCGTTAGCCTTTTCTTCTTAGACACAACTACCACTATCCACAGTTGCTGATCTCATACCAAAAATCTCTTCATGTCAGTAACATTTTGTATGGCCTTGTACAATCCTATTACACATGACACGATCTTTGATCATGTCAACAATGTCAACTTGAGGTTGTTGATACAATTCCTACACAGGAAATAGAATCTATCTCCAGGTTATTTTCTATGTTCCTCTGCAAATCTTACAAACTCATCGAGACTATTAATAAACTCTAGATTGCAGTAATTTGGTATCGACATCCATGATCGATCCATTTCTATATGATCAGATGAGAGACGAGTAGCTCATCAGGTTCTAGCTAGTAAGTCAATTTTAGGAAAAAATATGCTTGAATAGTTGATCCCTAATAATCTAGTCACATTCAGATTAATGAGTGTGTACCGCCTATCCCATGCTTACAAACTTCATCACACTAGTAAGTGTATAATGCGTGTTCAATTTCAATCAACTTCGACAACATTTCCTCATAGCTCTCCAAGTACACCAATGTAGATGGGCAAACACCCACCTACATATGTACCCAGAGAACAAAGTGAAAAATTGTCGAACTTTATTGAAATCAAATATACATTATAAATTTACATTCTAAGTGAGATGAAGTGCTCAATAATAGTCCCAAACTGGGAAATATCAAAGGTTTACTCCTAATGATTAAATCTCGGTCAGGTTTCTAAGCCAAAATAGGGTTTACTCATAAATTAGGGTTTATTTGCAAATTTAGAGTTAATTTCAAGAAAAAATATGTTTGAATAATTGAGACCTAATCATCTAGCAACATTCAGATTCATGAATGTGTCCCACCAAATGAGTAAAACTCGGACGGGTTTCTAGGCCAACAACACAGTCTATAGTTTATAGACTAGACTTTATAGATTAAGATTTAACAAATCAGGGTTTACTCACATATTACCATGTTACATCATACAACATGAATTCAAAACTAGGTCATGCATGTTCATTACCATGTAAGATTGCTAGTGAAAGACCAACTCAAACTAGGTCAACTTGATCATTCTAAATGCATAAACTGCATACCTGAGATCTTATAAGGAAAATATAGCATATTAGTTGGTTCAAAAGGGTACACAACACAAGTTGAGTTACTAATTTCAAAGTTCAAGCATTTCATGATAATAAATTAGGTCCAAAACTCACATTATGATTGAGTACATTTATAAGTCATGATGGCACATAAGAAAATTTCAAGCCGTGATAGGTCAAAGATGCATATAAGTGGTCCAAGGCATCAATTACAGTGTAGTTTATTGATTTAGGGATAGAAAAATGATCATTTCCAATATGAGGCAGAATGAATGGTGGAGGAGGAAGAGGATAAAAACAAACCTAAGGAGGATGTAAAACATCGGTGGAGGAGGAAGAGGAGGAAGGGTGAGATCGTGATGACGATCAATAGTAGAGTAGAGGAGGAAGGCGTCAGCGGCAATCAACAACAGAGCAGCAGAGCAACGATGAGTTTTGGTGATCATCAGTGAGTTTTGGAAATCACTCATAGCAGATCAGAGGTGAGTTTTGGTGGTGGCGCGAGCAGAAGTAATGGGGTGGAGAGGATAAATCACAACCAGAAATCATCTGAGCAGCAATAACACAGGAAACACAGGTAGGAAAGAGGGGAGAAAGGGGGGTTAAGTAAGACATACTCTATTAGTTATAAGTGCAACTGATGATGAAGGATATTTCTTGTCAGATGTTAACTAAAAACCATTGAAAAATCCAGTACATTCGTCATTGGTTGCCAGTTAAAGACCGACAACAAATCTCGCAACCCAAAGATTCTAAACACAACTTTTCTTGACGGTTATGGTTAGTGTAACTGATGATACATCTCAACTGGGGGTGGGAAATTTTTTGAGGGAAACATGGTGTGAAATTTTTTTTCATCAGTCAGTCAGGAAAGAACTGACGATAAAGGTCAATTCATTCCCGCTGGCCAAATGGTGCATGCCCATTTTTATCTCGTCAATTTTTAAGAAAGGAACAACCGATATAAGTTTTTTAGAGGCAAATGAAATCCTAAAAAATTATGCAAAATTCCATTTTCACAGGTGATATATAGCATCAGTTTCATAAAGAAGAGACTGACGGAAAAAAAGAAAGTGCAGCCTGCATTTTCCCAGGTGCGCAAACCGCAGCAGTGCTGACCTTTAATCGACGAGAAAAAACAACACAATCAATTTCTCTCATAAAGATAACCGATGTTGTATCCCCATTCTGTAGTAGTTCCAGGAGTTGCACATGCATCTTCCAAGAGCAACTAGATGATAGTTGCACCGCAATGAGTTGTTGCTATTGGACTTGCTCCAGGACCAGGTATAAACTTGTTAAACCATCTTTCCTATTTCATTGTGGTTGACATGATCTTGCTGTTATGAGAATACAGATAGATAAATTTGTGTTTCTACTGCTATATTTCCCAACACTATTTTTCTTGTAGTAATTATTTAAATCCATAAAAGTGGCTTGCATGTAATAGCACATGCATGTGTTTGAGAAAAACCTTACTAAACATTCATGCGAGTATATTCTTAAGTTGATAATATTTCAAAACCTTGAACATTGGATTTATATAGGTCATACCACTTGACCAAATTCTTTTTATTTGTAGCTTTACCATTTTTGTAACAAAACCCCTTATATTTGTTCAATTTTGTGCTCAATACATCTTGGTAGTGGAATGTAATTGATGAAGTTTGATGTGATACTAGTGAGCATTGAGTTGATGAGGTTTAGTCCACATGTGATTTTGAGGACTTTTTATTTTCATGAAGCAATTTTGCAATGAGAATTATCCATGATGGGATTCTAGAATTAATAAGTTGAACATTTAAGGTGATAAAGAGAGGCCCAAATATTTGAATGGGAAGGTTTGCTTCTTGCACTATATCACGTGAAAAATTGGCACATGTTCTCATGTGATACTTGAGTGCCACTGATTATATATTTGTAGAAGTAAACTATAATTCCAAAGAGGTATTGGAATTATTGAAAATTACGAATGGCATCGATGATGGTATCAATTGTTAGTGTAATGAATATGAGTGTATCATCAACATATTGGATAATATTGCTGCCATGACTACTATGTAATTTTTTGGTCTAGTATTATGTTAGTGATGACTACTTGAAAATGTGAGCAAGTATAGAGGTGGCAATGAGAAAAATTCTAGGTAACAAGAGGTCCCTTTTGTGGCAACCAATAACTATAGAAGTATTCAAAATATGTGTTATATTTATTCGCACTGATGCAACTATAAATACATGGTATATTAGTTGTTTTAGAAATTATAAGCATGGATATATAATACCCTGAAAATCCAGTTGACCTTGTCGAAGGCTTTTCCAAAAACAAAGTTGAGGGTGAGAATTTTTTTTTCTGTGGTGAAAATATTTATAGTTTGATCTGGTAACAACCCATTTCCATGGTGTCTTAGTAGTATTACAGAAGTTGTATCTTCTCAACAAGAATGATTCCACTCACAAGTGCGCCACATGATCCTTTGTGGACCACCTTCATGAGAGATCTAGCCTTAGTTCTATTGACACACCTAAGGAGGATTCGATTGTATGATCTGATAAAAATATTCAATTTCTAGGATGTATTGCATGGATTTTTATTTAATAGCTTATTGGTCTCTTATAAATATCTCTTAAGGGGTGACTTGGTACTTGATATATGGTTTTATACCATGTAAGCATGTCATTTCTTTGTTGGCAGTTCTATTTTTGATGACCAAGTAATAGGTTGGATGTAAGATGGTTAATACTTTAGGTGAGAAGCTTTGATCACCTTGGATGTCAATCAATGAGGTGAGACTAACAACAATATCTTAGATGGCATTGTTCTCTCACTTAATGATGCTACAAGATTTTTTTTTAAATCTTGGGCAAGATATCACAAATACTCTTGATAGGGGATTATATTTTCATGGTGTGTTTTCTGATTGTTTTTGTTTCAAGAGATCACAAGAAGCGAATCAACATAGTCTAATGGCGGAGACTCAAGGAGACTGCGGGGGAAGATACGGCAGAGGGGGAAGAGGCGGCGGTAGGCATACAACGGGGCAGGGAAGGACTGATGGATATCGCCATCACGGCGGGAATCGCGGGCACTCAGACGCAGATGGCCGAACAAGAAAAGGACCAGATAAGGAAAGCCGGGGAGCAGGAGAGAAGAGTACAACGGGGGTTAGGGTTTTAATCCCACTGGTCGGGATTGACTTCCAGTTTGCGGGGACAAGAGGGCACACAAGGGAGGCCGCGAATGACTTCGAGGATAGTACGACGAACAACGGCGAGATCAGGCATGAACAAGGCCCCGAGACAGTTATACCCGAAACGGCGACGGCGATAGGAGACACTACATTCGGAGGAAAATAACGACCGTCCCAAACAGTCATTCAAGGAGATACTAAGCGGGGTGAAACAACACGGAGAGAATCTATGAGAGCAAAACGTTCTTCCTGGACAAGTTGTACGAAGATAAACTGGATCACAAAGCAATTGAACTGTCACAAATTGAAGGCAACCCAGCAATTTTTATAGATTCAGATGTGGAAGACGATCTGGAAAAACCATGGAAGTACGCAGTAGTCATCCGAATGCTCGACACTGATGTTGGGTTTATGACTATGAGAGATAGAATAAAACTGTTGTTGAACGCTAAGGGCAGGTTCAACATGTATGAGTTGGATCTTGGCCACTACGTAGTTCAACTATCATGCAAAGACGATTATGAAACAACCATTACAGGTGGGCCTTGGAAGCTATTCGGTTGTTGCCTTGCGGTCTGGGATTGGTTCCCAACAATTAAACCATCCGAGGAGATGCCCCAATACGTGGTGACATGGGTAAGAATCCTAGACATGCCTTTACATCTCTACATTCCTACACTTTTGGAATACATTGGTTTTGCTCTGGGAAGACTCATCAAAGTGGACAGCCATATGGCTCTATGAACCAGAAGTAAGTTTGCTAGAATGGCTATAGAGGTTGATACATCCAAACCCCCGTGCCCAATGATCTGGATCAATAACATGGAATACAAAGTCGAATACGAGATGACACCAGAATCCAGCTCCTACTGTGGTAAGGTCAGACACACTGAGAAATACTACAGGGATAAATTTAATAACTGGCAGGAAGCGGAAGATACAACAAAAGAAAAGGAGACACAAGGGAATCGCAACCGAGATCAAGAATGGTAACAACAGGCAGACCGGAGATGGAGGAGGAGGAGAGCGTGGAAATAGACACAAAAAACTGACATACCGACAACATCCAACAGATTCATGAATCTCCTGTATGAAGAAGAACCTGAAGATAATGAGGCAAACACACAAGAAACTATTCAAACCCAAGCCAGACACATTGACAATCACCAACATGCCCCAAAGAAAGTATGGAAGAAAAAGTAGAAATCTGAAGAAGCCACCAAGCATGTAAGCGAGGAGAGACAGGGAAACCAAAACACTACTATTGAAAATACGGAGACCAACCACTCGGGAGACAACAATCAAATGAATCAAATGCATAAGGCAGTCCATCCTGAAGGAGACGAGGTAATTGTAGAAATGGAACAAGTCAGAGAGGAGAATGTTATAGATCTAGATGATGGGGCCACAAATAATGCAGAATAAGACACACCACAAGAAGGAACAATAAGACAGATCGACATGACGGAGAACAACCACACCCATCATGGAATGGTGGCGGCCAACTCTAATACTGAGGACCCCCCAAAACAACAAAAATAGAAAAAGAAAGCATGCCAAGAGGAAACCAGATCTAAGAAGCAACCGACACCCTTGGTAAGAACACTAAGAGTGAACGACACTAAAATGAAGAAGACCAGGGCCTCGACCCCTTATGTGCAGCGGCGTAAAAGCCCACACCTGAACAGCGGGTCGGTTGAGAACTAGAGGGGGTCAGGCGATGAGTTTTACGGGACACAATAAAGAGTCGTTCCGGCCATCCTCTAGCCCAGCACTGCTTAATGCCCTTAATGTCCTTAACAAATATACTCTGTTGGAATGTAAGAGGTATCAGTAGTCCTGAGATATGTAGAGTGCTAAAAGAGCTTATGTCGATACATAAACCTAGTGTAGTTGCAATCTTAGAATCCCGCATCAGTGGGGCCACTGCTGATAAAACTATCAAATCACTGGGGTTCCCAAACTCATACATGGTCAAAGCCAGAGGCTTTTCTGGTGGCATTTGGGTTTGCTGGGACGCTGCTAAGTGCAGGGTTAAAATCATCTGCAGTCAAAGGCAATTCATAACATGTAAAGTGAATGACGCCTGCTATATCTCTTTCATTTATGTCAGTCCCCAAATTCGAACTCGCCAACTGCTATGGAAGCATGTCATTCATTTGGGTGAAACTTATTCGGATCCCTGGCTAGCTTTGGGCTATTTCAATGCCATCATCGACCCAACCGAACAATGCGGCAACGACAACTTTAATCAAGTGGAGGCAACTACATTCCATAACACTATGATGCTAGCTGACTTAACAGACCTGGGACACTCTGGTATGAAATACACTTTCCGCCACAGTCTCCTCCTCAAGAGACTGGATAGAGCCCTCACAAAATCAGCATTCCAAAGCACCTATCCTGGCTACGTGTTGGAGCACCTGCCAAGACTTGGCTCCGACCACAGCCCCCTCTTGACGAAGCACAAGCACACACACAGGCCGCCCAGAAGATTCATGACGCGGGCATCATGGCAGCATATATCGGGTTTCTCATCTCTGCTCAATGACTGTTGGAATCAAAACCTCGAGTTCAACGAAGCCCTACAAAATGCTCAGCTTAAAATCTCCAGCTGGGAGAACAAGGTCAGGAAGGAGCAAAGGAGGTAGAAGGACCGCCTAATAAATAATATAGACAGGCTTCAAACTGAGTTATCAGTACAGTACAATGAGCTTTCTGATGCATTATGTGCGGACTTTCAAAAGGAGATCGACAACATCTTGAAAGCTGAAGATGACGACCTAAAATAAAGATGTCACATTAACTGGCTGAAGGACGGAGATAGAAACTCCATGTACTATCACACTTTCATCAACTAAAGGAAGAGAAAGAACACTATCTCGAAACTAAGGAACCATGAAGGAAATTGGATTACAAAGGAGGAGGACCTGATGGACCTGGTGATATCCCATTTTGAAGCTATCCTCACGAAGCCTGATAGATATGCCAACCTTCAGCTCGAGGACATTCCTGGCATTTTCTTGCAACTCAACGACGATCAGCTCAGGCCCATTGGGGCCATCCCGTACATAGGCAAAATCCTTGAAACTGTGATGTCTCTGGACCTTACCAAAGCTGCAGGCCCGGATGGCGTGTCAACCAGCTTCATTCAAAGGAACTGGGACACAGTCGGTCCCAGCCTTGTACGAACAACTCAACAAGCTATTGCTTCGGGCAATGTTCAAGATGAAGTCTGCAATTCGACAATTGTCTTAATTTCAAAGACACACACTCCTGAGAGATGTGAGAATTTAAGGCCTATATCCCTAAATAACATCGCTTTGAAGGTGACCTCGAAGCTTGTCGTGGAGAGAATCAAACCATATATGTCCAGCTGGCTGTCCCAGGCCCAAAGTAGCTTTATACCTATGCGCAAGATTGCCGACAACATTGCGGTGGTGCAAGAACTCGTCCTTGGCATGAAAAGAAGGAAAGACACAACAACAATGGCCATTAAAGTGGACTTAACTAAAGCTTATGATCGTATGTCCTGGGACTTCATAGATGATACCATACAGAGAGTCAACCTCCCACCATATATCCGAAACTACATAATGCACTCCATCTCAAAAGGACAAACTACCATAGTCTGGAATGGTAGGAACTCCAGACCCTTCAGAGCTAGCCGGGGACTTAGGCAAGGCGATCCCCTCTCCCCTTACCTCTTCGTTCTGTGTCTTAAATGACTGAGCCAGTTAATAGAACTCAAGGTCACACAGGGGCATGGAAAACGATGAAGTTAAGCAAGAAAGGACCACTTATATCCCATGTATGTTTCACCGATGATTTGATTCTGTTTAGCCAAGCTTCTGTATGACAAATAAAGACCATTAAAGATTGCTTCCAAGACTTCCATCGTGCGTCAGGTCAGTCCATCTCCAAGGCAAAAACACAGATATATTTTGCAAGGAGCGTGGACAAGGCGTTGAGGAGAAAAATCAAAAGAATTGCTGGCTTCCAAACAACAGAAGACCTAGGGAAATACTTGGGAGTCCCGATTATTCACCACAAAGTAACGAAGAACACATACAACGAGGTTCTCAACACTATGTTGAATAAGATAGAGGCTTGGTCTGTGAGGAGCCTCTCACTGGCGGGGAGGGTGTGCCTTACTAAAGCCACCCTGGCCGCGGTACTGACGTATGTAATGCAGACTGCCCAACTCCCATTACAACTCTGTGATAGGATTGACAATACTATCTGAAAGTTCATTTGGGGTGGTGCTTATAAGGCTCACCCCCTAGCCCTTGTGGCTTGGGACAAAGTCTGCTACAGCAAGGAACAAGGCAGACTAGGCATGAAAAGAATGCGGTACTGGAATCAGGCGCTCCTCTACAAGCACACTTGGGAGCTGGCGACAAACTGTAGGTCTTACTGGTGTGATGGCTTAAGAGACCGTTTTAACAAAGCTACTGAAGGCAAGCAATACAACGTCTCTAGACTAGCCAGGGCCACCTTTGCCGACAAAACCTTCATAGAGGATAACTCTTATCTGGTACCAATGAGCGGTCAACACACCAATGTGTGGGATGATAAATGGTGTAGGAATGAAATTCGACTCAGGGAATACGCTATTCAACCCATCCCAAAGGATCTTATGGACCTGAAGTGTAACATCCCTGACCTGGATTATGTTTTAACCCTAAGTGTTTTGTCTAATAAAGTTGATTAGATGCTTGCTTTTATTTCTTGAAAAGTAATTAAGGCTCAAGAAGAACTTATATTTCAATTTCAGTCCTTTTTGAATGATGTTGAAACATTGTTTTGTTAATTTTGGGCTAAAGTGCAAATTACCCAAGTTGAGGGTTTAGCTTGCAAATTGTACATGATAAAATGTTCCTTAGATGTTGAGACATCATTAGAATGAAAATGATGTAGTGTTATGGTTTCCACAAGCTTGAGAACCAAGATAGAGCTTGTTGAGAAATCTTTGTGCATTAAAACCTAGTTTTGGTGTAATGTGCAATTTACCCAAAACCTAAGGTTCAATATGCAGATTACCACTTCTAGAGGGTCCCCCATGTTTCTTGGCATCATGTAGAGAAAAGAAAATGAGGGGCGTCTCATTTGAATTAAGTTGGAGGAGAGATAATCTTGATATTAAAATAATCAAGATTTAAGCATAAATGGAACTTTAATTCAATTTAATGCAAAAAGAAATATATTAATTGAAGAGCCCTTCAACCAAAAGGTGAGGGACTAATTTGCAAAGTTATGGACGAGCTTGTGCCTTGCAAAGGCACAAGAATATCTTGTTTTAGTGGAAGGCCCCCTCATATTAAGTTAATAAAAAGTATTATCCACTAAAAATTGGATATTAGTATAATATGTTTAAGGTGCTTAATTTCTTTCCTTTAATTCTTGGATAATGAAGAGGTTTTCCAAGAATAAGAAGATGGCTTCATGTCCAAGGAATTGAGGGGGAAGTTGTGGGAATAATTTTGGAAATAAAAGAAATTAATTCCATTTTCTCTTTCCTTGAATTTCCTTATACATATCTCATTTCCTATTCACAAAAGGATCTTTTTTAGAATTCCTTTTCTCTTATTGCTTTGGACGACCATGAGGGATCTTAGGAACAGGAGGAGGACTACCCCCCAACCTGTTGGTAAGTTCTTGACCTTCTTTCACCTTGGTTTCATGGTGAAAACCGAAAATCAATGCTTGATTTCTTGTTTTCTCCATCCATTCTTCAACTCTAGTCAACTATTTCATCCAAAAGCTTGAGAACGGACCTTGGGCAGTTGTCAAAGCTCATTCACCATTATAGAACGTGAAGCTTGAAGCTTGGAATCAGATTCAAAGGTGGGTTATATAACTTAAACCCTTAAACATTGATATTGCATTCGATTCTCCATGATTTGTTGTTCATTTTGCTCTATTTTGAACTTTCTTTGATTCATTGCTGCAATTTCCATGAAAACGACAGTAGTTCTTGGATGAATGAAGGAAGATGATGATGACATCATCTTGGACACTTTTCCCAAGAAAATCCTAGTCCAAACGGTTTCAACAAAAGAGTTCAATCGGTTTGCATAAGACCGTTTGAACTTAAACGGTTTCATCAAACCGTTTGGGAGTAAACAGTTACAAACCGTTTGGGAGAGTTGACCAGGGTTGACCGTTTGGAGAAATTGATGGTAATATAGATGGTTAATGACCCATCAAATTTGATTGATTAATTCCAAAGGGTTCATCAGTTGAAGGTTAATCAATTAGCAAACCCTAATCGGGTTAAGTGCTGATTTCTTGATTGATTGACTTAGAACTTTGGGTTGATTAACCCAAACGGTCTCAAGACCGTTTGGAGATCACCCAAACGGTCTCAAGACCGTTTGGAGGTCAACCAAGACCATTTGGAGGTCTAGGTTTGAGTATGGTTGAGTATTTGAGGATCCAAAGATACTAAGTTGAAATGCAACTAATAGCTAATATGGTGATCAATTCAATGGACCAAACCCAAATTGAATTCCACTAATTTTCATGTTGGAATGGTAAAATGGTCTCAAGACCATTTGGAGGTCATCCAAATGACATCAAGACCGTTTGAGGTCAGGTCATGCCCAATTTGATTGATGGTCCAATGATTTCAAAGCAATTAGTTTCACAATGATTAACATTGAAGGTTCATCGATTTCAACCCTAATCCAATTGGGTACAAACCCTAATTGATGGTCAATTGAAGGTTAAATCGCTTGAAGGATGATTTATTAAGCTCAATTGAAGTATGGTATTAGGCTCAATTGAGGAGTGGTTACATGGATTCAATTGATGAGGGAGTTTATCTTGGAAACCTAAATCGATGTGAGAGGTTGAGACCCTTTTTGGTCCAATCGGTTTTGAGGAGGTTTGGACCAAACAGTCTCAAGACCGTTTGGGACCAAAAGGTCTCAAGACCGTTTGGAACCAAATGATCCCAAACCGAATGAGATTCAAATGGTTTTAAGCACCTACTTTGTCAAACGGTTTCAAGCACCTACTTTATCAAACGGTTTCAAGTGCTAAATTTACCAAACAGTTTCAAACCGTTAGACCAAGACCGTTTGGAGGTCTAAATGTTCTTAGACCGTTTGAAGGTTATCCATGCAAGACCGTTTGAGGTCAGGTTGGTCAAGACCGTTTGGGGTCTAAGTGACCAAGATCGTTTGGACAATAATTAACTAAAACCGTATGGACACTTAAAGTGATTAAAGGTCAATTGTTTAACTGAACATTACATGATGTAAACCAAGGGTGATTATAATAATTGTACCCTTAATGAGATAGGGTGATTCGTACCCTTTGAATGATTAATCTTCAATGATTATGGAAACAATAACATAATCCATTGTGTAAATTCTTCATTCAAGTTGAGTTGACTTAGTCTAATCAAGTCGGAAGTAAGTATTATCTTATAGAGGATGAGAGAGAGAGAGAGGACTCCCTACATGAATAATAATCATGTAGTGGTTATGTCTCAACACTTTCAACATGAATGAATGTGTAAGTAGGGTATGATTCTTGATTGGGAAATCATGAAACCCTAATTGAGAAGGTTAATAAACCCTAACCCAAATTGAAGGCAATGATAGGTGAAACCATAATCCATGATGATGGTATGATCCTAATTTAGGGTAATGACACGAGAAACCGTAATTTAGGGTATTTTGGATGACCAACCCTATTTGGGGTGAATAGTAAACCCTAATTGTGGGTTATTGAATGTAAACCCTAATCTAGGGTGATGTGATGTGAATAGTAAACCCTAATTGTGGGTTATTGAATATAAACCCTAATCTAGGGTGATGTGATGTGAATAGTAAACCCTAATTCTAAACAAGATAAAGGTGTATGTGAAACCCTAATTCTAGGTTATACTATATAGCATGCAATTCTAATCTTGGACAATGAAATGATGAGTCATTGGTCCTAATTGAACAAAGGGGGTGAATAACCCTAATTGAGATAAAAAGGGAAACCCTAACCCTAATAAGGGAATAGTGGTGTTACCCTTGAATAGTGATGCTATAATTGTTTTGTGTAGTGCTGTATGAAATTGATATAATTGTTATCTTCTGAACTAATCTTGCAGGTTTTATGAGATGATGAACATAGCCAGGTATGAGCTATGATACTTTATATATTGAAAGTGCTTATTGAGCCTTGTGAGCCATACTATGCTGTGTTGCCTAGTGAGAGGTAACAAGAGATATTAATGGGCTTTAAGAGCCATGTGAAATACATGCATTGCAATTATTATGTTTACAGTGGTCAGAAGACCTAAATGCATTAAGTTACATGTTAAAGTGGTAACAAGTGTTTTGACGATCTAAGGGTTTGAACACCCATATTCTTGAATCATGGTGATAAGGTGATAAGGGACTGAGATCCCAATGTTAATAAAGTTGTGAAAAGAACTTGTTAGAAATAGTACTCATTCTTTATAGCATTTGTTATAATGGGTTATGTTTGAAAACATGTTTGATGCTAAAAGAATACTGTAATGTACTTAAATAATCAAGTGAAATGATATCATGTAGAGCCCTGACCATAGATCCATCATCGTCAGCAGTTTGGTGATGGTGAAACAGGTTTTCCTATGGGAACTCCTGGAGGGCATACTTTTGAGTATGTGGGGGTTATGGGTGCGAATATCCTTACGCCCTAATGGAGGAATTGATGTGAGATAAACATTAAATCTCTCAATCCTTCGTTATATATGAATATGCCGGGATGGATGTATCACAAATATCCCGATGATGTTAATGCCGAATCGATGTGAGATAAATATAATATCTCTCGATTACGAAGAGAGTACTTCATGCCACTGTAACTCTAATAGCAAAGTTGCCAGTAAACCCTGGAAAGCTATTTAGCAGAGACACAAGATGTCCCGCAGTTGGTCCTCACACCGACTGAGGAAGATGAGGTCATGGGAATCCGACTCTTCTATTGACCTATGTATGGTACTGATTTCGATTTCGCAATGGTCGGTTGGAGTATGAGCGGTATACCTCATCTCCTCAGGGCTTAAGTATGTTTGTAAAATGTAATCTGCCGTGTAGCGTATTTGCTTAAGGTTGAAATATGAGAATCAATGGTTGATGATACAATGCTTAGTATGTCTTAGTTGGATAAATGCTATACATGTTCTTCATATTCCTTATTGAATAAATGACATGCTGCTTTATCAAGATATAGCTGAGATGACTTAAATAGAGGATACTTCTCTAAAAATTTTAGTTCATGAGTTAACTGTTGTTGAATACCTATGATTCTTCTGCTCAGTTTTATTCTATTATCTGCAATAATAATATTTCTGGCAGAGAGTTATATCTCTCGTTGGGACAATTTTTAATTGTCTCACCCTGTGGGATCCAACTTTTTAGGTAAACGCCGAGGAAGAGGCAGAAACCCTACAGTGGGTGAGCAGCAGCAGCAGTAGCAACAACAAGAACAACAATGATCCTCAGGTGGAGACACTGTCTATCATGTCTTGTAAATAGAGAGTCCTATGTGTCATCTCTGTACTCTCAGGTCCTAGGAGTTAGTAGTTAGTTTAATATTGATATGAGATTTTGGCTTGATGCCTCAAGATTCAAGGAAACTGATGCTTGTAACTCTTGAGAGAGATTGGTACAGAAATGTACTGATAAACCAGATTGTAAATAAGTTACTTTGGTCTTTATGAAAGAGTTTTTCAGTTTACGGATCTCTTTGCAAAAAGTTTTAATTTTTAGTGATTTTCAGTAATTCCGCTGCTAACAATCGCTTCCACATTAATCTTAATCGATGTTTGGTAACAGATGTCACAATGTAGTGGTATCATAGCTCTAGGTTCACTGAGTCTATAGAGACATAGGATTAATGTTGTTGAGTCTGTTCTAGTATTTTCCAATTTATCTGATAGTGTCTTCTGCTCATATAGGAGGAGAAGAATAACTAAAGATGTCTGGATCACATGATGAACATGCTGCCGAGAGCAGCGTTGCTGCACCAGGAGGAGGTGCAAGAGACCATGATAGGGAGGAGCCCGTACCTGAACAACCCCAGTTGAATCAAGAAGATATGGGGAACACAACCTTCCAAGCCATGTTTGGGTAGTTTATGGCCGCCATGACTCATATGACAAATAGGATGCCATTACCTGCACCTAGGGAACCTACCCACCATGAAGGACAGGGAGTCGGTAAGACATTTGAACGACTTCGCCGGGTCGGAGCCACAGAATATGCTGGAACAGCTGACCCAATAGATGCTGACATGTGGCTGACTGAACTAGAGAAGGCCTTTAGAATTCTTAACATCCCAGAAGTTGAGAAGGTTAGACATGTTGTGTACCTTCTTAAGGGGAGTGTTGGTCATTGGTGGACCATAGAAGAAGGTAAGAGGCATGGTGTGGAGGTCGAATGGGAAGTATTCCGGCAAGAATTCATCAATAGATACTTTCCTAAGACGTTCTTAGATGAGAAGATCTCTCAGTTTGAGAGATTGAGGCAAGGACCAATGAACATTAGCGAGTATGAGGCTAAGTTCATGGAGCTTTTGCGGTTCTGTCCGCATATGGCAGCTACTGATGAAGAGAAGATTCGACGTTTTGAAAAAGGATTGAACGTTGATTTGACCACTCTTGTGTCTGCTCTAGAGAATAGGGAGAGGTTTGCTACTTTTGTGGAGTCTGTTAGACGAATAGAGAGGTCTGTGACTGAGAAGAGACAGACTAAGAACAAGAAAGTGTATCCCCAGTTTCAAGGACCCTTGTCCAAAAGTTTTAAGAAACCGAGGTTTTCTGCACCAATATCACCACCAAGGTTCAATACCCAGATGCAGTGGACGTCAAATAGGGGTAGAGGCCGAAGTTTACCACCAGAAGGAGCCCACATCTCAACATCTGTGTCAGTTACAGGACCATCCAGACCACAACCAGGGAACAGAGGCTATTTTATATGTGGAAAGATGGGGCATCTGATGAAGGATTGCCGAGCCAGAGAAGCAAGTGTGACTCAACCTCAGAGGCAAAGTCAGCAAGGCTCTCAGAGGCGAAAATTTCCAAGTGGCGCTAGAGGACGTGGACAAGCGTCCCAAGCTAGATCGTTAGCACCCAGTAATCGAGCACCAAATCAACCGCAGGTAACAGCGAGATTCTATGCGATGAATCAGCCTGATGCAGTAGTCAACCCTCAGGTTGTGACAGGTCAAATGGAATTCTTTTATTCTGATATGACTACATCTTACGTTGTATCTATTTTAATTGATCCGGGTGCTACGCATTCCTTTATCACTCGAAGAGTGATTCTTGACTGCAATATGACAGTTGGACATAGGGCAGAAAGTTTGAAGTTAGAAACTCCTTTGATGGGATCTGATGTGTTACAGGATGTGTGTTCTCCCTGCACTCTTATCTTTTCTGAACATCACATTCAAGTGGACCTTATACCACTTGAGATGCACGAGTTTGATATAATTCTTGGGATGGATACCCTAGAAAGGTACAAGGTTGTCTTGGATTGTGAGTCCAAGCAAGTTGCACTAGTACATAAATGGGTTATAACGTCACTACCTGTAGGGTCCGTTTTTCCAAATAACCGACTTTATATGTCTAAAAAAAATGCGGGCACCACTTAAGACCTCTTAGGTCGGTTTTTTTAAATAAACCGACCTTGTAGTGTAACTCTATAGGGTCTGTTTTCCAAATAACCGACCTTATATCTCTATAAAAAATACGGGCACCACTTAAGACCTCTTGGGTCACTTTTGTTAAAATAACCGACCTTGTAGTGTATTTCTATAGGGTCGGTTTCCTAAATAACCAACCTTATATGTCTATAAAAAACATGGGCACCACTTAAGACCTTTTGAGTCACTGTTTTTAAAATAACTGACCTTGTAGTACATCTCTATATGGTCGATTTTTCTAAAATAAGCGACCGTATAGACAATTTTTCCGACGGAAAAAATTTGCTTGGTTTTGGCTTTCCCACCTCGATCTACAGGGTCAGTTCTATATTATAACTGACCCTATAGGGATCCTCGGTCGACAAATTCGTCGACCAAATAAGAGCTACATTTGACGTATACAAGCACCTATAGGGTCAGTTTTTTCTTTATAACCGACCTTACAGTCCTCCTCGGTTCAGCACCTTTAAGGTCAGTTATTCCTACAAAACCGACCTTAAAGGCCTCCTCGGTCGACAAATTCGTCGACCGATTTCTATTCTGGATCCAGATAGTTCACGCATGTACAAGCACATCTAGCGTCGGATTTGCACTTATAACCGACCTTAGAGCCTTCCTCAGTCGACCAATATTTCGACTGATTCATTCGGTCAACAAATTAGTCGACCGATAATTACCTCTAAGGTCAGTTTTTTCCTTAAAACCAACCCTAGAGGTACTTATGCGAAGGAAATATGGCTCTTTCTCGATCGACAAATTCGTCGACTGATCTCTATTCTGGATCCAGATAGTTCACGCATGTATAAGCACCTCTAGCATCGGATTTGCACTTATAACTGACCTTAGAGCATTTCTCGGTCGACAAATTTGTCGACCGATAAGCAGTCAGTTTTCATGTGTATAAGCAACTTTTAGGGTCAGTATTTTCTTAATAACCGACCTTAGAAGTCCATTCGGTCGGCAATATTGTCGACCGAAACATATCGGTCGACGAATTTGTCGACCGAGGAACGACTAGAAAAACCAACCGTCCTAACGGCTAAAAAAATCAATCGTCGTAACGGCTAAAAAAATCAACCGTCGTAATGGCTAGAATTTCAACCGTTAACGACTATAAATACGACTGTTGACCGTCGTAACGGCTATTTTTTCGATCGACCGTTGGTCGATCGATAGACGACCGTTGCTGCCGTCAGTCGACAAATTGTCGACCGAAATTGGCTCTGTTTTGCTATAAATAGCACCAAAAACGATCCATTTCTTCACACCTTCACATTCTCACTTCTCTAGCTCCTCTCTAGTGTATTCTTGTGAAAATCTTCAGCTTCTCTACATCCAATTCTTGCTTGCTATTTCTCCATTTCAAAGCAACAAAATGGCTTCATCATCTACGCGTGGAAAGAAGCAAGTTGCAGGTAGGAAAGGAAGGACGGGCATTGCACCGCTGCCGGTCATCAACGATGTCCCTTTCATCGACCAAGCTGCAGTCGACTGCTACCTCAGGCTCTCCTCAAAAAATCCTCTTCCACGACGACCAGTCGACGTCATGGACTTCCAAAGCATTGTCGATTTGGAGGAACTTTTCGAGGTGCAACATTTGACTGATTTTCTAAATCCCTCCTTCCAATCCTACTCCTCCAAACTAGTTAATGAATTCTATGCCAATTTAGCCGAACATCCTGAACATGATTCCTTCTCCTCTATGGTTGGTGGGTATGGATTCCATTTTACTGAGGAGGGTATTCTTGATATGCTTGACATAGATATAGAAGAATATAAATTTTTTATTGATATCACTAGAGGAACTCCACTCAACAAACTCTCCCAAGATAACACTACAATTAGCCTTAGTGATGTCAAAAGAGCCATCTTTCAATCAAATACGACTTGTCATGAAGATAGGGGTACCTATTATGCCATAAATTTAAAACCTGAAGCTAGGATCATAAATCTCATTGTTGCCACCAATATCCATCCTAGAGCAAACAAATTTGAAGTACCCACCTTTCGTATGTACCTTATCTATGCCATTCTCAAAAGTATTCTCATAAACTTTATTCATATCATCATTAAGAATATGTTTGAGTTTTCTGGCAATCCACCATATGCTGACTTTGTATGCCAAATCACTCAACATTTTCTTAAGAAGAATATTGAGGACGACTTAGGTTACACATGGGATAGAAAACCCCAAAAAATTAGTAAAAATACAGTGGAAAAGATGGGAATTGACTTTGGCCACAAAAGGGCTAGGACTGAAGGGGAGACATCCACCCAAGACATACCTCCACCACCTCCTCCTACCAACCTACCCCATGATCCTATTACAAATACCTTGACATACATTGCTGGCTCCCAATATCACCTAAGTAGGCAATTGGATTATAATCACCATGGCATGACTTATTTGAACCAAAGGATGCAAGCTCTCTCTCCTAACCAACCTGATGAATATCCCTATTCCCTTAATCCTGGCATGATAAATCCCTACAATCCTTCCTACAACTACTATCAAACTCCACCTCCACCATCTCCTGATCTCACACATACTCAGTTTTCCCCAATTCAACTTCAAGACATTGCTGCCAACTTTCGCTTTGATCGTGTTCCCACCTTCTTGGAGGCTTATGCCTTAACCATGACAGGTGCCTTGGAGTGGCAGACACTGGTCAAATATTATGGAGCTGAGCCCTTTCTTGGAAAAGACCCAGACATTGATGTAATCCTTCGGTCTTTCCAGTGAGATTATGAGATATCTTTGTAATGATGTAATGTATATCTTTTTATAAAGCAAGTATGTCATGTTTCATCTTATAAAGTGTATGGGCATTAAATTGTTATGAATAAAAGTGTTTTCCATGGCTTCATTTGGACATATACATGTTATATAAGAATATTGTTATTTCAAATGATTGAAAAATATATTATGGCTAAATTTGACAAAGCATCACTTGGTTAATCTCATACACACACACTTGGTACTTAATTTAAAACATTGAAACAGGGTTAATCTCGGTCGAAAATATTATCGACCGAGACAAATTCGGTCGACAATATTGTCGACCGAGGATGACTTTAGGGTCGGTTTTTTCCTTATAACCGACCCTAGAGCTCTTTCGTTCGATAAATAGTCGACCGACTAAATTTTTGAATAGAGTTTAGTACTTTTCAAAACGTTATAAAGCATTGGGATCTCAATCTTTTGTCTCATTGTTGGGAATTCACATCCCTCAATACCACCATCATCACATTTGCTGATTCTGGGTATTCAAAACCTTAGTTCATCACTAAACATGGTTATCACTTATCAGGTAACTATTACCTTCAGGTCATCTGACCAAGGTATTCAGGATATTTGTTACACAATCATCTCAATTTCATATCAACCATATCAATTTCATATCAACATCATGCAATACAAAAATAACATCTCTATTCCCTCATTAGGGTTAGCGTTTCCCATCTTTATCAATTAGGGTTCACATATCATCATCCCATATTGAAATTTCACATAACATTATCCCATATTAGGGTTTTTACACAACACCACCCTATATTAAGGTTTCACATAACATTTCCATATTAGGGTTTCACAAAACATCATTCCATATAAGGGTTTCACATAACATTATCCCATATTAGGGTTTCATACGACATCACCATATATTAAAGTTTCACATAACATAATTATTAGGGTTGTGGAAGCACTTTAGAGCTCCTCGGTCGACGAATTTGTCGATTGAGACCACTTATAGGGTCGGTTATTAGAAAAACCGACCCTAGAGGTGCTTCTAAGAAAGAAATCTGGCTTCATTCGGTTGACGAATTTGTCGACCGAATGAAGCCAGATTTCTTTCTTAGAAGCACCTCTAGGGTCGGTTTTTTTAATAACCGACCCTACAATGGGTCTCGATCGACAATATTGTCGACTGACAATATCCAGTTTAGTTTTTCACACATGTATAAGCACCTTTAGGGTCGGTTATATGAAAAAACCGATCCTAGAGGTGCTTGTAGGAAGGAAATTTTGCTCCTGTTCGATCGACAAATCGTCGACCGAAACGAGCCAGATTTCTTCGTATTAGCACTTGTAGCGACAGTTTTATCAAATAACCGACCCTATAGGTCTTTTCAGTCGACAAATTCATCGACCGAGTTTGCGCTTGATTTATATTAAACAACCCGACACGGACACCGTTTATCTGTAGAGTCGGTTTTTGGTTGTTAACCGACGCTACAGTTTTTCGTTCCGTGCAAAAAGCCAAAATTTTAGCCTTTCTTTCCCCCGCGAAACCCTTTTCTCTTTTCTAACCTCTCTCCCGTGGCGCCGTGAAACCCCTTTTCACTTTGTCATTCCACCATTGCCGTGAACGCTTCTCTATGAAGCCATTGCCGCCTCTCCACGCCGCCAAAAGGATCGTGAAGCTCGTCGTCACCGCGAAGAGGATCGTGAAGCTCGTCGTCGCCGCCTTCCACTCGTCCTCTATGAAGCCCGTCATTGCCGTGAAGCTCTCTTCGTTGCCGTGAAACTTTTTGTTGCCGTGAAGCTCGTCGTCGCCTCCTTCCACTCTTCCACGAAGGTCTCCTCCTCTCCGTGAAGTTCATCTCTTCCTCCACGAAGCTCGCTGCCATTTCCAAGTAAGTTCGAGCTTCCTTCGTTCCTTGTTCCCCTTCATTCCCGCCCACCGCCATTGCTGCTTCCAGGTCCATCTCGGTCGACAATTAGTCGACCGAGAGACCACCTGCGCGCAGCGTCCAGGTCCACTCTCGGTCGACAAATTGTCGACCGAGAGTGGACCTGGACGCTGCGCGCAGGTGGTCTCTCGATCGACTAATTGTCGACCGAGATGGACCTGGAACTTATTTATGTTGGAGCTATAAATGTTTTAATCATATGTGCTGTAATGTTCACAAATAGTTCTGAATATTATAATGATTTCAATATTTGTACTGTTGGAAACGACCTTACTTTGCTAATTTGTACAAGTATTTTCCATTTTATATGATTTGATAACCCAATAATAAAAACATGCATGTCTTTTTTCATATGTAATCATTATATAAATTTTAGAAATTAATACTAGATTAGACATGTGTACTCCTACATTGACACTTTAGGGTTGATGCATGATGTTTAACTTAATATATAAATATGAAAATAATGCATTTATATATTAACTTAGAAACTCGTTCAAAATTTACTCATTACGAGTAAACTTTGGATAGTCCCCGATTTGGGACTGTTTTTGGATATTTTAATCTCACTTAGGATGTACCTGTATAATGTATGTTTAGTTTTGTAGATTATTTCAGTATGATTTCTCCATTTGTTCTCTGGTTACATATGTGAGTGGTTATTTGCCATTTACATCGGTGTACTTGGATAACTTAGGGGAAATGTTGCTGAAATTTTCTTCAAAACTAAACATACATTATACAGTTACTAGTGAGATTAAATATTCAAAAATGGGATAGGTGGTACACTTTCTATCAATAAAAACTTACAGATTATTATAGTATCAATATTAAACTGTTAGTTTTATAATTAATTTTAATGTGATATAGAAAATGGATCGAAGTTGGATGTCTATCAAGAACCGTTGCAGTCCAGAGTTTGCCAAAGGTCTTGATGAATTTATCAGATTTGCTGAGGAACATAGGAAACTACCTACAAATAGGCTATATTGTCCATGTATAAATTGTTGTAACAATTTGAAAGTTGATACTGGTGAGGAAATTAAGAATCATGTCATATGCAATGGGATCATACAAGGTTATAATGAATGGTATTGGCATGGAGAGAAATTGAATTATGGAGCAGAAAATGTCGATACTAATAGTTGTGGCATAGAAGATATAGATAATGATGATAATGTTAATGATGAACCGATTCAAGATGACCAGATTCAGGATGTTATGATTGATGAGATGCTACGTAGTTGTCGGGACAATGTCATTGATCCACCTTCTTTATTTGCAAACATTGTCCATGATGCTGAAAACCCATTATATAAGGGTTGTACTAAGTTCACGAGGTTGAGTGCTGTGATGCGATTATACACTCTTAAAGCTCAAAACTGGTAGAGCGATAAGAGTTTCACTTCACTGTTGTCTTTGTTAAAGGAAATTCTTCCTGAAGGCAACGAGCTTCCAATTTCAACATATCAAGCAAAGAAAATAATGTGCCCAATGGGAATGGAGGCTAAGAAGATTCATGCATGTCCAAATGATTGTGTGTTATTTCAAAAGGACTATAGTAATTTGATAAATTGTCCAACATGTGGTGCGTCAAGGTATAAGATTACAAATTCAACTAAGGCTAAAAATGGCTCTCCTGCCAAGGTGATGTGGTATCTACCAATAATACCACGATTTCAACGCTTATTTGCTAATATAGAAGATGCGCAAAATTTGTCTTGGCATGGGGAGTTAAAGGTCAATGATGATGGCGTCCTACGACATGCATTTGATTCAACACAATGGAAGAAAATTGATTTATTATACCCTCAATTTGGTAAAGAACCAAGAAACGTAAGACTTGGACTATGTACAGATGGAATGAATCCCTATGGTACATTAAGCAGCCAACATAGCACGTGGCCTGTTATGATTGTTATATACAATCTTCCTCCTTGGTTGTGTATGAAAAATAAGTATGTGATGTTGTCAACATTGATATCAGGGCCCGAGCAACCTGGAAATGATATTGATGTTTACCTTCAACCTCTAATTGATGACCTAATGAAACTATGGGAAGAAGGTATTATGACATATGATGCTTCACGTAAAGAGATCTTCAGTTTGCATGCTATGTTATTTTGCACGATTAATGACTTTCCAGCTTATGGAAATTTGTCTGGATATAGCATAAAAGGATACAAAGCATGTCCTGTTTGTGAGGAAAATACTGATTCAAGCAGACTGAAACATGGTGGTAAAATCATATATCTTGGTCATCGGAGATTTATCCCACCAGTGCATCCTTATCGAAGGCAACACAAAACCTTTAATGGGTCAACTGAGGAACGAAGTGCTCCTAAACCTATACCAGGACATGTTGTATATGATAGGGTGAAACATATTGTTAATGAATTTGGAAAGAGTTCAAGTAGTCATACACTCGCATGTGACAAATCTCTATACAAGAAGAGGTAAATATTCTGGGATCTTCCTTATTGGAGATCTTTGGCAATTAGACACTGCATTGACGTCATGCATGTTGAAAAAAATATTTGTGATAGCATCATCGGTACGCTATTGAACATACCAGGAAAGACTAAAGATGGCATCAAATCTAGAAAAGATTTAGAATTAATGGGTATTAGAAAAGAATTATCAGTGGAGATCAGGGGTCGCCGCACATATTTGCCACCGGCTTGTTACACTTTGTCAAAGAAAGAGAAAAAGACTTTCTGTGAGTGCTTGTATAATATTAAGGTTCCACAAGGATACTCTTCTAATATTCATAGATTGGTATCAGTGAAGGATCTGAAACTGATAGGTCTCAAATCTCACGATTGTCACACCTTAATGCAACAAATTTTACCTGTGGCTATTCGATCTATATTGCCGAAGCATGTAAGGTTTGCAATCACAAGACTCTGTTTCTTCTTCAATGAAATATGCAACAAAGTGATACATCCTGATACTCTCGATAAATTATAGAAATATGTAATTGTTACCATGTGTCAGCTTGAAATGTACTTTCCTCCTTCATTTTTTGATATCATGGTTCATCTTGTAGTACATATTACAAGGGAGGTGAAGATGTTGGGTCCAATTTTCTTACACTGGATGTATCCATTTGAACGCTACATGAGTGTTTTTAAAGGTGATGTTCGGAATCGTTATCGTCCTGAAGGAAGTATTATTGAGGGTTACGTGGCTAGGGAGGTGATGGACTTTTGTAATGATTTTTTGAATTGCAATGAAACTTGTAGCGATCAAAAAAATTCCCATCACACTAGATCTTATTGTGGCAAAGGAACTCTGGGAGGACGAGTGAAAGGAATCAGTCGTGAGTTGTGGGAACAAGCGCATTTGTATATTTTACACAAGATCGATGAAGTTAGTAGCTACATCACAGAACATAATGATCTTATCAAGAGAAATCATCCATGATCTAGTTCAATGTGGCTTGCAAGAGAGCATAATCGAACATTTATTAGGTGGTTTGAAGAGAAAGTATTTAATCAACTATCTGAATCACCAAATAATGTTGCTGAGAACATAAAATGGCTCACCTTTAAGCCAAAAATGGATGTCATGTCATATGAAGGTTATGACATTAACGGATTTTCATACTACACAAAGCGTCAAGATGAAAGTAGTGTAGTTCAAAATAGTGGGGTCACTGTTAAAGCTTGTTCATTGTATTTTGCTAGTGCCAAAGATAAAAGACCATGCAAAGCTGAGATGTCATATTACGGCGTCATTGAGGACATATGGGAAATGGACTATACAAATTTTCGAGTTCCTATATTTAGGTGTAATTGGGTTGACAACAATAAAGGAGTTTTAGTGGATGAGTTGGGTTTCAAATTGGTGAATTTTGAAAAGATTGGTTTCAAAGATGAGCCATTCATCATGGCAAACCAAGAAAAACAAGTGTTCTATATTGATGACCCGACAAATAAAAATTGGTCTGTCGTTCTTAATGGAAAAAGACAGTTTACTGTAGATCCTATAAATGAAGAAGAATACTACGAAAAGTATGATGATTCCAGTCCATTCTCAGTTGGTTTGCCAAGTGTAAATGTTGAAGATAACACCGATGAATATTATAAATGTCAAGACCATGCTGAAGGAACTTTCCTTGACTAACAACTCAACCAATACTAAAGGCATGTATTCTTTGAATTATTTATTTTATTATCATGTATACCTTATCACTTGTGCTTTTATTATCACTTATTTTTTTTATCATGTATACTTGCAGGTTCTAAAATGGCGAGTGAAGATGAACATTTTGAGCATGAGCACCATGAAGATGAACATTCTGAGCATGAGCACCATGAGGATGGTAGTGGTGATGCTAAGAACTGTAGAGGTCCTACATTGATGCGTAGGCTGCAGGAGCTCAGGGCTAAAGGGGATAAATTGCCAGTCCAGTTTGATATGATAGGAGCACCTGTTGGGGAACATGCTAGTGCTTTCAAGTATTACGTAGGGGAGACCGCGTGCACTAAGGTGCCAATAGATATAGAAAATTGGCATGATGTTCCTAATGCCAAAAAAGACCTCATATGGAAAGATATATCTGTGAGTGGAAGTGATATGTTTTTTTATCTATTGATTCTAATATAGTTTGCTTGGAATTAATTCCTTTTCAAAACAACATTATGAATTGCTTCTTTTGTATGTATAGGATGTTTTTCATCTAAATGAAAAAGATCACAAGAAAAGAGTGCTACAGCGTTGTGGTGTACGATGGAGGGGTTTTAAGACATATCTTGTAAGGGAATTTATAAATAATCCTAAACAAAAGAAGAAAGCTATAGATGCATATATTTTTATTGATCCTGAGGCGTGGGAAAGATTTGTTGCAGCTCGGAGATCGGAAGAGTTTCAGGTAATAAAGATTGTGATGTATTGTATGAATATTTAATTTTATACAATTAAGGAGGTGAATCTTTTTATACATGTTTGCCAAGTCTAAATTGCAATACCTCATTTTAAATGATCATGCTATTCACCAGGCTCAAAAGGAAAGACAGGCTAAAAATGTGCATGACCATCGCTTGGGGCTCGGTGGTTATGCCTTCCGCCACCAACTATAAGAGAATCTATCATCTTCTGGAGAAGAATCTAGTACAACTCAAGTTGAGCGACCACCCCGACACATGACATGGATTGATGCTAGAAAGAATCGAGCCGGTGAAATTGTCAACCCTGCAACTAAGGAGGTGGCACAAAAGATGGTAGGTTTATCCCAACTAAGTAAAGAGTAAGTTCCACAAACTTAGATTTATTTATATCTAATTGATATTATGATTTAATATTTTTATTAACTATGAATAGATTGATATCCATGAGCAAAGGACGGAAGGAAAGTTCATCCCAACTAGCTACATGGATGAACTAGCAGTTGCTCTTGGTACGAAGGAGCATCCTGGCCGTGTTAGGGGATTAGGAGCTGGCATAGGATTCAAGTCTTATTTTGGCCCTTCACAATCTAAAAGAGGTCGTGCAGGAGGTCTTACAAAAGAGGATGTTGAAGCATTAGTAGCGCAAAAAGTAAAAGAAATAATGTCTTCATATCAGCCTACTCAACCTATTCATACTGCAGGTCTCTCAAGTGATGAGGTACAAGCCCATGCTACAATTGTAGAAGGTCATGGGAGCACTCCCGATGAACCACCACAACAATCTACAGTAAGTTTTTGTTCTATATGTTGTGTTATTAGTATGATAAATATATGATAATATATAGTTGTAACATGTATCTGTTCTACTATTTCTTATATAACTTATATTATTTCAATCTAGGTTGGTATGAACTATAAACTTGCAGTGGAGGTTCCAGAAAAGTGTACAACCTTGGTGGTACATTGCATTGCCAACAAATTACTGATGACATCTGCCGTGTGTCCATCCATCTTGTGTATGACGGAATGGGGGACAAACCACTACCCATACCTAATCCTGAATATAGTACAGTTGAAGAAGCTGAGGGTGCTATGGTGGGTTGGCCTAGACACTTGGTTATCAATGACAAGGTATACCTTATTTCTACCATATTTTTCATATTTGACTGCATATATGAACTCATGTAATATAAGTATGTAATTTAATTAACAGGTTTGTAAACCAAAAAGTAAAACTTCTGCTAGTCGCCTCCTATGCCCAAGCCATCTTTCATTCCCGAAACTACATTCGACGAATTGGGAAGCAAATCTAAATGTTTGTGTCGATACTTAGCTAACCAAAGATTGGGATCAAATATGATGGTCAAGTTAATAGAAGATGCAGTTGGGAGGGACTTTGATAATTTTATTTTTCTTGACGATATTATAGAGTTGTTCCGGTATGATTGGCTGAACACTTCGATAATAAAGTATGGATAAGGTAAGAATCTATCAATATATATAGAAAATTCCAATACAATTTTTTAGCTTATTTCTACATATGAAAATAATTACAAATGTTTAACAACCATTTATATACCGAGGTCACCAACTTTGATATAAAGAATATTGCATTCTTAGTTCCTTCGGTCACTAGTCAGGTGGAGACAAATAATATTGAGGAAGTGAATGAGTACTTCTCTGCTGCATTCAAATATTTTGCTAGTGAGGGGAAGGAAATTATCCTAATTCCTTTTAATGTCCAGTAAGTATTATTATTCAATATAATTTTAATAATGAATGAAAGTATTTATTTTAATGTTTGTTTTATTCTTACTCAGAGCTAGACATTGGGAATTACTGGTGATTGTCCCAAAATTGATGACTCTTTATTATCTTGACCCAATGGGTAAAACAACAAGGAGTCACAAACTGAAATTGTCAGCTATGGAGTAAGCATAAATTTAATCAATTGCTTCAACATGATATTTTATTTAGAATTTCTATTTTACCAACTATCGTTTAATTGATAGGGGTATAAAGGCTTTTCGTGAAGCTGGAGGACAAATACCCACAAAATTAAAGACATTGACTTTGAAAAATGTCAAGGTAGCTACTTTGACAACTGCTTAGTCTTATATGTATTAATTTTTCAATTCTAATATGTCAACTCTTATAGTCTTATCTCAACTGCTGTTTATAGTAGTTTACTAACATTAAGTATAATTCGTTATTTGTAGTGTCCTATGCAAAATAATGACTGGGCTTGTGGCTACTATGTAATGAAATACATGCAAGCTATTGTCAAACAAGCATCACATGACATTCAGACTATAAGTCAGGTAATAAAGAATAACATCATAAATTTATAAGTGATTGTAGTCATTTTTATAAAATATTAGCATGTGCATTTTCTGTTACAGATCTTTACAACTCAGCCTTACACACATGTGGACTTGAATGAATTCTGAGAAGAGTGGTCAGAGTGTTTTATAAGTGAATTCGAAATAGCATTAGTTTAAATATGTCGGCTCCATTTATGTATGTGGTTTGAGTCGTACTCTTTCATATTTTTACTTTTGTAATATGTCATCTCAGACTTGCACTCTATCATTTTGTAAATTATGATATTTATTATCATTTTTGTTATGAATGTGTGGTTTTGAATGGTGACAGTTGAGCATCAATGCTCCCCTCTCCCAGAATATATGAATCTTCTTGTTCTTCTGGTCTATATCAATTTCTGCAGAAATTTTTTAAAAAAAATCGTAACTTCTAGCGTCGGTTTTTTAAATAACCGACCCTATAGATTGAATTCATTGTACACTCTTCGGTCGAAAAATTTTCGACCGAAATAGAACTTCTAACGTCGGTTTTTGTAAAAAAATGAGTCTACATGTCCTCTATAAGGTCGGTTTTTTGAAAAAACCGACCCTAAAGATTGAATAAAACATTTCAGTGTAAGACTCGGTCGACAAACTTCTCGACCGAAATACTATCAGTCGAGAAGTTTGTCGACCGAGTCTTACACTGAAATGTTTTATTCAATTTTTAGGGTCGGTTTTCTCATAAAACTGACCTTATAGAGAGTTTTCGATCGAGACCAAAATATTTTCGGTCGACAATTTTCTCGACCGAGAGTTACCACTGAAATGGTATTCAATCTTTAGGGTCGGTTATTTCATAAAAACCGACCCTGTAAACGTTCTCGATCGACAATTTTCTCGACTGAGAACGTTTACAGGGTCGGTTTTTATGAAATAGCCGACCTTACAGGCTCCTTTTTTCTCGCCTAGGTCAGAATTTTTACAACCTCTTGCGTCAGTGTTTACTCTGTAAGGTCGGTTTTATTTTGGTTAAATAATCCGACGCTATAGACCAAATTCTGTAGCGACGCCCACCTAGGCGTCGGTTAAAAAGTGACGCTGCAGGCTTTAAAAAACCGACGCTACAGACCATTTCTGTACTAGTGTTGTGTTCACAAATGATAGTGACACATGGATCTTTCAAGGAGATAGAAAGATTCTTCCAACTTGTCTTGTGTCAACTATGGTAGTTGAGAAGTTGATGAGGCAAGGATGTTTTGCATTCTTGGTGCATGTGGTAGATACCACCATGGAGAGTTCTAATCCTTCTAAAGTTCCAGTAGTCAGGGAATTTGAAGATGTATTTCCTGAAGAACTTCCAGGTGTACCTCCGCCCCGGTAGTTTGATTTTGAGATTAATCTAAACCCGGGCACGCAACCCATAGCACAAACACCATATAGAATGGCGCCTACTGAAATGACTGAACTCAAGAAACAGCTACAAGAGTTGCCTGAGAAGGGTTTTATTCGACCGAGTACTTCACCATGGGGTGCTCTGGTCCTCTTTGTTAAGAAGAAGGATGGATTGATGCAGTTATGCATTTATTACAGGCAGTTGAATAAAGTAACTATAAAGAATAAATATCCTCTGCCAATGATTGATGACTTGTTCGATCAGTTGCGTGGTATAGCTGTCTTTTCTAAGATAGATCTGAGGTTGGGATACCATCAGTTGTGTATTAAGGAGGGTGACATACCTAAGTCTACCTTTAGGACAAGGTATGGTCACTATGAGTTCATAGTTATGTCGTTTGGACTAACTAATGCACCAGCTACATTCATGTAACTCATGAATAGAATCTTTCGACCTTTTCTTGATCAGTGTGTAGTCGTCTTCATAGATGACATCTTGATCTACAGTAGAGATGCTCAACAGCATGAGCAGCACCTCCATCAGGCTCTGACTTTGCTAAGAGAGCATAAATTATATGCTAAGTTTAGCAAATGTGAGTTTTGGTTACCACAAGTTTCTTTTCTTAGACACGTAATATATGCTTCAAGTATTCGTGTTGACCCTAAGAAGGTAGAATCTATCCTGCAATGGGAACATCCAAAGACACCAACAGAAATTTGCAGTTTCCTAGGGTTGGTAGGCTATTACAGGAGGTTCATTAAGAACTTCAACTCTATAGATTTACCCCTAACTAAGTTGACCAGGAAGGAAGTTCCTTTTTTCTGGAATGACAAGTGTCAACAATCATTCTAGTTGTTGAAAGAAAGGTTAACTAGTGCACCTGTGCTGGTATTACCTGAGCAAGGAAAGGGGTATATAGTTTTCTGTGATGCATCTAAGAATGGTTTAGGATGTGTGTTGATGTAGGATAAACAAGTGATTTCTTTTGCTTCTCGACAGCTTAAGAAACACGAGGAGAATTATCCGACACATGATTTAGAGCTAGCTGTTGTGGTCCATGCTTTGAAGATCTGGAGGCATTATCTCTATGGAGAGACATTCCAGATTTTCACTGACCATAAGAACCTAAAGTACATCTTCTCACAACATGAGCTGAACATGAGGCAATGCCGCTGGATGGAGTTAATCAAGGACTACAATTGTACAATTGATTATCATCCAGGGAAGGCCAATGTTGTGGCTGATGCACTAAGTAGGAAATCAACAACACCAGCCTTAGATAAAGAACAGTTGAACTCCTTAGTGTGCTCTAAGAGGGATATGTTTATCTCCTTGAGGCAAAACAATGTACAGTTTAAAGTATCATTGTTAGCCGGGTTGCTAGCTGAGATGCACATAAAACCAACTCTGAGACAGCAAATTAAAGAAACACAACAAGATGATATAGTAGTTCAGAAGATTAGGTCAAAGTTTGGTAGTGAGAAATGAGATGGCTTTCATGAGTCAGAAGATCAGGAATTCTTTTTCCATGACAAGATGGTAGTACCTGATGCCAATGACTTGAGAAAGTTAGTTCTGGAAGAAGCTCATTCTTCAATGTATGCCATGCATCCAGGGAGCACCAAGATGTATCATAACTTAAAAGATATGTATTGGTGGCCTAGATTGAAGAAAGATGTTGCTGAGTTTGTTATGCGGTGTCCAGTGTGTCAGCAAGTTAAAGCTGAACACCAGAAGCCCGCAGGAACAATGCAACCTTTGCCTATACCACAGTGGAAATGGAATCATGTAACCATGGACTTTGTGGTTGGTTTGCCTAGAACAACCAAAGGCCATGATTCCATTTGGGTAATAGTTGATAGGTTGACAAAGACAACACATTTCTTACCTGTCAAAACAACCTACACTGCTGAGAAGCTGGCACAGTTATATGTAGATGAGTCAGTGTGGCTGCATGGGGTTCTAGCTAATATCATTTCTGATAGAGGTCCCCAGTTCACGAGTCATTTTGGGAACGACTTCATAAAGCTTTGGGTACATAGTTAAGGTTTAGTACAACCTTTCATCCACAGACAGATGGACAATCTGAAAGGACTATACAAACCTTGGAGGACTTGCTTAGGGCATGTGTTCTTCAGTTTGTAGGAAGTTGGGATCTACACCTGAGCTTGATAGAGTTTGCTTATAATAATAGTTATCAGCATAGTATTGACATGGCACCATATGAAGCTTTATATGGTAGACATTGTAGATCTCCTTTATGTTGGTATGAAATAGGAGGATATCAACTTTTGGGTCCTGAACTTGTGCAACAGACAACAGAGAAGATTAAAGTAATACAACATCAGTTAAAAACTGCACATGATAGATAGAAATCATACGCCGACAAACGGCGAAGACCCTTAGAATTCCAAGTTGGAGACAGAGTATATCTTAAGGTCTCACCTTGGAAAGGAGTTCTTATATTTGGAAGGAAAGGAAAGTTAGCTCCTAGATTTATGGGGCCTTATCCAATCATTGAATGGATTGGAAAGGTAGCTTATAAGCTGGAGTTACCACCTGAGTTGCACAAGTTGCATCCAGTGTTCCATATCTCTATGTTGAGGAAGTGTCATCCTGACACAGAGTTAGTTCTGCAACCTGTGGAGGTAGAACTAAATGATGATATATCTTATGTTGAAGGACCGATGATGATCCTTGACAGAAGAATTAAAAAGCTAAAAAAGAAAGACATTTGTCTTGTAAAAGTCCTCTGGAATCACCGTGGTGTTGAAGAAGCTACATGGGAACTAGAGGAAGAAATGAGGAGGAAATACCCTACTCTTTTCTCTTAATGTTTTTGTTGATGATTTCGGGAACGAAATCCTTATAAGGGGTGGATAATTTGTAACATCCCTGACCTAGGTTATGTTTTAACCCTAAGTGTTTTGTCTAATAAAGTTGATTAGATGCTTTCTTTTATTTCTTGAAAAGTAATTAAGGCTCAAGAGGAACTTATATTTCAATTTCAGTCCTTTTTGAATGATGTTGAAACATTGTTTTGTTAATTTTGGACTAAAGTGCAAATTACCCAAGTTGAGGGGTTAGCTTGCAAATTGTACATGATAAAATTTTCCTTAGATGTTGAGACATCATAAGAATGAGAATGAAGCAGTGGTATGGTTTCCACAAGCTTGAGTACCAAGATAGAGCTTATTGAGAAATCTTTGTGCATTAAAACCTAGTTTTGGTGTAATGTGCAATTTACCCAAAACCTAAAGTTCAATATGCAAATTACCACTTCTAGAGGGTCCCCAATGTTTCTTGGCATCATTTAGAGCAAAGAAAATGATAGGTGTGCCTCATTTGAATTAAGTTGGAGGAGAGAGAATCTTGATATTAAAATAATCAAGATTTAAGCATAAATGGAACTTTAATTCAATTTAATGCAAAAAGAAATATATTAATTGAAGAGCCCTTCAACCAAAAGGTGAGGGACTATTTTGCAAAGTGATGGAAGAGCTTGTGCCTTGCAAAGGCACAAGAATATCTTGTTTGAGTGGAAGGCCCACTCATATTCAGTTAATAAAAAGTATTATCCACTAAAAATTGGATATTAGTATAATATGTTTAAGGTGCTTAATTTCTTTCATTTAATTCTTGGATAATGAAGAGGTTTTCCAAGAACAAGAAGATGGCTTCGTGTCCAAGGAATTGAGGGGGGAAGTTGTGGGAATAATTTTGGAAATAAAAGAAATTAATTCCATTTTCTCTTTCCTTGAATTTCCTTATACATATCTCATTTCCTATTCACAAAAGGATCTTTTTCGGAATTCCTTTTCTCTTCTTGCTTGGGCCGACCATGAGGGAGATTAGGAACAGGAGGAGGACGACTCACCAACCTGTTGGTAAGTTCTTGACCTTCGTTCACCTTGGTTTCATGGTTAAAACCGAAAATCAATGCCTGATTTCTTGTTTTCTCCATCCAATCTTCAACTCTAGTCAACTATTTCATCCAAAAGCTTGAGAACGGACCTTGGGCAGTTGTCAAAGCTCATCCACCATTATATAACGTGGATCTTGAAGCTTGGAATCAGATTCAAAGGCGGGTTATATAACTTAAACCCTTAAACATTGATATTGCATTCGATTCTCCATGATTTGTTGTTCATTTTGCTCTATTTTGAACTTTCTTTGATTCATTGCTGCAATTTCCATGAAAACAGTAGTAGTTCTTGGATGAACGAAGGAAGATGATTATGAAATCATCTTGGACACTTTTCCCAAGAAAATCCTAGTCCAAACGGTTTCAACAAAAGAGTTCAATCGGTTTGCATAAGACCGTTTGAACTTAAACGATTTCATCAAACCGTTTGGGAGTAAATGGTTTCAAACCGTTTGGGAGAGTTGACCAGGGTTGACCGTTTGGAGAAATTGATGCTAATATAGATGGTTAATGACCCATTAAATTTTATTGATTAATTCCAAAGGGTTCATCAGTTGAAGGTTAATCAATTAGCAAACCCTAATCGGGTTAAGTGTTGATTTCTTAATTGATTGACTTAGAACTTTGGGTTGATTAACCCAAACGGTCTCAAGACCGTTTGGAGATCACCCAAACGGTCTCAAGACCATTTGGAGGTCAACCGAGACTATTTTTAGGTCTAGGGTTAAGTATGGTTGAGTATTTGAGGATCCAAAGATACTAAGTTGAAATGCAGCTAATAGTTAATATGGTGATCAATTCAATGGACCAAACCCTAATTGAATTCCACTAATTTTCATGTTGGAATGGGAAAATGGTCTCAAGACCGTTTAAAGGTCATCCAAATGACCTCAAGACCATTTTAGGTCAGGTCATGCCCAATTTGATTGATGGTCCAATGATTTCAAAGCAATTAGTTTCACAATGATTAACATTGAAGGTTCATCGATTTCAACCCTAATCCAATTGGGTACAAACCCTAATTGATGGTCAATTGAAGGTTAAATCTCTTGAAGGATGATTTATTAAGCTCAATTGAAGTATGGTATTAGGCTCAATTGAGGTGTGGTTACATGGATTCAATTGATGAGGGAGTTTATCTTGGAAACCTAAATCGATGTGAGAGGTTGAGACCCTTTTTGGTCCAATCGGTTTTGAGGAGGTTTGGACCAAACGGTCTCAAGACCGTTTGGAACCAAATGATCCCAAACCGAATGAGATTCAAATGGTTTCAAGCACCTACTTTGTCAAACGATTTCAAGCACCTACTTTGTCAAACAGTTTCAAGTGCTAACTTTACCAAACGGTTTCAAACCGTTAGACCAAGACCGTTTGGAGGTCTAAACGGTCATAGACCGTTTGAAGGTTATCCATGCAAGACCGTTTGAGGTCAGGTTGGTCTAGACCATTTGGGGTTTAAGTGACCAAGATTGTTTGGACAATAATTAACTAAAACCGTATGGGCACTTAAAGTGATTAAAGGTCAATTGTTTAACTGAACATTACATGATGTAAACCAAGGGTGATTATAATAATTGTACCCTTAATGAGACAGGGTGATTAGTACCCTTTGAATGATTAATCTTTAATGATTATGGAAACAATAACATAATCCATTGTGTCAATTCTTCATTCAAGTTGAGTTGACTTAGTCTAATCAAGTCGGAAGTAAGTATTATCTTATAGAGGATGAGAGAGAGAGAGGACTCCCTACATGAATAATAATCATGTAGTGGTTAAGTCTCAACACTTTCAACATGAATGAATGTGTAAGTAGGGTATGATTCTTGATAGGGAAATCATGAAACCCAATTGAGAGGGTTAATAAACCCTAACCCAAATTGAAGGCAATGATAGGTGAAACCCTAATCCATGATGATGGTATGTTCCTAATTTAGGGTAATGACATGAGAAACCCTAATTCATGGTATTTTGGATGACCAACCCTATTTGGGGTGAATAGTAAACCCTAATTGTGGGTTATTGAATATAAACCCTAATCTAGGGTGATGTGATGTGAATAGTAAACCCTAATTGTGGGTTATTGAATATAAACCCTAATCTAGGGTGATGTGATGTGAATAGTAAACCCTAATTCTAAACAAGATAAAGGTGTATGTGAAACCCTAATTCTGGGTTATACTATATAGCATGCAATTCTAATCTTGGACAATGAAATGATGAGTCATTGATCCTAATTAAACAAAGGGGGTGAATAACCCTAATTGAGATAAAAAGGGAAACCCTAACCCTAATAAGGGAATAGTGGTGTTACCCTTGAATAGTGATGCTATAATTGTTTTGTATAGTGCTGATATGAAATTGATATAATTGTTATCATCTGTACTAATCTTGTAGGTTTTATGAGATCATGAACATAGCCAGGTATGAGCTATGATACTTTATTTATTGAAAGTGCTTATTGAGCCTTGTGAGCCATACTATGTTGTGTTGCCTAGTGATAGGTAACAAGAGATATTAATGGGATTTAAGAACCATGTGAAATACCTGCATTGCAATTATTATGTTTACAGTGGTCAGAAGACCTAAATGCATTAAGTTACCTGTTAAAGTGGTAACAAGTGTTTTGATGATCTAAGGGTTTGAACACTCATATTCTTGAATCATGGTGATAAGGTGATAAGGGACTGAGATCCCAATGTTAATAAAGTTGTGAAAAGAACTTGCTAGAAATAGTACTCATTCTTTATAGCATTTGTTATAATGGGTTATGTTTGAAAACATGTTTGATGCTAAAAGAATACTGTAATGTACTTAAATAATCAAGTGAAATGATATCATGTAGAGCCATGACCATAGATCCATCATCGTCAGTAGTTTGGTGATGGTGAAATAGGTTTTCCTACGGGAACTCCTGGAGGGCATACTTTTAAGTATGTGGGGGTTATGGGCGCGAATATCCTTACGCCCCAATGGAGGAATTGATGTGAGATAAACATTAAATCTCTCAATCCTTCATTATATAAGAATATGCCGGGATGGATGTATCACAAATCTCCCGATGATGTTAATGCCGAATCGATGTGAGATAAATATAATATCTCTCGATTACGAAGAGAGTACATCATGCCACTGTAACTCTAATAGCAAAGTTGCCAGTATACCCTGGAAAGCTATTTAGCAGAGACACAAGATGTCCTATAGTTGGTCCTCACACTGACTGAGGAAGATGAGGTCATGGGAATCTGAATCTTCTATTGACCTATGTATGGTACCGATTTCGATTTTGCAATGGTCGGTTGGAGTATGAGCGGTATACCTCATCTCCTCAGGGCTTACGTATGTTTGTAAAATGTAATCAGCCATGTAGCATATTTGCTTAAGGTTGAAATATGAGAATCAATGGTTGATGATACAATGCTTAGTATGTCTTAGTTGTATAAATGCTATACATGTTCTTCATATTCGTTATTGAATAAATGACATGCTGCTTTATCAAGATATAACTGAGATGACTTAAATAGAGGATACTGCTCTAAAAATTTTAGTTCATGAGTTAACTGTTGTTGAATACTTATGATTCTTCTGCTCAGTTTTATTCTATTATCTGCAATAATAATGTTTCTGGCAGAGTGTTATATCTCTCGCTGGGACAATTTTTAATTGTCTCACCCCGTGGGATCCAACTTTTTAGGTAGACGCCGAGGAAGAGGCAGAAACCCTACAGTGGGTGAGCAGCAGCAGTAGTAGCAACAACAAGAACTGCAGTGATCCTCAGGTGGAGACACTGTCTGTCATGTCTTGTAAATAGAGAGTCCTATGTGTTGTCTCTGTACTCTCAGGTCCTAGGAGTCAGTAGTTAGTTTAATATTGATATGAGATTTTGGCTTGATGCCTCGAGATTTTTTTTATATTGTCTATGTACAGTTTAACAAGGCAACTGATGCTTGTAACTCTCGAGAGAGATTGGTACAGAAATGTACTGATAAACCAGATTGTAAATAAGTTACTTTGGTCTTTATGAAAGAGTTTTTCAGTTTACGGATCTCTTTGCAAAAAGTTTTAATTTTTAGTGATTTTCAGTAATTCCGCTGCTAACGATCGCTTCCGCATTAATCTTAATCGATGTTTGGCAATAGACGTCACATGAAGGTTAGTAGCCTAGTGGATTTGGAGGGGATCTAGAACACATCCTTTCTCAACGAGTGGATGCCCCCTTATGCAGTACAAGAGATAACAAGAATGGACACGCCCAAGGACATAGACGGCGACGACATCAGAGAATGGAGCTTGTCCAAGTCCGACACCTACTCAACCAAAACGGCGTACCATAAATTGATGGAAGGAAGGTGTCGACCCACCGATGGAACTTGGAAGAAGATCTGGAACATCCGCATCTCACCGCACATCAAATTGATCACGTGGCTATTCATGAATGATGCTATCCTGACGAACATGAGAAGGGTGAGGTGGAACATCGACACCAATCCCACATGTCCCCGGTGCCACAACGAAGAGGAGTCCTTAATCCATGCGATAAGGGACTGTGCTAAGGCAAAGGCCGTGTGGAGGATCCTCCACCATGATAGGGACAACACTCAATTCCATACTAACAATGACTTCATCAACTGGTTCTAGGAGCAACTTCAGAACACGGAGGAGACTATGACCCTCTTCTTAACCACCTGCTGGCACATATGGAACTGGAGGAACAAGGAGGTTTCCCAAAATGAAGTAAGCACCCCACAACAACAAGCTCAGTTCATCCTAAGGGAGGTAAGCTTCCAAATCCAAGCCGCCAATACCGAGGGCGATACTGAAAGAGATCTGGGATCAAACACGTGGGCGTATTAGCACAAACCAAGCTCAAATAGCCTAAAATTTAATACTGATGCAGTGGTTAAGTCACACCGAGCATCCTGTGCCATAATTGCGAGGGATGACATGGGAAAATGGAGAGGCGGGGCTGCTATGCAGATTCACACCCATGATGTGATTGAAGCCGAATTGAGAGGACTAATCCTGCAATGGAGATCACAAACAAAAATAATATTGAAAAAGCTATTTTTGAATCTGATTCATCTACGGCCGTGCTGATAGCGAACACCAATGGCCGGAGCAACCCCAAATATGCCAAACTTTCTATGAGGATTTGTCGCCTGAAGAAACAGAACTGGTCTGTCGTGCATACACACAGAGAGAACAACACTGTTGCCGATGCACTATCTAAAATACATTCCAAGCAGCATGAGAGTTATACCCAATATACTCTCCCCCCTGCTGAGATTCATGATCTCCTCATTAGGGACCTATGTAAGGGAAGTAGTACTACCTTGTTTACTCATATAGACTTAATTAGTGATTGTACTCTCAGTTTAAATTTTCTCGTAAGAGGAGGGCGGGATGAATAAGATTGCCTCCTGACTTCTATAAAAAAAAGAGAATCAACATAGTCTGGGAGGTGATGTGACTCTTGTCACTAAGGGGATTATTGTAAGACTGAGGTCACTTCCTAAGGCTCTAGTAGACTTTCAAGAATTACATATGGCCCCACATACCATCACTAGCATTAATTGTGTGCTTTGTCCTCACTCATATGCAAGCCAGGATAAGCTTCCCGACTGGTTACCCATTCTAGTACTACTTTGGGTTGAGCACGCTTAATCATAGAGTTCTTTAGTGATGGGATCCCTGAAAAGGAGGTGAACCTTGGTTATATGGGTAGTCCAATCATTCCTTTTATGATCATTTTATCAAAAGCCTCAAATCCTGGGATATTATTATTTCCCATTTAAACTCTTGACATCCTCGTTAAGGCTCAACTATATGGCCTCATAATATTTCCTCATTTCAGTGCAAACCCAGAATGGCCCATGGACACCTAGCTCCCAGTCAAGGAATACCATTGCAAGCGTGGCTACATCACCATGGACACCTCTTTGCAACGTGCCTGGATCACACAGCTCAAGACTGACATTCCACATGCCCATGTGGGCCCCACCAACTGGAGTTGAATTATCTCTGCCATTTGTAAAACCTAGGCTTACCGCCCAAGGCTCTAGTAGATTTTTAGGAATGACGACTAGCCCCACAGACCATTACTAGCCTTAACTAAACACTTTGTCCTCACTCACGTGCAACACAGGATAAACTTCCCAACTAGTCACCCATCTTAGTACTATTCTAGGCTGAGCACACTTAACACAAAATTATTTAGTGATGGTCTATCCAAAAAGGAGGTCTACCTTGGTGATATGGGTAGTCCAATCATTCCTTTTAAGTTCATTTTATCTAAGGCCTTAAATCCTAGGACGTTACAATAATGATGTCTTGTGATATGATCATTCTATTCTTTTAGATAGAAACTCATCATCTTGTGTTTTCTCTATAGAGAGGATGACCTGATCCATATGATACACGAGTACATGTGATTTAACATCCATCAAGGGTAGATAAATGTTGTGTAACTCACATAACAACCTTGCTATTTTCTCCATCTTCTTGTTAGGGCATAAATTTCAGATATGTAGTGGAGTGGATCATATGTGATGAGTTGAAGTGCCATAGTCAAATAGTCAAGTGTGTAATATGCACCAGGGCAAGGCAATATTTTTAAGTTAGTAGTGTACCATTCGTTGGTGATATCGAGTTTCTTGGATAGGTAGTTGATGACATTCTCAACATCATTTGTTGATTGTATTAGCACACCCCCATCAAGATGGGGATGTCTTATCACTACATGATTCTAAATCAAAGTCCTAATGAGGTAGTCTTTAATCTTGTGGAGAATGTCTTCACATTTTACTTTTAACCCATATTCAGAGGTCTTCTTTAGTATCTTGAAGATGGGTTCACAAATGAGAGTGAGCTTAGTGATAAAGCTAAAGATATATTGGATACCACAGAGCATGCCCTAGATCTCCTTTTTTTTTTTTGAAGCCATTCCCTGATATTGTAGTCCTTTTTAGGATCAAGTTGGATTACTCTTTGATTGGAAATGTATTCCCAAAGGTTATTAGATGTAACTCTAAATGAACATTTTTTGGATTGAGACATTGGGAGAATCTTTGTAGTCATATGAATAGCTTCTCTAGGTGGGTGATGTGATCTCTGGAATCTTTTGATTTGGAAATCCTATCTTCCATGTAAAATCCCACATCTTTGTATGGCATGTCATTGAGGAGGGAAATCGTCACACTTTAATCGGTGGCTTCAACATTTTTGAGGTTGAGCGATATGACCCAGTAGCAGAACACTCCCCATTGGGTGATAAAGGAATTTTATTCTTATCTTCCTTTTCCATCTTGATATGGTTGTATTTGGAGAAGTCATCCATGAAGCTCAGGTGGGCATTGAAAATTGTGTTTTCTACAAGTATGTCTATGTCGTAGTGGGAAGTCATACTTGGTAGATGCCTTGTCGAGGTCGTGTAGTAAATGCACATATGTACTTTTTCCATCTTTCTTTGGTACATAGACAATGTTTGCGAGCCATGTGAATGATTAATTGGATCTAAGGATCTATTATTATATAAAGTTTTAACCTCTTCTCCAATGTTTTGTCTCAAGTTTAGTCATAGTCAACTAGTTTTTCATTTGTCTCGATAGATTTTGGGGATGACTAGCACATGATACACCATGATATGATCATCCAACGTAATAATGATGATTAACACAAGAGAATACATCCATAAGTTTCGTAGGAATTTTATAATATTATCACTGATAAATGATGTAGACACACCCCTACTTTGAATTTGAGTGGCTCATGTCTGAGGTAAGATTGATTTATTCTATCTCATATTAGATGTGATAGGGCTAGTGATCCTTGAACATATAAAATAGATGAACTTTGCATTGTTGCCATCATATATTTTCTCTATTATTAGAAGTAGTTGTGAAACTCTTATCTAGAAAGAGTAGATTTTTTTTCTTTTTGTATTTTACTTTTGTAATTTTTTGGTATTTTTAATTTTTGGTGGAAGGTATTGTGAAGGATGAAAAATAGCTATTCTTAGTTATCCACAATGTCACAATGCCATTTCTCTAATGGGATCCTTTGTGTATAGTAAAGGTGGCTTGATGTTTAGGAAAACCCACTCCTCCTTGTTCCAATGCATTGCTTGTCCCCATTATAAACATGATGGTTTTAATGTTGCATATTTTATTGCTTAATTTGTTCTGAAAGATGGAATTCATGCCACACCCAATACATCTTGTAACCTTCATAATACTGATAAGGTTGTGTACATGCTCCTCCCAGGGGTTAATTTTCTCAACTAATTGGTCAATTTTCTAGGGTAGCACAAACAACAACACCAACAATTTTAGGACCACTTGAACATGTTAGCAATTTAGTTCAAGGTTCTTAGTACGTGCAAGCACAATACCCAAGGATCATCTTCTTTGTGAAGATCTCCAAAGCCTTGTTTCAAAGGACTCCAGTATGGGTCTAACCATGCCACCAGTCAATTGAAAATCCAATCCAATTTTGTGTTTATTCTGTGCACATGGATAGTCATTGTAATGTCATTGTATCCACTCAGCACCATGAGAACTCCCATTTTCCTCCCATTCACATTTCCTTTATCAATGTGAAAGAAGAAACTAGCAGGAGTTAGATTGTTTCTTCCCCTTTCGACTATTTTTGGTTCTCCACTCCATTTGTGGATATGATAGCGAAGGGATGGAATTAATGCCCCATCCTCCATACATATTATAATCAAGATCATGCTCATAAGGTTAGGTGTACAAGGAGAAGGAAAAAACAACTAAGAATACTCAGGCTATGGATTTCACAATTAGAAGAGAGACAAGTCTACCATTAATGGTGAGAGAAGAAAAGCATTCTCAATGATCAATCGAATGGGAGACAAGGATACCAGAACACAAGAAAGAGGTAGTAGGAGCCCAATGATAACTTGAAGAAGCAATACCACAATAACTAGAAAGAAGAACCCAACTTTAGGGGAAGAGGATGTCCTATAAAACCATCTTAATGCATGTCCTCACATGGAATGTGCATTGTGCGTCTCTATCCCAGACACAAAGGAATCTCAAATTAATACTTAAGGAAGTAAATACATAAGTCATATTCTACCTTAAGACCATAATACAATGTGTCACTATAGAGAGTGTTGCTTCTATCTTTCCTCCCTATTGGCACTTCATCTCTATCTTGAAGTAGGTAAAGGGTGGAAGAATAGTAATTTCATGGATCCCATATTAATGGCTGGTTGAACCCATCACCATAATGGATAAAGTCACCTCTATTAGTTTCTTCATTAGAGGTGTGTTTTCCTACATAATATCTAACATTTATGATAAAATCCTTGAATCTTACATAGAAATTACACAAGGAAATCAAGGATTCTAAAGAGAATGATGTCCACTGGTTGGTGATGGGGGATTTCAATAAGATACACAAGTATAGCGAAAAGTATGGCGGTTAAGAGTGTCTAGTTAGGTGATGGATAGATTCAGTAACACCATGGATGTTGTTGGCCTCTAGGAACTGGTTGCAATTGGTGGTTTGACTTCTTGTTTGAATAAGTAAAGCTTGATCAGCTGCACCTCTATCCGCCTTGATAGGGAGTGGTCAATGATGCATATCTTGACATCTTCCTTAATGTGGTGATTTGTCTTGACTCACATTCATTCAGAAATAGCTCGTCGATGAGGATGATCTCATAAACACCCCATCAACTATCACCCCTTTAGATTCCTAAATCTCGGTGCTTGTAATTGAAATTCAATCAAGTTGTTGAAAGATGTTGTTTGATTCCCATGAGCAGTAACCCATTATACACCATCTTGAAGAAGATTCAAAAAATAAAGAAGGTGTTGAATTCTTGGATGAAATATAAGGTGAATTTGTCAAATTTTCTAAAGGAAACCGATATGAATTATGATTGGGCCTCAATAAACTTGAGGAATGATCTTGTCTCCAATAGGATGATGGAAGAGAAAAGAGCAAGTGAGTACAAAGTACAGAAGCTTAAAAAGTTAGAGGAAATGTTTCTTTGGAAAAGGATGAGAATATGGTGGATCAATCATGATATTAAGAAGATGGAAATGAAAGAAACTATACACAAGGTAATTAACGAATATGGGCATGTTCTAGATGGATGGGTGGATAGTGTAGAAGTTGGAATTAACTTTGTCTATGACTTGTACAACGAACTAGCTACTACACATCAATATAAATTCAACACTTTGTCCAACCTTAGAGTTGGTGATGCCACTAATATTGATCTTTGTAGGATGTCATTTAAAAGGAGAACAAGGAGGCAGACTTCTACATCCATTCAACTAAGTAACTTGGTCCCAAAGGATTCAACGACCACTTTTTCTTGTGGACATGGGACCACATTGAAGCTAGTATCTTTTATAATTTTAGAAGGGATGTGAATGATGGAGGATGGTTACAGTGATTAAGCACTTTTTCATCAAAATTATTCCAAAGTCAAACAATGCAAGGCATATTATTGATTATAGGTCTATATCCTGCCGCTCGACATTATACAAGACTATCTTTAAGATTCTTACTTGTAGAAGTAGAACTATGCTTCCATACTTCATCTTGAACAAGAATATGCATTTGTGCAATGGAGACATATATCTGATTGCACATTGTTGACAACAAAATTCCTCACAGGTTTCAACGTTAAGAAATTGACAGCCAGAGCTTGTGTGAATATTAATATTAGCAAGATTATGATCATGTCAGACGGTAGGCATTGTGTAAAATCATGAAGTCGATAGGGTTCAATTATCATTAGTTGTTCTTGATGCAACAATGCATGGAGACGACTTCCTTCTCCATTCTAGTCAATGGTGTTACTACTGTCATGTTTAAGGCCTAAAATGGCCTTTGATAGGGTGACCCTCTATCATCTCTGATGTTCACTATGGTGATAAAGGGTCTTACAAACATTGAAGAAGATGAATATGACAATAAACCATCCAAGATTAAAGGGACAAAAGTTATGATACAATTTCCTTTACCGACAACATCTTCATATTCTATACATTGTGTGATAATAGCCTCAAGGAGTTCAAATAGGTGTTGAATAGATATGGGAATCTACATGATTTTACATTAGCAAGATAAAGTCCATAATTTTTTCACATAAGAAGGGGAAGACTGAAAAGAGATATATGGGTGAAGGCAGATGCTATCGACGAGATATCTTGGGATCTTGATTGTTGATGGGAAATGCGTGTCTAAAGATTTTACAATTATTACCGGTTATATACAAGACAAGATGGATGCATGTTAATGGTTCAAATCTCTTTGGCGTACCATTTTGTGTTAATCCACATAGTCATAAAAAGCATACTAAGCTATTGGGGTGACCTTGGTGACATATCCAAGACCAAACTCAACATGATTTGAAGCATGTTAGAAAATTTGTGTAGGATGGTGGGTCACATGTCATTTCTCGGGGATTAATTGTTAAACGTTTCAAAGAAGGAGGGATGCATGTTAAAGACGGTAGTGAGATTATGAAGAAATGCACATTGAACTATATTGATAAACTTTTGTTCCATCCAAGTAATGTGTGCTAGGTGGATGAGGACTAGCTATGGCAATAGCCTGGTCATGAGGGAGTGATATATTCCATATCAAATCTGGAAGAGTATGCACCAACATCATAGGGAGGTAGCATAATTGTACAATGTTCATGACAATGGTGTATGATCATATTTAAAGACTTCACCAAGGATTTACATTCCTAAAAATAGTAAGGTTTCTTGGCATAACATCCTTTTGGTGAAGTTTCACTGTCCCATGTGGAGTACTCTTCTCTAAAGGGCTTTTTGGGTAAGTTTCCAACAAATGACATGTTGACATATGAGAATATTGATGTTAACCCTATCTTCTTCATGTGCAATGAGGAAGACAAGACAATGGAACACATCTTTTGCAAATGCAAATATCCAAGGCGTATTTGGACCATCATTTGTCTCAGAAATTCCCGTGGCTCCTATGTACCCTTAAATCTTCTGGAACAATGAACTGGATTTAAAACAAGATAGAGATCTCTTGAGTTTTGGTGGTGTTTGTATTGCATGAGTTTGGTATTCTATTTGAGGAGAAATGAACAAACAAATTCATAATGGCTTGATGAGGGATGACAACATGATTTTGAAAACATTGCGAGAGATCTTTTCTAGGTCATTAATGTTTGGAAAGAGCTTTTTGTATCTCTTAATTATAGATATAAGAATTTCTAGGGTTTTTGTAATTAAGTCTCCATTTATAGTTACTTTATGTGTATTGGGCTGGCGAATCTGGGTGTCTGTATTTTGTAAATGTATATCTTGGTATACTTTTAATTACCTAATTCCAAAATTAAAAAAATAGAATAACTACATACATGACTATTATATCACTATTAATTAGGCTTTTTTATTTTGTTATAGGGTATGCGTATTGTATTCCTACATAATGTACCTATTGGAAGAACTAAAACTCTAACTTACAATTTGGAGAATCCATTTGAATATTTGACCAACCAATCACAAAACACAAGCTTTATGATATAAGTAATCTATCCAAATACAATCCAGGAAATGATCAGACATTCAAATTTCCAACTCTCCTAAAGGTAAGGTATAAAATAAATTCATTAGAAGTAAAATATGTACTTCTAAATGGGAAAGAACACAAATCATCTGATTATGCTCAAGATGCATTATGATTTCTTCTTAGTACATAGCTATCCAAAATTTTCTAAACATAAACAAAATTTGAATGTTTCTTATATGTGTTGATTGTTGGTTCTAGGTAGCACCCAATGTTGGTATGTATGTCTAGAGAGCCAGTCGTATGATGATTTTAATGTGGCATCATGTACTTGATTTGGTTAATGATAGAAGAAATTTTGTCTATTATGTTTCTTCAATTATGAGATGGTTATATATCATGATAGATGTCTAAAAATTAAGTTACTTAATAGAATATGTTTTTAGGTTAAGAACCTGAACAATAAGGTCATATGTATGATAAGAGTATATACATTCTTGTTATGTCCTGGTCGTATATTATTGTGAACAAAAAATCGACAACAATAATGCATAAGACTAGAACATGTGTTGATTGATGATAGAGTCTCATTAGTCATGATATTGGATATCAAGTCAAACACATAGGTACTTGTTAGAGAACAAAGTAGAAGACAAATCCACCTTGAGAGTGATACATGGAACAATTGAATGGTAGTAAGAATAAGCTCTCAATGTGATAGTGGTGATTGTGGTTCTTAGACATGAACTCTCTACACTCATCACATGTCGTTCGATGAACTTTGACACCATTTAATGTGACTTTTAACAAGGTTTGATATAAAGGTGGTGCTTGGGTATATTGTGACACATGGGGATTGACTATGAGTGATGTAGATGGGATATATCCCTCCTACCAGAGTTGATATCTTGACCACTTGATAACTAAGACTAAGAAATGCATGGGGATGCTCATGTGAGTCAATATGTGATATTGAGATCACATTCATGTCAACTGTCTGCTCTTATTCATGAAACATAGATTGAGTACTAAGAGGATGACAAGTCCATGGATCACAATCAATCTAGAGATCAGAGACAAAGGAATTATATGATCTTGGTAACACTAATCATAGATGTAGGTTGAAGTTGTTCTTCAAATTTCCAATTACTCCAGTAGCAATGATGTGTTGCTGGATACTACTCATTACTTGTGATGTCATAATCTGGTTATGGACATTCACTACCAACTTAATTTGGACATATAGGGTCACACACATAGGATGCACTTGGATGAGGAGTCTAATCATGGACAAGATTCAATTTGTTTAAGAAAGTTTTTAGGTAATCAAAATGGTTGATGTTGGTTGCTAGTCGAGTGATTCGAGTGTCCAGTTGACTGACTGGTGTGCCAATCGTCTAACTAAAGTGTCTAGTTGATCGACTCAACTATGTTGATTGTGGCCGATGGAACCAATTAGTCGATCGATTAAAAAGTTCAATCAATCAACAGATCAAAGTTGCCAATGGATGATCAAAGTAGCTAGTCAACTGATTGGAGTGTCCAACCAATTGTCTGTGTCGAATAGGCAAGTTTGAATGAGTTAAATAATTTAATGTTGGATGAAATGATATACATTAATTGTTACAATAAAACCAATGTAATTGCACAACTGGATGCAACCCAATCGATCGACTGAATTGGCCAGTCAATCCAGTCAGTCAATTGGTTGTAGCGGCCGCCACCCATCCATGAAAATTGATCCTTAGTCTCCGTAGCATTTGGGGAATCTTTTTGTAACGTCCCAAGATTTGAGGCCTCGGATAACATGATCTTATAAGGAATGATTGGACTACCCATATCACCAAGGTACACCTCCTTTTTAGGAAGCCCATCTCTAAGAACTCTATAGTTAAGCATGCTTGGCTTGGAGTAGTACTAGGGTGGGTGACCAGTCGACAAGTTGATCCTAGCTTGCGCGTGAGTGTGGTCAAAGTGCCTTGTTAAGGCTAGTGGTGGTATGTGGGGCTAGTCGTCATTCCTAAAACTCTACTAGAGCCTTAGGCGGTGGGCCTGGTCATTATAAATGGTATCAGAGCTAATTCCCCTCCAGTAGGTGGGGCCCACATGGGCATGTGGCATGCCAGTCTTGAGCTATGCGGTCCAGGCATGTAGGAAAGGGTTGTCCATGGTGATGTAGCCACCCTTGCGCTGGTATTCCGTGATCGGGAGCTGGGTGTCCATGGGCCATTCTGGGTCTGCACTGAAATGGGGAAATATTATGAGGCCATATAGTTGAGCCTTGATGAGGACGTCAAGAGTCCAAGTGGGGGAGACTGTAACATCCTAGGATTTGAGGCCTCAGATAACATGATCTTATAAAGAATGATTGGACTACCCATATCACCAAGGTGCACCTCCTTTTTAGGAAGCCCATCTCTAAGAACTCCATAGTTAAGCGTGCTTGGCTTGGAGTAGTACTAGGATGGGTGACCAATTTGGAAGTTGATCCTGGCTTGCTCGTGAGTGTGGTCAAAGTTCCTTGTTAAGGCTAGTGGTGGTCTGTGGGGCCAGTCATCATTCCTAAACTGTACTAGAGCATTGGGCGGTGGGCCCGATCGTTATACTTTTCCTAGCCACTCCTATATAAAGAGAATGGCCAAGGCGCTCAACACACTTAAACTTGAATTCTCATAGTTGTTGTAACATGAGATCCCAAGACATCTCACTCGTGAAAGGGAGAGATGGCAATGGAGAAGAATTCGATGCTAGAACGTTTCCAAACAAAAGGGAAATTCCCGCCCGTTGGCTCAAGAAGCATGATATGGAGTTCCAGTGGTCTACATGGACTATGTAAAGCTGTGGAAGATTTTGCTATTGCTCTTCAAGTAAACTATCATCTTTCTTCCATGAGTGATACACTAACAGGACGTCATCGACTATTGTCTATGTGCTACTTGAGAGGGAAGCACATCGTTGTGACAGGATAGTTGATGGACTTTCTCTAAGATAAGGTACATCTTGTACCCTCTTTCCTAATACATCATTGGTAATCTGATATGCTAGTTGTGAAATATGGATGGAGAATGTTTTCTTTTCACTGTCCTCTTTGTCTATTTATTTCCTAATAGTGTTATCAAAGCCATGTTAATTTACATTGCATCGACATTTAAATAGATGAGCAAATTTAGTTTTATCATTCACTTTGTTTCATACTATTAGAATGTTTAAATGGTTAACATGCATATATGATTAAATTCCACATACACTAGGGAATGTCCCGTAATTCCTCTATGTATATATTGTATGATATATTTTCAATTCATATGTGTCATCCTAAAAGTTCGTTTATGGTATATGTATGTGTGGTAATGGCCAAAACCTGTAGGATTCTTGTGCGTGGTTGAATGGATTATTTTCTATCTTATAAATTTATTTTACACACTAAGCCTCCTCTCTCTTATCCAAATGTAAATAATGTTTAACTCTCTATGCTCCACTTGAATGTAATTTGAGGTATTCATATTACATAATGTAATAAATAGGTAGGATTAGCATTGGTTTCTATTTTTGATAATAGAAGGCATTATGGTCAGTAGAATTGACCAACAAGAGAATGAGTTGACTATTGGAGGTTCCAACAGACCATTGATGGCAACTGATTGGTGGATCCATTTTCCCATCTTGAGATCCAATTGACCGAGTGGAGCACAACTGACTGATTGACTGGAGGCCAAACCAATCGAATAGAGGAGTTTGTCCATCTACTTGTTCCGCAACCCAGTCGATGGACTGACAGAGATCAATCGATTGAAAGATAGACCAACCGATCGACTAGAAGAGTCTAATCGACCGACCGACATGTTTTCAACGTAGAATTTTTTCTTTACATGTTGATATATGTGATGAATGAACTTAGGTGGACAATTATTCTTCATGGATCCAAAGCAATGTATTAGTGTGGCCATAACCATCTCTCATATTTTGTGATTGTATGTTTCATCTGTTGATATGGTATGTATATGATATATATTATATGTATGTGGTGATTGGATATGTATATGTATTTATATATAAAATCCCTCAATAATTATTAAGCCTTAGATGCTTTTCATAAGCATCACACATGAAAAGATTTATAAACTAGGCATCAATTACTCTAAAACATGGTGTGTTGTCTATCTTGTAGAAGTGTGATGGTAGATATGTTGGGTCTTCCAAAGCAGGGTGTATATTCCATGCTGTTGAATTTTGGATCAAGTTAAGTAGGTGACCTTAATGAGATTAAGTGCCTAGAAGCATACATATGGAATATGACAAGGAGTTGTATGTACAATCTATCCAAGAGTTGCATTGGATTCAATTGGAAGAATTTACCTACCTAAATAGTCAAGCTATGGATGATGAACTTAAGCTGAATCATGATTTGTTGAAATATGATCTTAGTCTACTAGAAGATTGTGTGTTGCAATCTTCATGAACTAAAAGTGAGGACTATTTATTTGAAGAAAACATTTTAGTAGCAATAGTTAACTACATGCCTAATTATATTATCAATATTTTCAAATCAAATTAAAAGTGTTTTGACAAATGCAAATTTACTTTTGCAGAAATAAATGGAAAATAACAACAATTTTTCATTGTGATCCATCCTTGATAAGGAGAAAATAAATGGGAACAACTTCCATGACTGGTTCAAGACTTTGAGAATCATTCTCACTAATGAGCATAAGTTCTATGTCCTGAATACACCAATACTAGAGGAACCTACCCCCAACGTGTCAAGGGCTAAAGTGGATGCTTATTGGAAGCATGCCAAGGATTACACATACATCAAAAGCCTCATGGACTATGAGATATAGAAGCCACATGAAGGCATGGAGAATTTCCATATGGTAATACATCTTAAGAACATGTACCACAATCATGCAATGCAGAAAACATTTAGTGTCTATAAGGCGCTCTTCGTGTGTAGAATGGTAGAGGGAGATCCAATAGGGCCCCATGTTCTCAAGATAGTTAAGCATGTGGAAAACCTAGAGAGACTAAGATTTACTTTAGGCCAAGAGTTGGCCATAGATATGATTTTCTAATCATTGCCTAAATGATATAGCCAGTTCATCAAATGGTATTACACGAGAAACTTGGCTAAACCACTGCCTGAATTGCTTGGCAAGTTGATAAATGTTGAAGTAAGAATGAAGAAGGACACCCAAATCTATGATGATGATCAACAAAATAGAGTTCAAGAGTGAAGACAAAGCCAAGAAAAGTCATGAGGCTTACCTGAAGCCCAAGTATTCTACACTCAAGATGAGGAGAAGGGTAAGTGTAAAAGGAATTTGTCCTTTTCACTTGAAGGAACTTAGGAAGAGAAGTAGGGAATATACATATCCACATTAGGTATAAACATTTTTGAGATAAATTTCTCTACATTGTCATCTTTGGTACTGGATATTTGATGTGGATCTCTCACATGCTCAAATATGCAAGATCTGAAAGGACGTCAACCTCTAAGGAAGGGTGAGGTGAAATTGCATGTTGTGAATGGAGCAAGAGTTGCTTCCATTGGAATTGGAACCTACAATTTATATCTACCTAGTGGGCATGTAACAAAGTTATACAACTACTATTATGTACCTATCGTTAATACAAACATCATATCCATATCTTGTTTGGACAAGAATGCATTCAAATTTCATATAAAGAATGGTCAATGTTCTATTTCTGAAGATGAGATCTTTTATGGAAGTGCCCGAGGGATTTTATGGTCTTTATTTGTTAGATCTTGAGACAAATGTATATAATGTAAATAACAAAAGATTTAAACTAGATAACTGAAATCAAACATACCTTTGGCATTGTCATCTAGGGCACACAAATAAGAAACACATCCCTAGACTCCATAAAGATGGTTATCTAGACTCTTTTGATTTTGAACCAATAGAGACATTTGAGTCTTGTTTGTTGGGAAAGATAAGGATCCTTTTGTTGGAAATAGTGAGAGAGCATGTAATCTATTGGGACTCATACATAGTGATGTATATGGAACTTTTATAACAAATTCTATAGGTGGTTACCAATACTTCATCACATCTACTGATGATCTCAATAGATATGTCTATGTGGATTAAATGGTGTCTATGTGGATTAAATGAATACAAGTCAGAATCCATTGAAAAGTTCATGGATTTTATGAATTAAGTACAAAACCAACTTGGTAAAAGTATTAAAGAACTTTGATCTTATTGAGGTGGATAATACTTATGCCAAGAGTTTGAGGACCTTCTGCAAGACTGTAGTATTGTAAAACAATGGACTCCACCTAGAACATGACATCATAATGGTGCATAGGAAAGAAGGAATCTCACATTGTTAGACATGTTACAATCAATGATGAGCTCTACCGATCTTCCATCTTCCTTCTAGGGATATGCTCTAGAAATCACAATGTTTAGACTTAATAGCGTACCTTCTAAATCAGTTTGAATGACATCGTATGAGATATGGTCCAAGAAGCATCCCAATGTGTCTGTCATGAAGATTTGGGGATGTAAAGCTTATGTGAGAAAAATGATTCCTAAAAATCTAGGTCCTATATCAGATAAATGTTATTTTTTTGGATATTCTAGGGAAAACCAGGGGATATTACTTGTATGACCCTTTTAAAAACAAATGTTTCTAGGGATGTTGTTTTCATAGAAAAGGAATTTATTACTAAAGGAATCAGTGGGAGAAAGTAGAACTCAAAGAAGTATGATACCATCAAGAAAACATTAAATCTCTAGAAGTATATAAGGAACACTGAGTGTCACAAATAGTATGTAGAATGTCAAGTTCCACATGTAACACATTAACCTTGTATATTTAGTAGGACACAACTTGAGCTTGAAATATTTTTTTTGATGACTGAGAGAACCCATCTCGGGCGAGCCTGACATGGTGAAATCTTGAGTCATGAGAGGGTGTGGTCCGGTCACCCCCCTCATGCTCCAAATCCGCGGGGATTGCCATTCGCATAGTGCCTTCAGTGAGGTTCGAACCCGGATCCTTCATTGGGACTTACCAAGCTCTTACCACCTGGGAAACAATGGCCAGACTTGAGCTTGAAATATTTGTATGTCTTGTAATGCAAAAAGGTGATGAGTTGGCCATATATGATGATCCAACAACCTACCCCAAAGCTATTAAGGAACCATAATATGAGAAATGGCTTGAGGTAATGAAATTTGAGATGGAGTCCATGTACAACAACAAGGTATGGACCATGGTGGATCCACCTAAAGGGATAAAACCCATATGGTGCAAATGAGTCTTCAAGAAGAAGACTGACATGAATTCTAATGTACAAATCAATAAAGGTCGATTGGTTGCAAAGGGTTTCATACAAATTGAAGGTGTTGATTATGATAAAAAAATTCTCAAATTTCCATGGTTGAATCCATTAGGATCATGCTTTCCATTCTAGCTTATTATGACTATGAGATTTGGAAAATGGATGTTAAAACTACTTTCTTTAACATGAATCTTCTTGAGGATGTGTATGTGACCCAAACAAAGAATTTTATAATTCCAAATAATGCAAATAAAGTATGCAAGCTACAAAGGTCAATCTATGGATCGAAGCAAGAATCTCAGAGTTGGAATCTTTGATTTGATGAGGCATTCAAGGAGTTTGATTTTAGCCAAAATAAAGATGAACCCAATGTTTACAAGAAATTTAGTGGGAGAATAATTGTATCCATCATATTGTATGTAGATGACATGTTGTTTATAGGGAATGAGACCCCTACCCTACAAATGGTAGAAACATGGATAGGTAGTACCTTCATTATGAAGGACTTAGGGAAACCATATTATATATTAGGAATTAAGATATATAGACATAGATATAGAAGACTGGTTTTCCTAAGGAAGAGTACATACATTGTCAAGGTGTAGAAGAGGTTCAAAAGGGAAAATTTTCAATGTATCATGGAATTAGTCTCTCTAGAGTCCAATGTCCTTAGTCTTATGAATAATGGGAACATATGAGCAAGATACCATATGCATCCACAATTTGATCTATCAAGTATGCAATAATATGTACTTGTCCTGATGTCTCATATGCTTTGAGAATGATGAGCGTATAAATCAAATCCATGAAAAATTCATTGGACTATCGTAAAGAACATCCTGAAGTACTTGAGAAGAACTAAGGATCAATTCCTTATTGATGGACATGAAGAAGAGTTGGGTGTAAAGGGTTAGACTAATACAAGCTTCCAAATTGATAAAAATGATAATGGTCATAATCTTGATTTCTGTTCTACCTTATCAATGTAGTTGTAAGTTGGAAAAATTCCAAGTACGAGGCAACTATTGATTCTACAACAGAAGCAAACTACATTGATTCCTCGAGCACAACAAAGGAAGTTGTTTGGATCAAGAAATTCATCAGTCAACTTGGTGTGTTTCCAAGCATTGGTGATGCAATAGAGTTGTACTTTGACAACAATGGAGATATTTCACAAGATAAGGAAACTAGATCTCATTAGCATTCCAAGCTTATACTTTGGCACTTCCATCTCATATGAGAGTTCGTACTGTGAGGAGATGTGAAGACTTATAAAGTACTGACTGAGAGAAATATTGTTGACACATTGACCAAAGCACTTTTGCAACTTAAACATGATGGCCATGTTAGAACACTTGGGATTAGATTTAAGGGTGATTGTCTCTAAGTGCAAGTGGGATATTGGTATCTATGCCATAGAGCCATTCATATGATGATTGTAATGTGGTACCAAGTACTTGATTTGATAATAATAAAGGAATTTTTGTCTATTATGTTTGTTCAATTATGAGATGATTATAAAGCATGATATATGTGTAAAGAATGATGTTACTCAATAACATATGTATTCAGGTTGAGGATCTAAACAGCAAGATCATATGTATGATAAGAGTATATACATTCTTGTTATGTCCTTAGTTAAAAATAATAGCAGAAGACAAATGGACAATAATAATACATAGGAATAGAATGTGTATTGACTGATAATAGAGTCTCATTAGTCATATATTGGATATCAAGTCAAACATGTAGGTACTTGTTAGGGAACAATGTACTGGAGAAACCAACCTTGACAATGATACATGGAACCATTGAATGGACGTCAGAATCAACTTTCAATGTGATAGTGGTGATTGTGGTTCTTATACTTGAAGTTGCTGCACTCATCACATGTCATTCGATGAACTTTGACACCATTCAATGCGACCTTTAACAAGGGTTGCTATAAAGGTGGTGCTCAAGTATGTTGTGACACATGGGGATTGATTATGACTGATTTATATGGAAGTTTTCCTTCCTATCAGAGTCGATATCATGGCCACTTGATAAGTGAGACTAAGAAATGTATAACCATGATCATGTGAGTTAATATGTGATGTTGATCTCATGTTCATATCAAAAGTATGCTCTAGTTCATGAAATATACATTGAGTATTAAGAGGATGACAAGCCCATGTCTCATGTTCAATCTGGATATCAGAGACAAAGAAACTATACGATCACGGTAACACTGATCACAAATGCAGATTGAAGTTGTTCTCCAACTTTCCAGTTACTTGGGTGGCAATGATGTGTTTCTAGATACCACAAATTGCTTGTGATGTCATAATCTGGTTATGGACATTCACTACCGATGTAATTTTGGATCTATAAGGTCACACACACCCATTTGGAATAGGAGTTTATTCGTGGATACATTTCAATTTGGTTACTAGAGTATTATGGTAATCAAAATGAATAATGTTGGTTGTCATTCGAGTGACTGAAGTGTCAGTCGACTGAGTAGACTATGCCGACTCTAGACAATGGAACCAAACAATTAACTTATTAAATTTTTTAGTCAATCAACTGGTCAATGTTTCTAATAGATGAATAGAGTATCCAATCAAATGACTGGAGTGTCCAGTCAATCCATTGGGCCGAATTGTCATGTTTGAATGAGTCAAACAATTTAATGTTTGCCTAAATGGGATGCATTAATTGTTGAAATAAAACTAGTGTAATTGTGCTGCTGAACACAAGCCAATCAATCGACTGGATTGGCTAGTTGATTGACTGGTCGTGCGAATCCATCACCTGCCTTGAAAACTGACCCATTGTCTTCCTAAGATTTGTGAAACCCTAGCCTAGTCACTCCTAATGGAGGATGGCCAAGGACACACTTACACTTGACTTATTGACCGGCCTAAATCATGCGTCTAAAAGAAGCATATTTGAAGTAGTCGGACTTTTAAATTACCCGACTCTTAGGCCCCCGCAACGATGACGGGGTCTGAAATAGCAATCGGGGTCGAACCACAGGGACAAGGGTGGTAGTGTTAAGAATGTGGAATTGACACTCTACACTCTGGTAAAAGAAGGATTAGGATAAAGTTCCCAAAGGAATGGTCGACGAAGATCAGTAAAATAAAAGAAAACTATCTCCAACTGGAGTTACAAGGAAAATTAAGATTTTAGGTATTTGTCGGTTTTTAGGGGTTTTGCGCAATAGAACCAGAGGAGATAATACCATTGCCTCAGTAAGGAACGAAGGAGGAAAACTTCGGCACAACAAGTGGCAGCAGGAACATCCAATACCCCTTCTCTCAAAGAGGGTACCTCTAACTAAGCACCAACACCCTCTCTCAAGGTTGATGGACTTGGGTTAGAGTGAAAGATAACTGAAGAAACTCTGATCCTGGGTACTCTCGTACTCCCTGATCGGACCAAACACTAGAGCTACAACACCTCTCTCGAGGGAGTTGCAACGAGAAACACGATTCGATAGCTAGTCAAAACATGATCCAAGCATACAAGCTAGAGTTCGGATGCTAAACAAAGTAACCATCCAACAAAAGGGGACCAAACATAAAGTCAATAGATATTTAAAACTCCTCTAAATCCATTAGCATAAGCATTATATATAAGGGTTTGGTCACATTGCGTAAATAAAGAAAGTAAATGACTGAAAAAGGGAAGATAAGTATCACCTCCTTGATTTAGGAGATCGACAAGCAACAGCAGATCCCTAAGGTCCCTCTAGCCCGATACTGGGCGGGAGCTCTGCCCGATATGCCTGTGTCGGGCGGCATCCCATGCCGGGAGACACGCCATGAGGGACAAACGTATCGATCAAAGCGCTCGTGTCCGATACGGTTGTGTTGGGATGTCACCCTCTCGGGCGACATGCCGTGACAGATGATTCGTATCGGGCTCGGTATCGTGTCGGGCTAGAGACCACTTAGGGTATCAGATTCCTTGTATCGGGTGGTCTCTTTGGTCGATATCGGGCTTCTGCGGCGACCGAGACAGATTCTAAGTGAACCATTCCCGCCCTCTCGGGTCGAGGAAGTGCTCACCTAGTATCGCCCGATACGCCTCTGCGACGTGACGCACTATCTCCAGGTGCTTTCCAAAGTTAGCTTTCACGAGATTCCGACTTGTCCCATTGAGGTCCTGTAGCTGCTATTTATAGGCAACGGTTGGAAGAAGTTGCGGTTCTCCGGGCGCCACGTGCCCTCCATCAGCTATAATAGCGCGACTTCAGGGATGCTCGACGTGTGTGTCGCCCGTCATGGTGAGTGTCAGGAAGCAAGCATGTCAGGTATCATGATGGTTGGGCGCCTGCTGGTGGGTGGCTTGTATCGCGCGACACGCTTCATTGGGAGAGTAGTCGTGGCGGGTACAGCTCCCTGTCGGGTAAGCGGCATACTGCCCGTCGGAGTCTTCTTGTGCGGCACACCCGTGTCACGTAGCATCTGTGTCGGGCTGCTGTATGACAGGTAGTAAGTGTGTCGGCTGACTGGTAGGAGGGCCGATGCAGGTAAAACACGTTCATGGGCCGGGATGGGCCCTTTTGCTGATTTTGAGTGGAAAAGTGAGGAAAACTCTGCAAAAGATGATAAAAATGAGTTAAGAGCGTAGCGTGGCTTGTTTATTAAAAAACATGACAAAAAGTATAGGAAAACAGTTTAAAAGGGAAGTTTTGACAACGAAATATGGGCCATAAATATCACAAAATTCAGTGTTATCAACTCCCCCAAACTTAGCAATTTGATTGTCCTCAATCAATTTTTAAAACTTTGTTTGTGATACTTCTTCTTAACCGGTATAGTTTTCAGACAATGGGTTTGAGCGAGTATTGAGATGTCTTAAAGAGAATACTGCCCAACCACGAACAACAGACTTTACTTTTCCTGCCTTATTTAAGAAAAATTTTCTCCACAGCTTCGGCGAGACTTGGGTGTATGATTTCGAAGTTAGCTTTCACACCAAACAGCTTTTGGGAACAGAAAGTTGTGTGTTTGGGTAGCCTTAAGGTTTTTTTGGGGGTTTTTCTTATTTCCCATCATTCCATCCAGGTACAGGTCCGTTAGCGGGAAAGTGGTCCATGCAGTCCAAGCCAGTTAGTTGGATTTAGAGCAGTGATTTCACATCCTACGTACCACTGCCCCGGATCTGCCATGCCTAAAGATGGGTACTTTTGGAAAGACAAGTGTGTATATATATATATATATATATATATATATATATATATATATATATATATATATATATATATATATATATATATATATATCATTTGGCACAACTCTCATGCTTTTATTCACTCTCATAAGGCTATTCTCTCTTTTTGGGATTTTGTTGGGTAAGGGAAAACAAGAGAATTTTTTTTACTGTTTGGGCAGCTTTTTCCTTCTGCATACATGTCTCTTAGCTGTTTCGAGATTATTTTTCGAAATTTTTGGCGTGGAAAGTCATAGTCTTTTGTTGTTTGAGGCTGCATTTTCAAAAAGACATAACAAAACCTGCACCTCTTTGGACACAGAGAAAACAAACTGGCGAGAAGTCGTATCAGGTTTTTACTATAAAGTGTCTTTGTTCATATGTATAGAGACAAAATAAGCAAAATTTTTGTATGAGGAATGTATATTTATATGTACACATGTTATGGAAAAAGAACAAAAAGAACAAAAGGGGTGAAGTTCGAATGGCTTTTAGTACCTCCCTTACTGGTACATAGAATCCCCCCCAAACTTACTCCACACTCTGTGCCAGAGTTTTGAAGTAGATAAGGTAGGGCAATGTTAACTCAGTGAGGGTTAGCTAGTGAGCGCGCCTTTACCAGATAGAAGCTCCCACACATATTCTCCGCATTTGCTGAGATAGTCGATGTGGTGGAGCTGGTCAGGCGTCTCTTGATTTGATATCCATTCCAGCACGAAGATGCCACAGTCGTTGGATAAAGGAATTTGTTGTGGAATGCGGTGGAAGAACTGAAGCTCGTGCCATTTAATCGCTGCTGTCTCCAGGAATGGTTGTATCAGCGCCGCCACCTCGTCATAGTATTTTCGTACTAAGCGCTCGAGGGATGTCAACGCTGTCGATGTACACTGTACTGGATGATCTTTGTTGTTGTCTGAGCTGTTGTAGAAGATTCCTGCTCGTTGGTGAGTGTACATCGTCATGAGCGTCCAGTGGTTGTAGTGCAAAATCGGCAGGAAGATGATGCGTGGAATCCTGCTCTGTAATTCTGCCAGAAAAGATTGTTTCGCTCCTGTCTCGTCGGCAAGGCAGATGTCGTTGAACAACATTGGATGAGCTATGTATGCGTGTTCAAACTTCTTTTGTAATATCTGGATGTAGGCGGCCGCCACTAATTTCGCCAAACATCCTCCTTCTTTTACCATGTCCCTTAGGTCATCAACAGGGACTATGACACTACCTGCTTCATAGATGACGTCTGCGGGGGTAGAGTCAGCTAACTTCAGAAGAAATTCATTGACCTGCTCCTGCGTGAGTGTAGAGCACGAGAAACGGTCGAAGTTGTTGATCATTTCTTCTGATGTTTCAGGCAAAGCGGGGTCTTCGATTCCGTGTACTTCCCGCAGGATTTCTAACTGCTTGCCTGTCCCATAGACGTCTGCTTCTATCTTAACTTTTTTCTCTGGAGTGCTGCTGGGTTGCAAAGATTCGTCTGCTTGGTCACTATCCAACAGCCTCTCTGGTACCCATGCGTCTTGGAAGTAGCACTTGTCTTTGATTAGCAGCAGAGAGTAGGTGCTCCTGAGATGGAAGAAGTTTTGGCCCTGGAGATGCCTTATGTTTCTGAATATGTTGAGCAGCTCCATGGTGCGCAAGATGACAAACACGCTATTCCCACTTCCAGATTCTACTTGGACGGGGAAGTTTCTAATAGAGAAGAAGTTCCAAACTCCGCTATGACGTTGAACTCCTTGCTTGATGGCTCAGAGAAGATGCAACGGTAGAAGCCTGAGATGTTTGTCCTCCGGGCGACTGAAGATAAGTCCTGAGCATGGCACCTCCTCGTTGCTACAGCTGAACAGTTGGACATCATGGTTCTGGAGGTCCGCCACACACAGAAACCAGTTGTTGTGGTGCTTGTACGGGGCCAACACGAGGTTTGTGTTGTGCTCTTCGATATGTTGTAGCATGTTGGCCACCGCGATGGAGTTTGACACTCCCATCATCAATATTCTTGCCATGTTCGGGGTGGCATTGTATATTGTTTGCCGACCTGTCCTGGTGCTGATATTCTCTATTATTACACCCTCTAGGAACCTGAACAATTTTTTCCGATGACGGCCGGCGAGCGGAACATGCTTTTGAGTGCTCTCCGTCGTACGGAGAAGTAGTCGTCGCTCCAGACGACGTCTTCTTCATCATCCTGCGACCTTAGGACCTTGTTTAGCAGTTTCTGGTCCCTTATCGTCAGGTATCTGATAACCCTTCTGTCGAAGTCGGCCATCTCGAAGGAAGGTATCTCTGATGGCACAGAGAACTCATCTGCCGTCGAGCTTCTTCCTCTGGGGGGATGTCTTTCATTGGCGGCACAGATGTCCCCCCCTTCTCCCTCTGATTCGTCAGAAGAGTCCTCCCCGACAATGATTGCTTCGTTGTTATCCTCAGCTTCGTCTAGGGGACTGAGGGAGCACTTTCTTCCAAACCACGAGAGCTCGCTTGTCCTGCTGGAGCTCCGTTGGCTGACTTTTGCGGCGTCCCTTCCTCGGGCGTTGTGGATGGCCCGCTGGAGGAGGAAGTGGTCGACGAACTTGGCGAGGATGCTGACGAGGAGGGTTGAGAGCCTGAGCCAGGAGGTGAGGGAGATCTCCTCGGCTGCCTTGGACGTGGATGGTCATCCCTCCTGTTTAGCCTCTTCTCGATTACGTGAAGGCGTTGGAGGGCCTGCTGCAATGTGGTGTTGAGTGCCTCTAGTTGGCCGGGAAGGCCAAACAGAGTCAGCAATTGCCGCTCCTGGCTATTCAGCCTCTGCTGGAAAATAGAAAACTTACGCGTTAGTGAAGTAAAAGTAGTTGAGTGGATTTCTGTTACCTCCCGCAAGTTATCGAGTTCATAACCCAGCATCTATCCGAGTGACGGAGGGGATCCTACAGATCTCCCTCTCATCCTCGCGACACTCCTCTCGCATGAAGATCTACCCGATGAGTGTGCAGCCTCACTCGGGGTAGTGTCAATCTGGACTATTCGCGAGGTAGTTTCTTCTGGGTGAGGCATCATCACTTTCGCGGCTGTCTCTGCCTCGCCTGCTTGTGGTGGTGGAGAGGGGCGCGGTGTTGGTGGATGCTGCTCCACCTCTCTGTTGTCAGTGACCTCCTCTGCAGCTGCCACAGGAGACACCGGCAGCGGTGTCGGCGTAGAGTGCGCAGCTCAAGGATCTCAGTGAACACCCCATTACTGGCGTCCGGCTGCACCTCTTCTTCCGCCACTGCGGGAGCCACAGAAGTTTCGGGAGTTGCGGCTGTCTCTTCTGCGGCAACTTCCCTTGGGGCTAGCGTGGTTGTCTCAGCCTCGGTTGTCTCGGCAACCTCCACGATCGTCGGTATTTCTTCAGCCATGGCAGATATTGTTGTGATTGTGGCTGGGATGGTAGGAGTGACGACAACTCTATCAATGGCTTTTGTCGGCGGCTCCGGAGTGGTCGGCGGCTCTGCATGAGTTGTTGAAGATTTGTCCTGCCGCGTGTCGAGAGGAATTGGTTCTCCTCTTGCAGCCGCCCTCTCCTGTATCCTGGTGGTGGTGGCGTAAGTGGCTTCGACTGCCACAACTTCAATCTCTACTGTGGTGAAGACCAACTTTTCTGCGTCATAGTTGGCGCATCTAAGAAGTGGAAGGAGGGTGTTTGTTCTCGCAAATTTGTAGAAGTGGCTTCGCCCCTCCTTCTTGATGATGTTGGCCCTCATGAGGAACTTGAGGTCGATCTTCTCATCGCCCCTTTTCCTTGAAAGACTGCGCGGTTCCCTTGGGTACCCTAACCCGACTGCAATCAGATTGACGATGCCACCCATGCAGTACTCCTTGGTGGCATCCTTTATGGGGTGCAGCCTATTCAGCAAGATGCATCCCAGGTTGACCACCCTGCCCTACATCATGTGCCACATGAGATGTAGTTCTTCGGTGTAGACGTTGCTTGATTTGTTCTTGCTGAAGAGCAGGCACGCCACGAATTTGTGCACTATTCTCCAGAAGCAGGAGTGCACTGCCACCACCTTGCTTCCCAGTTTGAATGATGATTCCCCAGTCAACTTTCTCCAGATCTCCACCGGGTTGAACCCATCTCTTTCGGTGATCCTTGCACCGTTGTTAAACAGTTCCTTCTCTGCCTCACTGGAAGAGAAGATTTCATTGAGCAGCTTCTCAGAGATGACGTGCTCGACATTGTATAGCCGCCCTTGTAGTCTGTCTGCTCTGCCATATTCTTCGATTTCCTTGGGTTTATTCTGCACCCGGTGGAGAGATGACATTAACTCCCTGGTGAGTTCAGTGTAGGAAGCAGAGTGGCTGAAGCAGATCTTCCTTAGCCCTGCTGCAACTAGGACATTTTCTAGCCTGTTGAAAATGCCTAGTTGAAGGAAGGACGACTGGTGGCAGAATCTGCTCAGCCTGTAGATTTTTGTTTCCAGTTCTGAGTATCGACGCCCGTGTTCGTTGTCTCTGGGCACAAACCTTCCTGGTGTGTGATCTAGTGGTTCTGCCGCTGCGGTTGAAGCTGTTGTTGGGGCCGTTACTTCTTCCGTCCTTGGTCTCTTTTCGACCGTGGATGGCCCAGCTGCTTCGGGGTTAGGACATTTTCGATTGACTGTTGTAGCTTCTGCTGTGGCCTCAGTGTCGATCCTCCGACCGTGTTCATCGACTTAGACGACGGTTTGCTAGGTGCGGGCCATTTTCTGTAATTCATCCAACAACAGTTAGTGACCGTTAATTCACTTTGCTCGATATCGGGCGGTTGAGTTGTGTCGCCCGATAACGGTTTGGTGATATTGAAAATTTACTTTGATTACAATCGGTAAAACCCGATAGAGACAAATCGATATCAGTCATGGTTTTAACACTTAGGTTGCTCCACAGAAATTGATACCCGATATCGGTTGATATACAGATTTTCCCGATACCGGCTAGGATGGAAACATCACACGATACACGTATCGTCCAGCAAGCTCGGTATCGTTCGATAAAAGGGCAGCGAGATATCAGTGCTGCCTGATACGACACGAGTTAAAACACCCTTTTTTAACCAAACAGGTCGATACGGTGGCCCTGCCCGATATGCCTATGTCGGGCAGAACGGGTTTGAACCCATACTGCCTTAAGGTTATCGTGTAACGCCCGATACGACATCTTGAAAAATAAAGGAGCGTTGCATGACACTATCAGACGATGGAAAACCCGGTTTGTATCGCGTGACACAAAAAAAACTAAGGTCATGTGCTTGATATAGCTAGAGTACAAGACGTCCCGCGTGATACTAAACTACCAGCTTTGTGCTTGATAGATCAAAGTCACGCAATACGGAGCGCCCGATACGGTTGCTCCGAAAGAAAAGGTGTCACCTGACATACGAAATACGCGAGGCGATATAATACTAGGTGACAGGGGCATTGCACGATATAGGGTATCGGGCAGCGCACGTTAGAGATGTGTCGCACGACACGGTCAAAAGTTAACGCAGCCAACACAAATGTGTGTCGGGCGATACAAAGAAATCAACTAAACCCGTAAGTCCGATACGAAATGTGTGACACAAGGGTCGTGTCGGGCAAGCCAAATGATACAACTGTTGGGTTATACCTTTGTTTTACGAAGGTAGCCGCACGATACGGGAGCAGAAGCTAGCCTGGCCGATACTCAAGCAAAGGGAGAAATTACTACACGATACGGGAGTAGGTGAGGAGTAAATGCCGGTGCCCGACACAGTTAAACCTCCGTTACTATATTGCAATCCAGGTCAGGGGTAAAACGGGTAAAACAGGGGCACGTGTCGGCTGAGGAGACAAATCATTACCGAGACGAGCAGTAAAATCAGTCCCATCTGTCAAATCAAGGGTAATTACACATGCCGCCTGACACGGTTGATCGCTGCTCGACGTATCGTCCGACACGGCTTATTGCTAAGGTGTGACACCCGATACGCCTAGCCCGATAGGGGCGCGTCCCGCGTTGCGCCTGAGTCCTTTTCCCGATATCGGCCAGGGAGAAAGGTATCCTTGCCCGATACAAGGCTTTAGAACAAGATACTTGATGAAAAAAAACAAAAATAAAGTGAAGGAAAAAGCAATTGATGGGTAAAACATCATTGGCCTAAGGTGAAGTTCGCAGCATCAGATAGTATTACTCATCAATGCTTATAAAACCGAGCGGTGGCCCATAAAATAGAAGAGTCAGAGCATGTGGCTCATGCACTGACTCGGGCCTTATTACAATCATAATGTTCATAATGTTTTTCTTGCAGAAAAGGAAATAACGTCCTATTCTAAGAAAAGTAAAAACTCAGGATGCCTCCTGAGGAGCGCTGCAGTTAGCGTCGTCAGCTCGACAGCTTCAAATCCTTCTCTTTGCGCCTTCAGCTATTTCCACATCCTGCAAACTTATCTCTGTCCTTCTCATGAACGCTTCATCTTCATAGAACCTTTTTACTCTGTGCCCGTTCATTGGAAAAACTTTGGATGGATCATCTTTATCATACAGCTCTATCATTCCTGATGGATATATCCTTGCCACAGTGAAGGGTCCAGACCACCTTGTTTGCAATTTACCTGGAAAAAGACGAATAGAGGATGTAAATAATAAAACTTTATCACCTTCACTCACATCCTTCTTCCTCAGGTGGGCATCATGCCACACCTTGGTCCTCTGCTTATAGATCCTTGCATTCTCATAGGCATGTATTCTCAGCTCTTCGAGTTCCTGTAACTGTAGATATCTCTTCTCCCCTGCCTTCTCCAGATCCATATTCAGGAACTTAATTGCCCAAAGAGCCTTGTGTTCAAGATCTAAGGGTAGATGACATGATTTCCCATAAATCAACTTGTAAGGGGTAGTGCCAATGGGTGCTTTATATGTCGTTCTGTAGGCCCAAAGAGCATCATCGAGCTTCATCGACCAGTCTTTCCGCGTGCGACTGACAGTCTTCTCTAAAATCTGCTTAATCTGTCTATTCAAAACCTCCACCTGCCCAGAAGTTTGAGGGTGGTAGGGCGTAGCAACCTTGTGTTTAACCCCATACTTTCGTAGGAGTGCTTCAAACTGTTTTTCCCCGAAATGCGATCCACCATCGCTTATCACAGTACGAGGTACTCCGAAGCGAGGGAAGATAGTTTTCTCAAACAACTTGATCACAGATTTGGAGTCACAAGTTTGAGTGACTACAACTTCCACCCATTTAGACACATAATCCACCGCGACTAAAATGTATTGATACCCTTTTGATGGGGGAAAGGGACCCATGTAGTATATTCCCAAGACATCAAAAATCTTGACTTCGACCCAGTTGGCCATTGGCATCTCGTTCATTCTTCCAATGTCTCCTGTCGATTGACATTCTTTACAAACTTTTACATAATTTGCAGCATCTTTGAACAAGGAGGGCCAGTAAAACCCCGATTGCAGCACCTTAGCGGCGGTCCTTTCACTTCCCAGGTGTCCTCCATATGGTGAGGCATGGCATTCTTTCAGAATGTTTGGCAGTTCTTCCTCAGGAATACACCTTCTATATAGGTTATCTGCACATCTTCTAAATAGGGATCATCCCAATAGTAATTATTTACATCTGAAAATAGTTTCTTCTTTTAATTGTATGTTATATCAGGAGGTAACTCCCCATAGGTAAGATAATTACAAATATCGGCAAACCATGGCAAACTCTCATCTTTGGCTTCTACCATTAGCAAGGGCTGATCTGCATAATTATCGTTGATAGGTGGCTCCTTCTTGTCTTCGACTATAATCCTTGATAAGTGGTCGGTGACTATGTTTTCTGCACCTTTCTTATCAATGATCTCATGATCAAACTCCTGGAGTAGTAAAGCCCACCTTAGCAATATAGGCTTAGTATCCTTTTTCTACATAAGATATCGTATCGCCCCATGGTCGGTGTAGAATTTTACTTTTGTTCCAATCCGATACGATATGAACTTTTTGAAAGCAAAAACAATCACAAGCATTTCCTTCTCTGTTGTCGTGTAATTTATCTGTGCTTCGTCCAGAGTACGACTGGCATAGCAAATGACATGGTGCCTTTTGTCCTTCTTCTATCCCAGGACTGCTCCTACATCATAGTCTCTGGCATCACACATTAATTCAAAAGGTAGCTCCCAATCCGGAGCTTGAAGGATAGGTGGAGAAACGAGTGCATCTTTCAAGGCCTGAAAAGCATTTAGACAATCGTTAGAGAAATTGAATTCAACATCCTTAACCAGTAGATTTGATAACGGTTTCGAGATCTTGGAGAAGTCTTTTATGAATCTTTGATAGTAACCAGTGTGCCCGAGAAAACTTCACACTCCAGTTATAGACTTCGGTGGAGGTAATTTAGATATAGCTTCAACCTTGCTCACATCTACCTCGATGCCTCTCCTTGAGACTTTATGCCCTATCACAATGCCTTCTCGTACCATGAAGTGGAACTTCTCCCAGTTGAGGACCAAATTCTTCTCCTTACAGCGTTGTAGGACCAGAGATAGGTTTTTCAGACAGGCATCAAAGTCCTTCCCATAGACAGAAAAGTCATCCATGAAAACTTCCACGATGTCTTCCAGAAAATAAAAAAACATCGAGATCATGCAACGCTGAAACGTTGCTGGAGCATTGCACAATCCGAATGGCATCCTTCGGAAGGCATAAGTACCATAGCTACAAGTAAAAGTGGTTTTTTCTTGATCGTCCGACAAGATAGGGACTTGATAAAACCCAGAAAAACCATCCAAAAAGCAGAAATAATCATGATGCGCTAATCTCTCCAGAACTTGGTCAATGAAAGGAAGCGGATAATGATCTTTCTTCGTGGCTTGGTTGAGCTTATGATAATCTACGCACATCCTCCATCTGGTGACAGTTCGGATCGCTACTTCATCGCCCTTGTCACCTTTCACTACTGTTATGCCTCCTTTCTTCGGTACCACATGGATGGGACTCACCCAGTTACGTCGTTGATTGGGTAAAAAATTCCCACATCCCTCAGTTTGATCACTTCTTTCTTCACAACTTCTTTTAACATCTGGTTCAGCTTTCTCTAGGGCTGAGCCAGGGGTTTAGCAGGATCTTCCAAATTGATGCGGTGCATGCATAAAATAGGGCTAAGACCTTTGATATCCTCTACTGAATATCCTATAGCTTGCCTATGGAGCCTCAACTCCTCGAGAAGCCTTTCCAATTGATCCTTCGTAATACAGGCATTAACGATGACTGGATTTCTCCCTTCTTGATCTAGAAATTCATACTTTAAACCTTTGGGCAGTTGTTTCAGCTCTAGCTTAGCCTTAGGTGCCTTCTCTTCTGGTGTCTCCTCTAGAGAAGCAAACTTAACTGTCTCTATTACCTCCTCCTCGTCGCTTAGATCTTCATCAAACTGATTTAGATAGCCGAGGATCTCGACAACCTCTGGATCTTTAGAATCAGAGTCTTGATTGCTCAATGCTCTCACAAGGGGTCTACCATTATGATATCTTCTTCGACCTCATCGCAAAACTGGTTGTAGCTTTCTATGAAGTAAGCGGATTCTAGCAGGGACGGTCCCTTCATAGCATCCTTTACTTTGAAATCTAAGTGATCGTTTCCAACCCTTAGAGTTATGATTCCTTCAGCAACATCAATCAACGCTCTTCCTGTAGCCAAGAAAGGGTGTTCAAAGATGATAGGACAGTTAGGGTCCTCCACAATGTCAATGACCACAATGTCACAAGGAATGAAGAATCTTCCCACACAGATCGACACATCCTCAACAACTCCTACAGGTCTTTTGAAGGTATGGTCCGCCAATTCAATACTCATGTTGGTCTTGACCATGTCAGTCAAACCCAAATGTTGTGCGAGGCTTAGGGGCATAAGGCTGATGCTAGCCCCTAAATTAGCAAGACCTTTCTGTTCGATGTTATCTCCAACAGCAAAAGGAATGGTGAAGGCTCCTAGATCCTTCTTCTTGGTAGGTAAATCCGCTTTGACAAAAGCAGAAGACATACTAGCTAGGTGCACTGTCTCGATCCTTCCTCCTCTTTTCTTCTTGGTGATCAGATCCTTGAAAAACTTGGCGTAGGTCAACATTTCCTCTAAAGCATCCAGAAAGGGTACTTCGAGGTGAAGCTTCTTTACTGACTCCATAAACCTCTCATAACACTTTTTAAGATGTGCCTTTATGAGTTTGTAAGGGAAAGGCAGCTTTGGAGAGTAAGGACTTCTTTTACCAAATAGTTCCTCCATAGATCTTGGTTATATCTCCCTGACATGAGCTTGTTGGTTGTCTTCCTCTACGGGATTTTCTGCTACAATCCTTAGTTCAGGTTCCTCGAGTCTGGCCACTTTAGGGCGTTCAACTGTCTTCCCTGATCTCAGCACTGCCATTTTAGCAGACTCAATGTTGGAGGGTATCTTACCTGAGGGATTCTTTATTAACTCGGCCATCTAGGCTAGCTGCTGGTCTATCTGGCATTGGTGTGTCTGCATATCCGCCATTTGTACCTGCATCATATTCATAACCCCTGAATTGGACAACACGCTTTGTGCCAGCTGGTTGTTAATAGTATCCTATCTTTTGACAAAATCGAACAATTGGCCCACCAAGTCTGGTTGTTTTGAGTTCTTGTCCTGACTTTGCTCCTTAGCTTGACCCTGGCCTTGACTAGGGTTAGCTGCTTGGTGATTTTGGTACTTCCCTTGCCCTTAAAAGTTTGCCTTGTTCGATTGAAAATTGGTAGTTCTGGTGAACTGACCTTGTCCGCCCCTTTTCTCGAAACCTTGTGTTTGCTTGGGCGGATTATTCAACTGATGCAAGTTCTCTGCCGCATCCTTGTTGCCATAGTTAAAACCAGGGTGGTCCGGTCTTTTGAAGTTGACAAAAGAGACATTCTCGGCTTCCTCTGCTTCGGATTCGCTTTCGCTAGACTTGTCAGGTCGGGTGTAAACATAGTTATCAATTCTGTGTCCACCTTCTCCGCAGGTGACACACTTCATCACTTTCTCAACCTGTTTCTTTCCTTTTCCACCTGATTCTTTTAACTGTCTGACGTCAATGGCTATCTTTTGGATTTGAGTGGTGATAGCTTCAAGTGCTTTGGACTAGGCTGATGGTCCTTCATTAGCGACCTTCTTAGCATATCCTCTATCAGATCTGTCGTAGTCGGTACCGAGTTGTAACTCGACCATGTTTTCGATGATCTTTTTGGATCTGCTGGGCTTCTTCCCCAGAAAGTCACTTCCTGCAGTTGCATTCAGCGATACCCTTTCTTCAGGGGTCAGACCATTGTAAAAGTTGGTTATCAGGAAACCCTTCTTGTAGTTGTGATGATGGCAGTCTCGCTGATACTCCTGGTACCGTTCCCAGGCTTCATGAAGATTCTCATTTGGCTTCTGCATGAATGACGTGATCCTTTTCCTGTTCCTGATAGTTTTCTCTGTAGGGTAAAACTTGTTCACAAAAGCGTCCGCCAACGCGTTCCATCCGTTCAGAGCTTGATGTGGTAGCCCGAGGTACTAGGATAGGGCCTTGTCCTCTAAGGAGAAGATGAAGCCATTGTAGTAAATGACTTCTTGTGGAACTCCCCGCATTTTAATGGTATCACAAATATTCTTAAAAGCATCAAGATGATGGTAAGGGTTATCGTTCTTTGAATTCCCTCGGAAGCTCTTCTTCTGGATCATAGATATGACAGATGGTTTCAGCTCAAAGTTTGTTGCATTGAACCTTGGGATGACAACAGGACATCTTGAGTTATTGGCCTTTATGGCAGTCAACTCCCTGAGGGTCTTTTCTTCTTTGTTAGAATCTTTGCTGTCGCTGTCCCCATGGTTCTGCTCCTGATTATGTTGGTTTCTTCTACGTCTTTGGTGATGACGACATCTCTCATGACAATGATCATCCTCAAATTGTTCTGTCTCAGGTTCTTCATGTTGATGATTGCCAATATAACGGTCATTGTTCCCACACGGAGGTGATTGAGGTCCAACTCTAGCATTTTGCTCACCCTCGGAAAGAGGTGGTTCGACGCGAGGCGGCATGACTAGCGGTGTTGGTGCTCAACTGAGCAGAATGCTTCTTTCCTGAGTACCTGAATAGAACGTATAATCAAGTTAGAAAACTTGTATAAATAAAATGAACTAATCTATACTCATTTCAGGTTAGAAGACTAAAAGAAATAGTGCTGTCAAGCTTATTACTAAGCTTGAGGCACGGGAGTGTAGTCAGTGGATTCGGGTTCGTTAACAGTACCATTTTTCCTTATCCCCGGCAACGACGCCAAAAAGTTGACCGGCCTAAATCACGCGTCCAAAAGAAGTGGATTTGAAGTAGTCAGACTTTTAAATTACCCGACTCTTAGGCCCCCGCAACAATGACGGGGTCCGAAGTAGCAATTGGGGTCGAACCACAGGGACAAGGGTGGTAGTGTTAAGAATGCGGAATTGATACTCTACACTCCGGTAAAAGAAGGATTAGGATAAAGTTCCCAAAGGAATGGCAGGCAAAGATCGGTAAAATAAAAGAAAACTATCTCCAACTGGAGTTACAAGGAAAATTAAGATTTTAGGTATTTATTAGTTTTTAGGGGTTTTGCGCAACATAACCAGAGGAGATAATACCATTGCCTCGGTAAGGAATGAAGGAGGAAAACTTCGACATAACAAGTGGCAGCAGGAACATCCAGTACCCCTTCTCTCAAAGAGGGTACCTCTAACTAAGCACCAACACCCTCTCTCAAGGTTTATGGACTTGGGTTAGAGTGAAAGATAACTGAAGCAACTCCAATCCTACGTACTCTCATACTCCCTGATCGGACCAAACACTAGAGCTACAACACCTCTCTCGAGGGAGTTACAATGGGAAACACGATTCGATAGCTAGTCAAAACATGATCCAAGCATACAAGCTAGAGTTTGGATGCTTAACAAAGTAATCATCCAACAAAAGGGGACCAAACATAAAGTCAACAGATATTTAAAACTCATCTAAATCCATTAGCATAAGCATTATATAAAAGGGTTTGGTTACATTGCGTAAATAAAGAAAGTAAATGACTGAAAAAGGGAAGATAAGTATCGCCTCCTTGATTTAGGAGATCGACAAGCAGCAGCAGATCCCTAAGGTCCCTCTAGCCCAATACCGGGTAGGAGTTCTACCCGATACGCCTGTGTCGGGCGGCATCCCCTATCGGGTGACACGCCATGACGGGCAGACGTATCAATCAAAGCGTTCATGCCCGATACAGTCGTGTCGGGATGTCACCCTCTCGGGCGACACGTCGTGACAGATGATTCGTGTCAGACTCGATATCGTGTCAGACTAGAGACCACTTAGGGTATCGGGTTCCTCATATCGGGTGGTCTCTTTGGTCGATATCGGGCTACTGCGGTGATCGGGACAGATTCTAAGTGAACCATTCCCGCCCTCTTGGGTCGGGGAAGTGCTCACCTAGTATCGCCCAGTATGCCTCTGCGACGCGACACACTAGCTCCAGGTGCTTTCCAAAGTTATCTTTCACGAGATTCTGACCCGTCCCATCGAGGTCATGTAGCTGCTATTTATAGGCAGCAGTTGGAAGAAGTTGCGGTTCTCCGGGCACCACGTGTCCTCCATAGGCTCTATTAGTGCGGCTTCAGGGATGCTCGATGTGTGTGTCGCCCGTCATGGTGATTGTCGGGCAGCAAGCATGTCGGGTATCATGACGGGTGGGCACCTGCCCGTGGGTGGCTTGTATCGCGCGACACGCTTCATTGGGAGAGTAGTCATGGTGGGTACAGCTCCCTGTCGGGTAAGCGACATACCACCCGTCGGAGTCTTCTTGCGCGACACACCGTGTCACACAACATCCGTGTCGGGCTACTGTATGATGGGTAGTAAGTGTGTCGGCCGACTGGTAGGAGGGCTGATGCAGGTAAAACACGTTCATGGACCGGGACGGGCCCTTTTTCTGATTTTGAGTGGAAAAGCAAGGAAAACTCTGCAAAAGATGATAAAAATGAGTTAAGAGCATAGCGTGGCTTGTTTATTCAAAAACATGACAAAAAGGAGAGGAAAAAGTTTAAAAGGGCAATTTTGACAACGAAATACGGGCCATAAATATCACAAAATTTGGTGTTATCACTTATCATAGTTGTGGTAACATGAGGGTGCAAGCCATCTTAGCTGTGAAAGGGAGATATAGGAAGGGAGAAGAAGTTAACACTAGCACATTGACAAACAAAGGGGCTACTCCTTTCTAACTCAAGAAGTGAGGTGTCTTCCCAGTGGTTTGCCTGGACTATGTAGAGATGTGGAAGATTTTGTTGCTATACTAGGAGGACACTATCAACCACCGTCTATTAGTTATACACCAAAAGGACACCACAAATACCATCTATGTGCTTCTCGAGAAGGAAGCACATATCCTTGCAAGTATAATCATTGGATTTGATCCAGGACAAGGTATATCTTGCACCCTCTTTCCTAATACATCATTGTTAATGTGATCACTAGTTAGGATATATGGTCATAATTTTTTTGTTTCTATTGTCGTCTCTATCTACATATTTCCCAACACCCAAGGCATGCATATCCATGACCCAGTTCCCATTCTACTTGGGCTACTTTGGCTTGTGCATACTTTTCTTGATGAGTAACATTGTGCACAAACAACTAAATAAAGTGAAATTTATAACCTACATCTCCCCACAAATAGAAGGATAGCCTCATGCGCACATCATTTAATGATTGAATTGGTTGATTCTCACAACACTAGACCCCACCACACATGTCAATATCCCTTCGGGGGTGGGTGGGTTTGCATCTTCCTAAAAACATAAATTGTCTCACTCTGCCCAACCATCGATTAGCTTCATTTTGCCAAACAATCAATTTGATTTGTTTTCCTACTATGCTATTTCATTGGTCTTCCCACTCTACCATTCCCTCATCTGCTTCATTCTTCCCTTTGTCAGAGTAACAATCAATGGAAGCCCAGTGCTTGCAAACCATTGATTGCTTTTCAATGGAACTTATAGCTCATCTTCCATTGGAAGTCATGGATGCCCCTTCTGATGGTCATATAGACTTTGAATATTGATGGATGACCTAAACTCAACAATGGACAAATCTTTGTACCTACCATTTGATGGTTGTTCTGAACTTCTGCCATCTTATGTTAGTTTTTGGCTCACCTATCAATGGCTTCCTTCCAATGGAAGTGCAACACCCACCTACTGATGGTCTTCTATTGATGGAATTTCTTCTACATATCTTGATGGGTGTTATTCTCTCATTTTTAGATGGAAGTCCAACACACTCACTTATTGGTGGTCATCCAGACTCTTCACCTGCCGATGAGTAGCCAAACCCTTTTCTTATATGGTCTTCCTAACCATTCACCTACTGATAGAAATACTATGGGACACATACCATGTGTCTACCTCCCATTGCTACCTCTTCACATCCATGGAGGCCAAAGGATTAACTACATGGTGTCTAGGAAGGATGCCAAACCCTCACATATGCCTATTAATACAAGTTTGCAACCACCAAGAAAAGGATCCTCCATTGACACCTCTAGGTTCCCGCCACCCATACTCAAATCCCATTTCCATCAATTGCTTCTGTCGGTTGATGATCTATCAAGTGATGAAGCTTCCATCTTCATCGAGGCTTGAATGTTTCCATCTCAAAAGAGGCTCTACCGATGATGAATTTGTTCCATTCATCGATGAATACCTTAATCCCATCATTGACCCACTCACGTCTCTTCTGTAATGATATCCCTAGTGCTTGAAAAAGGAAGAACGACGCCCCAAGTCTACCTCCTAGTGTCTAGGGATAGACCTGATATTCTGTTGTCCACCATCAATATCCAACATGAAGACAGGCATCCACACACCACAACTATACTTCTATCATTTAATGTGATGATGGATTTCTTCCTGTCTTGTACTATTGTTCTTATAAGTAATGATATGACCGGGTATCCTTCTTTCTAGGGTGCAAGGAGTAGCCATGCTCCTCAATTTTGTACTCTTTATTACATCCCTTGTTGTATGAGACATCATATGTTAAGAACTAATCGATTTATGTTGGTTTTTGATCAACAAGTTTACATGTTTATCAGATCTTGGGTGGAGAGATCTTTGGATGCACGATTTATAATATAAATTGTTACTTGTTAAAATCTTGATGATACCATCATATAGGTGTTCTCAGTGATGATAGATGCATGATCTCTAGGAAACACAACAATGAGCTTAGGGTGATATATGTTCAGGTTTTAATCTTAATGCCAAAAGGGGGATTTACCCGATCTCAATATATGAATTTCCTTATTTAATATGATACAGTGAGAGGTGAATGATAGTTAGTGGCATTGAAACTCATTGCACCCTATAGTTTCCATCCATTTTTACATCAACCCTTAATTCATCCATTTTATTATTTCAAATCTCAGCATAACAGAAAACTAATCAATTCTTGTGTGTTTATCTTGATCATAGAATTTTCAAAAATGTTTTCCTTTTGGATTGACCCCAAACTATACTATTATAAGATGCTTACACTTACCAATGGTGATTATTGTACTAGCTTAGGTAAAAATATGGAGTCTTTTTCCTAAGTGAATTTTTCTATGCAACATCAAATTTTGACGTCGTTATTGGGAAAATCCTAATTGTCTAAACAACTTAACCAACTTGTATTAGTTACAATTTTCCTTTTCAAGTTTATTTCATTGAAAATCATCATAAATCCAATTCATCTTCAACCATCTGAATTTAGTTGTTTGCACTTCTCAGGTGATACACGTTGTACATGAAACATTCTTCTACTATCAACTCTATCATAGACTTTAACCCTGAGATCAAGTGAACCTACCATAGGATCATTTGAAAAAGAAGGAACACATGGATTAAAAAGAGATCAACAACAAAGTTGAAGCAACACTAGTAGCAAAGAGAGATATACTTGTTGTGAACTCTAGAGCAGTTGTGCAAGTGGATCTACAAGAAGCCAAATAATTAGAGAAATAGAGAGAACAACAAAAGATTTATATACTTGAGGTTGCAAACACATAACCCATTTGTCTAACCAGCCATTGTGACACCTAACTTTGAAAGCAAGACGTGATGGGAGACTTTGATGTAAAAGAACAATTTTTTAGGGAGAGATGATGAGGACGTGCATAATTATCTATAAAAATTTACAAATATATGTGTATTAAGTAATCAATCTAGTATCTCTCACGAATCGATAAAGTTGTGACTATTCTACTAATCCTTCACTAGAAAAACTAGGGTATGGGACAATTCATTATATGATTATAGCATCTAAACTTGAGAGAAACTTTAAAACAAGTTTCTTGATAGGTTCATCCGTCCTTGCTCACCTGCCAAATTTTAGGGAAAATCACTCAGTTCGAACAACTCTCAGGAGAAATACTCTTTGAAGCATGGGAATGTTTCAAGCAGTTGTTGAACAAATGCTCTTGTCACGAAATGTCCTCTGTACAACTTATCTAAACCTTATATAGGGGATTCAATGATAATGTCAACCAATTTCTAGACACTGCATCTTAAGGCAAACCTTCCACAATGCATGTAAGGTGGTGAGTTTGGGAGTAGAAAACCAATCCAATTAGGGATCATCACACAAGAGAGGAGTTCTTAAGGTTTCCATGGACGAATACAAATCAAAGCTCAAGGCTATTGTTGAATCATTGAAACAAATTGTCCCTCAAACAAGACTACATTGAGTCATATTTCAAAGGTATGGGTAGAGAGCCTCATATTCTTTTCAAGTTGGGCAATCCCTAGAAGTTTGCCAAGTCTGTAAAGAAGATGGTCACCCTAGTCTAGAATGCAACAATCTATACCAGGCCACCTTGAACATGCATCAACAAAAATTTAACAGTAGCCCCCTGATTGAAGAAATGAATGTCGTCAAGTCTATTCCATGATAAGGTTACTACAACCCTAATAGGTAAAGAAACCATACATGCCTCCAATATGGAAATCTAGAGGTAGTAGCATACACTCATAACCTCAAGCTAGAGCACAGTTAGAAAATATCACCAGAACAACTTCAATCCTAGATGGTACCACATCAAGTTTAATCAAGGTCATGATTACAATCTAGGAAAAATACCCTACAACCAATAAGGACAACTTCTCCTTAGCCAAGGCAGCCAACAAACCATGCTCGTTGCTAATGATCAAGGTCGCTTGGATGTCATCGAGAAGAAACTAGCACGCTAAGAGGTGTACACAAATTCTACGGAGACTCAACTTTTACAGATTGTTGTGGATGTTCATCCACTAGTAGATTCATTTGCTAGACAACCCAAGAACAATCCCAAGTACCAAGATGATCTAATGGAAGAGACCACATGTTCTGGGTTTCTTCTACTATAACTTCCAACCCTAGTCATCAAAAACAACAATGCTCCTTCTTAAAGATGATGAAGATGGTGAAGTCTCTCCTATGGTTGTTCCCGTTGAACCAATGATTGAAACTCCTAAGAAGATAGATAAAACCCCTCCAACAACAAACAATATTCCCCTCCTAAGAAGGCATCAATAAACTATGCCAACTTCTCCCTCTATCCTTGTGTTTCATGTTTCAAACCACATGTCCTTTACTGGAGTCATCTAGATCAGACACAACTAGACTCACGATTCATGAAGTCAAAAGGAAGTGATGAAGAAGTTTCTTCTTGATATTATCTTCCTCGACGTTGAAGTAGAAATCCCCTCCTGCACCAAATCCTTCAAAGCTCTATTTGCTCACAAGTTCCTAAACAAGGAAGTTGAGACAATGAAACTAGAACAAACAACATTAAAAATCATCTAGAGTTAGATGCCCAAAAAACTTAAAGATCTGAGATATCATTGGCATTTCTTGGTTTACTGGGGACTTCACATACCAGAAGGGTCTAGATAACCTTGTGGAATGCATTTCTATCACACCCTACCTCTTCTACAAAAGTCTAGGCTTCACTACTGACATCCTTCCTATCAATATTGATTCAACTTGATGATTCTTCTAGTACAATCCCTATGGGGATCGTAAAGGTTATCCTTTTGACAGTGGGTCCCAAATCATATTTCACATGTGACTTTGTCATCATAAATATCAAGGTGGATCTTAGATATCCCATTATCTTTGGGGGCCCATACCTTGCAACTTCCATATCCTTAATCGATGTTGAAGCATGAATCTTGACATTAAGGCTTGGGACAAACACTATTGACTTCAATGTTTTTGAGATTCTTGAGGGTCCCTCTTTCTAGGAACAATGCTTCCTCATTTATTAAATAGACAAGATGGAACAACACTGAAAAGAGACCAACTTCTAATGACCCTCTTGTGACAATGCTCATAAATCCTACACCCATGAGTTATATGATGAACATGTGGAGCATATCCTTTTTCACATCGATACTGAAGAAGACCCTAAAGCTGAATTTGAAGATCTTAAGTTTCTCTCCATAATTGAACAAAAAGACAAGGATCTCAAAATGCCAAAGATTAATCATCTACTCGAAGGGATAAAATATGTCATCTTAGATGAGAAAGAGATTTTCACATTCATCATCAATTTAGATCTTACATCTGAGCAAGAAGATAGACTACTGACTTAACTAAGGAAGAGACAGAAGGCTTTAGGCTATAAAATGACGGGCCTAACTAGAGTTATCCAAATCTATGCATGCATTGAATGATTTAGAATTACAAGCCTTTCATCGAGTCGCAACACAAGATGAACCCAGTTATGAAGGAGGTTGTGTGAAAAGAGGTGATTAAGCTACTAATTTTTAGGATCATCTACCTCATCTTTGCCTCCCCTTGGGTGGATTTTGTGAAATTGGTGTCAAAGAAATTAGACACAACAATTATTTTGAATGAGAAGAGTGAACTTATCCACACCCTCACTGTAATTGGGTCGCACACGAGCATCGACTATCGTAAGCTCAACAATGCAACGTAGACAAAATCACTATCACTTCCATTTCTTGATCAAGTCCTCAAGAGACTTAAAATCATGATATATTCTATTACTTAGATGGATACTCTATATTCTACAAGATTCCCATTCATCTCAATGATCAAGAAAAGGTTACCTTCACATTTCCCTTTGGCACATATACTTTTCATCAAGTTCCCTTCAGACTATGCAATGCACCTACTACTTTTCAACGTTTCATGTTTTCCGTCTTCACTGGCCTTATATAGACATTAATGGCAATATTATGGATGACTTCTCATTCTATGTATATTATTTTGATGCATGCATGTGCCATATTTCCTTGTTCTTGGAATGGTGTGAAGAAGAACATTTGGTTCTCAATTGGGAAAAATGTCATGTCATGGTTAATGTAGGCATTGTTCTAGGACATCAAGTTAGCTTGAAAGGAATCGAGTTTGACAAAGGAATGATTTATTCATCATCAAGATATCTCCTACAACCACTGTCAAAGAAGTCTGAACATTACTAGTGCATGCCAAATTATATATGAGGTTTATTCATGAATTTAGTAAGATCACTAAGCCTATTGCTAATACTCTCCACAAGGAAGTGAAATTCAACTTTGAATCTGACTGTATTAAAAGATTCAGAATTTTGAAGGAATTTCGCATTTCTACCCCTATCCTTCATGTCATTGATTAGTCTCTTCCATTCAGGATCATGTGTGACACCAATTACTATGTTGTAGATGCAGCTCTTGGGTTGTGTGTCGACAAGAAACAACATGCCATATTATATATCAGCAAGATGCTAGATGATGCCTAGAAGAATCATCCAACCACTAAAAAAGATCTTCTTGCCATTGTCTAGGATGTTAACAAGTTTGGGTCCTATCTCATAGGCTCATAAGTGATTGTCTACACTGATTGTACTGCTACAAAATACTTGATGTCAAAGAAGAATGCAAATCCTAGACTAATCAGATGGATCATATTGTTGTAAGAGTTTGGTATAGATATAAAGGATATGAAGAGAACAAATGTTATTGTTGATCCTCTTAGACAATTGCACATCCAAGATAGTGATGTGGTCCCCATCAACGACTCCTTGTCTGATGACCCCTTGCTAAAGATATTTGAATTCACCCCATGGTATACAAAATTTGCGAATTACTTATCTATGGGAGTTCTTAAGTAAGAATTCACATGAAATGAAAATAAGGAGTTCATATTAGTCATCCATCATTAATTTTAGGATGAGAGTTATCTATTATAGTTGTATTTGGAATGTCTATGCCTTCTATGCATATCTAAAGAGGAAGCTACTCTCTCTGGAATGATGTCACTCTAGCCTAATTGAAGGCCAAATGAGCTCAAAAAAAACTTAATTCAAGGTCCTTCAATATGGGTTCTCATGTCCCTCTATCTTCAACAATGCCCATAGCTTTGTCAAGTCTTCTGACCAGTGTCAGTGATCTATTATATTTGTAAGAGGTATGAAATGCCATTCAGTCTTTAGCAAGAAGTGGACATATTTGACATTTAGGGAGTGTACTACATGGGTCCATTTCCATCTAATTGTGGATTCTTATACATTATATTAGATATCATGTACAAATGTGTCTAAGCCATACCAATAATTTCTTGAAACTCAAATACAATCATGTGATTTTTTAAATCCATCATCTTTCCCAACTTTTGAGTCCCATGCACTGCTATTTTGAGTGGGGGGTCACACTTTCTCGAGCATAGCTATGAAGATATCTTATGCAAGTATGGTGTTTCTCATTGCCTAGATAGCCCATATCATCCTCATATGAGTGGCCAAGTAGATATTTTCAATCAACAAATCAAAACCATTTATGAAAAGACACTTGGAAGGACAAGGAAAGATTGGGACTACAAACTTAGTGACATAGTTTGGGCTTATCAAACTATTTACAAAACCCCCTTGAGTAGTAAACCCTGAAGACTAATTTTTAGGAAGTCTTATCACCTACCGGGAGATCTTGAATAGAAGGTTTGGTGGGCCATCAAAAACTCAACTTTAACCTATGTAGCAAATGAAAATTATTTTCTACAACATCAAGAACTTTAAGAGATAAGAATAAAAACATATGAGAATGTACATATTTACAAGGAACACACATGATGTGGCATGATGGTCACCTAAAGAGGAACATCTGTAGCTCGGAGATCAAGTCTTACCATACAACTCTTATCTCATTTTTTGCTAGCCAAGCTCAGGACCCGATGGTTCGCCCCTTTCATTGGCAAGCACATATTATCCCATGGAGCTTTTATAATCTGGAGAGAGTAAATTTGATTAATTGAAAGTTTATAGCCATCTGATAGGTATTTTCTACATGCTCAAAACATAAGTATATACTATCATAGTAATATAGGCCAATAAGGCCTGAATGTCGAACATAGGGTAACGTGACTTCAGAAACTAGTATTAACTATAGTAGATCATCTTAGGCCAAATAAACTTGAATGATTTGGTTAATTATCTAAAACAAAAAATAAATCTAAATTATTGGTTGTTGTTCTCAGTCTTAGTGAATTTCTTAGGGTATTGGTTTCACCACGGCTAACATTGCACTTTATTCCTAATACATCAATAAAAATATCTCCTAACTCTAGATTAAGATCATGTAGTGAGAATTACCCATTCTCATAGTATAATTCACTACCTAACCTAATACCAACCCCACTCTTATATCGATTGTGTTATTAGTTAGGTGCTTTGTTGAATATTCTGGGTAATCTCCTCACGTTTTTAAACCCCCTTACTCAAAGGGTTTTGTAGAATGAGTATTTCTGTGAAGTTTCAACCATTAATTTTCCTTTTTCAAAGCAATTAACAATCCAAGTACTACCTATGGTGAACCAACATGGATAGTTCATTCATTCACATAGAAATAAATCCATAATTCAAGAGAAATTGATAAATTAATGCATAAGAGTCAAATACAATACATAATCGGGCTACTCCCCGGTCCTAAGGAATGTGGGGATTAGCCCCTCATGGTTTCCATAGTCAAACACATTAAAGGAGAAAGAAAAATGTGGAGAAAATGAAGAACCCCTAAAGTAGACGGTTCAAACAATCCCTTCTCACGCACGTGCCAATTTACTACTTCTGACTGCAATTTTGTCCTCTATAAGTGCACGGATCATTCAGAACGTGGCCTTCTTCTTCGTTATCTCCTCCTCTTGCTCTCAGTTGTCATACAATGAAAAAAGAAGAGATACCTAGGTCTGGCTGCGCATGACTTCGGGCGAGTTAGAACCTCAACCATTGGATTAAACAAATCCTTCAAATCTACTTGATCCCCACCTACCGGTAATATCGGTAGGGTGTTGATACTACTGACTCCTCTAAATTGCATGGACACCTGTCAAGTTGTCGGTACCACTGAGTTGGCTTTCGATAGTATCGAGTTGCTTCGAAATTCTTTAATAAAATGATGTAACATCATCGGTAGTATCGACAGTACTGCAGGTACTACAGAGTCTTCATGATTTCTTTTGTTGCAACCTGGGCATGTTTCGGTACCACCGACTCCAAAGTCAGTAGTGCTGAGTTGTGTAGATTCTTATAAATTCACTTGAAATGTATAAAGTCCAAACATAAGATCTGGAAATATATTAAATCATTCGAAAAGAGTAAAATTATGCTTATTTGATAAAAATGAGTACCACAAGCTAATAAAAGTAAATCATGCATAATTAATATGAGATTTGACCAAAAAGTGCACAAAAATCAATACAAAGTAGCCTGTGAAACAACAAATAAATAGTGCATCAAACTCCCCTAAGCTTAAATATTTCTCATCCTCGAGCAACACTCTCCCAGATCTGTTTGAGATAATTCAAAAAAGCGACAAAATAATATGAATATCATTTCTCAACAATCCCCACTTGGTGGCTCCAAATCGGCCTTCATTAATCACTAAACAATTAACTACTCTATAGAGACCAAAAATATTCACAAAAGACATCCACCCTTAGATCAATGAACACTATCAAGAGAGCAGTTAACATAATACTCAATCAGGCATTTGCTTGACACATTATGTGATTCTCTATTCTACATTGATCATTCCTAACTACCAATCTACTTGGAAGCAGTTCCCCACATACAAATTAATGAGGAGATCAATCATCTCGGTGGCCTACCAATAAGAGAAATGGATGGTATGAAATGGGTGGCTATTGAAGAATCACAACTTCATCCAAATCATTTATGCAAAATAAAACATGATGAACCTATACGAGTAACAGTGAGAAATGCATGAATCCTAATGCCTACTTTTCTGAGTGAAATAATGCATGAATCAAATAATCTTATTAAGTAAATGAGAATGAAGTATGGAAACAAAAGAATGCATCATGTGAATGTCTTCATCTCATTTAGCATAGTTAAGGGCATCCTTTATCCCTCTTAATTTTAAGAACATACAAACTTTTTCTTTTTCTTCTCTTTTTCATTTATTGGCCCATGATTCTCACATGTTGGAAAGTTACGTGTGGCCTTTACTAACATCATTCATTCATTTTATTTTTTTGGGTATGGATGTATATCCCTGCACTCAGATTTATATAGAGAATGATATCCACATGATGAAGAAATGAATAATATGGAATGCATGTAATCTACATGGATTTTCTTATGCAACTAAAATGATATGCATCGACATTGCTGTTTTTTTCAGCATACAATAAAAGAAAACTAACTATCATGTCACCTATTGTGCCATGAAAGGCAACAAAAGGAAATAATTTGGAGTACTTGTTCATCGTAAGGTGGTGATTCAATAATGAGTGGAGGATGGGCGGAATCACATAATTAAGAGACAAAGCATTTCATTAAAATATGATATGTCCCTCTTTAATGACATGTGAATAGGGTAACTTTAGGATTTCTTTCTTAAATTTCAATTTAAGATCTCGTTAACTCTTTGATCAATTCAAGCTCAAACCCCATCTTCATCCACATTTCATGAATAACTAAGGTGTACATTATATTAAGTGTCCTTAAAATGACTTGGCCATACACTTCCTCTAAGTAGTGCAACTCAAGAATTTTACAACCAAGTTAACACCTTTTTAATATTTCTTTTTTTTCATTACACACAAAAAAGCAATTGACATAGGCAAGAAACATGAAATTAAACTCCACTTTTACACTAGATAGATGTGGATCCTACATCTTTAAAAATAGAAACAAAAAAACAAAAATGACAAAAAACTAAAGAGAATAAAACTAAAGATAGAGACTGTTCCAACTACCCCCCTCCAAGCTTGATCTTGACTATGACCACATAGTCAAAATTCGAACCTAAGAGGTGGAACAGTGGTACCAGATCACGTGGGTAGTGGTGAGAATATGGCATGGTGGGTTCAAAGGGAGGGAGCATCCCCTGGAAACTGGGAAGCTACTGTGGAGGTGGTGGAGGTTGTGGATATCCACCAAACTATCTCTAGTTCCAATAATGATCAAAGAATGGTTTTTGGTACGTTTCCATCCGTTGCACATGCATATGCATGCTCTCTTGGTTGGGTGAGAGAAGTTTCTCATTTTCAAATATCGCCTACTGATTGTGGTACAACCGTCCTTGCACGTCGTGGATACCTACCAATGTAACCGACTGCTACTGCTATCCCTACTGGATCTCCTGTAGCATGCCATACATTCCTAGAATGGAGTAAAGGTCATCTTCTTGTGATGGCGGGGGAACATAAGAAGTGGAGGTTGCATAATGTCATGGATGCTTGCGTGGAACCGACCTCCTTGTGACTGGGATTGTTGGCTCCACCACCTCCTCTTATCCTTCTTCTTCATTGTGCTTCTACGACTGGTCTTCTTCTTTAGATGTCTCTTCTTTCTCCTCATCTGATGAACTAACCAAAGGCTATCGCATGAGTTGGATTCCTGTGATAAAGTGACTTTTCTAATTTCTTTTATACTTGGTTCCTTTAATCTCTAATCTTTTTCAAAACCCTAATTCACATAAAGATTAATTGACCACTCAAAGATAGGATTTTCGAGCCCAAACTTTACCACAATGTGGGGTATGCTATGGTGAAGCTGTGGTCCAAATTTCATGTCATTTGGACATTCCTAGCCCTCTCTACGAAATTCCAAAGTTTTTACAATGTTTTCTTTCCATTTGAATCGTATCATTATTAAACCTATGGTTTTTTTTATCATCTTCAAGGTTTTTTTACCCTGTCGCGCGGAGCCTCACTCAGCAATCTGCGGACCAATCGCTTGGGGTCATCCTGGCCATATGTTTGTATCCGAGACAGATCTGACGGCCAGAGGGTCGTCTCTAACCTCCGCTCAACCCGGGATGTCGTGGCCACAGCCACGAGCCCACAACCCCGACCACTCCTCCTCGGTCTAGTCCACTTAGCGTGAAACTGACCAAGGCAATGCCTCCACCTCATCTCCATGAACGCAACGAGCGTCCACACGACCCGCGTCGATGATCAAAACCATCCCCACGACTGCCACTGGTCGCAACCGGCTCCAGCACACCCAAATCGAATCGGGCATCCCGCGCTCAGACCTCCTCCAATCTATTTAACCACCTTACAAGCTTCGCCTACACCCCTTTGCCTTGTTCCAACCTTCAATTTCCCCAGAGCGAGCCTCGAAGACCATCGACCTCAAGCTTCTTCTCCTAGCTCTGTCCGCCACCGTCGAGCAGCTGGGTGGGCTGCTCCTGACCTCCTCACCCACCATCAGCTGATCCTAGAGCTCTGCAAAGCTTTGCCCCATCCAACCAGCACCTCAAAGTCGAGCTTCCCCACATGCTTCTCCCCCTTCTATCTTCCTCTGCCGCGAGCTGTGAAGCTCTCCGGTCTCCTATCCGACCCGGCGACCCCAAGGGAGCCACGACCCGAGGACCGGCCGTCCAACTGCAGGGAGCTCCCACGAAGCTAGTCTGATCTAAACTCGTGCACGAGGAAGTCCCAGACTCCAGAGAGAGCTCGCCGGAGATCTCGCCATCAACCTGTAAGCGGTCTAAGCTTTGCTTTACGCACGTGAAATCTTGGCCGTTGGATCTGATCATCCAACGGTCCACGCTCTCCCTAGTTTTCAATTGTAAAATCGAAATTCAGTTTATGAGTTAATATTGGGGAAATTCGTAAAAATTAGTAGGAGTGTCAGAAAAATACGAATAAGTACTCTATTTTGATCAAAAAATTACTAGGATCACGATTTTGACATCTGTTGACCCTAAATCTAACTCTAGTAATTCCTCATGCTTATTTTTGTGTATATCTTGATTAATTATTTGGAAAATACTCGAATGTGTTTAAATCACCAAAAACCTGTGATAATCATCTTTTTGCATCCTTATCATCATGGAATGATCAGATCCTTTTATTATGACTCAATTATCAATAAAACCTATTTATCACTCCTTTCCCTATTTTGACCTACCAAAATGTGCATAATTAATTAATATGATCTATAGACCATGATTCTGACTTTATGAACCTACTCTGATGTGACAATAATAATCTTGGACTCCACTCCATACTCTAAGATCCGTACTCAACTCTCATGACTCCAAATCTATAAAGGGCCTTTTTATATACTCTTTAGAATAAGGGTAATTTGAACAATATATCTAATAAATGCCAAATCTCTAATAATTTTAGGAAATCAAAGGTATCAGTGAGGAGCATCTCTGGACTCCCCACTTCTGAGTAGAAGGTATGCCATTACCTCTTGTTGGATTACTATATGTAATGCTTGAGAGCTATGAGTAGTAAAACACCTGGCATGAGATAATGAATGAAATGAATGTAATTTGTATGGTGCTTGAATGAATTGCTATATGTATGGTTTTGATACTTCTTATGAATTTCTTGTGTATGATTTAAACACCTGCAAATATAATATAGATGTTCCATCATAGCTAGCTCATAAACCACTTGGTGGTAGAGCACATGTATAATGGTCACAAGCCACTGGGTGGCAGATCATATGATGTTGTATATTGATCACAAACTCCTCGGGAGTAGATCATAAGGCCTGAAGACGTCAAAGCCTTGGTGGCAGATGCACGAGATGTATGATGGAAAATATGCTTAAAAGATACATGTTCACGTTTGTTAATAATTATGTCTTAATTTTGTTATATACTTGTAATTGCCTATCACTGCCAAGTTTACTTTTATCCTTATTGCCAAGTATAAAAGAGGTAAATCAAATGACGTGGAGGCGTACTCAGTACAATATATTTATATATTGTGCTGACGCGTACCAATTGCATATGTTTTATAGGTACCTTCTGCTTATGATGCTCATGATGAAAGGAAGATGATGTTGCTACTCTATATGCTGGCTCACAAAAATCAGATCTATCATGGGGAATGCTAAAGCTAAATGGGACTCTTAGATTATGTTTCTTTTTCTTCTGTATTTAGTTCTCATGTATTAAGTTTCTTCTGTAGAACTCCTATGCCTTTGGGCCCCTATGTAATGAACATTTTGGTTTATGTATGGAAGCTTTTTATTCAGTGCATTTATATATTCATGTGTTTGATCCACTCAGGGACGAGCAATTTTAACTCTATTGTACGCCTTATGTTGGCGCCTGAGGTGTACAGTGGAGTTAGGTTGTTAACCCGTGACAGATGGTATCAGAGCAGGTACATGAATCAATATAAATGTATCAAATAATTAGTAACCTTACCTAGACCTAGGGTAACCCACATTTAGCATTAAATTGCTGAGGTGTCTAGAAGGGTACCTTGCGGAGGGTTCTGACATAATCACTCTCCCCATCCGTTTTCATGGTGCGAGGGTTCCCGCCACAAGCTATCTGCCTGGCTAACACAATTATTGTTAAAGTGGGCACCCTTACCTTAGAAAAATCTTTCCTCTCATCTTTTCTTAATTAAGGACTACCCCAACCAACCTATTTAGTGAATAATATACACTAGGCTTCTCATCTACTTTCTCTCTCATGACCATGATCAATGATATACTCTCTCTATTATGTGGGTAGATTAGGAGAAATGGGAACAACTAAAAGATATGAAAAATTGGAAAAAAAATATATACATGCCATGATTTCTGAATCTTTATTGGTTGCATTATGATCTATCTCAAATAAATCTCTAAACTATCTTTTATACAAACTTGCAGATGCCTCCAAAAACTAGGTCCAAGAGAATAAGATCTAGTGATGGATCTGGTGATGAATCTGAATCACGCCCTAATAAGACCAAGGTTGTAGGCAGTTGGGAAGAGCAAAAGAAGGTGATGTTGGAATGCATGCATGCCCTAGCCCTAAAAGAAACCAGCAATAGTGCCTCATCCTCTAGGACCAACCATGAAACCACCATTAGTGACTTCCTTAACCTCAAACCCGAAACCTTTCATGGAGAAGACTTAGGTGAAGTCCTAGATAAAGCCGAGGCATGGATCATATCTGTTGAAAATGCCTTTAGAGCCCTTAAGTGTCCTGAGGAAGATAAGGTCACCTTTGCTACCTACCAACTTAGGGGGTCCGCGAAGTTGTGGTGGGAACATTATTACCATACACGAGCACTTCCATATGCCCCCATAGGTTGGGAGGAGTTTAAGGGGATCTTTACCAACCATTTCATGCCCATATCAGCTAGGAAGGAGAAGAAGAAACAGTTCAATAACCTCACCCAAGGAAATCTATCTGTTGCTGACTATGTTAGGGCCTTTAGACTCCTAGAGCGTCATGCTCGCAACCTTGATGAAGATGAAAATATTGAACACTTCATAGATGGTCTTAACCAAGAAATCAAAGTTCACCTTTGCACCTCCACCCATCCTACCTTTGAAGCTGCCATCAACAATGCCCTTACCCAAAAGAGAACCTTAGGGAAGAGCAAAGCACCAAGTTTGGGATACCTAGGTCTAACCGATGCATCCATCACCAAGGGCAAGGCAAAGGAGAATGATAAGAAGAAGCCTAACAGCCATGGCATGGGAAGAGGAGGAGGAAATCACCATAGAGGTCAATCATACCGAGGAGGACCAAACCGAGGAGGTCGAGGTCGAGATGGACCACACTGGGGGCATTCATCTGGTTCTAACAAGTGCAAAAACTATGGAATCTCACATCCAGGGAGATGCAAGTTTGAAAAACCAGTGTGTTACTACTGCAAGAATGAAGGGCATATGAGGTATAATTGTCCAAATCTGGTCCAGGGGGCACCTCAGAATCGTCCTGCCCCATTACCTCAGCCTGGAGCTCCACCTGCTCAACCAGCTGTCCCTATAGCTCAGGCTCATCCAGAACATCGTCAGGGCCGAGTCTTTGCAATTGATGCAGAGGAAGCTAAAGCCAATGACAACTGTCTGATTGAAGGTAAAAATGTTAATAATTCTTTTGTGATAAATCCTTGAAAACCATAATCTCATATAAAATCATAATGTAGGTATGATATGTCTCCATGATCATCCTGTTGTGGCCCTATTCGATTCAAGATCAACACATACATTCATATCTAGAAATCTTGCTTCCATGCTCAAGTTCGAGATCAATGATCTAGGTTATATCTTGGATGTGACAACTCCCAGTGGCAAAATTTATACTTCTCTTCAGAGAACCAAAACCTTGTCTTTTTCTTTTGGTGGCCATAAATTTCAATCTGCTTTCATTCTTCTTGATATGGAAGATTTTGATCTAATTTTGGGGATGGATTGGCTCTTTTCCAACTTTGTTATGCTTGATTGCCGAGGCAAGAAAGTAATCTTTTGTGCACCCAATTCTAAACCTTTGACCATTTCCAGGAGAAAAGAAATAAACCGAAATATGATTATTTCTTCTCTTAAAGCCGAAACCTTAATAGCCAAAGGATGTAGAGCCTATCTTGCTGTTGTATCCATGCCAGATCCTAAGGTGAGACCTATAGAGAGCTTGGATGTGGTGAGAGATTACCCAGACATTTTTCTTGAGGAGCTTCCAGGGCTGCCTCCAGATCGTGAGATTGAGTTCTCAATTGAGTTAGCACCGGGCACCGCACCAGTCTCTAAGGCACCTTATAGGATGGCACCTGCCGAGCTTGCAGAGCTTAAGAAACAACTGGAGGAACTTCTTGATAAAGGCTTCATCCGTCCTAGTACTTCTCCTTGGGGTGCTCATGTTCTTTTTGTTAAAAAGAAAGATGGGTCAATGCGAATGTGTATTGATTATCGCATGATCAACCAAGCCACCATTAAAAATAAATATCCCCTCCCAAGAATTGATGACTTGTTTGACCAGCTTCGTACTGCCACTGGGTTCTCCAAGATTGACCTTAGATCAGGTTATCATCAATTACGAGTAAAAGATTGTGATATTCCAAAGACAGCTTTCTGAACTTGATATGGACATTATGAATTCATGGTGATGCCGTTTGGTTTGACTAATGCTCCTGGAGTGTTTATGAATATGATGAACACTGTCTTCCAGCCATTCCTTGACAGCTTTGTTGTGGTATTCATTGATGATATTCTTGTATATTCAAATTCTGTTGATCAACATCGTGAACACCTCCAGAAAGTCCTTGATGTTTTGAGAGCCCAGAAATTGTATGCTAAATTATCTAAATGTGAGTTTTGGATCGACCAAGTCATGTTTCTTGGCCATGTCATTTCGGGTGGGAAAATTTCTGTTGACCCTGCCAAAGTTCTAGCTGTCCTTGATTGGAAAGCCCCTACCAATGCTTCTGAAATTCATAGCTTCCTTGGCCTAGCTGGCTATTACCGTCGTTTCATCCTTAATTTCAGTAAAATAGCCCTACCCATGACTAAACTTACCAGAAAAGATGCCAAATTCGTTTGGACTCCTGAGTGTGAAGCTAATTTCCAAGAATTGAAATCTCTCTTGACTTCTGCCCCAGTTTTAAGCTTACCTTCTGGTAATGATGGCTTTGTAATATTTTCTAATGATTCTAAGATGGGATTGGGTTGTGTCCTTATGCAAGATGGTAAAGTTGTTGCCTATGCCTCTAGACAATTGAAACCTAATGAGGTCAATTATCCAACTCATGATTTGGAATTAGCTTCCATTGTCTATGCTCTCAAAATCTGGAGACATTATCTGTATGGTGCTACTTTTGATATATTCACAGACCACAAAAGTATCAAATACCTCTTGACTCAGAAGGACCTCAATCTTCGACAGAGGAGATGGTTGGAGTATCTCAAAGATTATGATTTCACTATTGCATATCACCCAGGCAAAGCCAATGTTGTAGCTGATGCTCTTAGTCGTAAGAAATCGATTTGTGCATCAATGCATCTGGAACCTTCATCTTCTGGGTCATCTTAAGTAGAATCTAGCTCTATTATTTTGGCAAATATCAATATTATTCCTAGTCTTCTTTCTGAACTCCTGATATAGCAAAAGAACAGCCCTAGCTTTGAGGAGATGACAACTCCTATGGCAAAGCCCCAGACACATCTATCTGTTGGTATGGACGGTGGACTAAGGTACAAGCATAGGATGTGGGTACCTGAAGAGTCAGAGATTAAGAAGTGTATCCTGCAAGAGGCACATGGGTCTAAGTATTCCATACATCCTGGATCTACTAAGATGTATAAGGACCTGCAGAGATACTTTTGGTGGAGGGGTATGAAGAATGATATCGCTGAGTTTATCTCTAAGTGTCTCACTTGCCAGCAGATTAAGGCCGAGCACCAACGTCCCGGTGGTCTATTGCAACCCTTACCAATTCTCGAATGGAAATGGGAAAATATCACCATGGATTTCCTGGTGGGACTACCCAGGACCAGGAAGGGTCATGATGCAGTTTGGGTCATAGTAGACCGGTTGACCAAGTCTGCACATTTCTTACCTATGCGAACTATGAACAAGGTTCCTGAGCTTGCTGAGTTGTATATAAAGGAGATTGTACGGCTGCATGGAGTGCCAGTTTTGATAGTTTCAGATCGAGATCCAAAGTTCACATCACATTTATGGAAGCAGGTGCAGAATGAGCTGGGTACACAGTTGAATTTCATCACAGCATATCATCCCCAAACTGATGGCCAGTCAGAACGTACTATCCAAATCTTAGAAGATCTTCTTAAAGCATGTGTCTTAGATTGGGGAGGATCTTTGGATTACTACCTTCCATTAGCATAGTTCTCTTACAATAATAGCTATCAATCTAGTATTGATATTCCACCCTATGAAGCTCTCTATGGTAGGCCATGTAGATCCCCTCTCCATTGGGATGAAGTTGGGGAAAGGAAGATGCTAAAGTCCGAGGAGTTACAATTATATGCTGATAAGGTGTCCTTGATCAAGCAGAGGTTGAAAAGGGCCCAGGATCGTCAGAAGTCGTATGCAGATGCACACAGGTCAGACAGACAGTTTAATGATGGTGACTATGTATTCTTGAAGATTAGACCTATTCGTGCCATAGAAAAGAACAAGGGGAAGCTTAGTCTGAGACATGTGGGTCCTTTTGAAGTTCTGGAGCGCATTGGTGAATGTGCTTATCGGCTTGCTCTTCCTCCGTAGTACAACATGATGCACAATGTCTTTCATGTATCCAACTTGAAACAGTATGTGAAGGATGATAGTCATGTGCTGAATCACGAGCCTCTTGAGTTGCAGGAGAATCTCTCTTATCCAGAACAACCTACAAAGATTCTCGACTCTAGGGTCAAGGAGCTCAGGAACAAGCAGATTCCGATGGTGAAGGTATAGTGGAACCATCACGGTGCAGAAGATGCTACCTGGGAGCTACGAGCAAACATGGAGCAACATTTTCCTCACCTCTTTCATCCAATTTAATTTTGAGGACAAAATTTCTTTTAAGGTGAGTAGGATGCGATAAAGTGACTTTTCAAATTTCTTTTATACTTGGTTCCTTTAATTTCTAATCTTTTTCAAAACCCTAATTCACATAAAGATTAATTGACCACTCAAAGATAGGATTTTCGAGCCCAAACTTTACCACAATGTGGGGTATGCTATGGTGAAGCTGTGGTCCAAATTTCATGTCATTTGGACATTCCTAGCCCTCTCTACGAAATTCCAAAGTTTTTACAATGTTTTCTTTCCATTTGAATTGTATCATTATTCAACCTATGGTTTTTTTATCATCTCCAAGGTTTTTTTACCATGTCACACGGAGCCTCAGTCAGCAATCTGCAGACCAATCACTTGGGGTCATCCTGGCCATCTGTTTGTATCCGAGACAGATCTGATGGCCAGAGGGTCGTCTCTAACCTCCGCTCAACCCGGGATGTCGTGGCCACAACCACGAGCCCACAACCCCGACCACTCCTCCTCGTTCTGGTCCACTTAGCGTGAAACTGACCGAGGCAATGCCTCCATCTCATCTCCACGAACACAATGAGCGTCCGCATGACCCACACCGATGATCAGAACCATCCCCACGACTGCCATTGGTCGCAACCGGCTCCAGCGCACCCAAATCGAATTGGGCATCCCGCGCTCAGACCTCCTCCAATCTATTTAACCACCTCGCAAGCTTCGCATACACCCCTTTGCCTTTTTCCAACCTTCAATTTCACCAGAGAGAGCCTCAAAGACCATCGACCTCAAGCTTCTTCTCCTAGCTCTGTCCGCCGTCGTCGAGCAGCTGGGTGGGCTGCTCCTGACCTCCTCACCCACCATCAGTTGATCCTAGAGCTCCGCAAAGGTCCGCCCCATCCAACCGGCACCTCAAAGCCAAGCTTCCCCACCTGCTGCTCCCCCTTCTATCTTCCTCCGCCGCAATCCGTGAAGCTCGCCGGTCTCCTATTTGACCCGGAGATCCCAAGGGAGCCACGACCCGAGGACCGGCCGTCCAGCTGCGGGGAGCTCCCACGAAGCTAGTCCGATCTTCACCCGTGCACGAGGAAGTCCCAGACTCCAGAGAGAGCTCGCCGGAGATCTCGCCATCAACCTGTAAGTGGGCTGAGCTTTTCTTTATGCACGTGAAATCTTGGCCGTTGGATCTGATCATCCAACGGTCCACGCTCTCCCTAGTTTTCAATTGTAAAATCAAAATTCAGTTTATGAGTTAATATTGGGGAAATTCGTAAAAATTAGTAGGAGTGTTAGAAAAATACGAATAAGTACTCTATTTTGATCAGAAAAATACGAGGATCACGATTTTGACATTTGTTGACCTGAAATCTGACTCTAGTAATTACTCATGCTTATTTTTGTGTATATCTTGATTAATTATTTGGAAAATACTCAAATCTGTTTAAATCACCAAAAACCTGTGATAATCATATTTTTGCATCCCTATCATCATGGAATGATCAGATCCTTTTATTATGACTCAATTATCAATAAAACCTATTTATCACTCCTTTCCCTATTTTGACCTACCAAAATGTGCATAATTAATTAATATGATCTATAGACCATGATTCTGACTTTATGAACCTACTCTGATGTGACAATAATAATCTTGGACTCAACTCCATACTCTAAGATCCGTACTCAACTCTCATGACTCCAAATCTATAAAGGGCCTTTTTATATACTCTTTAGAATAAGGGTAATTTGAACAATATATCTAATAAATGCCAAATCTCTAATAATTTTAGGAAATCAAAGGTATCAGTGAGGAGCATCTCTGGACTCCCCACTTCTGAGTAGAAGGTATGCCATTACCTCTTGTTGGATTACTATATGTAATGCTTGAGAGCTATGAGTAGTAAAACACCTGGCATGAGATAATGAATGAAATGAATGTAATTTGTATGGTGCTTGAATGAATTGCTATATGTATGGTTTTGATACTTCTTATGAATTTCTTGTGTATGATTTAAACACCTGCAAATATAATATAGATGTTCCATCATAGCTAGCTCATAAACCACTTGGTGGTAGAGCACATGTATAATGGTCACAAGCCACTGGGTGGCAGATCATATGATGTTGTATATTGATCACAAACTCCTCGGGAGTAGATCATAAGGCCTGAAGACGTCAAAGCCTTGGTGGCAGATGCACGAGATGTATGATGGAAAATATGCTTAAAAGATACATGTTCACGTTTGTTAATAATTATGTCTTAATTTTGTTATATACTTGTAATTGCTTATTACTGCCAAGTTTACTTTTATCCTTATTGCCAAGTATAAAAGAGGTAAATCAAATGACGCGGAGGCGTACTCAGTACAATATATTTATATATTGTGCTGACGCATACCAATTGCATATGTTTTATAGGTACCTTCTGCTTATGATGCTCATGATGAAAGGAAGATGATGTTGCTACTCTATATGCTGGCTCACAAAAATCAGATCTATCATGGGGAATGCTAAAGCTAAATGGGACTCTTAGATTATGTTTCTTTTTCTTCTGTATTTAGTTCTCATGTATTAAGTTTCTTCTGTAGAACTCCTATGCCTTCGGACCCCTATGTAATGAACATTTTGGTTTATGTATGGAAGCTTTTTATTCGGTGCATTTATATATTCATGTGTTTGATCCACTCAGGGACGGGCAATTTTAACTCTATTGTACGCCTTATGTTGGCGCCTGAGGTGTATAGTGGAGTTAGGTTGTTAACCCGTCACAATTCCCTACATGTGAAAGACGACATCTACCATCACCCTCTCCTTATACTAAGTGCCTACTATACAACATGTGTATACAGTACTCAGACGAGTGTTGACGAGGCCGGACTTCTTGAAATACTTGTGATCAAACTTTTGGGAGGCCTTCAATGGTTTGGCAGTGGAGAGGTCAAGGTTGAGATGAAGGGAGCAATTAGAGTGATCAACCCTCCAAAATGAATTGGAGGATTCCTCCTCACCTGGCGCTTGACTCCCATCATGTATAGCAGAAAGAAGGAGCCGAAGTCAAAAACTCTGCCCCTTAGCTCCAGTAGCTTGTACAAAAAGTAGAGGTCAACCCACTGGGTTTTCCCCTACCCTTGACTGGATCTGGCAAAGATGGTGTCGGTGAGGAGGCGATGGAGAATGTGAGCAAAGCAATGCTCATTGTCATTGACGGAGTTAGTATGTCAACTAATGTTTTGGACCTCTGGTAGCTTGGACAGTAACTCCAAGGTCTTCACAAACTTGAAATTGTTGAGGTAGTAGCCATCAACCTCAGATGGCCATCCATATATGGCATTGAATTGCTCCAGCGTCGGGGTGTAGTCGGCGTTGAAGAGATGGAAGTTGATGATGCCACCCCTTCATCCATCCCCATGCTCGGGGATGATGAAAAGCTTCAGTGATGCCAGGAACTCATAGATGATATCTGGGTTTGTCAGCCAGTCACTGAAGAAGGGATGGTCACCTAGCAGCCCTTGGCACTCACAGACCATGTACATGTTATTGGCAAAGCCAATGGAGGCAATGAACTCACAGTCGTCGTACCGTGTCACACCGATCTCCCACTTTTGCAACTCCTCATAGACCTTCTTGATGTCAGTGTTGGGATGGGCTATTTGGCCTGGTTTGGGAACCAGGTTCAGAACCCCCATCGATGAGGAAGCTTCGTGCCTTGGTACCATCTCTAGAGAAAGTGGTTAACAAAATGGAGATCAGTGTAGAGTCTGAACGCCCAAAGATTCTTGCACACACTTACTTGGAAGAGGAGTGGAGAAGGTGTCAAGAGAATGGATTCACACTCTTTCCTTTTATAGATGGTCGTGCCTCTTTGTCATCACATCGGTACTACCAATGTAGTATCAGTTGTACCAACTTTGTGATCGGTGGTATCGACGGTCGCGATGGGCTGAATGTGATGATGTGGATCGTCAGTCGTGGGTAGTACCAACATACCCACGGATGAGTATTACCGAGCATTAGATGGGGTCGATCTGGATCATTTGTTGACGCTCCCCACTGATTACTAACATCATCTGTTGGTAGTACTGACCAGTACAAATTTGGTCGATGCTTTCGAGCGAGTACTCGATGTCTCAGACCTGGGGCACATTCTTTCATTGGTACTACCAACAACATGTCGCTAGTACCAAATCCTTATTAATTACTTATCCCTCGTCTCTATAGAAGTTCGGTGATACCGATGGTGCGGTTGGTAATACCGAGTTGATTTACTCAAGTAGCACAAATTCCCTTTGATTTTTTCAGTACTATCAAGCTGGTTGTCGGTAGTACTGACTCGCACAGTCGACTCCATCCTTTTTCCCTATAACCTAGTCGGTAATACCAACATTGTGTCAGTAGTATTGATCGATATTCAGCCTGCACACCACACAAGATGGATCAACGTACCTTTTATATCAACTAAGTAAAAACAAAAATAACAGCACAAAACAACAAATTGGAATGTAAAGAACATGAAAGATGGTTGGGTTGCCTCCCAACAAGAACCCTTGCTTTATGTCATAGGCTCGATGATCTTAATCCCATGAGATTAGTGAAGCTCCATGAGCTTCAACTCATCTTCCTTTCGAATCCCATATCCCCCAAAATAATTCTTAAGATGCTGGCCATTGACAAGAAATGGCTCAGCCTCATTGCTAATCTCAACAGTTCCACGAGGGAAAGGTTTAATCACCTCAAAGGGTCCACTCCATCCAGACATCAACTTACCAGGATGTAGCTTCAATATAGAATTAAACAGAAGGACCTTGTCCTGGAGTGAATATCCTATGCAAAATATGGCGATCATGAAATGGCTTAGTCGTCTCCTTATAAATTCTTGAGCTCTCATATGCATCAAATCTAAGCTCACGCAATTCATTCAACTCTAGCAATCTCTTTTTTCCTGCATTGTCCAAATTGTAGTTTAGTTTCCTTAGGACCCACTTGGCCTTATGTTCTAGCTCTATAGGTAGATGGAAAGCCCTCCCACAAACTAACCTAAAAGGATTAGTACCTATATGTGTTTTATAGGAGGTCCTATATGCCCAAAGAGCATCATTGAGCAACACACTTCAATTAGTCCTATTGGTTGAAACTATCTTTTCCAAAATCTTCTCGATCTCCCTATTAGATACTTCAACTTGTCCTTGAGTTTGGGGGTGATATCTGGTACCTACCCTATGTTTCACCCCATATTTGCTCAACAACACCCCAATTTTTCTATTAGTGAAGTGAACCACCATCACTAATTATCAACCTGGGTACCTCAAACCTGCAAAAGATGTGTTCTTTTAGAAATCTATATACCAACTGGGCACCATTAGTGTGGGTTGGAATTGCTTCCTCTCACTAATATACATAGTCCACAGTAAGTAATATATAAATATTGGAATTTGAAGACATGAAAGGGCCCATGAAGTCTATGCCCTATAAGTCAAACACCTCTATTTCCTGAAAAACATTCAGAGGCATTTCATGTCTTTTTGAGATATTATTTGCACGTTGATACACATCACACTAATGAACAAAATTGTATGCATCTTTAAAAATCACCATCCAATAAAAACCACATTCTAAAACTTTGGCAGCATTCCTAGAACTAGTGTGATGACCTCTTATAGGTAAAGAATGACATTGTGCCAAAATATTTTGGAATTCACAATTCGCCACACACTTCCTCAGAATACCATCCCTACACTGCTTAATCAAGATAGGTTCATCCCATATATAATACCTTAGGGAGTGGAAGAATCTTTTCTTCTCCTGATATCCCCTATATCCCAGTATCTCTCCACATGCCAAGTAGTTCACAATGTTTGCAAACCATGGGCGTTTGCTTTTCATAGCAAAGAGCTACTCATTAGGGAACTCTTCCACAATGGGCATGCCTATATCCTTTTCATCCACCTATTAAAGCCAAGAAAGATGATCCACCACCACATTCTTTCTTCCAAATTTATCCTTGGTTTCCATATCAAATTCTTGCAATAATAAAATTCACCAAATCAACCTAAGCTTTGCATCTTTTTTCCGCAATAGGTATTTGATGGTTGTATGATCTATCCATACTACAACCTTGGCCTGAATCTAATATTGATTTTTTTTTCAAAAGTGAAAAAAATCATCAAAAATTCCTTTTTAGTTGTTGTATAATTAAATTGGGCATCATTTGAAGTTTTAGACGCATAATAGATGACAACATGGACTTTATCTCGATGTTGTCCTAGAAAAGCCCCTACAGCATAGTCTGATGCGTCTCACATCAACTCAAAAGGTTAGATCTAATATGGAGCCTAGAAAATGGGTGAGGAGATCATCTTCTCCTTCAACACCTCAAAAGATTTCAAATATCGCTCATCAAATTTAAAATCAACATCTTTTTCCAACTACTCTGAGAGCGGTTTAGCAATCTTGGAAAAATCTTTGATAAATTAGTGGAAAAATCAGGTGTGTCCTAAAAAACTCCTTACTCTTTTCACCGATGATGGTGGAGGTAGTTTGGAGATCACCTCTACTTTGACTGGGTCTACCTACATGCCTCTATGGGACACGTTGTGTCTCAAGACAATTCTTTCACTCCCCATCATGTGACACTTCTCCCAAATCAAAACAAGGTGAGTGTTCTCCCATCTTTGCAAAACTTTATCTAGATTATCAAGGCAATCATTAAAGGACTCCCCGCACATCGAAAAATTATCCATAAGAACTTCCATACATCGCTCTACCATATCATAAGAAATGGCAAGCATGCATTGTTGGAAAGTGGTCGGTGCATTGGAAAGATCGAATGACATACATAGATACACAAATGTGTCGTAGGGACAAGTGAAGGTTTATTTGTTTTTATCTTGTGGCTCGATGAAAATCTAATTGTATCCCAAATAACCATCAAGGAAACAAAAATGAGAGTAGCCGACGAGCTACTCTAAAATCGGGTCAATAAAAGGAAGTGGAAAATGATCCTTTTGCATGGCGGCATTCAAGCATATATAGTCTATGCAAACATGCCACCTAGTCACTATTCTAGTAGAAATCAGCTCATCACTAGAATTAGCAATGACCGTTATACCCCCCTTTTAGGAATCTCTTGGGTTGGACTAACCCAGTTCGAATCAGAGATATCATATATAATACCTACAGATAAAATTTTCACTACCTCTTTTTTCACTACCTCAGGCATGATAGGGTTGAGTCGACATTGAGGTTGGACTATGGCCTTGGCTCCTTCCTCCAATATGATCTTGTGTTGACAGAAACTAGGGGATATGTCCTTTATATCTGCTACTGACCAGTCGAACATAGCATGATGGTTCTTTAGAACCCTAAGCAATTGCTCCTCTTCTCATATGCTTAGTGAATCCAAGATTATGACTGGAGGTTTCTCCTCTGCCACCAAGAAAATGTACTTCAAATGAGGTGGCAATGGCTTCAGCTCCAACTCTGGGGGGACTCAACAAAGAAGGGACCAATGGCAGTGGGGGTGGTCCCAGATCCTCAAAATGTCTGGTATAGTAGCATGGCAAGGTATTAAGAAGAAAGACACACTCCTCCAAAGAATGGTGTCTGGTATAATCAACTTCCATGTTCATGAGACATACCTCTAAAGGCAGCTACAAATATGCTTGCTCTAGAGCAGTTAGGTTGCCTCCTCAATTTTTGTTGGGTATAAGTCCTCTTCTTTATCATTTGGATGTTGCACTGCCTTTATTAAAGATATCTCATTGGTGTTGTCTAACATGTCCATCGCCAATGCTCCTTTGTAGACTTGCGTCATCACATATGCAATATCAAGAAATGACTTTCCCAGAAATAATGACACATTTTCTTGGACCTGCTACATCATATGACACTAGGCTTTAGCTTTTGTAGTCTATGTAGGCCCAGGTATTAAGATTTCGAATCACTCCTCTTTGTTTCCCAATGTCAGTCTTCCTCTGCCCATCTCTTGAGTAATATTAGTTGTGGCTTGGAATGGCCTCCCCAGCAATATCTCGTTGCCTTTTCCATCCTACATCTCCATGACAACAAAGTCTGTTGGAAGTACAAACCTGTCCACCTTGACAAGAACATCCTCACAAATACCATAAGGCTTCACCAAAGAATTGTCCGCCAGCTGAATATTTATATTTATCTTTTTAGAATCATGTAGACCTATCTTCTTGAAGGTGTTCAAGGGCATAAGATTTATGCTATCCTCTGAGTCACACAAGGCCTCTCCAAATTTCATCTTTCAGATAAAAAAAGATATATTGAAACAACATGGGTCCTCTCTTTTCAGTGGCAATGTACCTAGAATAAAAAGCACTGACTTGCTCTTTCAGAACCACCACCCCATAATCATCTATCCTCCTTTTCTTATTGATTAGATCCTTTATAAATTTTCCATATGAAGGAATATTCTTGATTACATCAATCTAAGGGATATTGACATGAAGTATTCTGAAGCTATCTAAAAATTTCTAAAATTGTTGATCAGCCTTTGTTGCTTTCAACTATTTGAAAAGGGAACTGACTTTACCGCTTTCCTTTGATGAGGTGGAACATATGCCTTCTTTATTTCTTTCTCTCTCTCATCAACCTCTTCCTCAACTATCTTTTTGTCTTCTACAATATCTAGTTCCACTGTATCTACAGTCACTGCCTTGTCTTTAGCACCTGTGTCCTCTCCTGCATCTGAACTAGATGGTATGTCATTTAGCAATTTTCTACCACTGTGAAGTAAATCTTCCTTGACCTATTGAGTTCCAAAAGGTACATTAGTTTTCGCTGGAAACCCTTGCTGTCTTGGCTTCTCTAGGGAAGCCACTTCTGCTACAATTGAGAAATCTGTGTTTCTGTATTGCGGATTGTGCTCCTTGGTTCTATAGTTTTCTTTGATTTTGAGCGATAAGCATTTCATTTTGGCTTACTAACTTTGTAAGCATCTCTTCAATTCAGTCAATTTTGTTGGGACCCCTATCCTGCTATTCAGCACCAAGTTGTTGTGGCTTATTCTGCTATGCCTGAGATGGGTCTTGCTGGAAATTATTAGGATCCTTCTAGAAGAACTTAGGATCCTTCCTCCAAGAGTACTTAGTATTCCTGTACTTTTGTTACTGTCATGCAAACTTGCACTCCTCATCTTCCCTTTTTGAAGAATTTCCATCTTTAACACAAAACTTCTTAACAATCAAGTCCAACTTCTCATTTAGGGCTGAAATAACCTTGGACTCCCCACCACTTTTAAGGGTTGTTGGGTTCTCTCTCTCTTCTACCCATGTCTGGTTCTTAGACATGTTCTTCAAGATTTCATGACAGCGGGTTGTCTTGTTGTTGAGGAAGAAACCCACTCTTGTGCTATCAAGCGTAGTCCTTTCTCCCTTATGCAGACCATAGTAGAAAATCTTTGCCTACCCTAGCAAATTGATGTCATGGTGAGGGACGTTCTGCAACATGTTCCAGAATCTCTCCCATGCCTCATAATATGACTCATCAACTTGTTGTTTGAAGTTGTGGATTTTCTTGACCATGTCATTCATCTTCTGGGGTGGGAAGTACCTCTCAAAGAAAGCATCAATCATTTGTTCCCAAGTTTCAATGCACTCATCGTCCAAGTTATGAAACCAAGACTTAGCATTGTCCACCAATGATGATGGTAATAGCTTAAGGTATATGACAGTAGCCAAAACCCTATCTATCTTGATCATGTCACAACTTTTGACAAAATTGTTGATGTGCATTATTGGATCCTCAAAGTTGTAGCCATGAAAAGCCTATGATTTGACTAATGACACCAACCTTGGATCGATTTTGTAGCTGCAAACATTGATGGCTTGTCTTTTGATTGGTCCTTTTTGAGAAGTTGAAGACAATGTCTTGATCCTTTCCCAGATTGTTAGTTCTTCTTCTTGGTCACCCATTTCTGATGGCTCATGCTCCTCCAATGGCTCAGGTCCCTCTGGTGAAGGTGTATGTGGTGGAGTTTGATTAAATCTATCCAGTGATTTTCCTTACTCCCATTCTCTATGAAGGAGCTCTTCTTGACCTAAGCCCGATGGGGACAACTCTCCATAGTCATGGGCTCGAGTATGCACCATGCACTAGTACCTACAAATAGCAAAAATGGTTGTGAGAACATGAGAATAATGGTAAAAACAACAAAGATATTAAATGTTAGCTTTAAATGAATAAAACAAAAATATAAGGATTGGCTTAGAATGGCCGACTACAACATTTGTAGTGTTGAAGTTATCGTTTCCCTGACAACGATGCCAAAAATTTGATATGTATTTTGTAAAGAAGTGCAACCACCTCTCTAATAGTAATGGTAAAAAATCCAATGAATAGAAGCGGAAGTTAAAACTTTGACTATAATCAATTCAATAAAGAGTACATCAAAATTTTCCCAATAAGTGTATACATGCTTTATACAAATAAAGGATCTAAGTTAGAGGTAAACTAAACTATATCAATATGTCTCCAATAAAATAACTTAACAATTAAGTCCATGATGGAAGGATGAACACCTTCTCCTAGTCTTAGGCTGGTTCACCATGCTCCTGTTACGCACTCTGATCGTAAACCTGGGTGGTTGGGATCACCCAACAAAAGGAGAGAAAAGGTACGTGTCAATTAAAGAAATAAGGACAAATAAAGTATAGCAAAATATAAACATGGAGTAATGATTCCACTATGTTAAAGAATTGTCAAAAGTATGAGGCACATAAAAGAGAATACTAGCCATAACATCACATATTAATGTTGAAGTATGCATGATAAAAATATGACTATATTATCTAAAGTAGGGATGAGGCACCTACCAACCTCAACCAAAACAAATAGGTGAGGGAGAGGGTCACATTCCCAAACCCCTACAAAATATATATAGAAGTTGGGAGAGTGATCACATTCCCCAGGGCCCATGCCCAAACTATGGGTGGCTAGTATAGAGGTACACCACAATAGTTAATAAGTCATCAAGTTATCATGCTTAATAAATAAAATGGCAATATTAAACAAAAAATTAATAGTGACATGGCATGGGGTATAAAACCCAAACAAGTAGTGAAATCAATGTGCCAAAAGAGTATAAATGGGGAACAAAGTATAAGTCTATGCCTCATTAGGAATTTAGGGTGGGATAATAACATGCTCAAATTAGGGTTTAGGAATGCACATACCTCATTTGAGATTCCTAGAGAAGACCTTTCACTAGTTAAGTTGTATCCAAAACCACTTTTAACCTAATTACAAATTTATACACATGGATTAGGGTTTATAAATTATACTATGTGAGAAATACTAATTTTGTACCTTCTATGAAAGCCTTCAATTTAGGACTCAAAACTTAGACCAATCGATTACTTGGATTCTCATGATTAAGAAAACATATCTATTTCTTAAATTTGGAGTTAAAATGAATTAGTTACATATTTTAAGGTTTTTTATATAATTAAAATGGTATTTATAGTAAACATCAAAATAGGGATGCAAAAAATGTCTTGAAAACTAAAAAATCGGATTCCTTATGATAAATCCTTTCTAATTAGTATCTATTTGTATTTTTCTGATAATCTTTCGATTTACTGTGAATTATATAAATCTGACCAATCAGGTTATTCGAAAATGCCACGTGGGCAGAATGCTTCATGAAAAGAAGGAACACAGAGGCCGGGCCCATGCTGACCTAGGCCAATCATGTTGGCCAGGTAGTTGGTCCGTGCTTGCGTGGCTCTGGTCAGACGTGACTAAATAGAAGGGAGAAAAAACTAAAATGCCCTTGCGATGTAAATAAATCTATTAGTTTTGTAGGGACGAAAGTGTCATTTATACAAAATGAAGCTTGCCTTTGCTAGATCAAATGTCTATGTGAAGTCCTGAAAACACCCTTGCGAGATAAATCATTCAATTAATTGTGTTGGGACACCACGGTCGCTTGACGACCTAGTTTGTTCCCCTTCCAGCCATGGTGCCATACACATCAACAGAGAGATCATGGGGCACTGAGGCTTGCAGAGGAAGGTCATTCGTGTGGAACTGATACTACTGGAGGCTTCCTCACATCAAATAGAGATCATAGAGCCAAATCTCAAGTTCTGGATGTTGGATAAATTGGATATTATGATAAATCCATTTGTTTCGATGATGACAAACATTTCATTCTTATTAATCTAACGAGCTACTTGAGTGTGCAGGACTAAGATGGATGGCAAAGCAAATAGGGAAAATCTCCAAGCTAAATGTTTATATTTTCATGCAATGTAATCATTGTTGTAAAAACTTGTACAAATATATAATGTACAAGTACTTAGAATTGCATGTAAATCAAGCATTAAATTTTCCCTAGCCAAACACCATAGTTAGACACGTCATCCCATTTAAATAGGATCCTTTTTGCACACTCACACATATAATTAATGCCTAAATTGAAACCTTGAAACAGGATCATTCTCGGTCGACAAACTCCTCGACCGAGACACTCTCGGTCGACAATCTTCTCGACCGAGAAAGATCCAAAGTAGCCGTTAGACACAACAGACAAGTTAGTTGGCAGTTGAAGAAAGACGTTGCAAATCACTTGTTCCAGAGAGCCTGTCGGTCGACAAAAGTTCGACCGAGTAGGTGTCTCGGTCGACCATTTGTCGACCGAGATGGTCTCTGACAGCAACTGCAGAATAAAGTAATTAGCCGTTGTTAAAGCAACAACTTTGTACCTAACGGCTAGTTAAGCACTTAGAAACCCCTAGAAGTTGTCTAGAACGTCCTTAAGCATACTTAGGCCATTCCTATAAATAGGACAAGCCATAGGACACTAGAATTTAGTTGTTACACTTGAGAATACACTTGAGCATACTTGAGCAATCTATTGCAAGCAATTTGAGCACTGTGATCATTTGTCTACATTCTCCTTAGCTCAATTTCGTGTCCTATAGGCTAGATTCTCCTACCCACAGCAATCACAAGTTCACACACTTGGCTAGGAGATCTATATGCTTGATCTAGGCATATCAAGCCTTGGGCTTAAAGGATAAGTTGTAATTTCCTTTTTCTTTCTTGTTCCTTGTTATCTTTTGTACTCTCCTTGCTACTCCTAGGGTTGGAGGCTGCGGATTGGAGAGGGTTGACTTCTCAGGTGGAGAAGGGGACTTCAAGCTACTTCAAGAAGGCTATCGCAAGGGAAGCTACTTCAGAAGGCTGGTGCAACGGGAGTTGGTGCATCTACTTCAAGGGAAGGCTGCTTCAAGGTTGGCGATTACTTCTAGGTGAAGGCTGCTTGAAGGGTTTGGGAAAAGAGATTGTATTTTATGTAAATTCCTTGAGAGGTAATAAAATAAATTTCTTTTCAAATCCCGGTTGGGTAAGCAACCGGGTAGTGGACTGACTGCTATAGTATTTGCTATAGTTGGAACCACTCTAAACCTTGTGTCTCCTTGTCCAATATTTTCATTGTGGTTGTTTAAGTTCAATAATTGTTAAATTGTCTATAAAACTCTATTCACCCCCCCTCTATTAGTTTTCAATTGGTATCATAGCGGGCTTCAAGGAACCCTAACCAGGTCTTGAAGAATGGAGGGAAATGGTGAAAAGTGCTTGGACAAAACCACTACATGCTGCAATTGGTGTTTAGGAACAAGCCACAAAACAAACGGATGCCCATGGAGATCAAAGGAAGAGGATAAGCACAAAGAATGCCTTATTGCTACAACTAGTGAAGAAGAAGAAGAGGTAAGTCTTTTTGATTTATCTAAAGAAGAACTAGTTGCTATTATTGAAGAAACACATAATAAATATGTTGAGTGCAAAATGACATTAAAGAAATCAAATAAGGAAAATGATGATCTAAATGTTAAACTTCTTGCTCTTGCATCTGAAAATGAGGATCTTAAAGAGGGAAATAAATTTTCTGATCTTAAGTTAAAATCTATGGAAGCCAATTGCAAGCTCCTTTCTGTTGAAAATTCAAACTTACAGACTCAAGTAAACGATCTTCAAAAACAACCATTATTGTGCACCCATATAGATTATGACACTATTGTTAAAGAAAGAAATTTATTGTCATCAAATCTAGACCAAGCAAAAATAGACATTAAGAAAAGAATGGATGAGATTGCCAAGCTACAACAACAAGTTCGTAGTTTGAATAACCATGGCATTCTTGATCAAATTCTAGATAATCCCTATCAACAAATTGGGAGAAGGGGACTAGGTTACAAGCCTAATGGAAAATCTCATCAACAACCTAGTCAGAGAAAGTCACAAACCCAATTTATATATGTACCTAAAAGGACATCCTCACCCAATGACAACATAGGACACAACCATAGAAAAAGATATGAAGTTGACTCAATATGTTGTCATTACTGTTTGCGCCTTGGTCACTATTCATTTTCATGTCCTTATAAGAGAAAAGATGTAGAGTTAGTTTGGGTTCCAAAACCTCCAAACTAAATAAACAAAATCAAGTTGAGATATGACCAAAGACATTAGTTGCATATTTCTATGTCTATCTCAACTCTGCATAATTACAAATGTAAATGAAATTAATATTAGTTTGTTCCCTAGATGATTTAAAGACTAAGTCAAATGAAAAGAAAATTCCTATTTTCATATGATTTTTCGTAAAAGTATTTTCTGGTCTATTCATATACTAATTATAAAATGGAATTATCATTGTATGCTTTATACCATGCTTTCATCATTGGGTGCGCATAGAAAATTGTTTGCAAGCCAGCAAAATAACTTATTAGTTATATGTTATTGCTTGCAACAAAATCTCTAACTCAGTATCTTTGAAATAATTAATTGTGTCTCCAATTAAGTAGTATGCTTCAACTTGATATTTAAATTTTATGCAGATATTAGACTCAATATATTCAAATCTGAAAAATATCTGCAAAATTTGCCTCTTGGTCAAAATAAAACTTGACTAAGGGGCGCTATGGTCGTAGTCAAGGGCGACCTAAAATAAGCTTCGACAAAAATTGCTTATTTTGGAAATTCTCTCTTTGGACCTAATCTTAATATAAATTTTTTGAAAATTAAATCATTTGTTATCATTTAAGCCTTAAATTATCCCAATATTACTCCCTTAGAATATCCATATAAATTCTCTACAAAAATAATCTACCTTTTGCATTAAAAATTCAGCTTTAAAATTCTTACTCAGTAAGTCTGTCGGTCGACGAATTCTTCGACCGAGACCCTCTCGGTCAGCTCACCTCTCTCGACCGACAGAATCTAAACAGACTTAATATCGGACGAACTTTCGGTCGACAAATGCTCGACCGAGACAATGTCGGTCGACAATTGTTCGACCGAGAAATAGTCGTTGGATACGACCGTTGTAAACCGACCGTTATGACCGTTTATGACCGTTATTTTGACCGTTGGGGAGTCGAGTGGCGCGTCTGCAACATGACCGTTGCTGACGCTCGGTCGACGAATCGTCGACCGACCTGGTCGCTGGAATGTTATAAAAAGGGGCAAAAACGGGACACTTACTCACACTTGCATACTCTTGCTTCCTTTGTCCCTCTCTAGTGCATTTTTGTGCAACTCTTTAGCATCCTCATTCTCAAACCTTCCTTGCTTCTTCTCCACACTTAAGTAACACAAATGGCCTCATCATCAGCTGCCCGTGGGAAGAAGAAGGTCACCGGCAGGAAAGGACGGGAAGCTCGGGAAGCCACTCCGCCACTGACGATCATCAACGACATCGCCTTCGTCGATGGAGATGCTGGTGATCGATATCTACGGCTTTCCTCCAAAGCCCCTCTTCCACGACGACCAGTCGAAGTCATGGACTTCATCAACATAGTCGATCTGGAAGATCTCTTTGAAGTGCAAAAATTGAAGGACTTCATCAATCCCTCTTTCCCTTTCCATTCCACTAAGGTAGTCAACGAATTTTATGCCAATCTCATATCCCATACTGAAAATGAAACCACTTTCTTCTACACCATGGTCAATGGGCATAGCCTTAAATTTACCGAAGGGGATATTCTTGACATGCTAGAAATTGACATAGATGAATACCAAGATTCCCTTGATCTCACCACCGGAAATCCACTAAATCTACTTTCCCAAGATGATCATACCATTAGCCTTAGTACCATAAAAAGAGCTATTTTTCAATCCAACACTACTTGTCATGAAGATAGGGGAACCTACTACGCTATAAATCTCAAACCAGCTTGTAGGATTGTAAATCTCATTGTTTCTACAAATATTCACCCTAGAGCCAACAAATCTGAAGTTCCAATATTCCGTATGTGCCTCATTTATGCCATCATAAGCCGCATTCCCACAAACTTCATCCGTCTAATTCTTAAAAACATGATTGAGTTTTCTGGCAACCCACCATATGCGGATTTCGTTTGCCAAATTACTCAACATTTTCTTAAAACAAACATTGAGGATATGTGATATACATGGGAGCGTCGACCACAAAAGATAAGTAAAAATACCGTAGAGAAAATGGGAATAGATTTTGGTCACAAAAGGGCTAGAGTAGAAGGAGAAACATCTCATCAAGACATACCACCACCTCCTCCTACTACCCTCCCACAAGACCCCATTCAAAATACTCTTACTTATATTGCTGGCTCCCAATATCACCTTAGTAGACAATTAGACTACAATCATCATGCCATGACATACTTAAACCAAAGAATGCAAACCCTTTCCCCAAACCAAACTGATGAATATCCATATTCTTTAAATCCAGGCATGCTCAATCCATACAATCCTTCGTACAACTACTATCAAACTCCACCTCCACCATCCATGGATCTAACACATACTCAATTTTCATCTATGCAATTGCAAGATATTGTTGCTCATTTCCGATTTGACCGAGTTCCTACATTCTTGGAAGCATATGCTTTAACCAAGACGAAAGCTCTAGATTGGCAAACCTTGGTCCAATACTATGGAACTGAGCCATTTATTGGGAAAGATCCTGACGTTGATGTAATTCTTAAATCTTTCCAGTGAGTGTTGGAGTAATATTAGTTGTAAATGACTTGCTTTGAATGATTGTTATGGATTACTTCTGTATGATGTGTCAATCTTTCCATGCTTATTAATGAAATTGTTTATCCTTTTGTTGATTTGGATGGATATCTTTTCGCATGTGAGACATCTTGTAAATAAACGGATTATAAAAACTATTATTGTAGAGCATACAAAATAAAGGGAGAAATAAATAAACCTTGTGGCTAAATTGATAATGATCTATGACAAACATTTCTCCAGAAACATTCTCGGTCGAGTCACTAGTCGACCGAGAACACTATCGGTCGAGAAATCGTCGACCGAGCAGGTCTCTGTTGTCAAGTCTGAAATAATTCTGCTGCAAATGATTGCTCATCAAATAATTTTAAACCACGGATGCATGTTGAACATCATTTGCGAAACAGAGTATTTTTTTTATACATATGGACACTCTTCAAACATATTGCAAAGCATTTAAGTCTTTATTTGGGATATCTAAGGGGGAGATCATAAAAACAAACTTTGACCATTTGATTGAAGAAGCTTACAAAAACATTGTAACCACCATGTATAGCTAGAAATTTTCATTGATTATAACGAAATTTATGAATTTATTGAAAATGGTATCTTGCACTTGAAGGACCTCTCTACCCAAAACAGGGCTTAACATCCCTTGCATTTGGATGGAGACATTTTTATGTACTCTAAGATTAGAGGATTCTCATTTAATTTAGGGCTTAACATCCTTTGATAAATGAGAAATAAATATACATTCATCATACGCTTGAGGGAATCTCATATCATTTCAAGGCTTAACATCCTTTGCAAATGATTGAGAAACAAATTGTGGATAAATTAGATAAAAATCCATGTTTCTAATAGGATATCTATTTAAGGGGGAGCATAATATTAAGGGGGAGAAGAAAAATAAAATATTCAACTTGGATATCTTTTTGAAATGACAAAGGGGGAGAAAGAATATAAAAATCAAAAATATAAATGAGTTTCATAACATCTTGGCCAGCACTCACTTGCAAAACATAAATGGCTACAAAAGGTAATTTTCAGGTATGAAACTCACATGCTTTATATTTCCTTATTTCATATTTAGGAAATGTTTGTCATCTTCAAAAAGGGGGAGATTGTTGGATAAATTGGATATTATGATAAATCCCTTTGTTTCGATGATGACAAACATTTCATTCTTATTAATCTAACGAGCTACTTGAGTGTGCAGGACTAAGATGGATGGCAAAGCAACTAGGGAAAATCTCCAACCTAAATGTTTATATTTTCATGCAATGTAATCATTGTTGTAAAAACTTGTACAAATATATAATGTACAAGTACTTAGAATTGCATGTAAATCAAGCATTAAATTTTCCCTAGCCAAACACCATAGTTAGACACGTCATCCCATTTAAATAGGATCCTTTTTGCACACTCACACATATAATTAATGCCTAAATTGAAACCTTGAAACATGATCATTCTCGGTCGACAAACTCCTCGACTGAGACACTCTCGGTCGACAATCTTCTCGACCGAGAAAGATCCAAAGTAGCCGTTAGACACAACAGACAAGTTAGTTGGCAGTTGAAGAAAGATGTTGCAAATCACTTGTTCCAGAGAGCCTGTCGGTCGACAAAAGTTCGACCGAGTAGGTGTCTCGGTCGACCATTTGTCGACCGAGATGGTCTCTGACAGCAACTGCAGAATAAAGTAATTAGCCGTTGTTAAAGCAACAACTTTGTACCTAACGGCTAGTTAAGCACTTAGAAACCCCTAGAAGTTGTCTAGAACGTCCTTAAGCATACTTAGGCCATTCCTATAAATAGGACAAGCCATAGGACACTAGAATTTAGTTGTTACACTTGAGAATACACTTGAGCATACTTGAGCAATCTATTGCAAGCAATTTGAGCACTGTGATCATTTGTCTACATTCTCCTTAGCTCAATTTCGTGTCCTATAGGCTAGATTCTCCTACCCACAGCAATCACAAGTTCACACACTTGGCTAGGAGATCTATACGCTTGATCTAGGCATATCAAGCCTTGGGCTTAAAGGATAAGTTGTAATTTCCTTTTTCTTTCTTGTTCCTTGTTATCTTTTGTACTCTCCTTGCTACTCCTAGGGTTGGAGGCTGTGAATTGGAGAGGGTTGACTTCTCAGGTGGAGAAGGGGACTTCAAGCTACTTCAAGAAGGCTATCGCAAGGGAAGCTACTTCAGAAGGCTGGTGCAACGGGAGTTGGTGCATCTACTTCAAGGGAAGGCTGCTTCAAGGTTAGCGATTACTTCTAGGTGAAGGCTGCTTGAAGGGTTTGGGAAAAGAGATTGTATTTTATGTAAATTCCTTGAGAGGTAATAAAATAAATTTCTTTTCAAATCCCGGTTGGGTAAGCAACCGGGTAGTGGACTGACGGCTATAGTATTTGCTATAGTTGGAACCACTCTAAACCTTGTGTCTCCTTGTCCAATATTTTCATTGTGGTTGTTTAAGTTCAATAATTGTTAAATTATCTATAAAACTCTATTCACCCCCCCCCTCTAGTAGTTTTCACTGGAGAGTATAGGGGCTTAGAGAGCATCACTGGGAGAAGGAGAAATAGGGGAATGGAATCTGATTCCGGTATCATGGCACTAAAATGAGAGGGAAAACAAATATCATGCGCAAAACACTCATGATGGCAAGACGATTCCAAGGGATCAATTTTCATGTTTGAATGGCCACTAGGTGGCTAAGGTGACTAGCGCCAGTGAGCATCTGATGGGAGATATAGGATGTGGTGACTCAGAGCAAATTAGGGCGAACTAATGATGGGAAAACAAAGGATAGGTGGTAGGGAGGATTACCTGCTACTCCATTGAGCCGAGCAAGGTGGAGGATGTCGGGCAGGGTCCTCATCACCAAAGAAGGATGATAAGTAGGTCTGGGAGTTTGAGGCAACCAGAAATGAAATTGATGAAGAGGAGTGTTGAGTGAAGTCTGTCGGTACCCTATGGCCCCTTAAATAGGTGAAGGAGGGACTATGATGGCGTCTGTAAACTCAACGTGGAGGGGTAGTGAAGCCCTAGATTGGGTGTTTCTTCATTTGGTCATGAGAGGAGATGAGTAAAGGCTCATATGAAATGGTAGAGAAAGATAAATCCAATAGATAAGAAAGCTTGTGAAACATATCATTGAATAGGGAGAAAGGGGTTGAGGAATCGTTCACTGTAACTGACTCGCAAAATAAATGAGGTAGAGGACGATGTTTTGATTGTTGGATCGGGTTGGATCTCAGATGATCAAATGGCGACCGTATGATGAGCACGGGTGATATAAGTAACGTGTGATGGCAAGAAAATAACAGAACCACAACTCTACATATCACATTCATGAAATCAGATTAAAAACCTTAGTCACACTACAATCAATTCTTTATAAAATTGATTTGAAGGGTCAAAAATGGGTCAAATGACCTAAAATTTGGATCATAATCTAATATTAATGCCTAAATAAATGATATGCATTTATATTTTTGTTTTACACTAGATATGACCCTAAACCACTATATTGTCCATTAATGTGTATATTAATGTATTTTAAAGGGTGAATTAATAAAAGACATTTCTTTAGAGAATCCTTAAGTAGAAATTCAAAATGGATATTATAATCTCATTTAATAGTCATGTCACACCCCCTATTCTCCTTTTTATTACTTTATTAACATTTAGGAGGAGAGAGAAAAGAAAAGAGTTATTTCTCTCATTAACTATCTCAAACCACATTATTTATCATTTCTTCTCCCAAAAAGCAATAAAAACTCTAAATTAATATAATCTACTAATTATCTCTCATAAATGGTCATTTTTCATTATTAGAATCTAATTAACACACTAGTTGAGATATTGGTGCAAAAATCTATTCATTGTAATAAATGGGGGTCAAATATAATTCACACCATTAAGAATTCCTCAATTTCAACATTGAGGCCAAAGAGAATAGAAAACATAAGAAAATTTAGGGAAAAGGGCCAAAAAGGATAAGAAGGAAATGGGAGCTTAAAGATGGGTTAAATTTCATATAAACCCAAGATTCATTATGTTACATATTTTCTATACGCTCAAAACACAAGTATACGTTATCATAGTAATATAGGTAAATGAGGCCCGGATGTCGAACACAGGAAAATGTGACTTGGGAAACTAGTACTAACTGTAGTACGATCAGCTTAGGCTGAAGAAACTTGAATGATTTGGTTAATTATCTAAAATAGAAAATAAATCTAAATTATTGGTTGTTGTTCTCAGTCTTAGTGAATTACTTAGGATATTGGTTTCACCACGGCTAACATTGCACTTTATTCCTAATACATTAATAAAAATCTCTCCTAACTCTGGATTAAGAGTCTATAGTGAGAATTACCCACTCTCACAGTGTAGTTCACTACCTAACATAATACCAACCCCACTCTTGTATCGATTGTGTTATTAGATAGGTGCTTTATTGAATATTCTGGGCAATATCCTCACATTTTTAAACTGCCTTTCTCAAAGGGTTTTATAGAACGTGTATTTCTATGAAGTTCCGACCATTAATTTTCCTTTTTCAAAGAAATTAACAGTCTAAGTACTACCTATTGTGAACAAGCATGGATAGTTCATTCATTCACATAGAAATAAATCCAGAATTTAAGAGAAACTGATGAATTAATGCATATGAGTCAAATACAATGCATAATCGGGCTACTCCTGGGTCCTAAGGAATGTGGGGGATTATCCCCTCATGGTTTCCATATTCAAATACATCAAAGGAGAAAGAAAAAACATGGATAACATGAAGAACCCCTAAAGTAGACAGTTCAAAGGATCTCTTCTCGTGCACCTGCCAATTTACTACCTTCTAGCTACAATTATGTCCGCTAGAAGTGCCTGAATCGTTCAGAACATGGCCTTCTTCTTCATTATCTCATCCTCATGCTCTCTGTTGTGTTACAATGGAAAAAGAACAGATACCTAGGTCTGGCAGCACTTCCCCTAAGTCATAGGCATATCTTTGGGAGAGTTAGAACCTCATCCATTGGATTAAACAAAGCCTTCAGATCTTCCTGGTCCCCACCTGTCAGTACTATCGACAGGGTGTTGGTACTACCGACTCCTCTAAATTGTGCGGTGACCTATCAAGTTGTCGGTACCACCGAGCAGGTTTTCGATAGTACTGAGTTTCTTTGAAATTCTTTGACAAAAATGATGTAACATCGTCAGTAGTGTCTACAGTATCGTCGATACTACTGATTCTTCTCGATTTCTTTTGTTGCAACCTAGCATGTGTCGGCACCACCAACTCCGAATTCGGTAGTATGGAGTTGTGTAGATTCTTGTACATTCACTTGAAATGCATAAATTCCAAACATAAGCTCTAGAAATATATTAAATCATTTGAAAACATTAAAATTATGTTTATTTGATGCAAATGAGTATCACAGACTAATAAAAGTAAATCATGCATAATTAATATGAGATTTGACCGAAATGCACACAAATCAATACAAATTAACCTGTGAAAATGGTAAATAAATAGTGCATCACCAACATATAAAATTCTACTTCACATTGTATGATATTTATTCCAACTGACACCACTCACTCATTCCCCAACATATCAATGTTTGAGCTTCAAACATAGAGTTGTTAACATAAAAAAGGACACTTTAAAGGAGGTAACTCGAGTGTTATTTCCATTTTTAGCAATTTTTCTATTTTAATTGATATTTGCATTTATTTAGTTAGTGCATCTTGTGACAACATACTAATTCTCAACAATTTTGATTGTACATGAATGGCTTTTGTTGAATGGAGAGAAACCACAGCTCGGGTCCAACTAGCATAATTCTTCCACTACATCCTGGATTTAGTCTTTGCTTGGGATGAGAAAGATATAAATTGGTGGTGGAGGTTGGTTGGTCTGTATTTTACTCTCTACTCATACATATTTGTTTGTAACTTATGATATCATGTTTCCTATTTTGCATTGTATTTAACATAAAATTTTCAACTTTCTTTTCTAGAGTATTCAAAGACATTACCTAACTAGCTTGGATTCAAAATCCATGTTTGCTTCCATTCATTCTAAATCTTGATTCCCCTTATTCTAAGAAACACCTCACAATGGCCAAATTTTTAAAGAACAAATGGCTAGAAATCACCCTATGCAGCCTAAGCCCCAACATTATGTTTCCATGAAAAATATGCAAAGTATTTGAGGGATTGAGGGAGATCAAACACATCATTTTCCCAACTGACTATTAAGACAAGTTAATGGAATCATTAGTTTTCACTACATCTTGTCACTATTTGAGCATAATGCATTTAGGAGAACAACCCAGTACACTAAATTGTAAATCAAGTTGCATATTGATATGATTTCTCTTCTACACTTCTTCATCCATATTGACACCTTCCATCCATAAAAAGGAAATGAGAAATCTATAAAAGGTGACAAACTCCAAGCTTGGTGTGATACACCCCCTCCCTATTGATAATGCGTCGAAGTGCACTACAATCATTAAGATTTAATCCTAGAGTTTAACCTTTTTTACTGTCCAATTAAGGCTAGTATAGAAGGGTCGATCCCACAGGACAACGTTCATAAGAAAGTAGTCTCTAAACCCAATTGTTTTGTTGAACTTTTATTTCTTTTTGGTATTTTTATTGTTAGAATAGGAAGTAAAATTGGATTTGGGGGTTGGTGATTATTTGTAGAATAAGAATGAAATGCAAGACTTAAAATTGCACTAACAAGAAGTAAAGTTGCCATGTCACAAGGAAATGAGATGATTGTTAGCACAATAAAAGATATTATGAATAGAAAGACTAGAATGTAAGTAGAGCAAATCAAACAGTGATTGAATCAGATGATGGGAAATTGAGGCTTTTAGGGGTTTTGACCACCTTAGCCTAGGCGAGAAATAACTAAATTTTTTAGAAAGACAAATCCGATGAAGGCATGTGAATTAACTAAAATCTACAAAAGATGAACTCCACATGAGCACATTGGTCTTGGTGCTCATGTTTCTTTGTTCATCATCCCAAAAGAGAAAGATCCACAATTGTTTCAAAACCTCTATGCAGTTGGTTTTATTGTTCTAAATCTGGGTTTCCATGGTCATTTCCACCCAGATTAACATATAATCAAATCGATTAATTACTCTGATAGATCATAAGTTCTTAAAACCAAAATACATCTAATAGAAGTCATTCTTAAGGATTAAGTCGATTCAAACCATGGCTAAGGGGCTATTCCCCCTTGCCTCGATAGAAAAACTACTCGCTCATGATTGTAGAGTAAAGGGAGGAGGAGGAAGAAAGTGTTCTAGCCATAGTCTAGACTTATCAAAGGATTAATCCTTAGGCTAGAGACCATTGAATGGATGACTCTTAATTCCTTTCTCAGATCTACAGAAGAAGAAGAAGAGGAAGGTCTAGATCTAATAACAATTGAAGTAATGAACAAATGAATTAAAAGAACACTTAGCTAGCAAACAAATAATCTTTATTGATGAACGAGATATAAGAATAGAGAGAACAGTTGCTCAAAAATTCTTTGTATAAAAGATGATGATGTGATGAGGGAGTGCCCCTCCTTTTATAGGAGAATAAGGGGGCTTTTATAGTTAGGTCTTAGGGCAAATGAGGGCTGGTGGCTTCTTTTTGAACTGATTTCAAACTGTCAACCGATCTGTTGGGGGAGTGAGCCAATCTGTTGGGGTCTGGAAAGGGCGCGAGTCGAGGAAGCGGTCAGCAACCCTAGGTCCGGGTGGTGGTGCCCTTTAACTGACTCAGCTGAAGCGGGAAAACTCCTGCTTGGGAGTCTTGAACGAGCGTTTCGCATTTGAATAGAGCGTCGACTCAACTGGGTGTTTGAACAAGGTACATCGCTGAGGATGGCGTCAACCGATCATCTGGAGAGAGTGAACCGATCATCTAGAGAGACCGAGCTTGCTCAGTTGGAATATCAACTGATCGGCTCATGACATGATTCTACAAGAATTGAATAGTTTTTTTATGAGAATACGTTTTAATTGTGATAAAAGGAAGCATATAATAATTTGTTCTTTTTCAGTGGATAAAAATAAGAAATTCCATGTAACAAGACTTAGAAGGTTGTGCAAAAAGGGTGCTAAATTAGCACACATCAAAATACACAGACTTAAACTTTTTCTTGTCCTTGAGCAATCAAAATAATTCATAGTTTTTTTTGGAAGAAACATGTTCATCTTCTCTAAATTTGTAGTATCTTCTGTCCTTTTCATGGCCAAGCAACCCATCTCCTAGAATCACAAAATACAAGTTCTATATTTCTGAAAAAAAGCATTTTCATAACTTTCTCTTCCAAACCTATACTTTACACAAACAGTCTTAAACCTACTTATACTTCAACACTCGAAAATTTACTTTTTTTTGGCACAGGAATGAGAATTTGTGGGGCATGGAACAAGGATCCCTTCTCTATTCGACTTGGTATATGATTCATGGACTTGTGGTTACATCGACCACAACTTTTTTTTTGTGCCCCTATTACATTTACAAGGGCTGTGGAAGAATGATCCCTCCTCTATTCGACTCAGGATATTGACCACAATTTTTTGTGTGCTCTTTTTTGGCATCTTTTGGCGGTACGCCTCTATTGCATTTACGAGGGGTATGGAAGAAGGAAGAGAGGAGGATCAAGCCACCATGGACTTAGGGGTTGACGTGCAGATTATTTTCCCGTGCAATTTTTTTTTCTTCGAGTGTTGTTGCATCAATAAGAAAATTGTGTAAATACATTATGTGAGAAAGATTGATCAGTTAATCGAATGCTAAAGATAATAAAGTTTGCATTTGATTCTATTTAATACTCTAAGGCTTTCCATCTTTTCCAAGAATATAGATAATTTAGGTTTGGAGAACTTGGTATTTTTTTTAAAAAAGTGAAGATTTTGAACAATTTGTGAAATAAAAGATTTATCTAATATTTGAAAAAGAAGATACATCAATTGGCCGACTAGGTAAAGGACAAAGTTTGAAAAATAAAATGCAATCAATTTGAAATACAGTAGGAAAAATGCTAAAAAGGGAAGATAAAGGGGTGGAACACGTACCACCCACCCCACCTCGGACTTGGAGTTTTATCATCCTGAGACTACCCTTAGACCGAGATGGAGGGAAGAAGATCAATGTGGTGGTGGATTTTGCAGGTGGGAGGAGTAGTAGTTTCCCCAGTAAGGGGAGTGGGGATCTGGGTAGACCTTCTGGGCCCCATACTCCTCATAGGATGGGTGGCTAGGAGCATAGTGGTCGCAGTCCACATGCTAAGACTCATGTGAATGCTGTATAAGATACATTTGGTTAAGCTGGTGGCCATGTCACTGCTGCTCGCACTGAATCTCATCCAACTTCTGCTGGACCTCGTAGAACCTGTAGGTGCCTGCATCATCATCTGGTCGCCTCCGAGTGCAACGGCGGGGTGGTGGCGGTGGTCTAGATGCATCATCATGTACCTATAAAGAAACGCTCCTCCTGTGGGCCTGTGGATTGGGGATTGCACCTGGGTCTGGGTTCTCCAGAATATACCTCTCGATGTGTCCTGGTAGATCAGTGAGCTCGTAAAGAAGGTTTGCTACTACAGACCTTGCATGCAAGGGAAGCTGTAGAACATCCTGTGAATCCTTAAAGAGGAGGTAGTAAATGCCATTGGCACCCATGTGAATGAACTTACTTCCCTTCAGATAGTAATTATTGATTAGGTGATTTTTGAGTGGGAGTGGTGTGAATGGAATGTGGGTATAGCCAAGAAATATGGTGAGCTGAGTGACAAAGTGGCCAATGTGGAAGGAGGTTGAGGTGGTACGACTAGCTTGGGTGCTGAAATGTTCTAGAATCACATTCCCCCAGTTGAAAGGTTCTTCATGCAAAAGGAACCAGAGGGTGTAGAGTTCAACCTGAGTAATGGCTCTCTAAGTACCTTCTCTACTAAAAATTTTGCAAACGAGAATGCGATGGAGGTAGCAGACCACAGGGTTGTGTATGCTGGAGGCCTTGGGCCCGCTAGGAAGGTGGGGCATGAGGTCGGTGATCTCAGCCTAGAACTTGTCTCTTTCATACTGGTCGGGATAGGAATCATGGGATCTTTCCATCCAACGATTCAACCAGTAATCATCTCTGCCATCAAGGATGAAAGAAGTGAACTGTTGGGCAGAGATTTCTAGATTTTCCCCAAAAATCTGGATCTTACAACTGGAATTTTCCTGGGAGCAGTGACATTGACAGAAGGGGGTAATGAATTCGAGAGTGAGGTCGCTAGAGACATAGGTGATGTAATAAGGGAAAAGGAGGATATGATTTTTGCAGAGAATGTTTTTGGTGGCGTCTCAGATTCCTAATGCATCAAGGGTAGTGCCAAAAGCCCATCGAGGAAGGGAAACACACATGGCGAACATTTCTTCGAAACGTTGAATGTGTTCGGTGATGGTAAATTGGACATAGCTGCCTGGAATGGGGGGTATGCGAGGTGGATGAGGGGTGGTGAAATCTAGATCTTCGCTTGCCTTCTTGTTGCTCTCCATCTCATGGAGAACAGCCTCGACATCGTGGATGTCATTAAACATATTCTCGACGAGATCAGGTGAGGATTCACCGGTGGGGGAAGGTGTGCGGAAATGAATCCCAGATTGGGATCTGGACTGGTGAGGTGGATTGAGGGAGGATGAGGCAGTATATTTTCCCTTGTTTTTGCAGAATCAGTTGATGGGTCATAAACCGATCAGCTAGGTGGGTCATAAACCGATCAGCTAGATGGGTGAGATGATCGTTTAGAGAAATGAAACAAGAGGTTCATCGTTGAGACGATCAGTTTGTCTAGGAGGAAGAGAAAAGGATGGTGGTGAGCACGGTGGCAGATTGAGGGGAGAGAGCAAAGTAACCCTAGCTCCAAGAAGGGGATGAGCGATTCACCTCCTCGGTCGCTCAACTGCTGAAGGAGTAGGCCGGTCGACTGGGGTGTGGAGGTGAGGTGAGTAGCGAGTGGAGGAGTCGGTCGGTGTAGGTGATGTGAGGAGTTTATTCGGGGAGTAGGGATGGCGTAGTGAGGTGCTCGGCTCACGGTAGGATGGTTGCCGTCCGGTGCGAGGCGATAGGGGCTTGGCTAGCGAAGAAGGTGCTCGGCTAGAGAAGAAGGAGCTCGTCTAGCCTGCGGGCCGCTCGATCTGCTCACGGATGAGAGCTCAGCTGATTGTGTGGTGGCTAGGTTAGAAGAAGAGGAGGATGATGGTGTGGTGAAGTGCTCAGCTCGGTTGGGTTATAAAGCCAATCAGGGAAGCTGAACTTATCGTTTGGCTATGTGAGTCGATCGGTTTGTGCTGTTTGGACAACGGAGACTAGGGGGGAATCCAATGTGTCAGGGCGGCTTGAATTTAGAATGGTCGGCTCGATGTGTGGGGAAGGGGGTCGGGCCGGTTTGAATTGATGCACGATTTAATTGAGACAATCGGTTGGGTGTCCAAATGATCTTTTAGCCTATAGATGGAGAAATCGTTCAAGGACTCTTAACTGATAGGTTGGCTTTGTGAGCTGATCATTTGGTTTGACTGAAAAAGGAAAACAAAAATATGATGAAATAGCATGTTAAAGAAATTTCAGTAGAAGGAAGATAGGGTTGGGTTGCCTCCCAACAAGCTTCTTGTTTTACATCGGAGGTTCGATAGAGGAGAGACTAGCTTATTGAGATTCTAGGAGAGTCTGAGGGTCGATGAAGTTAAGGTCTTCCAAGGATGAGTGTTTATTGGTATCTGAAGCGACAAGGTCTTCGGTGGTTATGTATCTTTTGAGTCGATGTCAATTTGTTGGTATGTATGCCCTGAGAGCCAATCATGGGATGATTGGTGGGATACATTAAGATTTATTTGATAAACATCAAAGGCAAGCTTCCAATTCTTTCTGGTTCAGTCATATGAGATAATGATAGAATAGATTAAATGTCTAGAGAATGACAGTACTCAATGACGTATGCTTTCAGGTTTAGGACCTGAACGATGAGATCATACAGATGCTAAGAGTTTGTACATTCTTATCATGTCCCTAGTCGGATTTCATTGTGGAAGGTAGATAGACAACAATGCCACACAAGACTAGATTGTGGTGTTGGTTGATGACATAATCTCGTTAGTCATGATATGGAGATATCAAACCAAACACATAGGTACTTGTTAGAGAACAAGTGTACCAGACAGACCCACTGTAAGTTTGACACATGGAACCATGACATGGTAGTCACAGTTAGTTCTCACAGTGATGGTGGTGAGTGTGATTCTTTGACTTGAAATCACTACACTCAACACATGTCATTGGGTACACTTTGACATCATCAAATGCAGTCCTGAAACATGGGTTGTCGTAAAGGTGATTATTGGGTGGCTTTGACACATGGGGCTTTTGAGGGATGAGTGATAGATATGGGATTTGTCCCTCCTAAGGGAGTTTGATATCCATGGACACTTGATGAGTAGGATTGAGATAGGCGTGCACATGCATGTGTGAATTAGTATGTGATATTGATTTCATACATATCTCCTCCAATCTACTCAGAGATCAAGAAAGTGAATGAACGTTGATAGGCTGACTGTTCCATGCCTTGAGTTCATTTGGGATATTAGTGACAAAGGAATTATACATTCGCTGTAACACCATTCACGGATTGTAGGATTGAAAGTTGTTCTTCAACTTTCTATTTCACTTGGGTAGCACTGATGTGCGACTAGGCACCGCTCTTTGCTTGTGAAGTCATAAGTGTTATGGACTTTTATTGCCAACGTGAAATGGGCCTGCAGGGTCACACACATAGGATTTAACCTGGAATAGGAGTTTATCCTCAAACGATGTTTATATTGATTACTAAAGGAGTTTAGTAGTTCAATTAAACACTCAATCAATTGATAGCTTAATATCATAGTGTTCAAGGTGTTGGACCGATTGATTAGAGTATCGGATTGATTGAGACTGGAATTGACTGATTTTGCATAGTTTGCACTCCCAACCGATTGACTCATGTGATGAACCGATCGGCTCAGGACAGGTTGAACCGACCGATTCAAGGGTTGAACCGATCGGCTCAACTGGTCCAAATGAGCAAGTTGGGAAAGTCAGGTTGGCAAGATATTTCTATTCATTTCACTTGTCCAATTTGATTGGAACAAGGATTGATATTTGGATCAATTCGAAACAAAAGAGGAAAAGTCAATCGGGAACTGATCAGGACCACAAACTGATCGTATCATTCTTGAACCGATCAGCTCAGGTGTCCCAACCGATTGGTTCAGGTGTGAACCGATCAGCTCAGGTCCCCAACCGACCATTTCATGCTTGAAACGATTGGTTCAGCTGGCGCAGTTGGTTGTTTTGTGGAAAATCTCAAACCCTTCTACTCCTGCTTTAATCCCGCATTGCCCGGGGTAGAGAACCATGTCCCATGACCCTCCTATATATAGGGGTATTGGGGTCTTCTCAAGTACAACTCAGAACACCAGTTGCTCTGCAAAGTTGTCGTTCTCTCTGGTTGTGGTAACCAGGAGAGCCCGAGCAAGTGCTACCCGATTAGGGAGGCACAGTAAGGGAAAGACAACTGTAGAAAAGTGACTGGTTGCAGGAGAGTGTGTCGGTGACTAGTATGCTGACAGGAGGGTATGACTCCTTCCAGTGCCTTGTGTGACAAGGCGATCAGAGTTCCAGGTGGTCCATGTAGACTACTTCAGAGGCGGGAGACTTCTGCCGCTCGGAGGACAACTGTCAATCCTGATAGTCCCGGTGAGACCAGGAGCTGCACATACACCGTCCAAGACCGGAGGTGAAGACCGCGCAAGCCGCGAGGTAACGTCACCGAGCAAGCCTCGAGACAAGGTATGCCTCTACAAACCATCCTTCCTACTGTATAGACGTTGACGCGATTCCTTTTTACTGGGTTCGGGGAGAAGAAAATTTTTGTTTCCACTGCCTTCTCTGTTGCCCTCAAAACTCAACAGTGGTATTAGAGCCACGTCAACTGCTCTATACTTTAGGATTATCGATATGACCGATTTTGGTTTGTCGCCTTTATTTATTGCATACGATACGAATAAAATTGTCTTTATGCATGTCCAATCCTAAATCCACAAATCCCAATATAAATATATGATATGTAATATGAATGCACTCGATACGCGTCACCCTTAAATGAGTTTTGTGGTGGATGTATAGCGTGGTTATGGCCAATAAACCCTATGTATGTGTGCTTGGTTGAATGTGGTTGCTTGCATCTCGGTATACGCACCGATTCCCTACCTCCTTATTCCTGATGTAACTCGAGATAACTCGAGATTTCTTTCCTACCTTTGCTCCCCCTGAATGTAACTCGGGGTTTCCCAATTCAAATGTAAATAGGATAGAACTTTTATTTCCTGTTATGTCAAAGAACGGAGGACAATCTGACGACAACTGAGATGACCGATTCAAGGCTTGAACCGATCGGTTGACGATCCAGATGACCTGGTCGTGGAGCGAGATGATCGGGTGGCAGCCATGAGGAGATGCACGATGACCATGCGAACCGATTGGTTGGAGGAGCCAACCGATTGACTGGTGGCACCCAGACGACCGACCAGGGCGAGCAGGTCATTCATGTGATGAGTTGTTCAACTCGGACGGCTATAGCACTTCATTATGGACAGGTTGCATGTGATGTAGACCTAGATGATCTTGATTCCTCTTGGATTGAGGAATCACATTAGGATGGCCATAATCATCACTTTTATCGTTTCACATGTTTTCTGTGGGATATAACATGTATATGATACGTACTATGTATTGTGGTGATTGGATATGTATATGTACCTATAAAAACCAAATCCCTCATTAAATATTAAAGTTTTAGATGCCTTCCAAATGCGACACACGTGAAAAGCTTGATCGACCAAGTGTGGGCACGCCCTAGCGTGGTGCAACGTCTATCTCGTGGAAGCGTGAAGGATGGATATGTGGGTTTGCCCTAGCAGGGTGCATATTCATCGTGTTGGCTTTGGGTCGGACTTAACAAGGTGACCTAGATAGGATCTAGCACCTTGAGGCATGGAGATGATCATGGCAAGGAGTTGCATATGACATCTTTCAAGAGTTGCATATGATGCAATTGGCAAAAGTTGCCTACCTGGAAGATCTAAGTTATGGGTGACAACTCTAGCTGGTCCATGACTCAGAGGATTTCAGGATCTTGACCCACTAGAAGATTGTACGTTACAATCTTCTGAATTGATGGTGAGGGCTATCAATTTGAACAAAAATAGTGGGAGCAATAATTAGTTAAAGTCCTAATTATATCGTAAAACCTTTTCAAATCAATCAAGTCAAAAAGGGAGTTTTTGGACTAAATTGCATATATTTCCTTTTGTAAAATAAATGGCTAATCAATAATAATAACTTTATTTGCGATCGGTCCTTGAGACCAACAAACTAATGGGAATAATTTCCACGAATGATTAGGACATTGAGAAGTGTTCTCAATCGAAGAGCGAAAGCTCTAAGTCCTAGTTATACCCGAACTAGATAAACTCGATCCCACCACACCAATGGCTGAAAGTATGCTTATGGAAGCATACCGAGGATGCCATTGATGTGGAGTGCTTGATGTTGTGTTCTCTGAACTATGAGTTGTAGAGACAACATGAGACATATGATGTCTCCAAGACACTGTCCTAGTATGTCATGACAGAAGGAGATCCAGTAAGGTATTCACACACTCAATGTGATTGGGTATGTGGAAAAACCTGACTAAGAAGGATTCCCTCTGAGCCAAGAGTTGGCTATTGGTATGATACTACAAAAGTTGCGAGAATCATACAGTTCATGATGAACTATGACATGAACAACTTTGACAAGCATTGAAAAAGTTGTTGGACATGTTGAGGACAGTAGAGGCAAAGATGAAGAAAGACAAACCCTAATCTTTAATGTGATTGAAGAAGGGTAAGTCTCAAAGAAAAGGACAAGGGCAAAGCAAAGAAGCATTCTAATGCTAGCCAACAATCCAATCCGTCTTTAGCCCCGAGGCACAGATGAAGAAGGACAAGCCTAAGTATGTGATTATGATCAACAGAAAGAAAGGCAGGTCCAAGGGCAAGGGAAAGGGCAAAGCTAAGAAGGGTTCTGATGCTAGCCAGTAGCCCAAGTCATATTCAGCCTCAAGGAACATGGGAGGGTGAACGAGGGAAATGTCCTCTATATCTAGAAGAACAAAAGAAGAGGAAAGGAGGGGATAGTGATCTCCACCATAGGTATCATGAAATAAACACTTCTTTATCTGAGGTATATGATATGTAAGATCTACAAAGAAGTGATGGCCTTTATGAAAGGACCAAGAAAGGAGTACCCATCATTAGAGCAAGTGTTGATGCCATAGATAGGAGTACCTTTCAGTTTATTTCATCCTAAAGGGCACGAAATAGAGTTGAGAACTGCTATTTCAATTTTCCAATAGAAACACTTTATTGTTGCATCTTATAGTGACAAGATGGCTATCAATATAGTTGATGTTTCAAAGATATGATCTTTGTGGAAATGCCTTGTTTATCTTGTGGTACTTGGTATGCATAAGATAAAATGATACCTAAAAGTTATTGATAACTCAAACAATCAAATTAGCATAAATCATGAGAAATTCATTTCTAGTTTCCATATGATGGATACACTAGACTCTTTTGGTTGGAGAACTAGTAAGATATATGAATCTCTTGAACATGATTGATCAATCTTCACTAAAGGTAATGGAAGAATGATTATCCTATTAGGTATAATACATGTGATGTATTTACATACCTATTAGAGTTGATGCTAGTACTTCAAACAATGTTTAGAGAAATACCAATATGAATATCTTGAAGTGTTCAAGAATATCATAGATGAAGTACGAATTTGGTAAGATGTTAATTCTTGATGAGATCAATGAATGAAATACTTGGACCAAATGTTTGAGATCCTTATGAGTGATTATGACAGTGTATCATAGTGAACTCATGATAAAGGCATGGTGATGTCTAAATCAAAAGGAGTCATACTCTAAGGAGTTAGAGGATGATTATCAAATAACTAAGTTCTTCTTAAATAAAGAATACCCTACACTAATAAAGGACATTAAAAATCACAAAGAGTTGTGAGTTCTTATATCCTTGATAGATACACCCCGATTATCTATGTGATGAGTTGGTCATGTGATGAGTCAACTATCTAGATGAATATGAGGAATATGATTTTGAGTTATGGTTTATGACCATTTCATCCTAAATGACATCCATGTGAACCATAAGGCATGACCTTGATGGTGGCACCCATTGGGATGAAATCCATAACTGCGAATGAGTCTTAATAATTAAGACACATGGATAACACTTGAGAAGGATGATGCTTGTTGATTGCAACTTAATGACTAAGAGATTTGCATACGGATACTAAAACGACATTCCTATAAGGAATAAAATGAGGATGCGTACGTGACACAACCTATAAGGCTTATGCATCCATTAATGCAAATGAAGTCTATAAGTTACAATGGACTAATCAATGTGATTGATTGAGTACACGCAACTCAAAACTGTGATCTTTATTTTGATAATATAGTCAAAGGGTTTGACTGATATGACAAAGATAAAGAAGGGATCTGTGATTTAGTGGGAGTGTATTTGCATTCCACATGTCGATGTGAAATGAGATGTTCTAGAATGGAATCCTTTGTGGAAATTTATCTTTTGGGAAGATAGAGACGTTTCCTATGTGATAGGAATAGAGATCTATAGAGATAGTTCTCGAAAACCCCTTGACCTGAAAAGAGAGAGCATACATTGGCAATCTATACTGAAGGGTTCAGTATGCACAGATTCAGTGGGAGAAAACTTATCCATGTTACATGGAGTTAGTATCCCAGAGCCAAGTGTCCAATTCTTATGAAGAATGGGAACACTAAGAATAGATATGGATCTATCATGTATGTAATCATCCCATCATCTTTCATGTATGGACATGGCAAGAACAAAACGCATTTATCATCTTATATGTAGAACATGACAATATGATATGCTCATCCTGATAACTCATATGTGGGACATGACGAGTGGATGTCTGTCTAGTTTTAGTAAGGGTTACTGGAATACCATGAGAACTTGATAAGTACTTGAGAAGTACTAGTTCTATGGAAATAAGGAAGGGTTCACTATAAAGAGTTACACTGATGCAAACTTCCGAAAAGGACAGAAAATTAATCGCAATATATATACATATGGGATATATAAAATTGAATGTTTGTGGATAAATGGAAATGTTCCAATAAAGTTGTTTAAAAGGAAAAGCCGAGTATCCATGTGTTAGAGAACAACAGTGGATACTATATGGATCTAGAAGTTCATGAGTTATTACGGTCATTGATGACGAGTAAGGAGTACTTGGTCATGCAATATGGCTAAAGGTTAGCAAAGGAATATTAGAACGCATATTACGGCAACTCCATCTCATACGTGTGACGTACAACGAAGAGATGGAAGCATGCAGTTAATACCAACTTTGGAAAGATGTTGCCATAACTCACTAGGTTAGCACTAGAGCACAGTAACATGTGGGACATGTTTGAAGATCACTATGAATATGATTCAAGGGTGATTGGCTCACAATGCAAGTGGGAGTCTGTTGGTATGTATGCCCTGAGAGCCAATCATGGGATGATTGGTGGGATACATTAAGATTGATTTGATAAACATCAAAGGAAAGCTTCCAATTCTTTCTAGTTCAGTCATATGAGATAATGATAGAATAGATTGAATGTCTAGAGAATATTAGTACTCAATGATGTATGCTTTCAGGTTCAGGACTTGAACGATGAGATCATACGGATGCTAAGAGTTTGTATATTCTTATCATGTCCCTAGTCAGATGTCATTGTGGAAGGTAGATAGACAACAATGACACACAAGACTAGATTGTGGTGTTGGTTGATGATAGAATCTCATTAGTCATGATATGGAGATATCAAACCAAACACATAGGTACTTGTTAGAGAACAAGTGTACCGGACAGACCCACTGTGAGTTTGACACAAGGAACCATGACATGGTAGTCACAGTCAATTCTTACAGTGATTGTGGTGAGTGTGATTCTTTGACCTGAAATCACTACACTCAACACATGTCGTTGGGTACACTTTGACATCATCAAACACAGTCCTGAAACATGGGTTGTTATAAAGGTGATGATTGGGTGGCTTTGACACATGGGGATTTTGAGGGGTGAGTGATAGATATGGGATTTGTCCCTCCTAGGGAGTTTGATATCCATGGCCACTTGATGAGTAGGATTGAGATAGGCGTTCACACGCATGTGTGAATCAATATGTGATATTGATGTCATACATATCTCCTCCAATCTACTCAGAGATCAAGAAAGTGAATGAACGTTGATAGGATGATTGTTCCATGCCTTGAGTTCATTTGGGATATCAGTGAAAAAGGAATTATACATTCGTTGTAACACCATTCATAGATTGTAGGATTGAAAGTTGTTCTCCAACTTTCTATTTCACTTGGGTGCACTGATGTGCGACTAGGCACCACTCTTTTCTTGTGAAGTCATAAGTGTTATGGACTTTTACTGCCAACGTGAAATGGGCTTGTAGGGTCACACACATAGGATTTAACCTGGAAGAGGAGTTTATCCACAAATGATGTTTAGATTGATTACTAAAGGAGTTTAGTAGTTCAATTAAACACTCAATCAATTGATAGCTCAATATCATAGTGTTCAAGGTGTTTGACCGATTGATTAGAGTATCAAATTGATTGAGACTACAATTGACTGATTTTGCACAGTCTGCACTCCCAACCGATCGGATCAGGTTGGTGAACCGATCGACTCATGTGATGAACCGATCGGCTCAGGACAGGCTGAACTGACCGATTCAAGGGTTGAACCAATCGGCTCAACTGGTCCAAATGAGCGAGTTGGGAACGTTAGGTTGGTAAGATATTTCTCTTTGTTTCACTTGTCCAATTTGATTGGAATAAGGATTGGTATTTGGATCAATTCGAAACAAAAGAGGAAAAGTCAATCGGGAACTGATCAGGACCACGAACCGATCGGCTCATGTTTGAACTGATCAGCTCAGGTGTCCCAACTGATCGGTTCAGGTGTGAACCGATCGGCTCATGTCCCCAACCGACCGTTTCATGCTTGAAACGATCGGTTCAACTGGCGCAGTTGGTTGTTTTGTGGAAAATCTCAAACCCTCTACTCCTGCTTTAATCCCGCATTGCCCGGGGCAGAGAACCCTATCCCATGACCCTCCTATATATATAGGGGTATTGGGGGCTTCTCAAGTACAACTCAGAACACCAGTTGCTCTGCAAAGTTATCGTTCTCTCTGGTTGGGGTAACCAAGAGAGCCCGAGGAAGTGCTACCCGATTAGGGAGGCATAGCAAGGGAAAGACAACTGTAGAAAAGCGAGTGGTTGTAGGAGAGTGTGTCGTTGACTAGTACATAGATAGGAAGGTATGACTCCTTCCAGTTCCTTATGAGACAAGGCGATCGGATTTCTAGGTGGTCCGTGTGGACTACTTCAGAGGCGGGAGACTTCTGCCGCTCAGAGGACAGCTGTCAATCCCGACAGTCCCGATGAGACCAGGAGCTGCACAGACACCGTCCAATACCGGAAGTGAAGACCGCACATGCCGCAAGGTAGCGTCGCCGAGCAAGCCTCGGGACAAGGTATGCCTCTACAAACCATCCTTCCTAGTGTATAGACGTTGAGGCGATTCCTTTTTACTGGGTTCGGGGAGAAGAAATTTTTTATTTCCACTGCCTTCTCTGTCTCCCTTAAAACCCAACACAATTAACTTTAAATTCACCTTAAATCTTATCCCAGAGAACAGAGGTCCCATGTGGATAGCCACATTTGATGAGGTAGGGATCATACCATCTTGACTTAAGCTTTCCAGGGAAAAGCCTTAGTCTGGAGTTAAACACTAGGACCTAGTCACCTTCTCTAATGTATTTGCATTTGATGTGACCGTCATGCCATAGTTTAGTTTGGTCCTTGTAGATCATCACATTTTCATAAGCGCTCATTCTAAGTTTGTCGAGTTCATTCATTTGGAGAAGACAATTTTCTCCAGTTGTCGAAAGATCAAAATACAGGCTTTTCATAGCCTAGCTGGCCTTGTGTTCTGATTTTATCGACAGGTGGCATGATTTGCCATAGATCATCCTGAATAGGGTGGTACCTATGGGTGTTTTATAGGAAGATCTATATGCCCACAGAGCGTCATTGATTTTCAACGCCCAATCCTTTCTAGTGCGGCCAACAATTTTTTCTAAGATGGATTTGATTTGCCTATTGGATACTTCAACCTGCCCACTAGTCTGAGGATGGTAAGGAGTGGCGACTTTGTGGTAGACCCCGTATTTTTTCAATAAGGCCTCAAAGTTTTTTTCTAAAAAATGGGATCCCCCATCAGAAATGACAGTGCATGGGACTTTGAATCTAGGGAAAATAATATCTTTAAATAGTTTTTTAATGGGTTTGGAATCACATGTTTTAGTGGAAATAGCTTCAACCCACTTTGACACATAATCGACTGCAACTAATATGTAAGCATACCCATAAGAAGAAGGAAATGGGCTCATGTAGTCGATTCCTGAGATGTCAAATATTTCTAATTCCTGATAAGAAGTTAAGGGCATTTGGTCATGTTTGGAGATGTTACCCGTCCTTTGACATTGGTCACATGAGAGCACATATTCATAAGAGTCTTTGAAGATGGTGGGCAAAAGAAACTACACTGCAAAACTTTCCTGGCTATTTTTTGGGAACTCATGTGCCCACCATAGGGGCCAGAATGACATTGTTCCAGATTGTCAGAGCTTTCTTCTTGGTAAACAAAATGATGATACAGACCATCGACACAAAGTCTAAACAGATAAGGTTCATCCCAGTAGTAGCTTTTAACATCATGTAAAAATTTAGCTTTAGAATGTCCCTTGTACTCAGGGTGCAATACACCAACAACTAAATAATTTACAAAAGAAGCAAACCAAGGAAATTGGGATTCTACCTTAAGAAATTGGTCATCAGTTAGAGATTCATTTATGGGTGTGTCTTAAGTCGACTTAGGTGGTCAACCACAACATTTTCAGACCCTTTTCTATCTCAGATCTCTAGGTCAAACTCCTACAACAACAAAATCCACCTTTTGAGTCTAGGTTTGGCATCCTTTTTGGTCATGAGCTAGCGAATGGCTGCATGATCAATGTAAACAATAACTTTGGATCCAACTAAGTTTGAGTGAAATTTATCAAAAGCATAAACAATTGCTAGCATTTCTTTTTTAGTGACAGTGTAATTTCGCTGAGCTTCATCTAAGGTCTTGGATGCATAGTATATGATGTTATGTTTCTTATCAACTCATTGTCCTAGGATGGCACCTACGACAAAGTCACTACCATCACACATGATCTCAAAATGTAGGGCCTAGTCTGGTGCATGAATGATAGGAGTGGTTGTGAGAGCATTTTTCTAACATAGAAAACTATCCATGCAGGCTTTGTTAAAATTGAAGGGCACCTCCTTTTGAAGAAGGTTCGTGAGAGGTTTGGTGATTTTGGAGAAGTCTTGGATGAATCACCAATAGAAACCAACATGTCCCAAAAAGGCTCGAATGTCTTTGACTGAGGTCGGAGGTGGAAGCTTGGTGATGACCTCGATTTTAGCCTTGTCAACTTCTAAGCCTTGGTTGCTTACTCTATGGCCTTGCACAATGCCCTCCTTAACCATGAAGTGACACTTTATTAATTAAGGACTAAGTGTTATCCAACACATCTATCAAGAACAAGAGCCAGATTTCTAAGGCAAGAGTCAAAACTATCTCCATAGACGGAGAAGTCATCCATGAACACCTCCATGATGGTTTCGGTTAATCCTGCAAATATGGCTGACATACACTATTGGAAGGTGGCTGGTGCATTGCACAAGCCAAAAGGTATTCGTCTAAATGTATAGGTGCCAAAGGGACATATGAAGGTGATTTTTTCTTGATCTTCAGGATGGACAGGAATTTGATAAAATCTTGAGTAGCCATCTATATAATAAAAGTATTGTGGGGTAAGAATACAAGAACTTGATCTAGGAAGGGGAGTTGGAAGTGGTCTTTCCTAGTTGCCTTGTTGAACTTCCTATAATTGATGCACATTATCCATCCTGTAACGGTGCGAGTGGGAATAAGTTCATTCTTATCCTTTCTAATGATAGCGGTCCCCCCTTTTTGGGAACAACTTGAACTGGGCTGACCCACTGGGAATCGGAGATGGGGTAGATGATTCCCGTAGTCAAAAGACTGATCACCTCTAGACGGACAACTTCCTTCATGTTTGGGTTGAGTTTTCATTGTGGATCTCGAGAGGGTTTGTTTTCTTCTATCATTGGGATTTTGTGAATGCATATGGATTGATCTATCCCAACTAGATATGTCATTTTGTACCCTAAGGTGGTTCTTCTTTTTCTAAGTTCTCTCATAAGTTTGTTTTCTTGTTCAAGGGTAAGGTAAAAATTTATGATGACAGGGCATAATTGTTGTTCATCAAGAAAAACATATTTCAAACCTATGGTAAGAGTTTTCATTTCTGGGGCCTTAGGTGGTTCAGGTTTTTCTTCCATGATGGAGATCATCTTAAGGTCCTCAATTTCAGCATTGGGAATCTCCTCAAAATTATCTAAATGAACCTTACATTGGTCTAATTGTTCATTATCAAAGTCACATTCAGGGGGGCTAATGAGAGCTGTGTGTAGGGGATCATCAACTAACTCCCATTCCTACCTCAATTGAGATAATTTAACAATGCATTCAAGGAGATAGAACTACTCTTGGAGACTAGGCCCTTTCATTCTTTCAAACACCCTAAACTCTAGGGTTTGCCTTCCTAATCTTAATAGAATGGTCCTGGCCTCAACATCTATCAAGGCCCGGGATGTGGCTAAGAAAGGATGACTGAAAATGAGAGGGTAATACAAATATTCTTTTATGTCCATGATCACAAAGTCACAAGGGACACAAACATCTTTCCCAATCTTAACTAGAATGTCTTCTACGATTCCCATGGGTTTGTTCATGGATGAGTCCGCCAATTGGATGGTCATGGCTATGGGTAACATGTCATTGAATCCTAATATTTTGCAAAGGCTGAAGGGCATGATGGATATACTGGCTCCCAAACCAGCTAGGCCTTTTCTACAAGCATTATCACCTAAGTAGCATCCTATTTCAAACTTCTATTTTTAGGCATTTTACTTTGGATTATGTTTGAAGTGGTCCGAACAAGTTTGACAGTCTCGTATTCTTCTATAGAATATTTCCATGTCAAGAGAGATTTCATGTATTTGGACCAGGCAAGCATGTCTGCTAAAGCATCAAGGAAGGAAATGTCAACATGTAATTTTTTCATAGCATCTCCCTAAATTTCATGAAGCGGGCGTCGAGCCTTGTTTCATTAAGGCAGGCTTGGTAGGGAGGTTGTGGTTTGTAGATTGGTTTTTTAACTTCTACCTGTGGGGGTTCAGGGATGGTTGGTTCAGGTGTAGTTTCAGGTTCAACAATTACCATGTCTTCATCCTCGAATTCTAAAGGTGTGGCTGAAGGTTTTTCTAGAGGAGGAAGGGAGTGCACCTTTCCCGAACAAGTAGAGACAACCTTGAGTTGTTCGGTATGTTTGGGGTTGTTTTCAAGCTACCCAACAAAAGTGCTGGCAGGGGGTTTGTGTTGGGCAAACAGGCAAGCTAGCTGGGTGTCAGTTTCCTTTTGATGAGCTTGTTGGGAAATGATGATTTGTTTCAAGGCAACTATCATTTCATCAGTTGAGGGTGGGGGAGTAGGAACATTTGGTGGTGGTTGAGGAGGTGGCTGATTGAAATTTTGAGGAGGGAGGTTCAAGTTTTGAAATTGTTGTCCTTGGTATGGTGGTCAGTTTTGGTGATTGCCTCGGTAGTTCCCTTGGTTTGGAGAACTTGGTATTTTTTAAAAAAAAAGTGAAGATTTTGAACAATTTGTGAAATAAAAGATTTATCTAATATTTGAAAAAGAAGATACATCAATTGGCCGACTAGGTAAAGGCCAAAGTTTGAAAAAGAAAATGCAATCAATTTGAAATACAGTAGGAAAAATGCTAAAAAGGGAAGATAAAGGGGTGGAACACGTACCACCCACCCCACCTCAGACTTGGAGTTTTATCATCCTGAGACTACCCTTAGACCGAGATGGAGGGAAGAAGATCAATGTGGTGGTGGATTTTGCAGGTGGGAGGAGTAGTAGTTTCCCCAGTAAGGGGAGTGGGGATCTGGGTAGACCTTCTGGGCCCCATACTCCTCATAGGATGGGCGCCTAGGAGCATAGTGGTCGCAGTCCACAGTGGTCGCAGTCCACATGATACATGCCAATATTCCCCCAACCTCATTGGGGATGGGTTAGCATCTACTTAAGAAACCATCAATTGTCTTACTTTTCCCAACCATCAGATTGCATCACTTTGCAAAAAAAATAGTTTCTCACTCCACCTATTATTACATTAGTTTGCCCAAGTTGTCGTTTCTACAGTTTGATTCATTATGCCCTTCCTTTAGTTGAAAAATGATAGAAGAGCAATGCTTGCCTACTGATGGCTGCCTTTTGGTGGAATCCACACATGTACCTTTTGATGGTAGGACAAACTTGGTCTATAGATGTCTAACCTACATTCAACAATTTAGTGGAACTTCTATGCCTACCATGTTACAACCCCAATTTTTGGGTTCTTTTGGTGAGAAATGTAATTTCTCATATTAAAGATATTGGAACAAATAATGATATAATTTGTTTTGAATAAATGAGTTTCGTTTACAATAGCCATGTTGATTGTTTTGTGGGCTTTATTGGCTATTGAGCCCAATAAAAAGGAAAATACAAAAGAAACTCCATTATTTGAGTAAATAAGAAAATGAAGAAAAGAAGGATGTAGAAACCTCTAGAAGGCAAAAGAATACAATCCAAAGTTGGATTTCGTGCCTCTTGGGTTCCAATGAGTCCAAAGTTGAAAAGATAATGCAATAAGAAAAGAAAAGATCAATTAAATATTTCTTTATTAAGAAAGAAATTGAAAACAATGATAAAATGTGGAAAATAAGTGGAAAGAGGAATAATTGAGTTACCCTTGGTGGATTTTCGTATCCCAAGGATTCCTAATGTTAAAAGGAGTGCCAATGAGGAAAATAAAAGTAAAGGTAAAGAGAAATCCTCAAAAATAGATATTTTATTAAGAAATAAACAAGATAATGAGAAATAATGAATATAGATGCATCTAGAAGGATAATAAGTATCCTTAAAAAGGGATTTCGAAATCTTAGAGTTTCTTGGGGTCCAAGGAGCCCCAATGGAGAATAAAGAAAGAGAAAATACCAATAATGCAAAATAAGAGGATAATGTGATACATTATTAATGAATTTTGTGGTATTCATAAAAAGGAAGTATTTTCTACTAAAAGAAAATAGTATTTGTGTCAATGGGATAAAAGTCAAGCATAAAAGAGAATAAGTGAGAGGATTTTCGAATTCCTAATACCGAAATAATAAAGAATATTAAAGAGGTAATTAGGAGAGAGAATCTTTCTTCCTAATGAAGGAACTTGGGTTCCTATTGGGAATAGAACTAGTTGACCCATTGATGGTCATCTTAGGGTGTGAATACCCACCCTTATATAAAGGGTGTTGGGTTTTATGGGAGGCAGAGAAGCAGTGGAAACAAAAAAAAAATTCTCCCAAAACCCAGAACAAAAAGAATCGCGTCAACGTCTATACAATAGGAAAGATGGTTTGTGGATGCATACCTTATCCCGAGGCTCGCTCGGAGACAGTACCTCACGCCTTGTGCGGTCTTCACCTCCGGTCTTGGACGGTGTCTATGCAGCTCCTGGTCACACCGGGACTGAAGACTCATGGTCTCACCAGGACTGTCGGGATTGACAGTTGTCCTCCGAGCGACAGAGGTCTCCCGCCTCTGCAGTCGTCCACACGGACTACCTGGAACTCTGATCTCCTTGTTGCATAAGGAATCGGAAGGAGTCGCACCCTCATGTCGGTGTACTAGTCACTGACACACTCTCCTACAGCCAGTTGCCTTTCTACAGTTGTCTTTCCCTCAATGTGCCTCCCTTATCGGGTAGCACTTGCTCGGGCTCTCTCTCGGTTACCAAAACCAGAGAGAACGACAACTTTGCAGAGCAATTGGCACTCTGAGTTGTACTTTGAGAAGCCCCCAATACCCCTATATATATAGGAGGGTCATGGGACAGGGTTCTCCATCCCGGGCAATATGGGACTAAAGCAGGAGTAGAAGGGTTCGAGATTTTCCACAAAATCGGACAAACTGCGGCAATTGAACCGATCGTTTCAACCCTGAAACAGTCGTCTGGACACTCCAGCCGATCGTTTGGATCCATGAGCCGATCGGTTGGACACTCCAGTCAATCGGTTCGTGATCCTGGTTCATCTCAAATTGACTTTCCTTGTTTGTTTCTAACTAATCAATATTAGTCCTTATCCAAATCAAATTTGATAAGTAAAACAAAACGTGATCGTTGGATCACCCGACCAGTCCACTGAGATGAACCGATCGTATGGTGATACATACCAACAGACTTGCTCTATGAGCATACATACCAATAGACTCCCACTTGCACTTAGAGCCACTCACCTTGGAATCTCATTCCTTGTGATCTAGCATGACCATCATGCTTCTGCTGAGAAAGGGCCTTAGTCAGTGGATCAGCTATGTTGTCTTCAGTTGGTACCTTGCAAATCTTCACATCTCCTCACTATATGATCTCTCGTATGAGATAGAAGTGCCGCAGTATGTGCTTGGACCACTGATGTGATCTGGGTTCCTTATCTTGTGCAATAGCTCCATTATTTTCACAATAAAGCTCAATTTCATCACAACTACTGGGAACTACACCAAGTTCAGAGATGAACTTCCTAATCCACACAGCCTCCTTTGCTGCATGTGAAGCAGCAATATACTTGGCCTCTGTAGTAGAATCGACAATTGTTTCTTGCTTGGAACTCTTCCAGCTCACAGCTCCATTATTAAGGAAAAACACAAATCCTGATTGCGATCTGTAATCATCTTTATCGGTTTGGAAGCTTGCATCAGTGTAACCCTTTACAACCAGCTCTTCCTCACTGCCATAAACAAGAAACTGATCCTTAGTCCTTCGCAAGTACTTGAGGATGTTCTTTACGACTTTCCAGTGAGCTTCCCCGGGATCGGACTGGTACCTGCTCATCATGCGGAGAGCATACAAGACATCTGGGCGTGTGCACAACATAGTGTACATGATGGATCCGATGGCTGATGCATATGGGATCCCATTCATACACTCCCTCTCTTCACAAGATTGGGGACATTGACCTCTAGAGACGGTGACGCCATGTAGCATGGGGATGTTGCCTCTCTTTGAGTTCTCCATGCTGAACTGCTTCAGCACTTTGTCGATGTACATGCTCTGACTTAGTCCGAGAAGCCTTCTAGATCTATCTCTATAGATCTTAATTCCTAGAATGTAGGATGCTTCTCCTAAGTCCTTCATTGAGAAAGTATTCCCAAGCCAAGTCTTTACCTTCTCTAAGGCTAAGACATCATTCCCCATCAAAAGTATGTCATCCACATACAATATAAGGAATGTGGTCAAGCTCCCACTAACCTTCTTGTACACACAAGGTTCATCTTCATTTTGAATAAATCCAAACACTTTGACTTCCTCATCAAATCGAAGATTCCAACTCCGAGATGCTTGCTTCAATCCATAGATTGACCTTTGCAGCTTACAGACTTTATTGGCATTCTTTGGATCTACAAAACCTTCAGGCTGTGTCATGTACACATACTCATTTATATTCCCGTTAAGTAATGTGGTTTTAACATCCATATGCCAAATCTCATAGTCATAATAAGATGTAATAGCAAGCATGATCCTGATGGACTTAATCATGGAAACTGGAGAAAAGGTTTCGTCATAGTCAACACCTTGAACTTGTCGAAATCCTTTTGCAACCAATCTACCTTTATAAGTCTGCACATTGCCATCCATGTCGGTCTTCTTCTTAAAGACCCACTTGCACCCTATGGGTTTTACCCCTTTGGGTGGTTCCACCAAAGTCCATACTTTGTTGGAGTACATGGATTCCATCTCGGATCTCATGGCTTCAAGCCATTTTTTAGAATCTGGTCCCTCCATATCCTCTACGTAGGTAGTTGGATCATCATCTATGATCAACTCACCACCTTCCTAAGTAAAAAGGTATCCAAACCTCTTAGGTTCAAGGCGGGTCCTACTAGATCTACAAGGTCCTTGTGTTACCTGAGGAGACTGAGATTCCACAACACCTTGTGAATCTCCATGTTCCTCTTGTACATCTATCGGTTCAATGTTTTCTTGTTGGGCTTGAACTTCTTCAAGCTCTATTTTCCTCCCACTGTTTCCTTTGGAAATAAATTCCTTCTCTAGGAACACAGCTTCCCTGGAAACAAACACTTTGTTGTCAGTAGGGTGGTATATATAATATCCCTTGGTTTCCTTGGGATATCCAACAAAATAACATTTATCAGACTTGGGTCCAAGCTTATCAGGAAACATTTTCCTAACGTAAGCCTCACAACCCCAAATCTTCATAAAAGACAAATTGGGATGCTTCCCTGTCCATATCTCATATGGTGTCTTTTAAACCGATTTAGATGGTACTCAGTTGAGTGTAAACGCGGAGGTTTCAAGAGCATAACCCCAGAAAGAAATCGAAAGATCAGAAAAACTCATCATTGATCGCACCATATCTAACAATGTGTGATTCCTTCTTTCAGACACACCATTATACATTGGTGTTCCAGGCAGAGTCCATTGTGATACAATACCACAGGCTCGCAGAAGGTCCTCAAACTCCTAGCTTAAGTTATCTCCACCTCGATTGGATCGAAGTGCCTTAATACTTTTACCAAGTTGGTTCTGTACTTCATTCATGAAATCCTTGAACCTTTCAAGGGTTTCTGACTTATGCTTCATCAGGTACACATAGCCATACCTACTGAAATCATCAGTGAAGGTAATGAAGTACTGATACCCACCTCTGGCATTAGTTCTAAAAGGCCCACATACATCAGTATGTATGAGTCCTAATAGATCACTAGCTCTCTCACCTTTACCTAAAAAGGGAGTCTTGGTCATCTTGCCCAACAAACAAGATTCACATGTCTCTATTGATTCATAATCAAAAGAGTCTAGATGACCATCCTTATGGAGTCTAGAAATGCGCTTCTCATTTATGTGCCCTAGACGACAATGCCAAAGATATGTTTTGTTTGAGTCGTTGAGTTTTTGCTTTTTGGAGTTTATGTTGTATACACTTGTCTCCAAATCTATCAAGTATAGACCATAAGACATTGGGGCACTGCCATAAAAGATCCCATCTTTAGAAATGGAACATTTTCCATTCTTAATAAGAAATTCAAATCCATCTTTGTCCAAACAAGAGACGGAAATGATATTCCTATTTATGGCAGGTACATAATAGCAGTTCTTCAACTATATTATTAGCCCACTTGGTAGAGTTAACTCATAGGTTCCTACGGCACTGGCGGAAACTCTTGCCCCATTGGAAACACGTAGTTCAACCTCGCCTTTCCCAAAGGCCTACTTCTCTTAAGATCCTTCACATTTGAACAAATGTGAGATCCGCATCCGGTATCAAGTACCCATGACGAAGAACTAGTAAAGTTAATCTCTATCACGTATACACCAGAAGTAGAGATCTCTATCTCTGACTTCTTCTTCCATCGTTCCTTCCATCCTCTCCATGTAGAAGAAATTGGTTTGGCGAGAGAACCCTTCTCTCCCTTACCTTTCATTCCATTGATCTCTATCAATGAACTTTCTTTGTTCTTCACCAACGCATTAAGCATACATAGAGTGGATTCTAAGGCTCCTGGTATATCTAGATTGTGCAGAACACTTCTCACAGTCCTCAACCAATTATGGAATTTGTTCTCAATTAATTTTCCCATTTTAAAAGATGATTCTTTTGCCATTCTACAAGAGAAAATTGCATTTGTCAAAACTCCTTTTGATTTGATTTGAATAAAATTTGACGATAGTTAATTAGGCCTTTAATTAATTACCACTCCCACTATTTTCATTCAAATTGACAGCCCTCACCATCAATTTAGAAGATTGCATCGTACAATCTTCTAGTGGGTCAAGATCCATATTTCATCAAGTCGTGAGTCAGCTTTGGCTGATCGCCCACAATCTTGACTATTTAGGTAGGTCATCACGCCAATTGCATCATATGCAACTCTTGATGAATGAACATGTGCAACACCTTGCCATGAACATTCCTTGCCTCTAGTCTTAGACGCTCTAAGAATTACCAGTTAAGTCTAACCCAAAAGCTGACACGGTAAACATGCACCCTGCTTTGGCAGAACCTACATGTCTACCCTTCACACTTCCACAAGATAGACGGCGCACCACGCTTTGGCGTAACCTACACTTGGTCGATCGAGTTTTTCATGTGTGCCGCTAATGGAAGGCATATAAGACTTAATATTTTAATGAGGGATTTGGTTTTTATATACATATACATATCCAATCACCACAATATATAGTACGTATCATATACATGCTATATCCCACAGAAAACATGCAAAACGATAAAAGCAATGATTATGGCCATCCTATTGTGATTCCTCGAGCCAAGAGGAATCACGGTCATCTAGGTCTACATCACATGCAACCTGTACAAGATGAAATATGTGCCTTCCTTTTTTGGGTTTGAGCAGTTCATCTCTATGACTGATCGACTTGCCATCAAGTTGGTCGTACGGGTGCCACCAGCCAATCGACTGGCGTCTCCAGCCGATCGGTTCACCGGTCTTCATGTATCTCCTCAGGTCGCCACCCGCTCGTCTCGCTCCTCAAACCGGTCGTCTAGAACACCAACCAATCGGTTCACACCTTGAACCGATCGTCTTAGGTCGTCCGCCGTTCTTTGACATAACAAAAAAATCTATCCTATTTACAATTGAATTGTGAAACCCCGAGTTACATTCGGGGGGAGCAAAGGTAGGAAAAGAAATCTCGAATTATTTTGAGTTACATCAGGAATAGGAGAAGGGAATCGGTGCGCAGACCGAGATGCAAGCAACCACACACAACCACACACATATATAGGGTTTATAGGCCATAACCATGCTACACACCCACCACAAAACTCATTTAAGGGCGACGCGTATAGAGTGCATTAATATTACATATCATATATGTATATTTGGAATTTGTGGATTGGACATGCATAAAGCCAATTTTATTCGCATCGTATGCAATAAATAAAGGCGACAAACCAAAATCGATCATATCGATAATCCTAAAATATAGAGCAGTTGACGTGGCTCTGATACCACTGTTGGGTTTTATGGGAGGCAGAGAAGCAGCGGAAACAAAAAAAATTTCCCCCAAAACCCATAACAAAAGGAATCGTGTCAACGTCTATACAATAGGAAAGATGGTTTGTGGATGCATACCTTGTCCCAAGGCTCGCTCGGTGACAGTACCTCGCGCCTTGCGCAGTCTTCACCTCCGATCTTGGACGGTGTCCGTGCAACTCTTGGTCACACCGGGACTGAAGACTCCTGGTCTCACCGGGACTGTCGGGATTGACAGTTGCTCTCCGAGCGACAGAGGTCTCCCGCCTCTGCAGTCATCCACACATACTTCCTGGAACTCCGATCTCCTTGTCGCAAAAGGAATCGGAAGGAGTCGCACCCTCCTGTCGGCGTACAAGTCACCAACACACTCTCCTGCAGCCAGTTGCCTTTCTGCAATTGTCTTTCCCTCGTTGTTCCTCCCTTATCAGGTAGCACTTGATCGGGCTCTCTCTCGGTTACCAAAACCATAGAGAACGACAACTTTGCAGAGCAACTGGCACTCTGAGTTGTAATTTGAGAAGCCCCCAATACCCCTATATATATAGGAGGGTCATGGGATAGGGTTCTCCATCCCGGGCAATATGGGACTAAAGTAGGAGTAGAAGGGTTCAAGATTTTCCACAAAATCAGACAAACTGCGGTAGTTGAACCGATCATTTCAACCCTGAAACGGTCGTCTGGACACTCCAGCCGATTGGTTGGACACTCCACCCAATTGTTTGGATCCATGAGCTGATCGGTTGGACACTCCAGTCGATCGGTTCGTGATCCTGGTTCAACTCAAATTGACTTTCCTTGTTTGTTTCTAACTAATCAATATTAGTCCTTATCCAAATCAAATTTGATAAGTGAAACAAAACGTGATCGTTGGATCACCCGACCAGTCCACCGACATGAACCAATCGTCTGGTGATCTAAGCCGCTCGGCTCACCTGCCTGAGCCGATCGGTTCATCTCATGAGCCGATCGGTTGGGGGCAGTAAATCCGTCAATTGCAATTTCCAATTAATCTGATACTCTAATCATTTGATCCAACACCTTGAATACTATGATTTTGAGCTATCAATTAATTGAGTGTTTAATTGAACTACTAAACTCCTTTAGCAATCAATCTAAACATTATTTGTGGATAAACTCCTCTTCCAGGTTAAATCCTATGTGTGTGACCCTGCAGGTCCATTTCACGTTGGCAGTGAAAGTCTATAACACTTATGACTTCACAAGCAAAGAGCGGTGCCTAGTCACACATTAGTACTACCCAAGTGAAATAGAAAGTTGGAGAACAACTTTCAATCCTACAATCCGTGAATGGTGTTACAGTGAATGTATAATTCCTTTGTCACTGATATCCTGAATGAACTCGAGGCATGGAACAGTCATCCTGTCAACGTTCATTCATTTCCTTGATCTCAGAGCAGACTGGGTGAGATGTGTGTGACATCAAAATCACATATTGATTCACACGTGCATGCGCATTCCTTTCTCAATCCTACTCATCAAGTGGCCAAGGATATCAAACTCCCTCAGTAGGGACAAATCCCATATCTATCACTCACCCCTCAAAAGCCCCATGTGTCAAAGCCACCCAATCATCACCTTTATAACAACCCATGTTTCAGGACTGTGTTTGATGATGTCAAAGTGTACCCAACGACATGTGTTGAGTGTAGTGATTTTGGGTCTAAGAATCACACTCACCACCATCACTGTGAGAGCTGACTGTGACTACCAAGTCATGGTTCCACATGTCACTCTCACAGTGGGTCTGTCTGGTACCTTGTTCTCTAACAAGTACCTATGTGCTTGGTTTGATATCACTATATCATGACTAATGAGATTCTATCATCAACCAACACACAATCTAGTCTTTAGTGTTATTGATGTCTATGGTTATTTCCACAATAACAACCGACTAGGGACCAAACAAGAATGTATACTCTTATCATCCGTATGATCTCATCGTTTAGGTCTTCAACCCAAAAGCATACGTCATTGAGTAAAATAATTCTTTAGACATCTATCATGTTACACTATCATCTCAGAAATAGTTTAAACATATAGATTGAAAATTGCCTTTATTATTATTCAAATCATTTACAAAGTATCCCATTACAATCATCATATGACTTGCTCTATGGGCATACATACCAACAAAGGGTAGAGCCCTAGTTTGAGTCCAAGAGAGAGAGAGATCCCACACTCTCCTCCTTGTGCAAACCCTAGTTGAGAGTAGGGATCTATCCCTGGAGCAACGGAGGTTTGTTTTGAGATCTTGATGGGGGTAGGAAGCCTCCACGACAAGCTAGGATGGATCGGATATCACACCCGCGTCTCTGTCTTCAAGCAACTCCTTCTGTAGGTCTACAAATCTACAGCAGGTGTGGTAGCAACCGCGAGTTGTTTTCGCCCAAGAACGGCCATATTGATCATGGCTTGGGGGTGCCTTGTGTGTGCCAAGGTGCAGCGAGGCTGGGGCGGCCATGGGCGGCGACACTCGAGCCATAGGGGAGGGGAGAAGTGGATCGTGGACGTCTGTAGTAGGCGATCAAGTAGGAGTCTTGAGGAAGAAGATGAACCAGACACTTTTGACGCTTTTGCCCCTCCATGCTACACAACACCGACCACTTAAGTAAGGGTAGAGTAGTCATTCTGTTATATTTCCAAACATACAAGTCACGTTGCATGGAAAGGGGACACATGGCGCCCTCTGATTGGCTCTGGTAAGTAATATCTTGCAAAAATAGTATATAAATATCGGTAGCTCGGATGGGTACACATAAAATATGAAAATTGCTCAGAAAAATGAGAGGAATTCATTAAAAATGGTTTTAGAGGCTAATTCCTCTTGATATTCGAAAAGTAGTGTAAGTTATCAACTTTAATGAATTAAAGATTAAGAAACCCTATATTGAGAACAAAAAGGATGAACTTTGCACATAATTGGTTTAATTTAGAAATTCATGTGCATAAATATGCTTTAATGGGCCTTGAAACCCTAATATTAGTAAAGGTGACTCTTAATGGATTTCATTGTTCAATTTCACGATTAAAGTTGAGATATGATGGCTCTAAGCTATTTCAAGTATAAAATGTTCCTAATTGTGGATAAATATCCTTAATGTAGTAATTAGGGTTTTCTAATGGATAAAGGTAGAATTAATGACAAATAGAGTTCATATGTGAATTAGACCATAATGAACTATGAATTGATGATAAATGAGTATAATGATCTTGTCATATATTAAAAGGATAAAAATGGTAGCTTTAATGTAAAAGAGGCTTAATGGACTTAATTGATGGTTAATTATGCTTTTTATTATATCAGGGTTATATGTTGTTAAAATATAACCTTAGTATCTTTCATGAAGAATAGATGAGATAATTAGGGTTTGTGAGTAATTGTTTAAAATAGTAAGAAATGAAGGGAAACCCTAATTACAATGGGAACCCTAAAAGTGGACTAGAAACCCTAGGAAGCGAGCTAGGCTTAATAGATCTTGATTACATGATTAATGATAGGAAAATGCATGCATATTTCAAGATCTCATTATGTGCTTGATTGCCTATTTGGATTTCTTGATTGGTTGGGTTATTTCTATCTCAAATCAGCCTGACAGGTATGTGGTTACTTATGGTTAATCACATTAGTTTTCCGAAGAGTTTCCCAGATGATTCATTGCATTGAATGCAATTTAACAGTTTGGTTGTTCATACTTGCAAAATCATAAAGTCACTATGATTATCACAATAATAATAGAAGTGTGGATTCTCGCACCTACATGCCACCCTGATGGATGATGCCAAAGGTCAAGCCCAGGAGGGAAGACCAATGGGCACCATGAGTGGTGACCCTAGACACCAAGATCAGGATTGAGAAGGCGGTCTTTATAGAATGACTAACAGGCACTATGAAGGGTGACCCCAGGCACCAAGATCGGGATTGAGAAGTTGGCCTTAAGTCAGTGGCAAAAGAGAAACCCTAAGGTGGGTATGCCAGGGTTAGGGCAAAAGCGATGGAGAATGTCATACTGAAAAGCATAAATTGGCTTGTTAATTAACTTGATTGTGATAATTAGATTATTAGCCATTCTTGCGAAATTTTTGGTTGTCCCCACATACCGACATATTTCGATATGCTGACCGACGTTTTGTTTGTCGGTGTTTTAGGTGCAAGATTGAAAAGGACAAATAGTAAAGTGGCATATGTGGAATTAAATAAGAACTAAAGTACAAAGGAGGATTAGTTAGAATAGACTCCAGATGTGGATAGCAGTAGACATCCAAGTTTCAAAAAAGGTATGCAAAGTTTTATTTCATTACAGCCTTTCAGTTTAGTTGGTAGAATTTGATAATTGTTATTGATTATTTGTCGAACCTTTGATCCTGTTAATTGGGATAATGGCTCTGATCTCTTGGTCTCCCTTAATTGGGGGTTACCAAAAGGCAGGGTCATTACATTTGGTATCAGAGCATAGGTTCCTCATTTAATCTTTAATAATTATTAAATTTTACAAACTCTGTAGAACTCGAGGGAGTTATTAGACACTACAACAAAAATACCCATTAGTGGTTTTTATTCCAGTGGCTTTTCTAAAAAAATGCCACTATTTATGTAATGCAGTGGCATTTGTAATTTAAATGCCTCTAAACCACGTATTATGGAGTTTATAGAAAAGACTTACCAATTAAGGCATTTTTATAATTAATTAGTGGCATTTCAAAATTGCCAAATCAAATGAGCATGCCACAATTAGTAAAAACATTCTGTTCCCGCACGGCTTCCCTGTCCTGAAAAACGGTTCCTCTTCTCCACCCGTTGGGCAGAGACATTTACTCCTGGCATTTGCCCTGCTCATAGAACCTGCGAAGTCGACCTAGCTAGCCTTTTCGCCCTAATCTTCCAGACTGTGGACGCTACCAGCTGGAACGCTCTCTGCTCTTCTCCAAGGTGTCGGCGACATTGCCAAGGGTTGGAGGGGATGCTGAGGAAGAGATAAGTCTCCCAACTTGCCGACGAGGACTGCAGCGGTTTGCCACCCTGCTGCTTCGGCACGCGACAGGTAAGTACACCCCACAAAACAATAAACACACATGGTCTTTCCCATCCATTCTCACAGTTTCCATTCTATCAAGGTATATATGATAATCAGTTTATGAAGATAGTCTTGAAATATGATGATTCCGTTGTTTTATATGCAGCAATCACTTCCTTAATCATTTTTATCAAGCCATCGACCATCCTTCTTTGTTAGATTTAAACTTGGATTATTTTACAGTCTTGAAGTATGATGATTCTATTGTTTTATTTTACAGAGTCGCATTGGTTTTGGTTATGTATACAAGTTTGCTAAATGTTAGTGTATTCATATAAAAATGTGTGTATTTTTGTATTAAATTGTAAGGAAAATGAAGCATCCACTTTTTAAAAAGTGGTCGCTTAGGTGCTCATGTGATGTCTGCACATCTCCTGTATCTTTGTTTGTAAATCATTAACGAATAGGCAAGTAATGTATCCTTACCCAGGCCACCACCTTTGGTGGGTTGGCACTCTCTGATGAGAATAGGGGTTCCCACCATTGGGCTAATGAAGGGGAGAGATACTCATCTTTATGTATGTAGGAAGAGGCTAAGGAGAGAACAAGGTTTATGAGATGGCCATTTCTTGTGTAATATTCTAGGATTCAGAAATGTCTAAGGAAGAATAAGACCTTTGTATAATTACTTATAGTATACATGCTTTTTTGGGTGTGGTTTCTTTAATTTTCCTTTGATTACCGTAAACTTGAATGGTCTATATTCTTCTGCACTACCAATTGACAAAAACCTTCACCATCCCTGAAAATTAGGGTCTTTAAGCAACAATGAAGCAAGATACCAAGGGCATGCAAACAAGTTGCTATTAACACTAAGCTATGATTGCACAAAATGCAGGGGTTCCATTGTGGAACAACAATAATTTTTTCTCTGCCATAGGAAGTCTGGTTTGCCCTCTTGATTTCTATATTGAATGAATTGCATGGCTTCTATGCAGTGATGTTTACATAATGGTTGATTCATGTTTTTTTTGGAGTGTACATCTTATCTCAGTACTACTTTAATGTAAACACATTGCATTATGGTTACTTCAGTTCCATATCCTAAATCAATTTTTGTCTTTTGATGGCATGTTCTGTTACTCAAGAAGTTTATAGCCAATTATACATCTTTACTATATATGTACTCCAACCTCTCACCTTGGGATAGGAACCATCAGCTGGCTGGCACACCAGTTCCTCCAAGTTTTGGGTCTTCTACACTCAGATCTTATACAAGTTGTACACTTGTATGGTTCCTGACTAGGTTTCATCAAACTAGATAATGATGTTGCCCGTTCTCTAATGGGTTCATTCCTGTCGATGTTGATACAAACCATGGGGAATATGTTTATGGACTACTTGCTTCACTTTAAAAAATATATTGCTCTATATTTTGCAAATTTATACTACTTTTTTTGAAAATTTATAATATCGTTATATATACTTACAATTGTTAGTACTAATATTTTGCAGTCTCTGTTCACCCACAACATTCACTATGGCCTGGGCATCTACCCCCCCCCCCCCCGCTCCTTTTCCCTGAAGTAGAAAAGTTGGACATCACCCTAGACGAGCGTACACTTGCACAACTCACCATTCCCAGACATTGGCGTCATCTAGACGGAAGACGCTACACGGCTGGTCAAATGACCTTAAAGTTTGGGAACTCGACAAATGTAATCAAGGTTCAGTATGATGGTGACGGCAATCTAGTATCCACAACCAGTTGGCGTGGGTGGATTGGGAGAATGGGAATTGGCCGTACGGACCAGGTTTTGCTTCGTCCGATTGGCGACAATACCATACAGGCTTATATACATAACTACAACAACAGTTTGCCTTCTCACCTGAGACAGTATATGGACGAGCCAGGCTGTACCGTATCTGAGGAGATGTCATTCGATGAATTAGGCATGCCTGCGGTGCAATCCTTACCCGTTGGTACCGCCTTGTACCCCATGACCATCAGTTCAGATTCGTCTACCAGCGACTCCATCCTCGACACAACATCATCAACAAAATGGACACGTCACAGTCATAACGACCGTCACAATTGTTGATGAATTTTTTTAACTTTTAAATTAGGAAATAATCAAAAAATGTAATTTGTGTTGTATTACTTAATGAACATTAGTAATCAATCAAGTACTGTGAATTTAAGGTACCCAATGTGATCTTGATGATGGCTTGCAAATGTTTTTTTCTGGTGTGGTTTTGAGTGATGTTTTTCTTTGAGGATTGCCTCAAAGTGATGTTCTACTTTTATCCTTATTATAACTATGTTGTTTTTATGACAGACTTACTCATAAATGTTATATTTTTTACTATTTTTGAGAATGGATAATTGTTGGATGGCAGAGGATGACCGAACGAGTAGTAAATACCTTTTATGTGGTTCAATTTTGTTTTAAGTGTCTTCATTTTTGTGTGACTTGATATACTCAGGATGAGAGAACAGTTAAGTGACATCTTCCATAATAAGACAGCTACAAGGAATGATCAGAACAACATCATTGACTCTTGTACAGGGACTCATTTACCTAGCATTACTCCACAAGGTTGTTGGAAAGCTTTGAACCTGTCATCCAGTAATCACTCCAAAAAAAATTTAGCTTCCCTTCCACCTAATGTTCAAAATGATAGACCAAGGAAATTAAATAACACTATTGCTAGCTCTGCTATTACAAGAACACCTTGTGATGGTCAAGGTAATCATATGATCGCATTTATAGTGCTACATTTAATGATATATAATTTCTATATATGTTGTATGCTTTATGAATGAATGCTCAGGTCAAAGACATCGACAATGGGTGCCTAATGGCAATGCTTCGGTGTTCAATCATTGAAGAAGAGTAGATAGTAGAGCTGCCAATAGTCAAAATAGCCATTCATTTCATGATCACATGGAGCAAAATGGCCTATCTGATCACCATGATGAGTTGTTAAATGCTACAACAACACCTTCTGATGGGCTAGGTAATCGGTTAATTCATTGCATATATAGTGCTGTCTTTAGTGATATATAATTTCCATTTATGTTGTATCCTTTACGAATGAATGCTCAGGTCAAAGACATCGACCACGGGTGCCTAATGGCAATGCTTCAGTGTCCAATCATTCTAGAAGAGTAGATAGTAGAGCTGCCAATAGCCAAAATAGCCATCCATTTCATGACCACATGGAGCAAAATGACCTCTCTGATCACCATCAAGAGTTGTTGAATTCTACAACAACACCTTCTGATGGGCTAGGTAATCGGTTAATTCATATCATTGCATTCATAGTGTTGCATCTAAAGATATATAATTTCCATTTATGTTGTATCCTTTATGAATGAATGCTCAGGTCAAAGACATCGACCCACCGGTGCCTACTGTCAATGTTCCCGTGTCCAATCAATCAAGAAGAGTAGAGAGTAGAGCTGGCAATAGCCAAAATAGCAATGCATTTCAAGAAACCATGTAGCAAAATGACATCTCTGATCACCATGATGAGTCGTTGAATGCTACGCCAACACCTACTGATGGGCTAGGTATTCAGTTTATTCATATCATTGCATTTATAGTGCTGCATCTAATGATATATAAATGAATCCTTAGGTCAAAGACATCACACACGTGGCCGAACACAATGTTTGCAAGTCTGGAAAAGAAAGCCCGACGATCAAATTCCGATTGAGATAAATCAATTTGGACAACCAGTGGGTAAAAACCAATGTCACTTATCAAGTTTTTTGACAACCATTGCAAGAGATCCCAATCTTTGTCCATTAAACTACGAGGACTGGAGACAATTTCCAGCAAATAAAAAAGAATCCATATGGAATTTTGTGAAGGTACAATATTAAAATTTATTTTTAAATGGCTAAATGAAGCTTCTAATTGATATCATTATTGTCGGTAGAGTAAATTCATGATGGACATAGAATTAAAGGAGTGGACAGTGAAGAGACTGGGAAAGAAATGGAAGGACCACAAGTGGGAGTTACGGAAACTATACTTCGTAGAATATAGTCCATATGAACAACAACTTGAACAAGTTGTTCCTAGTGTGGAAACTGATAACCTCCAATTTTGTGATGTTATTTTAGTAATATTCTTCAATTTTGCACACTCTTTCTCAGATAAAGTAGGCAAAATCTCTAATTACTCTCTTTTATTGCAAACATATTGTTAGATTAACTTTTCTCTTTTTTACTTACAGAAAAAGACACAAAAAAATCACAAAAGACTCAAACGGTCCCAGGACTGCATGGACTCACACGGTCCCAAGACCGCATGAAGCCACACGGTCCCAAGACCGCATGGACTCAACTGGTCCCAAGACCACATGAAGCCACACGGTCCCAAGACCGCATGGACTCAACCGGTCCCAAGACCGCATCAACTCAACCGGTCCCAAGACCGCATGAAGCCACAGGGTCCCAAGACCGCATGGACTCAACCAGTCCCAAGACCGCATGAAGCCAACCGGTCTCAAGACCGCATGGAGTTATACAATCTCAAGACCGCATGAAGTCATACGATCTCAAGACCACATGGAGTCATACGATCTCAAGACCGCATGGACTCATACGATCTCAAGACCGCAAGGAGTCATACGATCTCAAGACCGCATGAGTCCAAACGGTCTCGGGGTCCAAACGGTCTCGGGGTCCAAACGGTCTCAAAGTCCAAACGGTCTCAGAGTCCAAACGGTCTCAGAGTCCAAATGGTCTCAGGGTCCAAACGGTCTCTGGGTCCAAACGGTTTCAGAGTCCAAACGGTTTCAGAATCTAAACGGTTTTAGAGCCCAAACGTCTTCAAAACCGTTTGGATCCAAAACTGTCCAAACCCTTTGGACTTCACTTAAGGCCTATAAATAAGACCCAAGGGGTCCTCCCAAGACATCAAGTTTTCAGACGCCCAGAGGCTGCCTCTCCTACTCTAGAGCTATTCCATCCTCCATCCTCCGCCCAAAGGCTGCCAGTCTGAGATCCACGCTCCATTCCAAAGATGCTTTCTCTCTCATCGCCAAAGAAGGTGGGAAAAGGAGTCCTCATCATCGAGCAACCTGTGAAGTGTGAAGATCGTCCTTCTCTCTCTCTCCAAGGGGTTGAATATCCTCTCTCCTTTGTGGGGATGACATTCTCTCTCTCTCTTCTCACCTCCTTCTTTGTCCTTGCTATGAGCGAGTAGTCTCATTTCACTAGGGTGCGGGGAGTAGCCCCGCTACCCATGTTTCATATCATAAAATGTAATCCATAGTTTGCAATAGAGATATACTTTCTTTTCAGTTCGACATCAATCGTTTAATGAATGCTTGTTGCTTGATCACCAACTTGTGTTATCTTTTATCTTTTAGTATGAATTGTCTATGTTTATACTATCAGATTTGAAACTCGATTGTATGTTGGTTCTTGATGCGTGTATCCACCATGCATCTGTTTCGGTATCTAGGAGTGCTTTCCAAGAAGTGAAGTAAACTCACTTACATCGTTGCACTTTCATACTATGAAATGGAATCAGTTGACGTATGAAAGTACAACCTTGATAAGTCGAGGAACGCACTTTGCGGAGGGAATGTTGTAAAGTAAGTGACCATTCGTTCGAGGATGGATGGCGTTACAACATTCCCACGCTCCTCGTAGTTAGTTCTCCGAAAGGAAGCTAAGTCTACAAAGATACTAACTGACTTAACTCTTATTGCAGGTTATGTTTTTATGTTGCATGTTTTGATCCATGCGTAGTGGCGGTGAAAACCGATCACATCCTAGTGATTCCTTATCATTGTTAACAACCTAAGTTTACTTTATTGCCTTTACTTTACTTGCACTTAGTTTAAAAACAACCAAATCAAATCTTTGAACTAAATATCAACTATTAAGGAGTTAAGTGAAATTCTTACGTTTTCCATCTTGTTGTTGCCAAAAAGACCGTTGTCCTGTGGATTCGACCCTTAACTATAGTGCGATAAGACTTCCATGTATCTTAGAATACATGGGTGGAGTTTTAACCTAGTATAGGCAAGGCTAAACCTAAAGACTTACCATCTTTGGGATTTTTAGTGGTGCACGATTCCACGCGAGTGGAAGCTCCATCAAAAATTGGCACCGTTGCCGGGGACAACGGAACATTTTAATTTCATTTACCATCTTTCTAGTTGGTTAGGGATTTTCACTTTTCTTTAAACATTACTACATATCTTCTTGATTTCATCACACCTTCCACATTATCTAACAACAGTGTTCCTTCCTCTACTCAGGTAGAAGACGTGTATGCAACCATCGCATAACCTCGGATTCTCCCCTGATCCAGAGTACGACTCTAAGGTAGAGAGAAGCTTCCATCACCGCATTAGACTCAACCGCCAAAGAACCAGGCAAATGGTTGAAGATCAATGACAAGCCACATTGGTTATGGAAAGGGTCAACGCTGCCATAACTGCTCAGAGAGCACAACTTATTGCTGACACTCGTGCCCAGATTCAAGCAGAGATCCGAGCTGAAGAACAAGCTCGCATCTGAGCTGAAAATGAGGATGCCTAGTTAGAGTTGAGGAACAAGCAACTGCGAGACTATGCCATCCCAAAGAACTACGAGGATAGTCACCTAGTCCGGCCACCCATCATCAACATACCCCAATTTGAGATATGGACGCAATGGATTCAAATCATGCAGGGTATTTCATTCTCTGGTAGTTCTGGAGACGACTGCATGGATCACCTGAAGAGATTCAAGGCACTTTGCCAACTTGTTCCGCAAGCCGGAGTTGCCTTCGACGCAATAATGCTACATCTTTTTCACTTCACCCTGTCTGGAAGGGCCTTGAGTTGGTACAACTCTCTTGATAGGGAGCCAATCATCACTACCTGGGCTCCCTTGGAAGAAAAGTTCCTGGAGAAGTTCTTCCCTCCGTCGTTGACCTACGAAATTAGGGGACAAATTAACCACTTCGCCCAACTTCCCAGAGAAACGCTCGCAGAAGCATGGGAAAGATTTAAGGAGCTTTTAAGAAAGTGCCCCCATCACGGTATCTCCCAGAATCAATTGATAGAAACATTCTATAGGGGGGTGAGTGATGATATCAAACAATTTTTGGATTCCTCATCTCGAGGAAATTTCATGAGGAAGAACTACGAAGATGCCTGGAAGACTGTCACTCTTGGAGCTGAGAACCATTCCAATTGGGGATGATCATCTGGTAAAGGAGTTCTTAAGGTTTATAAAGCTGAGGAATCAATGGAAATGAAGGCTATTGCTGAAGCTTTAAAGACTATCACTCACAAATAGCAGGCACTTGAATCTTCATTTGGGGAATATGATAAGAAGAAAAACCCCCAAGTCCAGCAAGTTAAAGCTTCTACGGGAACCTGTGAAGCTTGCCACGCATCTGATCACCCCACGCTGTCATGTGGGTTGCTTTACAATGTAATGATGGATATGCAACCGCAACAACAGCAGTATGAACCTATTATCGAACAATCTGAAGATCAGATACCCGAACAAGTTAACTCCATTCACTCCATACCGAGACAAGCTTACTATAACCCAAGTCAACCAAGAAACCACCCCGGGTTTCAATATGGAAATCCTACAGGGACTGCCAATCCACAGCACCAAATGCAAGGAGGATCTTCTAATAGACTACCACCAAGATTTCAAAGCAATTTTAACCAGAATCAAGGAAACCGTAGAAATAACCTACCAAGATCCAACTACCAAAGGAATCCCTCTGCTTACTACCAATACATCCATCCTCCTCTGCACCCACAACTACCCCCTCAGCTGTAGCAATCGCAGCAGCCTCAGTTAGCACCACCTCCACAACAGCCACAACAAGGACAACAACAATTTCAACAGAAAAATATCCCTTCCCAGCCCACTGATGAGATAACTATGATCATGAAAATGCTACAATCGCAACAAACTATGCTCGCTAATCAGCAAGCTCAGCAGAAGGCTGTAGAGGCTCAATTAGCACAAATTGCTGCCCAGTTGAAACTTCCAGCAGGCACTTTTGCTGGCCAACCAGAGTCGAACCCAAGACATGACCAGAATAGACCGGAGCAACTAAATGCTTTCACTACCAGATCAGGTCGTGTCTTTCATGAAGCTACAAGGATCACTCCCGATAACGATGATACATCTGTCTTTGTTCCAAATGCAAGCCCAAGTCTAGCAACTGAGAATTCTATAGAGACTGAAAAAGGCAAGGAAAAGGAACCAGCCCCCAAGGAGTCTGAGGTCCCACATTATAAACCTAGGATACCATATCCAGGTAGATTGAAAGAGACTAAGATGGACACTAGATTCCAAAAATTCAAGGAGGCGATGAAGAAACTCTATATCGACATCTCTCTCCCCGATGCCCTATCTAAAGTACCAGCTTGGGCTAAATACCTAAAAACTTTGTTGTCAAGGAAGTACATTACTGAGGAGCAAGAGACCGTTAAACTAGCTCAAACTACCTCTGATATCATTCTCAACAAGATGCCAAAGAAAAAGAAGGACCCTGGTTCCTTCGGTATCCAGTGTTGTATTGGAAATGCTTCAAGCAAGAAGGGATTAGTTGACTTAGGAGCTAGCATATCGATCATGCCTTCCTCTGTATGCAAAAGATTGGGTTTTACAGACTTATTACCCACAACAATGACAATACAATTATCTGACTCTACTATCACTGCACCCCTAGGAATCATTGAAGACATTCCGGTCAAGATACACAAAGATTCTTATGTCCCATGTGATTTTGTCATCATGGATATCAAAGAGGATTTAAGATACCCCATAATTTTTGGCAGACCCTTCCTTGCCACCGCCAGGGCGCTCATTGACGTTGAAGCCGGTACGATCATTTTGAGACTGGGAAAAGAAGCAATTCAATTCCGAGTCCTCAACAGCATGAAAGGACCAAACATTCAAGAGGAGGTTTTTCTCCTAGATGCAATTCACCAAATGTCCCAACTGGAAATATCCAAGCCATCTGATGAGTTGGAGAATGTTCTAACTAATCCAGAAGTCGAATTCTCGGCTAATGAATTAGTTCAACAATGCTTGCAACATTTAGAAAAAACCGAAGAAGCGCCAACGGCCACCTTTGAGGAGCTCAAATCCTCACTGTTTTAGAAACAACAGAAGCGCCCAAGGCTCCCGAGATGAAGACTCTGCCCACGGGACTTAAACATGTCTTCTTGGACAAAGAAAAATTATGTCCAGTTACCATCAGTTCCACTCTGACAGGAGACCAAGAAGAAAGGCTTCTCGTCGAATTAAAGAAGCACAAAAAGGCCATTGGGTACAAAATAACAACTTGACAGGTATAAACCATGCCTTATGCATGCATAGGCTACCCATGGTCGAGGAATTCAAGTCTTCAAGAGAACACCAAAGAAAGCTGAACCCCAACCTTAAAGAGGTAGTCCGCCTTAAAGTCCTCAAAATTTTGAAAGCTGGCATTATTTACCCAATTTCAGACTCCCAGTGGGTCAGCCCTGTCCAAGTGGTCCCCAAAAAAGGGGGGACCACTGTGGTGTTAAATGACAAAAATGAGCTAGTGCCTACAAGAACTGTGACAGGGTGGAGGATGTGCATCGACTACAGGAAATTAAACAAATCAACGCAAAAAGATCACTACCCTTTACCCTTTCTTGATGATTTCCTTGAGCGCTTAGCTCATCAAAAGTTCTTCTATTATCTAGATGGTTATTCCGGGGTCTACCAAATCCCTATACACCCGGAAGACCAAGAGAAAACCACTTTCACCTGTCCCTTTGGGACATATGCTTTCAGAAGAATGCCATTCGGGCTTTGCAACGCACCTGCCACTTTCCAAAGATGCATGTCCGCTATCTTTGCAGGATTAACGGAATCTATAATGGAGGTATTCATGGATGATTTCTCAGTTTACGGAGACTCTTTCAATAACTGTCTACTCAACCTTGGACGAGTCTTACAACGATGCGAGGAAATGAACCTCATTCTGAATTGGGAAAAATGCCATTTTATGGTAACTGAAGGTGTCGTCCTCGGACACAGAGTGAGTGACAGAGGGATTGAGGTGGACAAAGCAAAAATTGATGTTATCTCGAAATTGTCGCCACCAAAAGACATAAAAGGAGTACGAGCATTCTTAGGTCATGCTGGGTTTTACAGAAGATTTATTAAAGGTTTCTCAAAAATAACAAAACCCATGACCCAATTGCTGACCAAAGAAGCCGAGTTTAATTTTAACCAAGAATGCCTACAAAGTTTCACTACTCTGAAAAATGCCTTAATCTCCGCACCCATATTAAGAGCCCTGGATTGGGCACAATCTTTTGAAATCATGTGCGACGCCAGCGATTATGCCATAGGGGCTGTGTTAGGGCAAAGAATCGACAAGAAACCTTATGTTATATACTACGCATCCAAAACGCTCGATGAAGCGCAGAAGAACTATACCACCACAGAAAAGGAGTTCTTGGCGGTCATCTATGCGTTCGGAAAATTCCGCTCCTACCTGATTGGAGCTAAGGTCATCGTCTACATTGACCACTCTGCTATACGATTTCTAATTCAGAAGCAGGACGCAAAACCCAGACTTATCCGCTGGGTGCTGATGCTTTAGGAATTTGATTTGGAAATCAAAGACAAAAGTGGAGTGGAGAACGTCGTCGCTGATCACCTCAGCCATATTGAAGTCAAAGACGATGATAAAGTGCCTATCCGAGACTCCCTCCCGGATGACCAACTAATGAAAATTACAACAGGATTCCCCTAGTATGCTGACATTGTAAACTATCTGGCTACGGGAATCATTCACCCTTCTGCCTCATACCATGACAAAAAGAAATTCCTCCACGATGTCAAGCAATACTATTGGGATGAACCTTATCTCTTTCGACTATGTGCAGACGGACTTTTCCGCCACTACCTACTTGAAGAAGAGATCACTCCTGTCCTAGAACACTATCATTCCGGTCCCACCGGAGGACATATGAGCTCGAAAAAGACAGCCATGAAAGTCCTACAATCGGGTTTCTTTTGGCCGACAATAGCAAAAGATTCCCATGATTTTGTAAAATCATGCAACAAGTGTCAACTCTCCGGTGGTATAACAAAAAGAAACGAAATGCCTCTCACTATGTGGCAGGAGATTGAGATTTTCGATGTCTGGGGATAGACTATATGGGTCCTTTCCCCTCTTCTTATGGATGCTCCTACATTTTGGTCGTTGTTGACTATGTTTTAAAATGGGTAGAAGCTATACCCACAGTCTCTAGCGATTCTAAACCAGTCATTAAGATGTTTAAAGATATTATTTTTCCCAGATTTGGAGTTCCCTGAACTGTTATATCTGACGGTGGAGCCCATTTTCTGGAGCGAAGTTTTAAAGCCCTCTTAAAGAAATATGGAGTCAACCATAAAGTCGCCACACCTTATCATCCACAAACTAGTGGCCAGGTTGAAGTCTCGAACAGACAAATAAAGGCTATCTTAGAGAAAACCATCAATAGACACCGAACCGACTGGTCCACCAAGCTTTCCGACGCCCTTTGGGCCTACCAAACAGCCTACAAAACACCAATCGGAACAACACCGTTCTGTTTGGTATACGGGAAATCATGTCACCTCCTGGTAGAATTGGAACACAAGGCTTGGTGGGCTATTAAACAGCTGAATTTCGATCTCAAAAGCACTGGAGATAACAGACAACTACAGTTGTAGGAACTAGAGGAACTCAGAATGATTGCATACCAAAGTGCCAGAATTTACAAAGAACAAACCAAAATGTGGCACGATGGTCATTTAAAAAGAAAATACATCGCCATTGGAGATAAAGTCCTCCTTTTCAACTCCAGGCTCAAAATGTTCCCCGGAAAACTCCGCACAAAGTGGTCTGGGCCTTTCACCATCAAACATATATATCCGACTGGAGCCATCATAATTATCGACGACAATGGAGGAGAAAGGACAGTCAATGGCCATCGATTGAAAAAGTACTATACTCCAGCAGACAAATTGCCGAGACAGATCATTGAGATCAGAGACCCCACAATGTCAACATAACAATATCAAAACTTCGTCGAGCCAGCGACGTAAAACCCATGCGCTACTTGGGAGGCAACCCAAGATCCGAGAACTACCTTTTATCTTTATTTTCTGTTCCTTTCGATTAACTTAGGATTATCATCTGAAAATCATAAAAATTCACATAACCAAAAAAAACATAAAAATATAAAAATCAAAATAACCTTAACCCTCCCAAACGGTCTTGAGACCGTTTGGAGCCAAACGGTCCTGAGACCGTTTGGAGCCAAACGGTCCTGAAACCGTTTGGATCCAAACGGTCTCGAAACCATTTGGAGTCCAAATGGTCGCCAAACCGTTTGACCTAAGGGCTTTGTTAGGTCAACCTCCCGAATCCTATAATATAAAACCCCCTCCTTCTTCTTTCTTTCGACTCCGGACCCTCCTTAAACCCTCGCGTGAATGGCTTTTCTTGTTCCTTCTCTACTCCTGATTTCCGTGCAACCTGCAACGCCGGTCCCCTTCGCCGACCGTCCCTCCCGGTTCCATGTGTCCTCACGGCGGTGGCACCCCCGTTACCGACGCTCTCGCCGTCGTTTTCCCACCCACAGCAACAAGGTAGGCGCACCACCATTGCCAACGTCCACGGCACCGCCGCGAATCCCTGTTCTATCAAATTATCATCTTTTTCCGCATTCGTCAATCATCTTTACCTTTGTCGACGTCTACGGCACCACCGTGTTTCCCTTTTCTATCACCACCGTCGTCCTTATCGCCACCGTCTTTGCTTTTGTCGCCGGTTCCGCCTCTTTTTTGCCCGCTGCACTCCCAACGTTTCAGCTTCCAAATGGTCTTAAACCGTTTGGAACCAAACGGTTTTCAAACTGTTTGGGACCAAACGGTCCTCAAACCGTTTGGGACCAAACCGTTTGAGACTAAACGGTCTTCAGACCATTTGGAACCAAACGGTCCTGAAACTGTTTGGAACCAAACAGTCTTCAAAACCGTTTGGACTTTTTAAACACCGCTTACCTTTCGTTAAAACATGAACATATATAAATTCATACAAAATCAATTTTTATGCTAACACATGACTTTCAATATTCAGAAATGGCTGCACCAGCAAAGAAACCAACCGAAAATGAAGACACACCTTTCTGGACTGAGGAGCAACTCCGGGAGGACCGAGCCAAACTTCAAATGGTCATAGATAACTACAACAAGACTAGAAAGCCCCCTCTAAAGGTCAACATCATGGCGGTCTTGTGTGAAATTGACCGCATCAACAAATTCCTAGTTGAGGCACCTGAAGAAGAAGTGGAAGAACTTTCTTCCAGTGACGATGAAGGCTCTGAATACGAGCCACGCTCCGAGGAAGAGTCCCCACTTGAAAAATACAAGGGGAAAAGGAAGGCCCAGGAATCCACTACAACCTCTACATACACACCCTTTCTTCCATTGATAAAACCCTAAAACCTACAAAGTACATCTTCTCCAGCGTACTGCTCAAGATGGGGATCTACGATAGAATTCTCACCATGCTAGACAATGTCAATCTTTCAAGGCTGTGTTTTGTACCTGAGATCTCCTACATTGAACCTACAACTGAATTCTTCACTTATCTCAATAAAGAACCTATCGCAATTATGGATAGATCAAGGGATGGAGGTGACCGTAGGCTGGTCACCAAACTCTTTGGCAGTAAGGTTGTCATAACAAAAAATATGCTGAATGAAATCTTTATAGACAACCAGGAGTAGCTCAAGAAAGACAAAGTTGTTGGAACAGAAAATACTAGTTTCAACAGACATAACTTTAGGAAATCCCTGACAGGGATCCCCACCTACGAGGCAAAGACATGCAAGGCCTCAAACATACAATCTGGACTAGTGTGTACTTTACATAAAATTCTTACAGGCGCACTCTTCCCCAGGATAGAAGGAGCGAATGTCATAATTTCAGATCTTTTTGTTCTCTAGTCAATTCTACATGGGATGCCAGTCAACATCGGCCGTCATATGATCCAGAAGCTATCCTCTTATGCCCTGGGGAAGGAAATTTGCATGGGGGGTCATGTCACATCTATCATCAAATACCTCAAGATGGACAGACCTCTACAAAGATGCACACAGATAAAGGGCGACATCCTAACAAACGAATAAACTTTGAAAAACTCCTACATCATCAAAGACAAGGATGCAAAGTTAGTTTACATCTTCTGCCCTACAGTCAAATCCTCTAGAACCCTGCTACCGCTTCCGGAGCATGCAGATTATGACAAGGAAAAGCTCCTCTTCACCGACGAGGAGCTTACAAAACTCATAGCCACGGTCAAAGTACCAGTGAAAAAAGTAAAGGTGGGGCAGACAGAACTTAGCATAACCGCCCCGACAGCTATGGTAACAAAAATTCCTGTGAAACGACCCTCCACAAGACTTTCACAGAAACAACATCTGTCGGGGAGACCAACATCTAAACCACATCCAGAAACAGAAACCCCCCTCCCCGAAGAACAAATCACCACCTCCTGTCTTGACTCCTTCATTATGAGTCTCAATGCTAAAGTTACAGCAACCACCTCATCACCCTCCACCTTTCCACAATCCACCACTCTTCCATCTTTCTCCACAACTACACCACCACCTACATCCTCCACTTCACCCATTTTCTCTTCGGGCATCCCCTTCTCTACCACTACGCCCAAATTCACCACCTTCGCCTCCATCCCCGCAGTCTTTCCCCCACCACTATCAATCCCACCATTTTCACCAGCAACATCACCATCTTTCCCATCCACCACCACCCCAACACCACTGGTGACACCATCTATAGTCACCACGTAGTTTGCGGAACCATCAAAAGTGTCTCTTCTGCAAGACACTACACCCTTCCCATCCAGACCCCAACCATCCCACCCTTCCATAACTGGGGTCCCTTTCACAAATGTCGGTGCGGAATTCGGACGTCAATTTGACATCATCTGAAACCTCCTCACTGACCCTTCTAACATAATACATTCCATTTTTTCTTGTGTGCAGGGAATATCTAAACAGGTCGCCAAGATCGACGAGAAGAATCATGACTTGCCAAGCATCCTCCAAGGTTTTCAGCAACGACAAGATGTAGTGGCCAAGAAAGTTGATCACATCGACAACTACTACAACAACTTGCCCGAGCTGATCCTTGGAGTAAAAAGCCAGCAAGAAGCGATGGCCAAGCAAGTCGATGAGATCTCTACACAGACTCAACCTCTGTCTGAGACTCTCTGTGAGCTCAAGCAGCAAAAATCAGCTCTTAACACACGCTTGGATGACATTAGCAACACTCTCACACAACTCAACAATCGCCAAGAGGAGTCGACAAACAATGAAATCCAACAATTACGAGCTATAGTAAAAGATCTTATAGCGCGACTCCTCTCTGCCGAGGGCCGATACACAGATCTCAAGGAAACACACGACGCACTACTCAAAACACACGAGCATGTGCAAGTGGCGTTTGATGAGTTACAAACCATCCACCGGCAATGCAAAAAGACAGCACACAAGAAGCTAACAGACAAAGCAGCAGCTGACAAAGAAGGCGATGATGAAGACGAAGATGACTCCGACTCCTCAGTTGATTCTAACGACGATACCACCTCCTCAGATGACAAATCTGATGACCCACACAATGCTGGGGAGGGCCCAAGCCTAGGAGAAGAACCTTCTCAGAAAGGATATGACAAAGACCACCAAGAAGGTGGACATCATCCCAAGTCCCCCACCCACAAAGAAAATGTAAATATATCATATGGGGACCAATTCCTCGATTACTCTGCTTTGGGATCCATAGGGGAGTCTGCAAAAGACGTGGCCTTTGCTGAGTTCCACCAATGTATTTTAGGAACCAGCGCAAGCCCACCAGCAACTACCACTCAACATTTCCCCGCACATAACCCATCAATACCCTTTCTGCTAGAACAGGAAGACTCAGAACAAGTACGTTTAGATATAGATGAAGAACTCGATTCTGCTTCCGATTCAGATGAGGATCTGTAAGAAGAGTTTGAACAACCTTTTTCACCACCTCCGTAGGAGCTTCCCCCGCCACCACTTCTACCGCATAAGATGCACGATTTAGATATGGCAGCCATCTCTACACTAGATGATCAGGACATCTGTATCCTGAACACTATTGTCGACAATGCCAAAGAGGGGGGAGACATCATCTACCACAATACAAAGACTAAGCGCAAGTTGACACGTGAAGACTTCCGCAACATCGTGCGACCACGGTCAACGATGCCAATGGCAATCTTCCGTGTCCTACTTGCCAACATCATAGAAGTTTACAGAAGCTCAAAGAGACAGCAGCCAGTTTTTAACACCTCACCTACTCTATCTATAGGCTTGTTATACAAAGAAATACGAGTAAAGTCAATAAAGCGGCTGTGTGTTGGTTTAGCACGGAGGGCACGATATCTTACTGTGCCATTTCAAGTTTCCGATCACTGGTTATTTATGATTGTGGACACCGAGGCTCGGGATGCCAAGGTATACAACTTTTGTGCTACTGAGCTACCAGCCGGAACAATAAATTTTGTTGGAGAAAAAGCAGGAGAGGCAAGATGTATACCTTTCTGGCTTCTTAAACTAATTTGGGCTGCACTCCCATCCCTCCGTCAGGACTGGAGCCAACCCTGGTTCCAAATAATAAACCCGCAAGTCCAAACCACTGAGGGATCTGGGGACTGCACTTTTTGCACTATCCGTCACATTCAAGCGCTAAACCAAGAAATCCCCTTCACCGAGCTAGTCGCCGAAGATTTTCACTCCCTGCGAGGGCATTACGCCATGGAGCTTATTTGTGATAGAAGGTTCTTCAAGGACCCAACAATGGCACCAGATGACGTCCCCCACTACCTCTTTTCAGCAATCCAACGTCCGCAAAGGCGACCTTTCAGACAAACTTTAAAAGAATTGGAGAAAAACAAACAGCCAGTCATAGTTCTCGAGCAAAGAAAATGGTACCCTTCCCACCTTGATCTGGCGTAGGAAAAAGGGGACATAGATCTTTTGTCATGGGCAACCTTCAGGGGTTCTCCATCACAAACGGTGCCCCTATCTGCCATAGAACCAACTTTCCCAGATTTCGACCTCAATGCTTGCAAAATTCTCTCCGACAATGAACTCTGTCTCATCATGTCAAGGCTTTCCGCCGAGAATGATGACCTCATTTTCATGTCCGGTGACATTTTGGTCATGGCAGATGCATTACGAGATATTGTACAGTTAAAAGGGTCTCTATCCGTGAGCTTGATGGCTGCCTATCAATTTCTTCTCGGATGCAATCACCCTACAACCTATATGGCATCCGTATATATGAAGGATGACCTCCTAAAGATAAAGAACTTCGGAACAACTGAAGCCCTAATTTCCTTCCTACAACACACAACACCGAAGTTTATCATGCTACCCTTCCTTCACCATGAGCACTGGATGGTTCTGGCAACAAACCTACCCGAAGGAACAACTACCATCTACAACAGTTCTGACAGCCAGTTCAATCCACGGTAGAAGAAATATGTAGTGACACCTAAGACGCCCACAGAGGAAGTGGCGAAGGAATGCGCAGACAGACTAATCGATCTCCTAAGTCAGCATACAAGGGCATACGACAAAGACCACTTTCACCGCCCATCCTTCAACCACAAATGTCCCCAACAAATTCGAGAATCAAACGATTGCGGCTTCCACGTCCTCTACTGGATGTATACCATCATGGTCCTTCAAAGACCAGTAGAGGATATGACAGATGTGGACTACCACGCGTTACGTGGAAAGCTTGTTGCTAATCTCCTCCGCACACATGGCGCAAATAAAGGACTAACGGACGCCTGATGCCCTTGTCCATGTACTTCTCAACCTATCACTTTGACACTTTGCGGACAGAGTGCGTGATAAGCTAGGGGGAGTACATTGGATAAGGGCGAGGTTTCAATTCTAAATCCTTCCCTCTCTATCTTCTTTCTTTAATTCTACATAAAAATTTTCTTAGTTTTCCTTGCACATACTTAGTTTTTGCTTTAATTTCTTTCCTGATAATAAAACCTACTTGGAACAAAGTCATCCCCAGCTAACTTTAGAATCCAGTAGCCCTCAAGAGAAATAACAAGAATAGCACATAGACATGCAATGGTGAGCTAATAAATCATCTTCACTCAATTTTCATGCTTCTATTTCAATTCTACATCTGACTCTCCACAGGACAACATCAGGGCCGCAATAAGCCAAAACAATCTCAAGGATGAGAGGGATATCAGGTGACATCAAAATCATGAAGCCTTGCAAGTGGACCACTAGTAGAAACCAAATAAGTGCATGTCGAACAACTCTAAGAACAATTTTCTTCTCTCCAAATAAAAGAGGCTTGGCCACCCAAATCAAAATCCCTAAATATCCAAATCCCAAGCTTGTGAGTTTACGAATAAAAGCCAGAGTGTTGAATAAAACCATGAGAGTTGTGCCATAAATAAGGATCTATATGAAGAACCAACAAAGGTCTCGCCCGGCTGGTACATCCAGCTGCCCTCACAAAGGCAGATGTGTCGTGCCCAGTAGTGAAACCCTAAGGTATCTAAATATATGAAAGGCTGATAAAGGACTCGCCCGACCGGTACATTTAGCTTCCCTCACGAAGGCAGATGTATCATGCCCGGTAGTGAGATCCTAAAAGAATTATACAACCCCTCCCCCACTTGAAGGGGGAGTTACACACTAAGCCTTTAGCCAACCCTCATACCTACTCTAGTTTCTGGTAGGATTTTCAAAGGAGCATAAAACTGATTATAGTCAACGGCATGCACCGAATAAAAAGTGGTCCCAATGCAGGCTAAGATATGGAAGAAACCTGAGATCCAAGCAACTCTCAATACCTGAAAGAGTTAAGGCAAAAAGCTCTGATACAACCTTAGGAGATCTCAGGTTTAGAATTGAAGCAAGAGTATGGAAATCTTAACTGAATAAAATTGCCTCGCCATTACATGCCTCAGCTCTATCTAACTTGAGGACAAGCTAGACTCTAAGTTAGGGGGGAGTGATAACCTCCAATTTTGTGATGTTATCTTAGTAATATTCTTCAATTTTGCACACTCTTTCTCAGATAAAGTAGGCAAAATTTCTAACTACTCTCTTTTATTACAAACATATTGTTAATTTAACTTTTCTCCTTTTTACTTACAGAAAAAGACACAAAAAAATCACAAAAGACTCAAACAGTCCCAAGACCGCATGGACTCACACGGTCCCAAGACCGCATGAAGCCACACGGTCCCAAGAACGCATGGACTCAACCGGTCCCAAGACCGCATGAAGCCACACAGTCCCAAGACCGCATGGACTCAACCGGTCCCAAGACCGCATGAAGCCACACGGTCCCAAGACCGCATGAACTCAACCGGTCCCAAGACCGCATGAAGCCACACGGTCCCAAGACTGCATGGACTCAACCGGTCCCAAGACCGCATGAAGCCAACCAGTCTCAAGACCGCATGGAGTCATACGATCTCAAGACCGCATGGAGTCATACGATCTCAAGACCGCATGGAGTCATACGATCTCAAGACCGCATGGAGTCATACGATCTCAAGACCGCATTAGGTCATACGATCTCAAGACCGCATGAGTCCAAACGGTCTCGGGGTCCAAACGGTCTCGGGGTCCAAACGGTCTCAAAGTCCAAACGATCTCAGAGTCCAAACAGTCTCAGGGTCCAAACGGTCTCGGGGTCCAAACGGTTTCAGAGTCCAAACAGTTTCAGAATCCAATCGGTTTTAGAGCCCAAACGGTCTTCAAAACCGTTTGGATCCAAAACTATCCAAACCGTTTGGATTTCACTTAAGGCCTATAAATAAGACCCAAGGGGTCCTCCCCAGACATCAAGGTTTTAGATGCCCAGAGGCTGCCTCTCCTACTCCAGAGCTATTCCATCCTCCATCCTCCGCCCAAAGGCTGCCGGTCTGAGATCCACGCTCCATTCCAAAGTTGCTTTCTCTCTCATCGCCAAAGAAGGTGGGAAGAGGAGTCCTCATCATCGAGCAACCTGTGAAGTATGAAGATCGTCCTTCCCTCTCTCTCCAAGGGGTTGACTTTCCTCTCTCCTTCATGGGGATGACATTCTCTCTCTCTCTTCTCTCCTCCTTCTTTGTCCTTGCTATGAGCGAGTAGTCTCATTTCACTAGGGTGCGGGGAGTAGCCCCGCTACCCATGTTTCATATCATGCAATGTAATCCATAGTTTGCAATAGAGATATACTTTCTTTTCAGTTCGACATCAATCGTTTAATGAATGCTTGTTGCTTGATCACCAACTTGTGTTATCTTTTATCTTTTAGTATGAATTGTCTACGTTTGTACTATCAGATTTTAAAGTCGAATGTATGTTGGTTCTTGATGCGTGTATCCACCATGCATCTGTTTCGGTATCTAGGAGTTCTTTCCAAGAAGTGAAGTAAACTCACTTACATCGTTGCACTTTCATACTATGAAATGGAATCAGTTGACGTATGAAAGTACAACCTTGATAAGTCGAGGAACGCACTTTGCGGAGGGAATGTTGTAAAGTAAGTGACCATTCGTTCGAGGATGGATGGTGTTACAACATTCCCACACTCCTCGTAGTTAGTTCTCCGAAAGGAAGCTAAGTCTACAAAGATACTAACTGACTTAACTCTTATTGCAGGTTATGTTTTTATGTTGCATGTTTTGATCCATGCGTAGTGGCAGTGAAAACCGATCACATCCTAGTGATTCCTTATCATTGTTAACAACCTAAGTTTACTTTCTTGCCTTTACTTTACTTGCAATTAGTTTAAAAACAACCAAATCAAATCTTTGAACTAAATATCAACTATTAAGGAGTTAAGTGAAATTCTTACGTTTTCCATCTTGTTGTTGCCAACAAGACCGTTGTCCTGTGGATTCGACCCTTAACTATACTGCGATAAGACTTCCACGTATCTTAGCATACGTAGGTGGAGTTTTTACCTAGTATAAGCAAGGCTAAACATAAAGACTTACCATCTTTAGGATTTTTAGTGGTGCACGCAATTCCACGCGAGTGGAAGCTCCATCAAAAACGTCTCAATAGAAATTTCTTGTGGATTACTGGAGGCAATAAAGGAAAGGTAATTTTTGTATCTATTAATTGATATTTAATTTACCTCACAGATAATTACTATGGACAATACTACAATTTTTTTTCACAGAGGAAGTGTATAACTAACAAGACAAGCAGAAAATTTTAAAAGGTTAGCCACACAACAGGAATCAAGTCATTTGCTTGTCTGAAACATGATGTAAGTTAGTTAATATTGTGATCCAATTGGACAATTTGGAGACATCTGTTTAAATGATGTTAGCAATAACCTTGTTTGAATGATACAGTTGGAGAAGGAAACAGGAGGGGAAGTTGATCCCATTGAGTTTTTTGAGAAAACTCATCGTAAAAAAGATGGGAGCATAGTTTATATTGAATCTGCCAAAATTTTGGTACAAGGATTCCTATCCTATAGTATTATGTTACATTTACTACATGGAAACATTTATATGTTTGGTATAAAATTCATCTCCTATGTTCTGTTGTGTGTAGGAAAAATTTTCTGAGGTAGGTGACGAGCTGTGAAGAAACCAACCTGATGTTACTTCAGCTAAAATTTATAGGCAGGTTATGGGAGAAGAGAGACCAGGATATGTTCGTGGTTATGGACTTGGACCATCACCTTCTGATATCTAGGGCAAGAACCGTAAATCCCGAGAAGCTGATGAAGCGCAAAGGAAGCATTTCCAGGATCAGCTTGAACAACAACGGATGGAATTTGAAGCTAAAATTCAAGAACAAAATGCAAAAATAGAGCAGATACTAGCCTTGTCTAGAGAAGGAAATAGTCAATCAGCACAACATGTACACACTGGCCAGGTATGAATACATTTTATATGAGATGTGTGGTATCAATTATTTTCCATGTTGAATTTTGATGGCCTTATGACAAAGATAAAATAATTGTGCAGATTGGAATGAGACATTCAACAATTTATAAGGGACAAGTATGTTTGTATTTGTGTAAATTGCACATCATTCTACGTTTATATAAAATTTTTATTTAAATTGTATTTTGTTTATAGGAAGTGTATGTGCTGAGTATCGTATATGCAGATGATAAAATTGCAATCGCTCGAGTATCTGAGGTTGACCCCTTGCATATGGTGGGAGGTGCAATTTTAGGCTCATCATGTGTTGGTGTTTATGTAGAGGTTGTGGTGATGGCCAATGAACCTCTAGTCAGACCTTATGAGTAATATCGATATATGGATGAAGTTATTGGCAATGTCATAGCATGGCCGAAATCACATTTACTGCCAAAGTGAGCATATAGTATTGCTTATAATATGACATAATTGAAAACAAAACTAGTATCTAAAGTCGTTTCCATTTGTTGCAGGTCATGAAGTGTAAAGATAGATAATTGCATTCTTGGATATTGTGTAGAGAGATGAAAGCTATAGTTGTGTTTCTTTGGTCTAATTTTTTATTAGTACATAATGATCCAGATACTGTTGTTTCATGTCCATTGTCATAGACAATGTTTCCAAATGACAATCCTATTTTTCTTTTAGCTATGAGCAGTGTCTTACCTTCTTGTATGTGACATTTACACAACATATTTTGTTTTGACCTGCTGAATGTGAATGTCTTTTTTTGCTTCCTAAGTCAATAGTTCTCTGTAAATTTTTCTTTCATAACTTGATCACATGTTGCATGATAGCTTACTAAGTCAATATTTCTCTAAGAATTGTGCATTTTGTGCCTTCCACAACAAACAACATGTCACTGCGTAAAAGGCCAGTTTTTGGAGATCAAAGGCCATTCTCGAGAGCTAAGGTTGTTAGCTCATCTCTTATGAAAGGCTTCTTCTCAGCTCTTGTGAATGGCCTTTAATCTCCAAGAACAAAGCTACTGTTAGGACTCAAAAATGGGATTCCTCACCCTAGAACTGGTCTTATAGGCAATCCAACAAAATGGTACATCCTTACATGTTCTTGATGTATTGCAGCCTAGCCAAAGTAGTATCTAAAAGTAGTATCTAAGGCAGTATTACAACCTAGCCAAAGTGGTTTTTAGCTATGAGCAGTGTTTTTGGAATCTTGTGTGTGAGATTTACACAACATATTTTGATGTGGTGATTCGCCTCAAGATGGTTTGTGGTTGAGCTTCTATGATTGCTCAATATTTAGGCTATTAAGATGTCTGAAATGTAACTGAGATATTTTAGTTGCATGCTTCTATGTGTCCTAATTTCTCTGCAGAGGTACAACAAGTCATTTTCAACATTTCCATGGTACAAAAATTCATTTTCAACATTTCTATACTCTGCTTTGGTTAAGAAGTCAAGGAAGAAGCCTCAAGAAATAATGGGTGCTCTTAGTAATATCGGTTCCTCCATGTTCCCTTAATTGTTAAAACAACATCTACAATAATACCCTTTCTGTAACATGTGGTTGTGATGCAGGCCCTAAAAGCCAATAACTATGGTAAGGATCCTATGCTAAGATCATGTATAGAGAATGATCTTAAATATCAAAGTACAGAGCTGTTGTTAGGACTCAAAAAGGCATGTTTTTGGAGATTAAAGGCCAGTCTCGAGAGCTAAGGTTTTCATCTCATCTCTTGTGAAAGGCTTCAACTCAGCTCTTTTGATTGGCCTTTAATCTCCAAGAACAGAGCTACTGTTAGGACTCAAAGATGGGATTCCTCACCCTGGAACTGGTCTTACATGCAATCCAACAAAATGGTGCATGCTTACATGTTCTTGATGTATTGCAGCCTAGCCAACATTGGTTTCCAGTTTTGCTTTGGGTTGTTTTAAGGATTCCTGAATAAGGTATATTTCACTACTTCACTTTGCTTTTTTTTCAGTTGAAGGGGATAGTGAATATGTTCTGGAAACTCTTCTTGCTTATTAGGGGATAGTGAATCTATTCCTGGTGGCCATGTTAGTATATATTTGAAGACCTGAAGCCTCCTACTGATCTACATAGTCAACTTACATGTTTTTCTATTAGTTGTTTATTACATGTGGTGGTTGCCATGACTGGTGATGGTGTCAATGATGCATCTGCTCTAAAAATGGCAGACATTGGTATTGCCATGGGAATTGCTCGAACTGAGGTAAGTATATTCACTAGATGTCAATTTGTATATCTATCTTCTTGTCTTTTAGTAATTATTATCGATACTGATTGTTTCTTCTCTTTTTATGTGTTAGTCCATGTTACCAAGGAGGCTTCAGACATGGTTCTTGTTGATGATAACTTCAGTACAATAGTTATTGCAGTTGGCGAAGGGAGATCTATCTATAACAACATGAAGGCCTTCACCAGGTTCTGCTCTTATTAATCATTATATGCTTTCTTACCTTACTAAAAAGCTTTCAACTTATTTTGTATAGACTATAGTTTTATGAGAACCCTAGATGACATTGAGTTTGATAACCATCTTTTGCTTTTTACATAATTGTCAAGATTGTCAGCTTTGCACCCTTTCTATCATGTGCTTAGTTGTGTGCTTAGCTGAATGTCTACAACTTTGTTGTATGGCAAACTCTATTCAGCTGACATAATGTGAATGGTACAGTTGAAATTATCACCATTGTCGAACTTATTAGGAAAGGTGAGAAGGTGAGTTCTTCTGAGGCTGCCCTTCTTTCCAAGCTCGACATCAGGCCCTTCTCATATGGACTGGTTGTGCTGTCAGTTTATGACAGTGGATCTGTATTCAGACCTGAGGTCCTTCACCTTACTGAAGATGACCTTATTGATAAATTTGGCAATGGTGCTATCTTCCCTGATACTATCTTAACAACATGCTAGTGATGTAAGTGTTTTTGTCTTACATTTGCATGCAAGTGCTCAACATTTTTCTCACTTCATTGCAGGATCCTAGCAGGTTTGCAGTTGTTGCTGCCCCTACTGCTGCTTCAGGCTATGCAGCTGCACCTAATGCTTCTACTGCCAAGGTGGAAGAGAAGAAGGAAGAACCTACTGAGGAATCTGATGACCATATGGCCGTAATGCTATCACTACAGCTGAGAAGAAGGATGAACCTTCATTGCAGTGTAGCTGGTCTACTCATGTAGAAGCTCACAACTACTTGGAATGCTAGAATGGAGCTGTATGTTTTTGTAAGAAAATGAGTTTGTATTCCTTTGGGGGGTCTCCAAGTGCAAAATGAGTTGTTATCCAGTTAGTGTTCATGTTTACAATATGTACCATATATAGTCATATGTGATGTTGTTGTATTCAATACAAGGGGCAAGGTAAAATGTCCTCCCCATGTAATTGTCATTTGATTATAAATAAAACAGTTCAATACTTCTGGAATGTGTTCGGCTTCAATTGGCATTCAATTAGAAAACTTGATCATGAACTACAAATTGACTGACTAAAATCCATAAAAAATTAGTAATGCAGAACTAGTATGTCATTAGTGGCTTTTTTCATAAGCCACTACATTCAATCAAAACTATTTTATACAACAACATTATACAAAATAGTGGCATTTGTATAAAAGCCAAATGATGGATAGTGGCTTTTCTATAAATGCCAAATGATGGTTTAGTGGCCTTTATGTGGCATTTATTCGAAGCCACTAAAGACAATCGTTTAGTGGCTTTTACAACTTAAGCCACTATCTTCCTAGTGGCATTGGCGCTAGAGGCATTTTTTTAAATGTCAACAAATGCCGCTAAACCTGTTTACTGGATTCTTTTTCAGTGGCATTTCTGAAAGGCCGCTGATGTGAATGTTTGCTGTAGTGAGAGGATTTTTCGAAAGACAGAGGTGTCTAGAAAAGGATCATGTCTGGGAGCTGGCAAGATTTTCCTCTGCACTGCTAGTCGGAATACGAGGACTCCCATATTAGTGTGACTGCTTGTCCAATGCCTTAGGATTTGACTCGAAATAAGATACCTTTAGGACTCTCTCATCTTGTTCATCCCTTCTCAACCCAAATGTTGTTAAGGATTATAAGGATTAGGGTTTTCTCTCTTTTCCTCACCCTCTTGAGGTATGGGTAAGGTTGATAAGGTTTAAGGAATCCTCCACCAAATTAATAAAAAGCATGTAAATAAGATGTCATGGACATAAGATTAATAGATTAAGCATAAAAGAATAGATACATGCTTAGGTCGTATGACATAAGTTGTCATGCCCTCAAGAGAGACCTGAGGCTAGACCTTCTTGTCAGGAGGATAAGTAAAGAGAGTTAGTCTTGGAGGTAGAGATCTCCATTACAAGTAGAGACCTGGCACATCCTCTGAGGATGATGTTAACCCTAATCCTAAGTGAAGGTTAGAAAGAGAGATGACATGATGAGTTAGATGTCATGGTAGACCAGGTGTTTGGATAGACATGCCTTAGATGCCATATGAGCCATGAAAAGTTGGATGACCGAGTACCTTTGGCGACCCAACCCTGGGAAGGGTCGTGCATGTTAGAGTGAAGGATAGCACTTTATTTGATGAGGTTAGAGAAGAACCTATAGAAACCCCATGAGCTTATATGAGCATGGCATAGTAGGCACCCAGAATACATCCGTAGTGCGAGCAGTAGGTTGAAACCCTGGCCAAGGGAGTATGTTGGATAGCTGATGAGATAAGCATACAGGGCTAGGGATAACCTTGAGCAAACATAAGTTTGAACATAGGATTCACCCACGTAGAGGTATTCTTGTGAGCTTGATCCATCTTCATGGAGAGAGGACCTTTAGTATAAGGATGGTTGTGGAGTTAGCTCTAGAGAGAGAGAGAGCTAGACCCAAGAAAGAAGGTTGGAAGCCTAGAATCTGAGATATGAGGAAAAGTGGGGATTTGAGGATGATGCGACCTAAGTGGATGTTTGTGGTTGCCTCATGCTTGATCCCTGGAGGCTGATGATGTCTTGGTTGCCATGAGAGGAACCAAACCCTAGAGAGAGGATGAGTCTACTAGTACCTCTGTACCTTTGGTATAGATGAGAAGAAGAGTTCCTTAGACCTGGAGAGGTTTAGTAACAGATTGTGAGGCCTTGTACCTTGTTGATTGTCCTTGAGGAGGACTCAACTCTGAAGTGTTACTCGAGTAGAAGGATGACAGGAAGTGCATGTCATGCCTTATACATGCTTGATTCGTGGTTAAGTGGTTGAGCATGCACTTTGACACCCAAAGTGAACCTAGGGTTTCTAGTCCTAAGAGGGGAAGTGGTGTACCTGATGCTCATGATGAGATTTAAGTTTCTATAGATTTGAGCATGGTACTCTTCATGGTTAGAGGAAAGGGAAACCCCTTAAGTTTAAGGTATGTTGGATGAAACCCTCACAACTAAGTTGATGACATGGGAGGGTATGATCTTGATCCAATGCTGAGGAATGAGAACAAATATGACCTAGTATGGTTTAGCAGGTGGTCTGCTTGTGCCTTAGTAGCTTGCTAGGGGTTAGGCACGCTCATGTGGATGTAAACCCTAGACATAAGGACGTTTGTGACCTTGTTGTCAAGAGTTGTAGTTTCCTCCCATCCTGGGAGAGGGACCCTTTGGTAGGGTGTATACCAGTTTGTTGGTTTTGAGGAAACCTAAAGATGTCTCATAGGATCTTGAGAAGCTAAGTGAAAAGTACATGGTATGAGAATGAACCTGTAGACCCATAGATAACCATCTCTAAATGCATGTGGATGTGTTACCATGGAGGTAACCGGTGTGGGGCCTGACCAAGGTAGGCAGGTTGCCATGACCCCTATGAAAGGATGAAAGCCAGTCATGAATGCAGAGAGAGATGATGAAGGCTTGGGTAAGGTTCTAAGTTGGACATGTACTATAATAGAATCCTAAGTCTATCCTAGGGTCAGGTAGGGATAAGAACGATGGAAGGAGTTGCCTAATTCCCTAGTTGCACATGACCATAGGGTCGGGAGGTAACAACTATCATTGTCTGAGGGCCATGGGTTAGGAGATTGATCACCTTCATGAATTCATGGGACCCAAAGGGAAGATGAGTAGGGCACTCTCTGGATGAATAAGGGAAGAGGGATGACCCCAAAAGTGCCGACACCCTATAGACCTAGAGGAGATAACCAAGGAATGTGTGTGGACCCGAGTAAGTTCGAGACCAATTTTCCATGGAAGTAACTTTGATATCGATATGATTGTGATGTAGAGACATATGTGGTACGTTTCAACTTAGATTTAAGATGTACTGGCAAGGTGGGATGTACCATCTCTACTCTTGAAACAGGAAGAACTCTGTATTTGGACTGCAACCAAATGCTTATTTCCTCTTGTTATGGGAGTGAGAGATAGGACAGTACACATGCCATACACCAAGGATAAAGATGATGTGAGTTGGAATGTTGCTACGAGGTATGAGGACAGAGATGATAACATACCCTGGTGGAGTGAATGATTCATGGATGGTTTACAAATGCTAAAAGGAATAAGGTAGTCATCTTATGAGGATGTTTTTATCACGAGATATGAGTCATACAAGGTTGAGTTTGAAAAACCAAGAGAATAAGCTCAGAGTTTTCTTGATGAAGATAGACTTAGAGTTGAGATGAGATAATAAGTGGAATACATGGAGGTGTATGTCTTCAACGTTACCTAACACCTAAGGATGAGAAATAGTAATGGATCTAGATGGGATACAGCTGCCTAGTTTAGATGGAGGCTAGAAGAGGTTGTTAGGTTAACCCTTAGTTGAAAAAAGAGATAAGTTTGGCTAACACTCAGATGTAACAATATTGGTTGATCAAGTTAATGGTTGTTTGGTTAGCCAGCCTAGGGCATATCATGATAAAAGGATGGTTGTAGAACCTCAGATGCACTTCCTTGGAAAAGAAGGTGATGAAACCCCGACTAGAGTGGTTTAGTGTTTCCGAGGAATCGATCTTGAGGGATCATGATATACAGGAGATCATGATTTTAAGATCACCATACACCGTACTACGAAAATAGTAAGTGACATTAGTACTTTGGAAGCCTAAGATAATGTTGCATGTGGCATGTTGCTATGCATGACAGGAGGTGAAGGAAAAATACCAGTAACCCAATGAGTTGGTATAGAGGATAAGGAGTCCCCGAGAGAGAATGGGAGTTCATCACTATGGATCTGAAGTAAGTTTCCCATGGACCAGAGAAGGTCAAGATGCAATTTGGGTTATGGTAGATCGCCTTACCTAGATGACATGAGAAAGAGAGAATACTGCAAGGGACATATTCGGTTGAACTACATATGAGAGAGAGTGGGGTCAACTACACCATGATACAAGTTCTTGAGTTTAATCTAAAAATTCACTTCCATACGGTGGAAGTAGGTGCATGAAGAACTCGATGATAGTACAGTTTATCACCCCTAACTAATGGTTAGTGTAATCTAGACTAGAGGGTCTGATGAGAGTATGTGTTCTTATTCTGGGTGATACCTAGAGATAGTTCTTGTCCTCTGTAAGATGTGATGATAACCACCATAGCTAGTATCGGGATGTAAAGAAGCTATGTAAGGGAGGTTGTGTCGGTCACCACTTCATTGAGATGATGTTGGTGAAGGGGCCTCGTGAAGGTCAGAAAAGAACCACATTGTGTGCAGATGAAGTCGCTACGATCGTGCAATGGCTAAAAGAGAGCCCAGGGGCGACATGAGTCGTGAGCTAATGCAAAGCAAGCCTGACATGCAGTTCACTGTGGGAGAATATGTGATGTGAAAATCTGACCCCTCTAAGCTACAACTGAGAAAGTCGAGTCCCCGATATACGGGTCCATTTGAGATGGATTGGTGGAGATGGTTTTTTTAGCCTTACCCCTCAGGATAAGATGATGTATATTGTGTTCCATGAGTCCGATCTAGAGCACTATGTGAGGTACCCAAGCCATGTGCTGAGCCCTGAACCTATTCAGCTTTTGAGAGGCTGAAATGTCTTGAGTCACCTATGAGGGTACGATATACCAAGGTAAGAAAAAACTCAGATGGAAGAATATGAGATGATGAAGGTTCTTGGGAAGCACCATGGAAAGGGTGAGGTCACATGGGAGCCCTGATGGACATAAGAAAGGCTTATCCTGTTTGTTTGTGTGCCTGGTGGAATTTTGAGGGCAAAATTCCTATAAGAGGGGAAGGATGTTACAACCCAATTTTTTGGATTCTTTTGGTGAGAAATGTAATTTCTCATATTAAAGATATTGGAACAAATAATGATATAATTTGTTTTGAATAAATGAGTTTCGTTTACAATAGCCTTGTTGATTGTTTTGTGGGCTTTATTGGCTATTGAGCCCAATAACAACGAAAAGACAAAAGAAACTCCATTATTTGAGTAAATAAGAAAATGAAGAAAAGAAGGATGTATAAACCTCTAGAAGGCAAAAGAATACAATCTAAAGTTGGTTTTTGTGCCTATTGGGTTCCTTGGGTTCCAAGGAGTCCAAAGTTGCAAAGATAATGCAATAAGAAAAGAAAAGATCAATTAAATATTTCTTTATTAAGAAAGAAATTGAAAACAATGATAAAATATGGAAAATAAGTGGAAAGAGGTATAATTGAGTTACCCTTGGTGGATTTTCGTATCCTAAGGATTCCTAATGTTAAAAGGAGTGCCAACGAGGAAAATAAAAGGAAAGGTAAAGAGAAATCCTCAAAAAGAGATATTTTAATAAGAAATAAACAAGATAATGAGAAATATTGAATATAGATGCATCTAGAAGGATAATAAGTATCCTTAAAAAGGAATTTCGAAATCTTAGAGTTTCTTGGGGTCCAAGGAGCCCCAATGGAGAAGAAAGAAAGAGAAAATACCAATAATGCAAAATAAGAGGATAATGTGATACATTATTAATGAATTTTGTGGTATTGATAAAAAGGAAGTATTTTTTACTAAAAGAAAATAGTATTTGTGCCAATGGGATAAAAGTCAAGCATAAAAGAGAATAAGTGAGAGGATTTTTGAATTCCTAATACCTAAAGAATAAAGAATATTAATGAGGTAATTAGGAGAGATAATCTTGCTTCCTAATGAAGGAACTTGGGTTCCTATTGGGAATAGAACTAGTTGACCCATAGATGGTCATCTTAGGGCATGGATACCCACCCTTATATAAAGGGTAGAGCCCTGATTTGAGTCCGAGAGAGAGAGAGAGATCCCACACTCTCCTCCTTGTGCGAACCCTAGTTGAGAGTAGGGATCTATCCCTGGAGCAACGGAGGTTCATTTTGAGATCTTGATGGGGGTAGGAAGCCTCCACGACAACCTAGGATGGATCGGATATCACACCTGCGCCCCTATCTTCAAGCAACTCCTTCTGTAGGTCTACAAATTTGCAGTAGGCGTGGCTGCAACCGCGAGTTCTTTTCGCTCCAGAACGGCCATATTGATCATGGCTTGGGGGTGCCTTGTGTGCGCCAAGGTGCAACGAGGCTGGGGCGGCCATGGGCGGCGACCCTCGAGCCATAGGGGAGGGGAGAAGTGGATCGTAGACGGCTGCAATAGGCGATCAAGCAGGAGTCGTGAGGAAGAAGACGAACCAGACACTTTTGACGCTTTTGCCCCTCCATGCTACACAACACCGACCACTTAAGTAAGGGAAGAGTAGTCATTCTGTTATATTTCCAAACATACAAGTCACGTTGCATGGAAAGGGGACACATGGCGCCCTCTGATTGGCTCTGGTAAGTAATATCTTGCAAAAATCGTATTTAAATATCGGTAGCTCGGATTGATACACATAAAATATGAAAATTGCTCATAAAAATGAGAGGAATTCACTAAAAATGGTTTTAGAGGCTAATTCCTCTTGCTATTAAAAAAGTAGTGTAAGTTATCAACTTGAATGAATTAAAGATTAAGAAACCCTATTTGGAGATGATTAATGTATTTAGTAGGGTCTAATGGATGATTAAAGTTGATATTAACCTGATAATTGTAAAAAGGTATATTGAGAACAAAAAGGATGAACTTTGCACGTAATTGATTTAATTTAGAAATTCATGTGCATAAATATGCTTTAATGGGCCTTGAAACCCTAATATTAGTAAAGGTGACTCTTAATGGATTTAATTGTTCAATTTCATGATTAAAGTTGAGATATGATGGCTCTAAGCTATTTCAAGTATAAAAGTTCCTAATTGTGGATAAATACCCTTAATTTAGTAATTAGGGTTTTCTAATGGATAAAGGTAGAATTAATGACAAATAGAGTTCATATGTGAATTAGACCATAATGAACTATGGATTGATGATAAATGAGCATAATGATCTTGTCAGGGATTAAAAGGATAAAAATGGTAGCTTTAATGTAAAAGAGGCTTAATGGAATTAATTGATGGTTAATTATGCTTTTTCTGATATCAGGGTTATATGTTGTTAAAAGATAACCATAATATCTTTCTTGAAGAATAGATGAGATAATTAGGGTTTGTGAGTAATTGTTTAAAATAGTAAGAAATGAAGGGAAACCCTAATTACAATGGGAACCCTAAAAGTGGACTAGAAACCCTAGGAAGCAAGCTAGGTTTAATAAATCTTGATGGCATGATTAATGATAGGAAATTGTATGCATATTTCAGGATCTCATTATGTGCTTGCTTGCCTATTTGGATTTCTTGATTGGTTGGGTTATTTTTGTCTCAAATCAGCCTGACAGGTATGTGGTTACTTATGGTTAATCACATTAGTTTCCCGGATGATTCATCGCATTGAATGCAATTTAACAATTTGGTTGTTCATACTTGCAAAATCATAAAGTCACTATGATTATCACAATAATAATAGAAGTGTGGATTCTCGCACCTACATGCCACCCTGATGGATGATGCCAAAGGTCAAGCCCAGGAGGGAAGACCAATGGGCACCATGAGTGGTGACCCTAGACACCAAGCTCGGGATTGAGAAGGTGGTCTTTATAGAATGACTAACGGGCACTATGAAGGGTGACCCCAGGCACCAAGCTCGAGATTGAGAAGGTGGCCTTAAGTCATTGGTAAAAGAGAAACCATAAGGTGGGTATGCTAGGGTTAGGGCAAAAGCGGTGGAGAATGTCACACTGAAAAGTGTAAATTGGCTTGTTAATTAACTTGATTGTGATAATTAGATTATTAGCCATATTTGCAAAAATTTTAGTTGTCCCCACATACAGGCATATTTCGATATGCTGACCGATGTTTTGTTTGTCGGCGTTTTAGGTGCAAAATTGAAAAGGACAAACAGTAAAGTGGCATATGTGGAATTAAATAAGAACTAAAGTACAAAGGAGGATTAGTTAGAATAGACTCCAGATGTGGATAGCAGTAGACATCCAAGTTTCAAAAAAGGTATGCAAAGTTTCATTTCATTACAGCCTTTCAGTTTAGTTGGTCGAATTTGATAATTGTTATTGATTATTTGTCGAACCTTTGATCCTGTTAATTGGGATAATGGCTCTGACCTCTTGGTCTCCCTTAGTTGGGGGTTACCGGAAGGCGGGGTCGTTACATACCATTTGATGGTTTTTCTTAACTTCTACCTTGTGATCTTACTTCGGCGCTTGCCTACCGATGGTTACCTTTTGATGGAAGTACAATACCCACATATTGATATTCATCTATCCACAAAATCTTGACTTTATCTTTTTATGGATGTTCTTCTCTTGTCTTTTGATGAAACTCTAGTGCACTAACAAATTGAGGGTTCTCCAGACTCTTCGCCTATTGATGGATGTCTAGACCCTTTTCTTACTGATTGTTGTCCTGACCATTTACCTACCGATAGAAATACTATAGGATGCATACCCTTAATCTATGTCCTGATATTGCCTCTTCACCTCCATTGAGGACAAAGGATTAACAACAAGGGGGAAAGGAAGGGTTACAAACCTTAACCTCTACCAATAAATACAAGGCCAAAACCAACATGAAAGGGATCCCCCATTGATGCTTCCAAGTTCTCACCATCCATACTCAGCTCCCATTTCCATCAGTTGCTATCACCAGTTGACGAACTATCAACCAACAAAGCTTTGATCTCTTCCAAGGCTTTAAGATTTGTGATCTCAAAATAGGTTCTACCAACAACACATATATTCCATTAATGGTGATCACCTTCCACTCATCGTTTACCCCCCCCTCTTCTATGATGATATATCTAAAACTTGAAGAAGGAAGAATGATACTGCAAGTCCACCTTTAATGAGCATCTAGGGGTATACTAGCTATTGTGTTGTCCACCATTGATCTCCGACATGAAGATAAACTTATGCGCACCACGACGCTACTTTTATGCTATACTATGATGATGACTTTCTTCCACTCTTCTATTGTTTTTCTTTTAATCATTACCATGAGCAAGTAGTCCTCTTGTTAGGATGTAGGGGGTATCCCTACAAGTTAATTTTATTCTCTTTGTTGCATATCTTGTTGTATAAATCATCATATTTTTAGAACCAAATATTTTATGTTTGTATGCATGTCTAATAAGTGTGTTTACATGATTATTAGACCTTGTATGTAGTGAACTTTGAACCAAAAATATAAAATATAGATTGTTCCTTGTTATACCCTTAATAAGAACTTCAGATAGGTGTTTTATGATATGATTGATGCATTATCTTGGCAATTTGACAATGGAATTGGGGTGATGTCTGTTTAGGTTTTAATCCTAACGCCACAAGTGGAATTTACTTAGTCTCAATATAGATTAATATTGACGTAGTGAGAGAGTAAATGGCAACTAGTAGTAGTGAAATGTATTCCACTCTAGTGTTTTTATCCATTGATACATCAACACTTAATTTATCCCTTTTATTTTTGCAATCATAATATAATCAATAATCAATCCACTCTAGTGTTAAATAATTGTTCATGTCATGTTACTTTGATCATATCATTCCTAAAAGTATTTTCCTTTGGGTTTGACCCTAAATATACTATGATAAGATCCATCCTCTTATGGGTGGTGATTATTGTACTACTTTAGCTAAGATGTAGGGACTTTTCCATAAGAGAATTTTCCAGTGCAATAACACACGCATCACCCACCGAAAATGGTCACAGAAGCATCAGGAAATAGTACTAATTAGATCAAAAATTGGAGTACCTAAAATGGATCCAACATGACCAAATCATGTTGATAGAGCTCTTGGGTTCCATCTCCAGTGGGGTTCTTGGGTGTGTGCTCCCTTGAACCACTGTATGTCAAGTTTGTGAGGCTTTGGAGCAATATTGTTTCATCAGGATTGAGGGCCTTGACGATGAAACTTCATGTGAAATTGGCCTATATATAGAAGAATGATATGAAAATCGAGAAATAGTACAACAAAGTCAAGAAACTTGCTCATAAGATATATTCCAGCTAACATGTGCGGGAGGATGAAGAAGTGATTTCCTACATGTATGTCGAACATTCATCTTACTATGATCCACTAGTCATGTCTACCACTACACAGATTGAACCATAAAGTTGATTGACCACTATGCTCACATGATTAGCTTTGAAATGATGAAGGAGCATAACACCAAATTCTTACAACTCAGGAATTCTCTTTGGTAAACAATATTGTTCATAGTGGTGAATGTGGTAAGTCATCACCATGCAACATAGGTGGTCATGGTGGTAGCGGACGTGGTAGAGGTGCATTATCCCAAACACTGTAGGGCTCTTCAAACACTCATCCAACCTATCAGGTGTGTGGAGAGTTTGGTCATAGCACACTGAAATGCTACTTCATATATGACCATGCATATAAGAATGAAGAGTACACAATGAACCTGACAAAGACTCCCTCCCAATAGGTTTATACATATTTGTTATCCTGACTTGGGAGTAATGGACCACATAAAAAATGAGCTCAACCATCAATCTATCTGTGACAAATGGCATGGCAAGTAACAAGTACGTGTAGTGAATGATGTAGGTTTACCTATTGATCACACTAATCATTCTACTATGCACCCCCCATCAAGTAACCTTACACTTATACACTATCCTAATTTTCTGTAATTTGCAAAAAACTTGATTTTAGTATTTTTTTATTGAAAACAAAGTTTTTCTAGAATTTCACCCATATGATTTCTTTTTAAATGATCAGATCATGAGGAGTCCTCTTCTTCAAACAAAATGTGAAGGTAAGTTGTACATGAACAACCTGAATAAGAAAGCCTTGTGTAGCATCAAAGTGTCTCAAGACTTGTGGCATTGCAGAGTTGGGCACTCATCTCCTTCCATAGTCTAGTGTGTTCCCTAAAACAACAATCTTCCCTTTGTTGCATCAAATAACAATGACATTGTGGTTTCTAATGCTTGTCAACAAGAAGAATATCACCAATTTCCATTTACTTTATCTTCTGTCAATTCATACATCTCCTATAACTTGTATTCTCTAATGTTTGGTGACATACTACAACCACTACCTTGAGGAACAAATATTATGTTAGTTTCATAAATGACTTCAGCAAGTTTACTCTGTTTATCCTTTAAAATAAAAGTTTGATGTTCTTCCCACTTTTCTAAACATTTAGCAACATGTTAAACATTCCTTAAGCACCAAACTAATTTCTTTACAATCAGATTGGGGAGGGGAATGCCACAAATTGGACAAACATTTCTAAGACTTTGGTGTAAACATCTAGTGTCATGTCCTCACACGCATATGAAAAACGGTGTTACTAATAGGAAGCATCATCATATTTTTGAAGCAGAGCTATCTCTTCTTTATCAATCTCATGTACCTTTTAGATTTTGGGACATGATTTCACTACAACATGTTTTCTTATAAATAGAACACTCAACCATGTCATAAACTTTTCCACAGCTCTTGAGCGCCTCTTAGGAACAAAGCATGATTACACTAATCTTAGAACTATTAGATGTGTTTATTGGGCCAACCTTAGGCCATACAAAACCCATAATCTTGAATATTGTTCTTTACCACATGTGCTCTTGGGATATATGCATAACAGATACAAATGTTTACATCATCCTACATGTCATATGTATATCTCGTGACATGTTATCTTTGATGAAAACAACTTTCCTTTTTCCATTGGCAGTGAAAGCTCATCCCACATATTAGAAGATCCTTAAGAGTCATCAATTCTTATACCTTTTCTTACACCATCCTCTTCTAAAGTGAATGACATATTTTGGGTTGGTGACTAGTCCAACTATACCAGTACTTCTCCTATTTCTACCACTAATATGGATGCATGTGCTTATGAGACTTTGTAGGAGCTTCTTCTCTCATCAGTCTGGTTGTGCAAAACATAGTGGGAACCACCATACATGGTCTTGTTCCTGTGAATGTTGCACCTAGTAGAACTTTGTCCATTCTAGGAGGACATCAAATGCACACTCGTCTTTGTGAAAATGTGCAAAAGCTCAAAAACATCACCTACAAGACAATCAGATTCAACCCACATAGTTGTTGTGCTCTTATCATTGTTGGATCATATGTGTGTGAACCTATGAGTCATCTAAAGAACTCAAGCATATAGACTGGCGTCAATTTATGCCAGACGAGCATACAACATTGCTCAAGAACAATATATGGAAACTTGTTCCTGCCAAGACTGGTGTGAATATTATTGATAAAAAATGGTTATGCAAGAGTAAATGCAGGCTGGATGGAAGTATTCATTGCTGTAAAGCTTGTTTGGTTGCAAAAAGCTTCAAAAAAGCTTTGGTATCAATGATGAAGTCACATTTAGTCATATGGGTAAGCCTTTCATGATGTGACACATTGTTTCTCTTGTAGTATCTTGTGCCTAGAACTTGTGCAAAATGCATTTGTGCATGGGGTTCTCAAAGAGGAAGTATATATGAGACAACCACCTATTTTTTAAGATTCAACTCATTCTCACAAGGTCTGTAAGTTCCAAAAGGCAGACTATAGTTTGAAACAAGGAAAATGAGCCTGGTACTCCTACTCAGTCACAAGCTTATTGATATTAGCTTATATCCATCTAAGGCTGACACTTAGCTCTTCATCTTTAATTTGAATGGTATGCAAATCTACATGTTCATATACATTGATGGCATTGTTTATCACAAGCCCAAGACCTCAAGCTACAAATAAACTTCTTACTCAACTTTGGCTTTGCTTTGCCACCAAGGATCTAGGGGAGTTATAATACTTCATTGGGATTGAAGTGTGCAAAAAAAAGAGGTAGGGTCACCCTATCTCACATGAGGTATATTAGTGATATGCTACAATGAGGAAACATGCAGCTTTTTAACCCATGCCAACTAATATGAGCGCATCCATTAAATTTCCAAAGTGTGTAGGCCAAGCGGTGCCTTTAGTGGATGCCACAAGGTATCACAACACCATAGGAGCCCTACAATACGTAACTATAACCTGACTAGAATTTTTCTTTACTATTAGAAAAGTTTGTCAACTCATACATTATCTGGAAAATTGAGCAGTATTCAGTAGTTAAATGGATCCTACGTTATCTCAAATTAGTTAATATTTGGTCATACTTATATGGCCTTATGTGTGTTACACGTGTGCCCAAAACCACACACTGAAACCACTTACGCCAACTCACCCACCACCTACCCCCACTCCTTCCTCCATCTACCCACTAGTCCCCACAAGATGTCCCACACTCCTCCCCCATCCTTTATTTTTTCATTTCTTTGTTTCTGCTTTTGAGAGAGAGAAAATTAACATGGAAGGGAAGTGAATGAGAAAAGAGAGAAGAGAAGGGAAGAGGAGGGGAGTGTTGAGAAGAGACAGAGAGGAAGGAAGTAATGAGGAAATAGGAGGGAGGTAGTGTGAGGAGAGGGAGATGAAAGAAGTAATGAGAGGAGAGAAAAATGAAGAAATATGGGGGATGCATGCGGAAAGACGAGGTAATTAGTGAAGAAAGAGGAAGAGAGTATGAGGAAATAGGAGGGAAGTAATGAGTAGGTGTTTTTCACCATTTTTTGGGTACGTACTCATTATTTTTGGGACTTCTTATCCATTTGTGAGTGCATGTCTAAAGTAATAGGGGCTTATTCACCTTGAATATGAATATATATAATCAAATAGGTTCACCATTATCTGGTTCATATATACTATTCTTGGGCTCTTTATTTCTGGGTGTAAGTCCAAATGAATAGGCTCTTATTGATTAGAAATAGGCACAAATATTCATCAAGTATATGTTCCCTATTTATTGAGTGTGTACTCATCATTTTTGGATTCTTGTACTTATTGTGCATATCCAAAGTAATAGGTACTTATTGATCTGAAATACACAGACATATTCATCAAGAATAGGTTCATCATTTTTTGGGCACATATTTACATTTTTTAGCATTTTTACCCATTTGTGCATGCATGTCCAAAATAGTAGGTGTTTGTTCATAAAGAATAGGCACATATATTCATCAATAATAGGTTCAACATTTTTTGGGCATGTATTCAACATTTTTTGGTGTTTCCAACCATTTTTTGGACCTATTTACAAAGCGATAGACACTTATTCATCAAGAATAGGAGCGCATATTCAATAAGAACAGGCACACATAATAATCAAGAATAGACAAACCTATTTTGTGTGTATTTTCTCTAATTAATGTTAAATTTGTGCCCTAAAACACACCTACTTCATGTGTATATGTGCCTATCTTAGCTCCTTATGCGCATACTTTATATGTATCTACACTAATTAATGTTGAATTTGCACCTAATTTTGATCAATTGCTGCTAATTTTTAGTCTTTCGACGCCTACTTTTTGTCACTTTACAAACAATATTTGTTTTTGAACACTTTGCACCCAATTTTCATCAATTTGCCCAAATTGTTCATCTTTGATGTACTCTTATGTTCTTTAGACAACCATTTTTATCATTTTGACGCCCAATCTTTATGTTGGACAACTTTGTGCCCATTTATGGTCAATATTAGCCCAATGTTGGTTTTTGATGCCTACTTTTGATCATTTTGTGTCTGTTATTTATTTTTTAATTACTTGCCTCCTTAGTTTCCTCCTTTTGTCAATCTACTTTCCCCCTTGCTTATCTTCTGTCTCCCTATTACTTCCTTCATATTTCCGATCACCCTCCTCACTTACTATAGTTGTCGTCATTACTTCCTTTTTTAAATTACTTCCCTCGTCACTTATCTTCTCTCTTCGTGTTACTTCCCTTTTCCATCTAATTCCCTCTACTCTCATTACTTTTCTCTTTTATTTCACTTCCTTCTTCTTTTATTTTTTTTATTTGATTTCCCTTATTTTCCTCTTTACTTCCCTTCCTTTTTATTTTATTTTACCTTCCTCCACTTTCATCTTTAGTTCCCTCATGTTTTATTTTTTCTCTCCCCGTGAAAAAGAGTGTTCCATTCACTCTCAATTCTTCCTCATCCACTTGTTCTTTCTCTCCTACCATCACTCTCAAGTTTTTCATGTCATGCCATTGTCACACCAGCCTCCCTAATTTTCAAATACCACCATCCAAAAATATAAAACTTCTCAAACCTCCGAATTGTTGGAATATTTTGGGAAATATTTTGGGACTCCACAATCCTTATTATTGTGGGATTGTTGGTATTCCGAAATTCATTAATTATCTTCATTATGTGGCCCATATAACAATTGCGGTTAAAAGGAAACGGCTGGAATTAATAAAGGAATTGGATTTCTATTAGAAGTCTTTTCCTATTATTATGACAACCTTGATGGACGGCTGCGATTAAAGGATACAGGAAATCCGTCCCTCTCTCTGCCTATAAGTATAACCCTGAGATCCATCTCTTAGGGTTAATCACACTTTACGGAAAACACACTTTACGGAAAACACACTTGACGGCTATAGGCTAAGAGAGAGAAGACGTCTTTCGTGGCGAACGACGAACACGGGCGTGGCCTTCTTCGCAGACCTTCTCCGAAGATCACCTCCGCAGATCTCATCACCGTTTGCAACCATGTCTACGGGTACGTTTTACTTTAATAGTGACTAGTTTATGATCAAGATCCTAAACCGTACACATGATTAAGCTTTACATGTTTACGTATCATGTTTTTTTATGCTAACATGTGGTATCAGTCGCTTCGTTAAGATCATACTCATAGTCCTAATTAAGAGAAAATATCAGTTTTATCAATTTTCCACAATCTCGGCCACCAGTGTCAGATTTTAATGCACATATACTTTTTTTGATTGGAAACGGCGAGATCTTCAAAATTTGTGGATTTGCCACAAACTTTTCATTTTTTAGCCAAATTCGGCCGTTTAGACCCTCAAAATCACGTTTTAAGTGATTTCAAGGCCTTTTTTGGGCATAATTGTTGGATAAAATTGATATTAAAAGTTTTATTAGATGTTTCCGCACCTTATGAATGATACTGGAATTTTATCCTATCATGTTCCGGTCTGTTAAATTTTTTTTTTTCTTACCTTTTTGTTCACTCATATGTCATATATATGGAAAAATATGCTTTAAGAGAAATATTCACATTATACTGTTTTGATAATCACCACAGTGATTTCACTTCGGTTCGTGAATGTTTCTTTTCTTGAGAATATGATGTTCATATAACTGTTTGAAGTTCACCACAGTGGACTCATAGAATGCAATGAATATCGACTAAGTAAACTTATTGTTGGTTATTTACTAGCATTATGTATTACCCACAGGTAGTCAATGCATTAAAAGTAAAATAACTATTACGGAGTTGCTTTAAATCTGTAATTAAGTTGGTATAGGATATCCACAGATACCATACTTGCTTTGATTATTAGTTTAATTCACTTGTTTATGCATAAACCTTAGTCATGTTTGTCTATATGTGTTTACACCTCAAAGATTAATTATCGTGAACATGTTTCTATAATGCAGTTCATCAACCCGCTAGTCTTAATTCTTTTGTCAACTCTGTTCCCAAACTAGATGGGACTAATTACACCGAGTGGAAAGAACATGTTGAATTTTACTTGGGTGTACTTGAGATTGACTCAGGACTTACAGTAGACAAGCCTGCAGATATTACTACTACCTCAACAGAAAGTGAGATCAAAACTTTTAATGCATGGACTAGAGCTAATAAACTTTGCTTGAAATTCATGCGCTTAACCACTGCTAGCAATATCAAGTCTTCTATTTCTGAAAGTGAAGATCTGACTGCTAAGGAATACTTAAGAATACTCACTGAACGCTTTAAGGTTGCTGATAAAGCAATTGCTGGAAAACTTATGGCTGAACTAACGACTGCCCGTTATGATGGTACCAAAACTATGCAGAAACATGTACTTGATATGACTAATCTGGCTGCAAAATTAGGTAAATTGGGCATGACTGTTGCGGATTCGTTCCTAGTCCAATTCATCCTAAACTCGCTGCCTCCCCAGTATGGTCCTTTTCAGATTCACTATAACACGATTAAGGATATGTGGAATGTGAATCAACTGACCAATAAACTGGTTCAGGAAGAGGCTCGAATTAAGCAGCAGAATGGTCATGTCGCTCAGGCAAATTACATGCATGGTAATGGGTATGGGAAGAACAAAGTCGGTAAGAAAAATTGGAAGGGCATTAAGACTAGTCCATCTAATCAGTCAGGCCAATCTGCACCTAAGAAAGCAAGGAAGAATGATAATTGCCACTTCTGTAAGAAGCCTGGACACATTCAGAAAGATTGCATAAAGCGCAGAGAATGGTTCGAAAAGAAAGGTAAGCCTTTGGCTTTTGTATGTAGTTTCGAATCAAACTTTGTAGAAGCACCTTGTAATACTTGGTGGATTGATTCTGGCTCTAATGTTCATGTTTCAAACTCGATGCAGGGATTCCTTACAACCCAGAACATAAGTCCAAATGAAGCCTATCTTTACATGGGAAATAGAGTGAAAGCTCTAGTAGAAGCCATTGGCACTTTTCATTTAGTATTAAACTCTGGTTTTTATTTAGATCTGGAGCAAACTCTTTATGTACCTTCCATTTCTAGGAATTTAATTTCCATGTCTAAACTTGATAATGATGGCTTTTCATTAGAAATTGGTGGTGGACGTTTCAGTTTGTTTAAGGAAAACTGTTTGTTTGGTTCAGGAATTTTGATTAATGGCTTATATCAAATTCTTCTTGATGATACATTTTATGAATCGCTTCTTGTTACCTTGCATCCTAAAGTGGGTTTGAAACGAAGTAGGTCGAGTGAAAGTTCTGCGTTTTTGTGGCATAAAAGATTGGGTCATATATCCAGAGAAAGAGTTAGTCATTTAGTAAAAGATGAGATTCTTCCGAGTCTTGATTTTACTGATTTTGGTGTTTGTGTGGATTGCATTAAGGGTAAGCAAACCAAACAGACCAAGAAAGGAGCCACAAGAAGCACTGAACTACTTGAAATCATACATACAGACATATGCGGACCTTTCGATGTTCCATCTTTTGGTGGAGAAAAATATTTTATTACCTTTATAGATGATTATTCACGTTATTGTTATCTTTACCTTTTGCATGATAAATCTCAATCTGTGAATGTTGTTCAAATTTACATTACTGAAGTTGAGAGGCAATTAGGTAAAAAGGTGAAAATCATTAGGTCTGATAGAGGTGGTGAATTTTATGGAAAATATGATGAATCAGGACAACGTCCTGGTCCTTTTGCTAAACTCTTAGAAAAATTAGGTATTGTCCCTCAATACACAATGCCTGGTTCCCCGTGGATGAACGGTGTAGCTGAGAGACGTAATCGTACACTTCTAGAAATGGTTAGGAGTATGATGTGTTTTTCTAATCTGCCCATATCTTTGTGGATGCATGCCCTTATGACTGCTGTGTATATCTTAAATCGGGTTCCCAGTAAAGCTGTCCCTAAGACGCCTTTCGAGATGTGGAAGGGATGGAAACCCAGCTTACGCCATTTACATATATGGGGATGTCCAGCAGAGGCACGCATTTATAATCCACATGAGAAGAAACTCGATCCAAAAACCATTAGCGGTTTTTTCATTGGGTATCCTGAAAGATCAAAGGGGTTTAGATTTTATTGTCCTAATCATACTACTAGAATTGTAGAAACCGGTAATGCTAAATTCATTGAGAATGGCGAAATCAGTGGGAGTGATAAAGTTAGAGAAGTGATCATTAGAGAAATAAGGGCACCTATACCAATCCCCTTGCCCTCAATCTCGACTGACACCGTTCCACCTAATGATGTTGATCCAATCAACAATGTAGAACAAAATGTCAATGATCATGCACTCCATAATGTACCTAATAACGTCATTGAACCGAATGTAAATGCAACACCTGCAGTAGAATTAAGGAGATCTACAAGAAGCAGGAAATCAGCCATTTCGGATGATTATTTGCTGTATTTACAAGAATGTGAATTTAATATGGGGATGGATAAAGATCTGGTTACGTATTCACAAGCCATAAAATCTGAAGATTATGAAAAATGGATTAATGCCATGTGTGATGAAATAAACTCCATGGCTGCAAACAAAGTTTGGGAGTTGGCCGATTTACCTGAAGGGTATAAGAAAGTCGGGTGCAAGTGGGTCTTTAAGACCAAACGTGACTCTCTTGGTAAAATCGAACGACATAAAGCCAGACTTGTAGCCAAAGGTTTTAATCAGAAAGAAGGCATTGATTATAATGAAACATTTTCTCCAGTTTCTAAAAAGGATTCTTTACGAATCATTATGGCTTTAGTAGCTCATTTTGACTTAGAGTTACATCAGATGGATGTGAAAACAGCTTTTCTGAATGGGAGTTTAGAGGAAGAAGTCTACATGGCTCAGCCAGAAGGCTTCATTATAGATGGAAAGGAAAACATGGTCTGTTTATTAAAGAAATCAATATACGAATTAAAGCAAGCTTCACGTCAATGGTATATTAAGTTTCACAATACCATTATGGCCTTTGGGTTTACGGAAAACATTGTTGATCAATGTATATACCTAAAGATCAGTGGGAGTAAGTTTGCATTTTTGGTTCTATATGTTGATGATATTATTATTGCCAGCAGCGATCTTGGTTTATTACGTGAAACCAAAGATTTTCTTTCTCAAAACTTTGAAATGAAAGATATGGGAGAGGCTTCTTATGTGATAGGAATAGAAATATTCCGTGACAGGTCACGTAGGATTTTAGGATTGTCTCAAAATGCTTATATCAAAAAAGTTTTGGAAAGATTTAATATGGCGTCATGTGATTCTAATGTTGTTCCAATTCAGAAAGGGGATAAGTTCAGCTTAAGTCAATGTCCTCAAACTGAATTAGAACGTGATCGAATGAAAGATATTCCTTATGCTTCTCTTGTAGGAAGTTTGATGTATGCACAAGTTTGCACTAGACCTGATATCAGTTTTGCAGTTGGTATGTTGGGCCGTTATCAAAGCAATCCAGGCATTGATCATTGGAAAGCGGCAAAGAAAGTGTTGAGGTACTTACAAGGAACGAAGAAACAAATGCTCACATTCAGACATAGTGATCACCTTGAAGTGATTGGTTACACAGATTCAGATTTTTGAGGATGCGTGGATACTCGGAAAAGCACTTTTGGTTATGTGTTTGTATTAGCTGGAGGTGCTATTTCCTGGAAGAGCGCCAAACAAACCATTATTGCATCATCCACCATGGAGGCTGAATTTGTAGCATGCTTTGAGGCTACAGTTCAAGCTTTATGGCTGCGGAATTTCATTTCAGGGCTTAGAGTCATGGATTCTATTGCTAGGCCGCTGAAAATTCACTGTGATAACGCCGCAGCAGTTTTCTTTTCGAAGAATGATAGGTATTCTAAAGGCATAAAGCACATGGAGATGAAATATCTATCAGTTAAAGAAGAAATTCGGGAGAAGAGGGTGTCAATTGAGCACATTAGTACGTGTTCAAATATAGCAGATCCATTTACTAAAGGGTTACCTCCCAAGACATTTAAGCAGCATGTAGAAACCATGGGTCTTGAGGATAACCCTTAGCTTTTCTTTATTTGTGAATTGTTATGTGCTTTTGTAATGACATTATCTGAGTACTCATTATTGGAACTTCTGAATTTTTCTGTTTCATAGTATGATTTGATCATGTACATATTATTGCAATATATGATAACAGAAATAGTCTTTTCAAGACATTAAGGGGACATTTATGATTGCTTCGCTATACAGAATTGTTTAATGTGATTGTTGGTCAGTGGTACATGGAAGGAACTATGTTCTTTAATTAATGTAGAACCGCTATGACTCTCATCAATAATTCACATTAACCAATGTAATAAAAGTAAACCCGTTATGCATATTATTTCAACATTTATGTGCGCCTTATGTTTTTCCTATATAGCACCATTAAAGAATTGTCATATGGACCAAGTGGGAGACTGTTGGAATATTTTGGGAAATATTTTGGGACTCCACAATCCTTATTATTGTGGGATTGTTGGTATTCTGAAATTCATTAATTATCTTCATTATGTGGCCCATATAACAATTGCGGTTAAAAGGAAACGGCTGGAATTAATAAAGGAATTGGGTTTCTATTAGAAGTCTTTTCCTATTATTATGACAACCTTGATGGACGGCTGCGATTAAAGGATACAGGAAATCCGTCCCTCTCTCTGCCTATAAGTATAACCCTGAGATCCATCTCTTAGGGTTAATCACACTTTACGGAAAACACACTTTACGGAAAACACACTTGACGGCTATAGGCTAAGAGAGAGAAGACGTCTTTCGTGGCGAACGACGAACACGGGCGTGGCCTTCTTCGCAGACCTTCTCCGAAGATCACCTCCGCAGATCTCATCACCGTTTGCAACCATGTCTACGGGTACGTTTTACTTTAATAGTGACTAGTTTATGATCAAGATCCTAAACCGTACACATGATTAAGCTTTACATGTTTACGTATCACGTTTTTTTATGCTAACACGAATACCACTGTCTGTAAAGATAAAACTTCGCAAACCTCCAAATACCACCATCACTTGATAGTTTTAGCACATGACAGAATTATTTTCGTTCTCAGGTACTCATCTCACACGCTGAGTTGCAATTCAACATGTCTAGGTCCACATGGCTCAACACCTTTTCTGATGCAGATTGGACGGGCTGCTGATGATCGCAGATCCAATAAAGGTTTTGCGGTGTACCTTGGCTGTAATATAGTGTCTTGGAGCTGTTGCAAACAAGCCATTGTATCCACATCCTTTGCTGAATCCGAATACAAGGCACTCGCCAATGGAACCTTAGAATTAGTTTGGCTTCATTTGGTCCTAGGAGAATTGGGAGTACCACAAATGATACCACCATGTTTATGGTGTGACAATCAAGGAGCAACTCATCTCTCCATAAAATTTAGTGCTCCATGCTCGTACTGAGCATATAAAAGTGAACTTTCATTTTGTGAGAAAACGTGTTGCACAAGAGATATTCGGCATAGAATTTATCTCGTTGGAGGATCAGAATGCAGACATATTTACTAAGCCTTTGGCCACACCAACATTTTCAATACTTGGGCACAATTGCAACTTGGTGTTACCAATAGCAATTGAGGGAGGCTGTTGAAATATCTCATGTGTGACGTGTACATACTATGTGTATGACTGAGTCATTAGGCACAATACCTGTGTTTTTGTTACTGGCAGCTAACAACGCCCCACTCTGGACATATTTAACTGAGATCCTATATTCATGGATCTTACTATTGCATGTATGCTTATATAAGGATGAACCAAGCATTGCATACGGCGTGGGTTCTATTCTTCAAGCAGTATTCTTGAATCTTAATTTCGATATTGATGCTTTGCGAAGCAATAAATTCTATATCTATCTATCAAACCTAAGAGGTGATATACAACAAACAATCCATGTGCACGACTTATGCACCATAAAAGACATGCATTTTCAAATACAACTAAAATAAAACTGCAGGGTTGGAACAAACTGAGGTATAAGGATTGAAAGACATCTTTCAACAACACGTGACTGTCAAAGGAGGCAGCTGGCTGCAAGAGCATGGTAGAGAATACGCACACGATGAATCACGGTAAGATAAATGAGCAGAAACGCAAGCTCTAAGCCACTGAAGGATGTTTGAGAAAGAAAACAATACGAACCAATTTTTCGCAAAGCAGGAAACAGCGATAACTAAACTGTTGGTATATACGTATTTGGGCTGTAATAGTTATCTGGGGGGCTGTTTTTGATGCCCTTCTTCATCACTAGCTAGCTAATACCCTTGGTTGCACCCGTAATTTGCCTGACACCCTCGACCATACGGGCTCCCACTCGGGTTTCCGTTGTAGGCCGGCTGGTTTGACGAAGCAGCCTTGTAGCTGATATAGCCGCCCTGCTGTAATAGGCTCCTAGACGCCCACGAGTCCATCAGCCACTCCTCCGTCTCAGGCAGTTGCTGCTCTGTCTCGGATGCAGTCTCTGTGTCGACGCATGGACCGCTGCCGTTGCTGTTGCATCTCGCCGAGTGCCTTCCATCGGTGAGTGTGGCGGCGGAATAGGAGGCCGCCAGAAGTAGAGTGGCTAGGGTCACCACGACTACGAGGATAGATGGTCGGGTTTCCATGGCTACCTAACCAGTTACGTCCGTTGAGGGAGTTGCGGCGACAGAACGAACCAAGCTGTTGGTGGCCGGAACTAGTGCACTGGCTGGAAGAAAGAAGGGAGCGTCCGGGTGTTTAATAAAGCGCTAGCAGGGGCTAGCTTCCGAATTCAGAGGTAGGTCGATGTAACCCGCTGCCAACCTTGAATATTAACATGTCTGCGAACGTTTATGCTGCCCAATCAGTATACTAACATGTGCTGCGAATTTTTATGCTGGACGAAGTACTTGTAGCATCTCTGGCAGGCAGTAGAGGACAGATTGAGGCCCGACAAATTGGCGGCCATCAATGTATTGTATTGGCTGCTCATTCGGAATTTCATTCGTGGTAGTGCAATTATGGTGCAATTGGTTGCAGACACTTGAAAACGTTCAACAATCGTACCGAGGAGCCTGTTGCAGCGTGTTACAATTGATCTAGGCGGTACAAATACCAAATTAATTTTTTTAAGGGGTTTTTTTTGGGGTAGATGAATGGTCAAGATTGCTTGCAACAGGATGTGGAATAGGAACTCGTCACAGCAGATCTAGACTGCTTACCCACATGCAGATGTCAAACGAATTGAATTCAATTAACGTGCTTCCGAACAATAATAGCTGGGGTGGGGTTGGCAAAGAAAATTACAGCTGATAGGACGACAATATCTGAAGTAACTGTCGACACTATACAGCATAAAGACACATATCAGTCAATCATAATTCAAGTATATAATGAGTAAATGATATACATATACATAAATTCACTTTGTAAGATCCAATCAGACTTCGTTATAGTGTATATGAATTTAAATTAGTGTATAAAAATAATTTATCTTGTGTTAGATGTTGTTTTTTGATTGGGTCTCCTATAGAAAAAAATATAGGATGTCTTCTATATATAGTCTTGTATAGGATTAAGCACCCAGCTTTGAGTGATTTTTTTAGGTGAGGAGTCCCTACGATACTTTTGAACTTCACATACATGTTTCAGGAGAAAGAAATGATTGTCACTTGACAATTGCTGTCGTACAACATGACAAAAAGAACTTGGAAAAAGAAACCTTCACTGGAATGATTAATAACGGTGTTTGATTGGCAGGAAATCTAAAAGACTACCGGAAATGAATGATCATTCTATTCTCGGCTAAAAAATCGGGAAGAAGCCTATGTTAGAAAACTAGTAAGCATTGTTCCAACATTGTGGAGTTGAGAACGTGCAAGATTAATTGGTGGCTGTGACGGGTCAAGTTCTATGCAGTCACCTGAGGAAGAAACTCGCTGGTCCCTGTATTAATTAGCTGTGACTACGGCGGCCTGCGGACGAACTAACCTGGAGAGGCACGTTCTGCGCGTCGCCATGGGTTTAGAAATCTCAAGGGGTAGTGCCTCATTCAATTATATATCCGGTTCGTACAGGATACAGAGGGCGTGTTGGATACACGATATTTAATCCAACCATGGTCGCCCAAGCATGGGTAATAAACCCTTTCCGGCAGTTGTATCCAGCGTGCCGTATAATATTTTACTAGGTAATCAAGAGGAAGAAACAGCTTTGATTTGTAAACAAACACAGCACAAGTACAAGTACAATTAGTTGTGAAAGCAGCGCATCGCCGGCCTACTTTTATGCGCGCCGGTCGTTAATTATCAATTTATCATCAACGCCAGGAATTTTAGTTTGGGTTGCTCTGGTATCCCCTGCACCCGTAGATAGCCTGACAGCCTCGACCATACGGTCGGCCGCTGTTGCTCTGTGGATACACCGGACCGTCGGGGAATAGGCTTCTGTAATTGATGCGGTCTCTACTCTGCAAGAGGAGCCTTCCGGTTGTCTCGGATTCCATGAACCACTCTGCGGATTCCGCTTCTTCGCCGACCGTGCCATTGCAGTCATGCCGCCCAACTTGTGAAACCGTTGCGGAGTGGGGCTTTGACGCTGAAGCGACTACCGCCAACACATACACTGTCACGATGAGGATGGAGATTCTGGATATACTTGTCAGATACCTCCTGCCCATTGCGATATCTTTATTGTCTCTCCCCGTTTGATGAACGAACACCACACTCTCCCTTCTGCCCTTCCTTTCTCCGGCCGATCACTCCTACCAAAGACTGGCACCTACCGTGTTCACCCCAACCTTTCGCACTCGATATATATACACAAATTCAAGAGCAGCAAGTGTGTGCCATTGTGTGGCATGGCCGCGTCACACTATGCTCCGACATCACTTCTGGCATGCATTGACGACAGGCAGTTGGGAGATACGACTTAATTGAATGCCTCCACCCACCAACTTTATTACAGTTATAAATGGATACAGCAAAGCGAAGCTGCCTTGGCGCGACCCACGGTTCTAGGGTTAGATCTGCCGTCCAGTGTGTTCTCGATAGCAATTCCGAGCCTTTGCAATGTTTGTATGCTGAAGGATTACGAATGGACTGTTCTTATAGACTTGCAGAGTTATAGTCATTCCTATATAGTGTAGAATTTAACTTCCTAATTGAGCGCCATTTTTTCTATAGGACATGTCATATAAAAATTTGATAGAATTCAATAGAATTTTATTATAGTGTACAATAGGCGTTTCATCTATTTTGGAGATGACCGGAAAAAAATGATGTATTGTGATTGACTGTCTTATAGAATAATTGTAAGACTCGTGCAATACTACTAACTACATTGATCGAGCTAATGACATATCTACCCTCTACGTCTCAAAGAGGATTTCGTGTTGACATTAAGTGATACTCAACGGGAATGCTAGGAAAGAGTAGTGCTACCTCTAAATTGACTTCCTAATTAGCACACCTGCATTACATTTGACTTGAACTTGGACAAGCTAGGGTTTGTGTAATTTGATCCTTTTCATGTACCTAAAGCCTGAAATCAATCTTGAACAAACATATTAGATACATAGGAATGGAATGGTTAAGTCATTATCAAAATATGGGTAATGTATAACCCTTACGTCAACATTCTCTCCCTTTTTGACAATGACAAACCATTCCTCAATCATATTGAAAAGGATATAGAAATTATACCTTTGCCTTGTGAATTGTAAGGGGATTCAAGATTTAAACAATGTGAATTGCTCCCCCTCAATATATACTTACTTTAACCTGCATAGTAAGTCTATCTATACAAAGTAACATAATACATGCATACTATATGGTCCTTTAGCAAGTCACATGATAAAGCATATAAAGAACAAGAAAAGGATCACATAGGCAATAAATGCAATATGGTTGAGCTTCAAAACATTGAATTTCTCTCCCCCTTTTGACATTATCAAAAAGTAAGGGGTAGAAGATCTTCAAGATAGGTCTTCTCTAAGAACAACCAAACGTATATCCATAACATGCAATCTCAAAACATACACCAAACAGAGACGACAGAAACAAACAAGCTAAGTCATAATCAAAATATGGTAAAACATGGCACCAACTCATAAGATATAATAGATCAAAGAGTAAGAGTGCACAGAATTAAGATTACAACCCAGAATGCAAGTTCTCATAGAATAACTACAAGCGAAAGCGATGAAAACTAAGATGATAAAATAGTACAACTCAGATCATGTGCCCAGATGTCTCTAATATAAAATAGCCTAGAAATATATACATGATCAACAAACTAGACTAAAAACTAAGAACAACTAGATGTCTAAGCTATCTATATCAACCACATCATAATCCTCAGCATCAAGCTCATAGTCATCATCTCCGTTTGAAGGTGCAGCATCATCACCTTCATCACCAGAGTCACCAACAGAGTCAGCAGAGCCATCATCATCGTCAGATCCAACACCATCATCCTCATCATTATCAACATCAACAGTCTCCTCATCAGCTTGGTCTGGCATCTCTTCATCAGTAGAGGAGCCGAAAACACAACTAGGCCAACGAGTATTCTGCTCATCCCAAGACATACCAAGAGCGTAGAGCTCATTGGCCTATGGGAAGGAAGGAGCAGAATTGCCAAGACTGACAAGTAGAGTGGCCAAGGGGCCAGTAGGTAGAGGTAGGATAACGGGAGTAGGTCCACAGAAGCAGAGGGTGTGGGAGCAGCAGAAGGTGCATGTGGAGGGGCAGGGTAAAAGTGATTGTATGCATAGGATGCATAATCACTTTCCGGGTAGGGCTGGTAGGCTGGGTAGGGATATACACAGGATATGTTCATGTTTGACATGATTGAACATAAGTCCTTATGCAAGTTCTCCTGGACCTAGAGGTTGTATGCATGTTGATGTATCATGTAACCCATGATGGCTTCATTGGACACATGAAATGAGGCACGGGCAGGTCGGGTAAGCTGAGGAGGTGGATGTGCTTGGGTAGAGGTAGAGGTAGGTACAGAAGTAGAGGCAGAGGCACCAGGTGTGGTAGAGGAGAGGATAGGCATAGACTTCTGAATAGTGGGCTCACTTATACAAAATCCTTTCCAAGCAGGTCTGTAATGAAAGTCATGAAAAAGAGATTTCTCAGTGGAAAATTGAAATAGACCACATATCAGGGCAGGGTGGGGCGGGTGGGTGCCACAGGTATTCTTTCCTGAGTCAAAGCAAGTCATATGGTTGAGGATGTATCTAAACCACTTGAATCTGATATTCTCTAACAGGTAAAACACGATTACCACAGTGTTCTCTGCAATCTCCGTTTGATTTTTCTTCAGATGGATGTTGTAGTTGACCACTAGGGCAAGGATGCGCCTCTTGAGATCCAAGTCAAAGGAGGGAAGGGTGCTCTTCTTCTTGTAGGGGAACTGAGGTTTCTTCAAGTAACGATGAATGTCAGGAAGAGTGAGATCGTATTGCTTGTAGAATGTCTCAGGGTCAAGAAGGTCAAAATACTCCTTGTAATCCTTACGTAGGTGTCAGTCTCATCGGTACCAGAGAAAAAGATGTTTAAGGTATCCTTCGAGACCTGGAATTTTTTCTCGGCTATCGTAGACATTAGGATCACTTGAGTATTAGGAGGGGGTACAAGGGTGTCGTAATTCCAACGTAAGTTTGTGTAGAATTCATGAACCGCTTTCGTACTGGTCATGGAATTGTTGTAGCACATGCATTTAACACCCAGGGCTGAGAGATGGTGAATGTGTAACAACTTTGCCACTTGATCGATGACCTCATGGCATCTAGGTCTAGGCTCAAAGAGGGCGCAAAAAGGGAAAGGATTCTGTGGGAGGAGCTCCTTATACCTATTAACAGCCTAATTTGAGACAAAGAGAGTCTCATCAAAGGGGATCAAGTGGGAAGATGAAGAAGATGATGGTGCATTGGTAGGGGCGACTCTCTTCCTTCTATTTGAAGCCATGGAGACGAAATAGAGAGGAAGGAGGAAGCAAGATCAAGAAATGCACCTCCAAAGACATCCACACACCTAGGTTTAGCAAGGGGGAAGGTCAAGTATGGTCTAGCTAGGTCAGATTAGGGCTAGGTTGAGGAAGGGAAGGGAAAGGGTGGAGAGCTTAGGGCTAATGGAGGTGGAATTGGTCGACTTTTCTCTAGTTGAGAGGGAGAATTGTCGGCCAAGCCCAACTTAAGAGCACTCCATCCCGGCCATAGGTCGAGTTATGTGAACTCAGAAACTTGGCCAATTGGGTTTTTTAAAAAAGCTCTCGGCCTCGATCAAGTTGGCAACTTGACCGATGGTCAACCTGGCCTAAAACCAACAAACTTAATTTCTAGCCATTAGAGTGCTAATTAAATTTATTTTTCAAGTCCATTATGTATATTTAGAATATACTTAGGCACATATCACTCATCATTGGGTACTATTTTGCGATAAAGCATGTGTTTGTGAAAAATACCCAAAAACAAGAGAAAAACAAGGCAAAATGAACATGTAAAACCGATTCTAAGCATATTAGCAAGCAAAGATGATTCAAATAGAGACAAGACATATAGGATAGATAACAACTAGCTAGAAGGCATATCAGATTTATTCAAAGCAATTATTATCAATTTTGATCTAATGAAGTTAAATTTCTATCTAGCTAGAAGTTTAGTAAAAATGTCCGCCAACTGATTTTCCGTGTCCACATGTGTGATATAGATATACTTCTTGACAATGTGATCATGAAGAAAGTGATGGAGAACCTATATATGTTTAGCTCTACTATGCAAGATAGGATTGTAAGACAAATTAATTGCACTAGTATTATCACAATAGATAGGAGAAGCATCGAAATGAATGTTAAAGTCTTGGAGCATTTGCTTCATCCATAAGACCTGGGCACAACATTTCCCAGCTGCAATGTACTCAGCCTCAGTGGTTGATAATGCCACTGTGATATGTTTCTTGGATAACCAAGACACCAAACATGATCCTAGGAGGAAACCCATGCCACTTGTGCACTTTCTATCAATCAAGCACCCTGCATAATCGACATCACTATAAGAAGTAAGAATAAAGTCCCTTGACTTGGGACACCATAGTCCAAAATTTGGGGTATTGGCTAAGTACTTTAGAATCCTCTTAACAGTTATAAGATCTGATTTCTTAAGATTTGATTGAAATCGAGCACACAAGCCAACACTAAACATTATGTCAGGTCTAGAGGCAGTTAAGTAAAGTAAAATTCCAATCATATCTCTATAGAGCTTCTCATCTACCTTCTCACCTTCTTCATCTTTATCAAGTTTGGCGGTGTTTGACATGGGTGTATTCATCAGCTTGGTGTTCTCCATCCCAAAGCGCTTAAGTAGTTCATTTGTGTACTTGCCTCGGTTGATGAAGTTACCATATTTTGTTTGCTTGATTTGAAAGCCGAGGAAGAATGTGAGGTCACCCATCACACTCTTCTCGAATTCACTCTGCATAATATCACTAAATTCTTTGCCAAGATCAAGGTTAGTTTCGCCAAAAATGATATCATCAATATATATTTATATGATAAGAAAATTGTTAGAAGTGTGCTTTAGAAACAAGGTAGAATCCACTTTGCTCATGATATACCCATGATCTAACAAAATGTTCTTCAATTTCTCATACCAAGCCCTTGGTGCTTGTTTGAGTCCATAGAGAGCTTTTTGCAACAAATAAACATGGTTAGGTAGACTATCATGTTCAAATCCCGGAGGTTTGCAACATACACTTCCTCCTCAATTGTACCATTCAAGAATGCACTTTTAACATCCATTTGATACAAAAGAAAATCTTTATAACTAGCAAAGGCAAGCAACATACAAATGGACTCAATTCTAGCTATAGATGCATATGTCTCATCAAAATCTATACCTTCTTATTGATTGTAGTCTTGAGCCACTAACCTTGCTTTGTTCCTTACCACTTTACCGGTTTCATCAAGGTTGTTGCGGTAGACCCATTTGGTGCCAATGATCTTTCTATGACTTGGTCTGGGCACAAGGGTCCAAACTTTGTTCTTCTCAAATTGCTCTAACTCTTCTTGTATAGCTAGAATCCATTCTTCATCCCCAAGAGCTTCTTTGACATTCTTAGGCTCGAGTTGTGAAATGAAGGCGTTGTTGGCTTGTTTTTTGTTGAATGCAGTCCGTGTCTTCACTCTTTCAAAAGGATCACCTAAAATCAGGTCCTTTGGTTGATTCTTTGCAAACTGGGGGGGGGGGGGGGTTGGATCCTTCTTCTCATCATCTTTGTCTTCCTCTTGAGTAGCCACCTCTTTTCCCTTTTGGGTGATGTTGAGTTCTTTTAGAATAGGAATTACTTCACTTGCAACATCATCATTTGGAACAATATCTTTGGCAATAGAGGGGTTAGTCTCAATAAACTTTACATTAATACATTCTTCTACTTTAGCAAGATCAACATTAAAAACTCTATAAGCCTTACTAGTAGTGCTATAGCCAAGAAAGAAAGCCTTGTAAGATTTCAGATCAAACTTGTCGAGAGAATCTTTCATATTCAAAACAAAACAAGGACATCTGAAAATATGAAAATACTCGATAGAAGGCTTCCTACCACGCCATAGATCATAGGGGGTTTTCTTCAGCGAAGGATGAGTAAAAACATGGTTTTGCACAAAACATGAGGTACTGACATCTTCAGCCCAAAACTTCTTAGGAGTATCATACTCTAGAAGCATGGTCCTAGCCATCTCCTGTAAAGACCTATTCTTCCTCTCTACAACCCCATTTTGTTGAGGTGTTCGAGGTGAAGAGAAGTTGTGTGCATAACCCGATTCTTGACAAAAATGCTCAAAAAAACTCATTTTCAAATTCTCCTCCATGGTCACTACAGATGGAAACAATAAGGCAAGAAGCTTGATTCTCAACTCGTTTACAAAAGCTTGAGAAAACATCAAGAGTATCACTTTTAGAAATGAGAAAGAAGGTCCAAGTACATCTAGAAAAATCATAAAAAATAACAAGGTAATACTTGGAACCACGAAGCGATTGAGTTCTCATTGGTCCAAATAGATCAATGTGAAGAAGCTCAAGAGCTCTCTTAGTACTAAGGACTCCTTTGGATTTGAAAGAGGACTTGGTTTTCTTTCCTAGGCTACAAGGTTGGCATTCCTCATCCTTTTCAAAATCCAATTTAGGAAGTCCCTTGACCATGTCCTTTTTGCTCAACTTCTTCAACCGATGCATATTTACATGACCAAGCCGGCGGTGCCAAAGAGAAATATCATTCGAATTGACTACTAGGCATCTACCAACAACATGCTTAATAGAGTCAAGAACAATAACATAAAGATTACCACTTCTAGTTCCCTTATATATAACTTGGCAGGTGAGGGAATCTAGAATCAAGCATTCAAAGGAAGTAAATAACACAAGGTAACAATTATCACAAAGTTGACTAACACTAATTAAATTGTGATGTAGGCCATCCAAAAAAAGAAAATTTTTGATGCACACGGATTCACCTACATCACCCTCACCTTTGACTTTATCTTTCTTGTTGTCCCCAAAGGTGACTGATCCTCCTTTCTTCTTGGTTAAATTGTTGAAATGGCTTATGTCATCGGCCATGTGCTTGGTGCAGCCACTATCAACAATCCATCTTCCTTTTTCCTACAAGAAAGGAGAATGTCAACACCCAAATCAAACTTTGAGATCCAGAGTTAGCTTGGGGACCCATTTCATCTTTGGGTTGGTCCCCTTAGGCTTGTAAGGACAATAAGTAGAGTAATGATCATCACATTTGTAATAAGAACAAACCATAGGATTCTGAATGTTGGAATATTCTCCTACAAAGAAAGAGGTCTCCTTGCTCTTTTTCTTACCTTTGGCTTTTCTCTTTCCCTTTGATGCTCCCCCTACAAATCCCAAACCACTAGTACCACTCTGTTTGGTAGAGTGGTCAAGGATTTCATTTAGGAAGTTCTTACCTATGAGGAATTCCTGTAGGGATGCTCTCAATCTATGGTTATCATCATTTAAAGAAATAATGGTAGAACATAAACTAGATATATCATCCCTAGCATGCACAAGATTAGCCTTAAGACATAAAGCTTTAGTTAAATATGAATCTTTTTCAAGAGAGATAGAAGCAACATTTACACTAGGCAATAAAGGTCTAGAAGATAGATCATTTACTTGACCAAGCAACCTAGCATTTTCAGATTTAAGCATTTGGATTTCTTTGAGATAGACATCTCTCTCCTCTCTACGAGTATCAATAAGGAGCTTAAATTCAACATTTTCAGTTTTAAGCATTTGAAGCTCTTTAAGGAAATTTTGGTTTTCTTCCTTAAGATTCTCAATGTTCTTAAGGTAGATACCATTCTCAACTTCAACCCCATTGTATTGGAATTCAAGATCAAAGTATTGCCCTTGCAAATTATCAATACTCTCAAGGTTGGTTTTCTCATTCAATTTAAGAATTTCAAGCTTAGCATAAAGATCATCAATAATTTTTCCTAACCATTTTCTTTTAGATTTACATTTAGCAAAAGATGAATGAGTAGAAATAAGCATGTTAATAATAGCTTCCTTAGATAACTCATGCAAGCTTACCTCTCTTACCTCACCAATATCTTCACTAGTAGAGGCCATGAGAGCAAGGTGGCACTCTCCATCTTCTTCTGAGCTTGAGCTACTTGAAGATGAAGCTTCCCAAGCTGTATGAGCTGCATTCTTGGGTCTCTTCTCCTTCTTGTCCTTCCTCTTGTATTTGATCTCCTTTTTCTATTCCTCTTCCTTCTTTGAGATGACCTTGTGGTGTGACTTTATTGACTTGGGGCATTCACTCTTGTAGTGCCCCTTTTGCCAACACTTGTAGCATCTCAGAGTAGAAGAGGAAGAGGCTTGCTTTCCCTTGAAGTGTTTGCCCGTGATGTATTTGGCTTCATGTTCACTAGGGCCTTCATCTTCACTAGAGGAGGAGGGAGAAGTCCGGCAAGTAAGTTGTTGTTGAAGGATGACAACCTCCACTTGTGCTTTGAAAGCACTATTTTGATCTTCTTGGCTTCTTCTTCTTGCTTGTCAAGCCTAGGCTCATGAGCTTGAAGGTTTCCAATGAGTTCTTTAGTTGGGATGTCACCAAGTCTCCTCACTTCTTCAATGGAGGTGACCTTTGACTCCCATCTCTTTGGTTGTGTCCTCCAGATCTTGGAGTTGATTACACCTCTATCCAAAGTGTTGCCCAATGCAACCAACCCATTGATGATGACATTGAGTCTTGAGTACATCTTTGCAATCCCTTCTTTCTTGCCCATCTTGAAGTTCTCTAGAAGGTTGTTCAACATGTAGATCCTTGCCTCCTTGACTTACTTTGTGCCTTAATAGGTGATGCACAATTTGTCCCAAATCTCATAGGAGGTGTGCTGAGATGAGATTTGGTTGAACTCCATTGCGGTGAGGGTTGCATAGAGGATGCTAATGACCTACATTGAGTTGGGCTTCTTTGAGTGCATCTTCACTCCATGTTGCTACAGCTCCGGTTGGCTCCTTGTAAGGTGTGACCATCACCTTTCACATGTCAAAGTTCATCCCTTGAATGTAGAACTACATATGCCTCTTCTAATAGAGGAAGTTGGTGCCATCAAAGACCAAAGGATGCATAGAGAAGCCTCCCTCTAGGTTGAGAGAACCAAGTAGGTTGTCTCCCATCTTCTCATCTTGTGGGAGATTGTTGGAGAAGATCCTTAGCTCTGATACCACTTGTTGGATCTAAGAGATCTAGAGGGGAGGGGGTGAATAGAGCTACAAAATTTCTCACAAAATAGATTAGACCTTCAAATTATATCAAGTTTAAAGCAATAGATTAAGTGCAATTTGAAGTCATATCTAACAAGTATAGCAAGGATGAGAGATATTGATAGCAAGCACTTGACAAAGGGATGTACAATGGTTCTACACTTCAAACTAAAAGTGAGTCAGTCCACTACCTAGAGAGGTCAACCTCTAGGACTTTGCAAGTGCTTTTCTCTATATTATCACCAATAAGAGTTACAACACAAGACCACCAAAGGACTTACCCATCCAAGCACAAGGAGATATCCACCTTACCAAGGACTTACCCACTTTTCTTGAGTCTTCAACCTTCACCAAGGTCTTACCCACTCAATCACAAGTCTTTCTCCTTCAAGGACTTTGCCACTCCTCTTGGATCTTCAGCCTTTGCCTTCTCCTTCAAATAGAGAAGATCACCACCTCTTCATCAACCTTGAAGAGGACCAACTATAGCTTCTTCTTCACTCGATGGAGTTTGCTTCACCTTTTCTTCATATAGGAAGGGGATAGGGAAGTAGGAGAAGATGTGAGCTTTACATGCACAAAGGTGGAGCTCTCTTACAATATGCTTAACTCACTCACAATCACAAAATGAAGTGTAAGCTAGAGAGAGAACAGGGTTGTAACATACTGAATCTCGAACCCTACCCTAGAAATTTTATCTTTTGGGTTTGACCAAAAATGGTTTGAGGTTAGACTTATAAAAGGTTTAGAATGACCAATGTGAGCTAATGCCTGTAAAATCACCCTAATAAATCTAATTGAATGAGTAATTATGATAATCGTCCATATGACCTATCTCATAAAAATAAGTCCAAAAGTAAAATATAAGTTTAAAACCGTGTTCCTTGGGTCCCAATTGCCTTAGGAGTCAAGTTTCACATTATTCACATAACAATAATTCATTTAATTCAAATTAGAAAAGAAGATGTGTGTTTTCCCTAAAATATCAAATAAAATAATAAATGACTCAAAAAGAGGGAAATAATCTTAGATTCGTAATCTACATAATAAATATAGCTTTTGGGCGAATTTTCATCCAATTTGGAGAAAGTTTGCTTAAAAGGTGAAATTAGGAGAGAGAAAGTGTGTAGAACCTTCAAAATATTAAATAAATATACAAACAACTTCAATATGTAAAATTGATAGCAAATTCGTATTCAACACATTAAATATAACTTGTGGGTCAAGTTTCATAAAATTTGGATAATCCTAATGCCATTAATGAAGGAGGAAAGAGAAAATGTGGTTTGATTTATTTGAGCAATTAAAATTTCCAAAAGGCAAAACTAAGTGCATAATCAGAATCTACATGCCTTAATTGGCCTCTATACATAATCTCACTAAATTTGGGTAATATATGAGTCGTTAATTGAAGAAAGAGAAAGTAGGAAATAATGTCAATGTCACTTTATTCATATTTAACTCGGATTCGATTTATTTGTCACTTTGTCACACTATGGTTCTTGGTTTCCAAATTTCTTTGATGTGACTAACTCTCACGACTGTTGGATCTAGATCTGAGGGTAGTGAGATCGTCTCCAACCTCAGATCAGACTCTCTTTCTTTATGAACAATATTTGTGAGATTCTTTTGATGATTCTTCTATCCCTGTTGCACCTTTCCCCTCGTTCTCTTTCTCCTTAGTTTCCTCACCCAATTCGAATCAAAATGGTCCCTACTTCCTGAAGTTTCATTGCCCTAATTGCCTAGTCGGTTGGGAGGGCTTCTTGGTCTTCTATTTCCCTTTTCCAATAGGACTCCTGGTATCCCTGAATCTCCGAACTCCTATATAAGCACCAAGGGATCACCCGAAAGTATTCCTTGACCACGTTGTGGTTTGGTTTTAGCCTCGTCTTCCCCCGAACACACCCTTCCTTTTCGATCTGTGCCGCGAGGAAGGTTAGGCTTTGACGGTAGGTTTCAGAGCATCAGACTTCCTTCCAACCACCCATCCTTATTCGTTAGGATCCCCCAAAGCTTTCCATGCTACTAATTGGATATAGGAGGTACCTAGCTCGTTTCCCCTCTTCTAGTCATCTTTTTCACTGACCTTACAATTTTTGTGCAATTGCCTGCGTTTTGACCCCCGGTTGCCTTGGCTCCCCGCCAATGAGTTCATTGTGGTGTTTCCGATCGTTGGATGTAATCAATTCTTGTCCTGGACTCAGCTTCCCTTTTCCCCCAATTTTTGCTCGGTCATGCTGCTTCTGGTAGTGTAGCCATGGTGCACGAGAAAGGTGGTGGGTTGGTTGGTTTCCCGCTTGTACCCCTGCTCACCTTTGATTCTCTACTTTTGTGCTGAGGGTATTTTTGTCTTTTTGTACGTGTTCTCCTTTGATTTGGGGTGAGTCAAGCAGAGAATTGACCTGTTGACCCGATGGCCATTGATTGGCCCAAGTCTGCAGGACCGGCCCCGCGCTCTATCTCTCTCTGTTTCTCGCACTGATGTGGCTTTTTCTCTTGTTCCGATAGGTTAGATTTGTAAAAGCGATAACTAATTATTTATTGATCGGAAAATTTCAAATAAATACTCGTTGGATTCAAAAAAATATTCTTTACTCAATGGTATCAATTTTATCACCTAATTCCCAACTAATTGCTACATGAATTTTAATGGATTATTCTAAATAAGTAATAACTTGTAAAATTCATAACTAAATATATATAAGTAAGAAAAATATAATAAAATATTTTTTGAACTCAGAAAAATATAACCTAAAATATGACATGGTTTTGATAACCTGATTCACATATAATAAACAGGAAAATTTTAGGGTTTTGAATAATTAATGGAAACCTAACCCTAATTCTACATATATGCACCATATGTTCTTTGGAGGTCTAGGTCTTAGACCTAGACTTGGCTTTGGATAGAGTAGACTCTGAAGTTAAGTATGTTTGCATCCTCGATTATTCTATGTTGAGAAATGACCTATTTTTCTCTTACTTTTGGTCCTATGGACATTAGCCTACACAATATGTCTTTTCTCTTGATATCATGGTTCATGTGAACTACTTTACTTGTTACTGATCTTGTGATCATGGATATTCTTTTGGAATCTTTTCCTATGTTTTGTACATGATGGAACTCTATATGATGACATGTGATGTCTATTGCCCACATGTGAGGTGGATGTATATGTTGGTCACTTATGTGGTGACTACTTTGGTATAATATGACTATACTTTCTACTTGCCTCTACATTAAACATGTTATGTGATTCAGTAGCACTAGAGTAGTGTAATTGAATTGGTTTTGGGTTATGTACCCTTTATGCTTTTGGGATGGAGGTTATGTTCCCCATACCTGGGTTTTAAAATTATGTGGTTTGGCCCACATTCATATATTGGGAGTTTGGTTATCTTCCATTCTCTATCAGGCTTCTAGTTTATGGGACTTGGCCGCTTTTATCTTTATATTGTTCTAGGTCTATGTTTATCTCACATGCATGCAGGATGATTTTTACGGATTATGGGTTATGTGCCCTAATTTCATATGTGCTTATGTGGAACCACTTTCATATGTTGATTTAATGGCAAGTATCTCTTTATTTGAGATTCTTTTCTCTTGATACCCACTTGGGTGGTACTTATCTTTTCTATGGGAAGCCTTTTATTTTGATGTCCCTTATTCTTAATAAATTGCTCAATTTGCTTTTTAGTATGCACATACCAGCCTTTGTTGATGTCATCTATTTTCTCTTCTTGTTGGGGTATGCTTCCAACGTAGGTGAAGGATGTGGAGTACATGACATAAAGTTATGGACCTATCTTAAGGAGTTAAAGCGTGGAGACAATCTTGATGTGGTTTAGATTTCCTATACATGGATCCTTATGATGTACCCTACATGTAAGTTTAAGGTGTTAACTTGTTTTATAAATTGAATATAGTCATGTTTTATTCCGCTGCTACACTTTGGTTGTTTTGTATACCATTAATAAAGATTTGAAAATTTTACACCCACTCCAAGCATACCTTTAAAGTGTGTTCAGGCTGGAGGTTCTATTGTTCAAATTTTTAGTAGAGTGGTGGTTTCACTTCTTTATAGGGGCTCAAGGAGTAGTAGCACACTAAACTATAGCAAGGACTTATATATCTTGAATAAGAAAACTTAGAATGAACTCCAAGGGGTCCTATTAATAGCTAGGGGTGCTCCCTTGAGTTGGGGAACACTTAGGGACGAAATATAGTCATTTTCCTCAAGACAACGGATCTATTTTCACCCAAAACAAGTCACCAATGGTTATAATCACTTTTTTTCATTTTCCATATAGTACATTCGGTCGAGTTTCAATAAAGGTAACTCGACCGGTCAACTAAAAGACAAAGCCAATTTTCAAGCTATCGGACGAGTTTGTTCTGGGGAACTCGACCGATGAGCTAAAATTGAGTTTGCTCAGTGATTTGGTTGGTCAAGTTCTATGAGTGCACAACTCGATCGATGGTTCATCTTTAGAAAATCCATCATAGGATCGGTCGACTGATGAACAACATGTGATCAATTTTCTAAATTGACTTTTGGGTGATTAAACCTTGGTATTAAGTGTCCCACATATTTTTCTCATCTTAGTTACAAGTCATATCATCAATACAAGTGATTACAAAATTCTTCTAAGATCATTTGAAGTGATTTCCTAATTAGCACACTTGCATTGCATTTGACTTGAACTTGGACAAGCTAGGGCTTGTGTAATTTGATCCTTTTCATGTACCTAAAGCCTGAAATCAATATTGAACAAACATATTAGATACATAGGAATGGAATGGTTAAGTCATTATCAAAATATGGGCAATGTATAACCCTTAGGTCAACAACATTCTCCTAGAAAATAGGATATTGTCACAATAGGTATAGCATTGTGAGAAACTACTTACAAACATTTTGTGAAGGATCCACCATGATTTACAAAAACAACATCTATTGTGTGCTAAAGGTGTCTTCATGCTATATATGCTTCTAAAGTCAACAAATAAGATCATGGTAATTATAGATGTCAAAGTTTAACGACTAGATGAATCTTATCAAACAATCAGTTTACCGACTTCATAGACCGATACGTATATGTAACTATTGGTGCTTTAAGTTATGTTGCATTCCAGAAGATTATGTTACCAGTGCTATATTTTATCAAAGTCTATACAAGTCAAGAGGGGAAATGTTTTAATATTGACTCAAAATAAGCAACCTCTATCTCTCTCTCTCTCTCTCACACACACACACAATATATATATATATATATATATATATATATATATATATATTGTGTGTGTGTATGTATACAGGGGAAAAGGGATGTCAAAAATTAACAATTTCACTAACTATAGTTACTTGGATAGGTTGGGTAGACACAACATGTGTTGTGTTAGTGTGGTAACAAAACTAGGTGATATCATGTTTGGGTGGATATGGTAAAGTGGATGCGGACATATACTATAGATAATAGGTTATTTTCCTTCCCAACTGGATAGTTACTAATCAACATTGAGAGCATGCTTCAGCATAACCATGCCTTGTCTCAACTACTAGTTGGTAGGTAGTCCTCATGAAGGGATTCACCAAACATAGGTGAGAAACATCAACTTCTATCATGCTAACTCTTGGTGGGATGCCTATCGATCCACAACAAACCACTTTTTGTGTACTTTATGCTTAAAGAAAAAACAACTCTTAGTGTGGGAATATCTTGAAAATCACATATGTCATTTTTTTCTAATACTCATTGGATACATGGCATTGATTCTCATAACGATAGGATGGGCCTTGTTAGCCTTGCTGGTCTATAACATTATCCCATTGTGGTGAGTATGATACATATCTTGAGAATTTTTCATATCCCATACATCCAAATTTTATTGGATCATGATAATTGGATTCTCAGAACCTTAGTAAGGGGGCGTGGTGCCTCAGTAGTCGATCACTTCATGCCTTTTTAGATATCAAACTTTAACAATGTTCCACAAGCACATATCCCTTTCGTTGAAATTGCATATGTAGTTTTGGGACATTGATGCGTAAATCCTTACGATGGAGGAGGGTCTCTATGTATACAAAATTCATTAAGTTTTCCTAGGGTGAGATATCCTTTTACAAGGATTCTCAAAGGAGGACTACACTATTTTCATAGAGAAAGTTGTACACACTATGGTACGATACGTTACTAGCTATTTTCCTATCCACCTTGTGTTTGTATCATGTTCATAGAGTCAAAGGTGATTGTTATTGATTTGTGGAATGGAGGGTTGCACTTGCTAGTGTTATAATATGCAAATGGCAGATGTCATCTAGAGAAAACCTCTCAAGATGGAAGGTTAGACAATGGGGTTAGTATCATCATTTTCCATTGATATTAAGTGTTTGCACTAGTACATTTTTGACCTCTAATGTCACTTTTGCTAACGTCAGTTCCACTGAAAAACTGGACACTATAGATTAAATAATGTCAGTTACAGAGCACAACCATCATCGTTGATCAAGTCCTGCCGATTCAGAAAAGGCACGGGTAGCGCTTTTTCTATAATGTTATTTATCAATTAGTGAAACTTACGTCTTAGATAACCCACAAATGCAAATTTTTAGGGAAATAAATTTTCCTCTAAAATTTTTAATATTAGCATTGGTTTCCAAAGAACCAACAAAAAATACCTTATTGTGAAATAAATTTTTCCTTCAAAATACTTCTGTCATCGATTTTTCAGTAGCAAAATCGACGTTGGAAGTGATATATACCGCGAAAAAATTGCACAAACAATGTCAATTTGATGTCAAGTAACCGAATACAATGGATTCACGCCACATTTATGTGAAAATATCCCCCAAATTGCTTCTTAATCGTCAATTTTTACTCCACAACTGATTACTTTTTTGTACTGAGGCCAACTTTTTTTTATTCGGGTTGGGCCCTCTATCATTGGTTTTGTTGTTAATACATTCTCACAAAGAAATTGTTGACTAAGTATCCTTACTAAGATCGATTATTTTCTTGGATGAGGGTTTCTAATGTTGGTTTTCTACTTCAAATATGATGAAATATTGTTTACTATGTCCTCATTTTCTCTACAAAAATTGATGACTATATACATTGTCGTCAGTTTTGACGTGGAACCGATGACTAAGTTTACTTAATAGCACCTACAGAATTTTTCTTCCTCACCATTCTGTATTTTATCGAGAAATTTTTCTCCTCTAACTCTGGCAACGACGACCTAGCTATCGCTTCCAGATGCCCCCACAACCTGCTTCGTGTCCTCTAGCCAGCGCTACACCTGCAACAACCTCTAGCCACCGCCGATGTAGCAACCACCTCCACCTCCACCCTGCTCCTCCTTCTCCAGCAGTAGCCATCTCTAGCCACAACCACGTCCATCCGCCACTTCAAGGTTAGGTCCTTTGTTACATTTCTAGCTATAGCATATCTAGAATCATTTGCTTTCTATTTTTGGAGTTATATGTATTTTCCCCTCCCATGCATTTTGATGCATGGGTTGTTATAAGGGTGACCTTCACCCTATAAACCTTAACACTCTCTAGCCTAACTTTCATATGTATCTATCCTAACCACTATCCCTCCAAGGAGTCTCATTCCCTACCATTTTTTCATCTTCATATGGTTCCAGTAAATATCATTATGCACTTTGCATTTTTTGATCTAATTGCCATCTCATATGATGAGTTATAACATATCTGGGGGGAAATTGCAAATTCGAGGCTATTTTATATATTTAAATTATTCTAGATGCCTAAAAATACATAGGTAAGACTATTTTTCTTTGGTTTCTTAGTCAATTTCTTGGCTTAGTCCTAGTTTCCTTCATTATTAATTCAAAAGTTTGAATTGTTAGCGTTAAATTAGATCTAAAATTTATCTTCTCTAATTAGATCTAAAACCATTGAACCATTCGAATCCTAATTTTCCCCCCAAAAGTCAAATAATGACAGTAGCTAGTGAGTCTCCTTCGTTCATGTGGATTTGGCAACATTATCTATTGGCCTAGAAACTCATCTAAGATTTACTCGTTATGATTAAATGTTGGATAGTCCCCATTTAGGGACTATTTTTGAACATTTAACCTCACTTGGGATGTAAATGTATAACGTGTATTGGGTTTTCATGATGTTTCGTCTGTACTTCTCCATTTGTTTTCTAAGTACATATGTAGGTGAATATTTGCCCATCTACATTGGTGTACTTGGAGAACTGTGAGGAAATGTTGTCAAAATTTTCTTGAAAATTGAATATATATTACAAACTTACTAGTGACATTAGGTGTTCAAAAATGGGATAGGTGGTACACACATTCATTATTAAACCCTAAACCCTGATATGTAAACCCTAAACTCTAATATGTAAATAGGACGCCCCGATCCCCGTGCCATCTCTAATGACCCCGAAGACCGGGGAGTCACCCTCGGTAAACCACTCTTAACTTTTCTTTACTTGATCACTTAAATTCAACTTAAAAGAAAACTATAAAACTTGATTAACATCGACTTGAAATGAAACTGCGGAAGTAACTTACCATTAACCCTATTAGGAAGAAAACCAAACTTACATGTCATATTAAACTCTTCTATTAAAAATACGAAGCAAAACAAATAACTGTAACTTTAAGCTACATATTACATAACACCCTCTCTATCTCACCACACGCCCAAGGATCGAGGGGAAAGGACCAAGAGACCTCTAAACCAAACTAAACACTACCTTCTAAGCGCCTAGGTGATACGATCCTTCAGCTTCCTCGTGCTGACGCTGACTTGAAAAAATGTTTTAGTAGGTTGGTGAGCTACTGGCTCAGTGAATAAAATTTCACCCAACCATCGCAAATAACTCGTATCATGTTTATTATTTGGAAATTAAACTACAAGAAATACTATACTGAACAGATCTAAGCAATATAATTTAAATGCCAGAAGATGCCAACATTTCATTAAGATAACAACTGCTGCAAAGCTGTAGATATGATTAAATAACAAAGAATACTAAAATTTCATTTAAAGAACAACTGATGTGAAACTAACTCAAATCTTTCTTAACTCTTAAACTTATAAAAACTCTGTGAACCTATATGAACATTTATCTTATGCCCTAATCATATGCAGTGTACTCTACATATGAAGACTCATAGTGAACTTGTAACATACCGAATTCTAGAATTTTGTCTTTTGACCCTCTTTCTCATCTTTCCCTTTCATTTCTATCCTTTATATCATTTATGTTTAATTAGTGGAATTTATAGCAGTTAAGTGAAAATTCATTCACTAATTGTACCAATATAAGGGTTTATGCACAAATACCTCAATAAGAGCTTAATAACCATAATTAAGTGCTCTAAACCTTAATCTAACTGTTTGATATGATTTGAAAACATCAAATGAGGCTAAGTTTCATATTTGGTTCGATTTGGATGTTGTTTGTGCAAGTTATGCAATTTTAGGTACATTCTGGACTTTTATGCAATTTATCCAACTGGGAGGTTTTCTTTGCAAATTATCAAGTGAATTTAAATCCTTAGATATTCCATTACCATTAACGAGATTTTAAACCATTCGAGAACCTAGTTTAACCTTGGTTTGATGGTATTTCTTTCCAAGGGCATTATAGGGATTACCCTCTTTATAGAGGTGCTTATCTTTAAAAGCTATCAACCAATGAGGTTATTTCTTTCTTGAAAAATGGTGGGGATGGCCTAGAAGGATCTGTGGGCTCTTAGGACAGAATTGTGATATCCAAGAAGAGTCCATGAGCTGTCCTCTTGCATGGCCATCAAGCCCTAGGCTAAAGACACATGGAAAGTCCCTTAAGACACCTCATGCTTCACCTCTTTCTTTATATAGCCATGTATACCCCTTCCGAACTCACAATTCGAAAACTCTTGCTCTCCTTTTCTTTCCTCTAGCTTAGATAATAGTTCCTTCTGTATTTGGCCACGAAGTTGCTGTCCCAAGGTAATAGAGGGAGCCTACATTGGTGAAGAAGACTCATAGGGCTTCCAAATTGCTCTATTAGGGTTTCTAAAGCTCCTCCTTGGTAATTTTGACCAAAACTAGTAAGTTTCCTCCCTTCCTTCCCTAGTTTCATACTTTTAGTCTTCCTTACACCTTCTTTTAGGTCGGAACCATGACCATACATGGTAAAACTCCACCTAAAATCCTAAAACATCTCATCTCCATGCTCTTTTGCTAGGGTTTGCGCCTCTAAAGTGGAGAAGATGATCTTTGCTCAAGAAAGGAGCTTATCTTGGAGCAACCATACCTTATAATCTCGGGATTCTTTCTGTTTGGACCTTCTTACCTTCCTATAGGCAAGTTTTGTTAACCCCCTTCTCATATATTGCTTAGTACATACTTAAAACCCATGCATCTATGTTTAAAATCGATGATTTCCATCTCTATTTACCATGTTCATCTAGGGTTTTGGTTTCTTATCGGTTTACCTTCTCTAGAAGATCTAGTTTGGATAACTATTAATATAAAATCATGATATTAGGTTGAATGGTGTTTTCACTCCCTCAATCTCTCTTTGCTTATCTCATTTGGTTTGATGATGTGTCGGTTTCTGATTGGCCGAATTTCAATAATTCATAACTTTTGATTCCTTTGTCCAAAAACTAAAGTAAAATACGTCATGAACTCAGAAAAACATTTTATTTTCAATAATAATATTTCCAAGTATTGTTTTTGAGTTTTGTCGATGGTGGTTTTCTAGAAAATGATTTAATCACTTAAAAATCACCAAAAATACACTCTAATCATCGTAACTCCAAAATATGCAAAAGTATATGTTTTCTTAATCAAAAAAACCTAACTAAGTCTATGGTGATGTTTTCATAGTCTAAATTGAGGTTTTGCTAAAAAAGTAAAATTATTGGTTTTCTCTACCTTAATGCATATATATCATTCTAATACATGTATATGAATTGAAAATAGGAAAAATTGATCATGGAATCAATCAAGTGATGAAAGTGGGTAATATGAATCAGAATGAAAGGTATGTGCTATGTATGTGCAATCCCTATTTATGTATGTGCATTTACACCTTAAGTTGGGAATAATTGTGCCTTAACCTATTTTTCTATAATGAGGCTTTATTAAACCCAATTTCATATACTCTTGAATCTTTTGCTATACTTGCCTCATAAATCAGTTTTAGAGCATTATTCTTAGGTCTTGGTACCCCACAACCATGCTTATTGATTCATATAATTATTCTTGCCATGACTACTTTTTCTAGCATGTGGATTTATGTTCTATTTGAAATAAAGTAGCGGTACTTATGTACAACCACCCACAGAGGGCATGTAAATAATCACCCTGGGGAATGTCTTATTCTCTCCATAATATTGTAGGTGATTGGGAATGTCTTGTTCTCCCCTCACCTATAGGTTAGAGGTCCGATAGGTGCCTCAACCCTACTTAGTTAGATAGACATAATTATCTTAAATGCAAATCCTTTTTATTATATTTGTTAATGGCAAGCTTCTTTATTATATAGCCTCATACTCTTGTTATCTTCATCTTATGATGAACCCTAGCCTGTTTTTATTTGCTTTACTTATCTTGATACCTAGACTAGTTTTGTGACACCTACTTTTCTTCCCTTTCCCTTTTTGCTGGGTGCCTTCCCAACCACCCAGGTTTTGATCAAGGTGATGGATAAGACAAGGAAGATCTTAGCTTTTGACTTGGACTCAGTTGATGGAGATGTTGCTTGGAGACAAGATTGTAGTGGTCTAGACTTCCCTCTATCTAGATCCTTTTGTTTTATCTTATTGTAAACCCTAATGGGAGATTTTGATGTATTTTTGTAAACCTTTTATGAAATTGAATATAGTCAGTTATTTTTTTATTCCGCTGCTTTCTAATGGTCTTTTGTATGCCAATGTTTAATAAATTTGGAAAATTTATGCCCATTCCATCATACCTCTGAGATTGCTTGGAATGGATGTCAGTTCTTCACATTTTTAGTAAAGGGGTGATTTCACTCCTTACAGCATGGTATCAGAGCCCATGGTAGTCGGAATCTAACTATTTCAGTTTTGTCTCCCTAATTAGAATCCCTGCCTTACATAATTCCTTTTGGTGACATGGTTTCCCTAGAGTTGATCTATATATGATGAAAGGTTGATTTAGGACCCTATAGTTCCACATTAGTATCATGATGAATAAAACAATAAAATAATCATAACTAAAATATGCATAACTTAATGTTGTTTAGGTTTGGCTTTAGGCAACCATTAGGGCATGAAGTTGAAGAAAAGGTGTCTAGAAAGGATCAGGTTTTGGGGGCTGGCAATATTTTCCTCCGCTCTACTTGCTTGGTTTACGAGGACTCCCAGATCCATATGATACCGGCCTTGCCTAAGCTGAAATGGATTGTCCAAAATAGTTTTCTTTTAGGTAGTAGTGACCTTAGACATCTATGTTGTATATCTTTGGGAACCCTAAGTTTTAGGTTTATGGTGACTTGTTTGAGGATGGATACCAAGACTAGTTTCCTTATGACCCATAGGACCACATGTTTGGATAGTTATCCCTAGAACCTAGACTTTGAAGTTTGGGGTTAAGTGAGCTATCAGAGTGTGCAGTGGAAGTGTGATGGATCTTGTATATGGTTAAGTTAGACTCATCCTTTAACCCTAGTGTAGTTTGGCATGATAGGTTGAACCCTTTAAGGGGTGGAGTATAGTTAGTTTGATGATGTTGGGTGGTTAGATTTTGAGGACGAAATCCTCTTTAGGGTAATGGAGCCCTATGACATCTTGAAATCTATCTACACTATCTTTAGAAGCCCTAACCCCATACTTAGGAGGTTGTTGTGCTTGAAACCTTAGTGGGGTCCAAACAAGTTATAGCTATAGCCTAATGTGCTTGTTTATATATTAATGAACATATAATGAGCATCTGAGGAATAATTTATATGTTCAAACCATAATGAATACCTAATGCACATAATATGAGTAACTCACATATTAATCCTAATGGATATGCATGGTGTTGCCCATGTCATAAACCAATAAACCCTAATGAAATGACAAGTAAGATAATTGTAACCTAATCTTAGACTTAATACATGCTAAGTAAAATTTAGTGATCACATTAACCTGAACCCTAAGTTGTAGTCATCTAACCTTAACATATACATCCTTAATGCCTTTCATGATACATTAATGACATTGGGTTTCATAATCAATTAACATACTTTGATACACATCAATGATATATATGATCATCTAATCACATATTAATCAATTCATCAATATGAAATGCATAGTATGTTACCTTGTTATCTAATACACACACGATTAGTCACTTAATGTGAATCAATTCGTAATATGCCTCACCTGGATCATTAAAATACATGGAATGGCTTCAATATGTATATGAAGTGATTCGATTCACATAAATGTGCAAATCAATAATATAAATAAATATGAGAAAATGCTTAATGATGACATTAATGTGAGCAATAAAGATAATGTGGTAATGAGATAACGTTTAATATAAATATATGTAATTGATGTGACATAATTTGGATTGAATGAAGACTTAATGAAAAATTGAATATTTCATGCAAAATAATTCGTTATAACTTAATGTGGTGATAGTATAAGGATAATGAAGTCGAAGCTCAAAATATTAAGGATAATAACCAAGTATATTGAGAGAATTGAGTAACCCATAATTTTGCTAAAATTCTTAGTAAGATAAATGATAAATATATATATACGATGTTTCATGGATGACAATGAAATATAACTTCCTTGGTAATAAAGTGATTATGACATGACATAATTAAAATAATGGTGATAATGTGATATCATAATGAATATAATGTTAATGAGCCAAAAATGTAAATAATGTTAAATCTCCTAAAAATAATATCTAAATAATGGAACCTAGGTGATCCTTGAGAACATAACCTATGTAAAGATGCTTGTGGAGTATATGTTAATGAGTTGCTTGGTAGAAGTTAAGGTTGGAGAAATAACCTGAAGTTTTGTGATGAGATGTTGCACACTCACCCTTCCCTTCTTGCTTGTGATTTCAGGGACGAAATCCTCTTTAAGGGGCGGAGTGTTGTAACATACCGAATTCTAGAATTTTGTCTTTTGACCCTCTTTCTCATCTTTCCCTTTCATTTCTATCCTTTATATCATTTATGTTTAATTAGTGGAATTTATAGCAGTTAAGTGAAAATTCATTCACTAATTGTACCAATATAAGGGTTTATGCACAAATACCTCAATAAGAGCTTAATTACCATAATTAAGTTCTCTAAACCTTAATATAACTTTTTTATATGATTTGAAAACATCAAATGAGGCTAAGTTTCAAATTTGGTTCGATTTGGATGTTGTTTGTGCAAGTTATGCAATTTTAGGTACATTCTGGACTTTTATGCAATTTACCCAATTGGGAGGTTTTCTTTGCAAATTATCAACTGAATTTTAATCCTTAGATATTCCCTTACCATTAACGAGATTTTAAACCATTGGAGAACCTAGTTTCACCTTGGTTTGATGGTATTTTTTTCCAAGGGCATTATAGGGATTACCCTCTTTATAAAGGTGCTTATCTTTAAAAGCTATCAACCAATGAGGTTATTTCTTTCTTAAAAAATGGTGGGGATGGCCTAGAAGGATCTGTGGGCTCTTAGGACCGAATTGTGATATCCAAGAAGAGCCCATGAACTGTCCTCTTGCATGGCCATCAAGCCCTAGGCTAAAGACACATGGAAGGTCCCTTAAGACACCTCATGCTTCACCTCTTTCTTTATATAGCCATGTATACCCCTTCCCAACTCACAATTCGAAAATGCTTGCTCTCCTTTTCTTTCCTCTAGCTTAGATAATAGTTCCTTCTGTATTTGGCCACGAATTTGCTGTCCCAAGGTAATAGAGGGAGCCTACCTTGGTGAAGAAGACTCATAGGGCTTCCAAATTGCTCTATAAGGGTTTCTAAAGCTCCTCCTTGGTAATTTTGACCAAAACTAGTAAGTTTCCTCCCTTCCTTCCCTATTTTCATACTGTTAGTCTTCCTTACACCTTCTTCTAGGTCGGAACCATGACCATACATGGTAAAACTCCACCTAAAATCCTAAAACATCTCATCTCCATGCTCTTTTGCTAGGGTTTGCGCCTCTAAAGTGGAGAAGATGATCTTTGCTCAAGAAAGGAGCTTAGCTTGGAGAAACCATACCTTATAATCTCGGGATTCTTTCTGTTTGGACCTTCTTACCTTCCTATAGGCAAGTTATGTTAACCCCCTTCTCATATATTGCTTAGTACATACTTAAAACCCATGCATCTATGTTTAAAATCGATGATTTCCATCTCTATTTACCATGTTCATCTAGGGTTTTGGTTTCTTACCGGTTTACCTTCTCTAGAAGATCTAGTTTGGATAACTATTAATATAAAACTATGATATTAGGTTGAATGGTGTTTTCACTCCCTCTCTCTCTTTGCTTATCTCGTTTGGTTTGATGATGTGTCAGTTTCTGATTGGCCGAATTTCAATAATTCATAACTTTTGATTCCTTTGTCCAAAAACTAAAGTAAAATGCGTCCTAAACTCAGAAAAGCATTTTATTTTCAATAATAAGATTTCCAAGTATTGTTTTTGAGTTTTGTCGATGGTGGTTTTCTAGAAAATGATTTAATCACTTAAAAATCACCAAAAATACACTCTAATCATCGTAACTCCAAAATATGCAAAAGTATATATTTTCTTAATCAGAAGAACCTAACTAAGTCTATGGTGATGTTTTCATAGTCTAAATCGAGGTTTCACTAAAAAAGTAAAAATATGGGTTTTCTCTACCTTAATGCATATATATCATTCTAATACATGTATATGAATTGAAAATAGGAAAAATTGATCATGGAATCAATCAAGTGATAAAAGTGGGTAAAAGGAATCATAATAAAAGGTATGTGCTATGTATGTGCAATCCCTATTTATGTATGTGCATTTACACCTTAAGTTGGGAATAATTGTGCCTTAACCTATTTTTCTATAATGAGGCTTTATTAAACCCTATTTCATATACTCTTGAATCTTTTGCTATACTTGCCTCATAAATCAGTTGTAGAGCATTATTCTTGGGTCTTGGTACCCCACTGCCATGCTTATTGATTCATATAATTATTCTTGCCATGACTACTTTTTCTAGCATGTGGATTTATGTTCTATTTAAAATAAAGTAGCGGTACTTATGTACAACCACCCACAGAGGGCATGTAAATAATCGCCCCGGGGAATGTCTTATTCTCCCCATAATATTGTAGGTGACTGGGAATGTCTTATTCTCCCCTCACCTATAGGTTAGAGGTCTGGTAGGTGCCTCAACCCTACTTAGTTAGATAGACATAATTATCTTACATGCAAATCCTTTTTATTATATTTGTTAATGGAAAGCTTCTTTATTATATAGCCTCATACTCTTGTTATCTTCATCTTATGATGAACCCTAGCCTGTTTTTATTTGCTTTACTTATCTTGACACCTAGACTAGTTTTGTGACACATACTTTTCTTCCCTTTCCCTTTTTGTTGGGTGCCTTCCCAACCACCCAGGTTTTGAGCAAGGTGATGGATAAGACAAGGAAGATCTTAGCTTTTGGCTTGGACTCAGTTGATGGAGATGTTGCTTGGAGACAAGATTGTAGTAGTCTAGACTTCCCTCTATCTAGATCCTTTTGTTGTAACCCGGCCAGTGTGGCTCAGGTGGTTTGGTCCGGCTTGTCCTCACTAGGGGACCCGAGTTCGAATCCTCTTGAGTGCAATGTAATTACCAACTCCTTGGGTCATCCGGGCTCTGGCACCTGTTTGAGGAGGAGGGGGAGCGGGGTCTCCCTAAGACTAAAAAAAAAATAGATCCTTTTGTTGTATCTTATTGTAAACCCTAATGGGATATTTTGATGTATTTTTGTAAACCTTTTATGAAATTGAATATTGTCAGTTATTTTTTTTATTCCGCTGCTTTTTAATGGTCTTTTGTATACCAATGTTTAATAAATTTGGAAAATTTATGCCCATTCCATCATACCTCTGAGATTGCTTGGAATGGATGTCAATTCTTCAAATTTTTAATAAAGGGGTGATTTCACTCCTTACAGATCTACGATCCCACCGTACAAGACTTAGCTGACACCCCGGGATAGCTAAGTCTGACTGTTGTCCTGGTCTGCTACAGGAAAATTGGCTCTCTGGCCTCGACAGTCCTATGGTGCCGTAAACTGGACTCCTCCTCTAACCTGAGCACATAGGCGGAGTGTCAAGCCATGCCACCAGGACTTTTGGTTAATGTTGGCATGCTTTTCTGTACTCTTGTGCCACCGGGACTTATAGTTAATGTTGGACATGCTTTTCTGTACTCCAGTGCCACCATGACTTCTGGTTAATGCTGGACACTGTAAACTATAATTTAAGGAGACTTCCACTAGGGCTTCGTCCCCCCTACCACCTGTTGGTATGCTCTGACCCCCGTATACTGGACACTGCCAGGGTTAGGTCATTTCACCCTAAGGTGGAGACCTCACATAGGGGTTCTACAGTGTTCAGGGCCCTTAAATCTATTATTTTGTTATTCTAGAAAAGCTCGTACTACATTGCATCTCTCTCTTACTTATTCTTGACTTCGGTATCTCTATGGTACCGTGTCTATTTATCTGAAACTTATAATTACAACATGTATATCATTTCTAACTTGGCAGTGCAATAACTCAAACATTGTAATTTACTGAGAAATCAACATACTGAAAATGCAGGCAGACTAAAATTCTTAAATAAATAGAAACCATATCAACTTGGTACATATACGTTGAAATCATACAAATGATCATCGTAACATGCTAACCAGAGTTATTTACTCAATATATATGAAATTGTCGGTAGCACTTGTAAATTATCTGAAATTCCTCGATAATCGTACACACCAACCTGAATTATGAGTTGTGCATCGCATAACTCAATTAAAGATTAATTTACTTGTCATGGCAAGATTTAATATACAAACATGCGCAACAACCCAATTCTTAAATTATGCATCACATAACTTGATTAAAGATTATAATTACTCATCATGGCACGAATTATTAATATTAATTGAAATTTCAAATGATTTCTTGAGTTGAGCATCTCATAACTCAAATCAGAGTTAAATTATTATCATGGCACAAATTATTATTAATAATCAGAAATTTCTAATAATATCTTTGAGAAGAGTGTCAATTTGAGTAGATATTAAATCATTCACATTAAATATGACCTAAAGAGTGCAACTAGGTTTTCTTTGAATATTTTCATATCGTCGTCATTTCTTTGAAATCATGCATCAATTGAATTACTAAAATCGTGCAGCCTGAGTTTATACCCAAAATGTCCAGTCATTGGTCGTGCGCTACTGGTTTCAACATTTAACAGAGTAAATTGGGTTTCAATCAATCGTGTAATTTCACTAAATCACATCGCACATATCATTCAACTAATTAGCGTCGAGCAAGCGTTAATAATTTAAACTTGCAAATTAAGAGTCGAGCGGTGTCAGCATTGCCTGGCACCTGCGTAAACACTGACGTCTGCGAATAACACTTCTTCCAACCGAAACGTCCGATTATTCGAGTTAAATCATGCGATTGGGAGTGAAATTCTACTCACCGCGGTTCAAAACGTCCGAATTTGACTGGAAACGTGTCCAAACTCCTATTTCCAGGCATCAGCAGGTCATCTTCAACCTCAGTTCAGCCTGGTTTGAATGAAGCACACATAAACACCTCCTTGGTTTGGCGTCGTTCATTGCTATAGCTATGGATTCGAACAAGGACCTCGCGAATGGAGCTTAACATCATCGTTGGTTGTTGTTGCTCATGCCCAGGGGCCGTCGTCGCTGCTCCGAATAGCAGCTGCTGCTGCTCTGGTTGGGGGTACCACCCCTAGCTAGGTGGGCATTGCTCATGGTGGCTGGGCGCTGTAGTTGAGCGAGGTAGGGGACGACCTAGCTTGCTCGAAGCCCTAGGAGCCGAGAACCGCTCCGCCCCCCCCCCCCCTTTCTTACTCGATCAGGCCATTGCTGCCCCTGTGGTGGTCGGCTGGCCATTTTTGCACGTTGGGGTAGATGGGGGCACAGCTGGGCGCCGTTCCTTGGTGGTTGAAGTGAGAAAGGTGAGGGAAAGGTGGAAGGAGCAAGGCACGATGTGCTGCTGGCTCCTGATGGTGTTGTTGGTCGTTGGGCATTGCTGGCCGTGCTGCAACGTAGCAATTTGGGCGCGGTAGGGGTGCCGCCAGGGCGGTGGAAGAAGAAGGAAAGAAGGGGAAGAAGAAGGAGAGGAAGGTGGCGGAGGAGGAGCACAGCTGAACCAAAGTTAGGGGTGCTTGATCGGTCGTCGTGTCTCCACCCTAGCTGCTGCGATCGGGCCTGCACTTGGGTGCCGCCCAGGTTGCGTTCGGGTGAAGAAGGAGATAAGGAAAAGGGTAACTGACCCCCAAAGGAAAAAGGATAAGAGATCAATTACTGTAAAAATTGCAGCCAAGACCCAAAATCTTAAAAGTATCATAACTTTTGCCTCAGTGGTCCGTTTCGATCGATTCTTTTTTTACAACGTTTCATGCACGAGATCCTCTACAACCTAAAACCAAGAAATCATGCTAAACGGATTGTAACACTTGATCAAAGAACTAATTGCATCGGAGAGTACTTAACTCAAATTAATTAACATAATGATGTTATAATCATGGTACGTATTAATTAACTTTGATGTGGGTCATAACAATCTCCCTCCCTTATAAGAATTTCGTCCCGAAATTCCTAAAAGAGAAAAGGAAACTTGTTACGCATCTCGGACTCAAGCTCCCACGTGTCTTCCTCTAGGTTGTGGTTCCTCTACAGAACTTTCACTAGCGATATCTCGTGATTCTTAAGCTTCTTGATCCTCCGATCAATTATCTGTACTGGTCCTTCAACATAGGACACATCTATACTGAGCTGTGCAGGTTCTAGGTCCACTATCTTCTCTATACCAGGGTAACACTTCTTCAACATTGATACATGAAACACATCATGTAGATTAGCCAACTTAGATGGCAAATCCAACTTGTAAGCTACATGTCCAATCCTTTCAATGACGGGATATGGGCCCATAAACCTAGGAATCAATTTACGTCTCTTACCAAACCTCAACACTCATTTCCATGGTGAAACTTTTAGATACACTTCATCACCAACCTGAAACTCAAGAGGTCTACGTCTCTTCTCAGCGTAACTCTTCTTCCTGTCATGTGTAGCTTTCAACTGTTATCTGATCACTGTAATCTTTTTAGTAGTCAAATCCACTATATCTGGTCCAAGAATCTCTGTTTCACCCACCTCGTACCAACATACAGGTGATCTACACTTTCTGCCATATAGAGAGCTTCATACGGGGCCATACCAAGATTGGAATGGTGACTATTGTTGTATGCAAACTCTATAAGGCTCAAGTATTCTTCCCAACTTCCACTAAAATGCAAGACACATGCTCTCAACATGTCCTCAAGAATCTGAATGGTCCTTTCTGACTGGCCATCCTTCTGCAGGTGAAAAGCTGTACTGAACCTCAACTTTGTGCCTAAAGCACGATGCAACTGATTCCAAAACCTGGATGTAAACTTAGGATCCCTATCTGATATAATTGAAACCGAGATACCATGCAACCTAACTATTTCATCCACGTATATCTTAGCCAGCTTCGGAACATCAAAGGTTGACTTAACAGGAAGAAAGTGAGCAGACTTAGTCAGTCTATCCACAATCACCCATATCGAGTCACATCCTCTAGGTGTCCTAGGAAACCCTACCACAAAATCCATTGTGATATGTTCCCACTTCCACTTAGGTATAGGAAGAGATTGCAAAGTACCTTTAGGTTTTTGATGCTCAGCCTTAACCTACTGGCACACACTACATCTAGCCACGTACTCAGCTACATCCTTTTTCATACCTGGCCACCAATACAACTCCTTGATATTCCTATACATTTTAGTGTTGCATGGATGCATAACGTACATCGATGCATGCACTTCCTCAAGAATTTGCTCTTTCAAATCATTGTCTTGAGGTACATGCAACCTGTCATGCTGATACAACACACCATCATCTGAAAGTCTAAACTCTGGTCTTTTTCCCTCTGTCATGTCATGCATGATCTGCCATAACTCACTGTCATTCTTGTTGAAGTTCTTTAATATGATCATAAAAGGTAGGCTTGATTTGCATCTGTGCAATCAAACCACTATGTTCTGTCACCCCTAAGTCAAAGTTCAACTTTCACATCTCTACTAGTAGGTCTCTCTTGAAACATGCCATAGAGAATGCATCCACTGTTGAACTTGACTTCCTACTAAGGGCATCTGCTACTACATTCGCCTTTCCAGGGTGATAATCTATCGTCACATCATAATCCTTGATCCATTCTAACCATCTCCGCTGTCTAATATTCAGATCCTTCTGGGTAAAGATATATTTCAAACTCTTATGATATGTAAACAACTGACACGTCTCACCATAAAGATAGTGACGCCATGTCTTAAGAACATGAACTACATCAGCTAACTCCAAATCATGTGTCGGATAATACTCCTCATTCTATGCTACTTACTTCTTGTTACTTATCCTTCTCATTTTGATCACAAAGAATAAACATCCCTAAAATTGAAACACACAAGGTAAGAATAGATTATTCCTCATTCTTATTATTACTATAAGAATTTATTTCATAATGCACTTCACTTATATTATATTTTTCCTTTTGTTTAAAACAAACTTGTTACATTTCAAATTTATATCTTACTCTTTTCTCTGAATCATTTTCATATTGTTTATCTACCTTTCAGATTAGCTACCTTTAAACCCTAGATTTTATTAGTGCTAGCTTACCTTTCATAGTGCAAATCTCATGATCTTGTTTTATAAAGATGCTAGTATTCAAGGTCAAATTTCTAGTGACATCCCTTGAACTACTCCAACTCCAAACATTCTAGGGTTTGGTCCTTATCAGTAACATAGCGTTATTGTGATGTGACTTTGCTCAGTTTGGAATTCAAACTTTGGATCTCATAAGTTTTACTACAGTATTCCTTCTTGAATATAGTCTACCTTTGTATGACTCATTCATTTTCTAAATTACGCGTTTGTTCTTTGTTTTAGGAACTAGTTTGTTAGTCTATAGAGAGTTAGAATCCGAAGGTAGTATGTATGAATGTATTAAACTTTATAATAAAGATATACATTTCATACTCTCAATTATGTCATGTAATCCTCATTCCTTAATCAAGGTCATCATTTCTAACATTTTTCTTGATTCAACTAAGTTTCTTGTCCTGGTCTTATGATTTACATATTCATCTAATTCTTTTTTTTAACTCTTCCGAAGGCTCTTTATTTCTATGTACTTATTGTATACTTAACTCTTTTCTTCTATTTTCCCTTTGCTTTGAAGTAAATAAAAGTATTTTACTCTATTACATGATCCATTCCATGGTTGATTCTTACTATCTTAGCCCTTACATACTTTTCTCATATCTTTTCCATATTCTCATATTTAGAGTTCATATAATACTAATCATTAAATTTAATCTGAACCTTATATCATGTTCCTTTATTTCCAATTAAGGATTGCTCATATGAGGCCCCAACGTTGGGTCTCCAATATTAGTTCCAACTAATTCTTAGTTGTTCTAATCTTTCCCTTATATCTCAACATCTTAGTGTATGTACATTCTTACTATGATGTAGGTCTAAATTATCCAGAGTCTACTTGATACAAAGAATATAAATAATAAATAAATCACTTCATGACACACAACAATATAAAAGAATCATATTTATTCTACAAACTGAAAATCTAAATTCATACATATAAGAGCATTTCTAGTGATCTCCAATCAAATAAGCAATATAAAGCAAGAGTTGTATCACATCCTATGTTTAATCTATTACTCCTACATTAATTTCCGGTTTCTTAACCCTAAAATTTCTAGGGTTTCTCTCTAGCTCATCCTTCCTCTACATACCTGGCCAGGGTATTCAGGGAAGAATAGACATAGTAGCTTGATACTGGTCAATCTAAGTACTCAGATACCTGGCCAGGGTATCTAAATACTCAGACCTCCCAGAGCTAAAGACACATCACTTCTATCTACCTCACTTATAACTCTATCTTTCTATCCTAATGGTCCCTGACGACTCAGCCTAAGCTCTCTACTTGGTTCTCGTGACCACATCCTCTTCCTGCCATCTGCAATAGTATAACATAACACTTCCTATTAGAAAATTACAGTTAGAAGGAAGACACCTAAGTCCTAATCCTATTGGTCTCGTGTCATCCCCTGACCTTGACTTAGAGTAACCATGTACTCAACCTATGCTCTGATACCAAAACTGTTGTGACGCCCCAATCCCCGAGCCATCTCTAATGACCCCGAAGACTGGGGAGTCACCCTCGGTAAACCACTCTTAACTTTTCTTTACTTGATCACTTAAATTCAACTTAAAAGAAAACTATAAAACTCAATTAACTTCGAATTGAAATGAAACTGTGGAAGTAACTTACCATTAACCCTATTAGGAAAAAAACCAAACTTACATGTCATATTACACTATTATATTCAAACTATGAAGCACAACAGATAACTATAAATTTAAGCTACATATTACATAACATCCTCTCTATCTCACCACATGCCCAAGGACCGAGGGGAAAGGACCAAGAGACCTCTAAACATAACTAAACACTACCTTCTAAGCATCTGGGTGATACGATCCTTCAGCTTGCTCGTGCTGACACTGACCTGAAAAAAATGTTTCAGTAGGTTGGTGAGCTACTGGCTCAGTGAATAGAATTTCACCCAACCATCACAGATAACTCATATCATGTTTATTATTTGGAAATTAAACTACAAGAAATACTATACTAAACAGATCTAAGCAATATAATTTAAATGTCAGAAGATGCCAACATTTCATTAAGATAACAACTGCTACAAAGTTGTAGATACGATTAAATAACATAGAATACTAAAATTTCATTTACAAAACAACTGCTGTGAAACTAACTCAAATATTTCTTAACTCTTAAACTTATAAAAACTTTGTGAACCTATATAAACATATTTTATCTTATGCCCTGATGATATGCAGTGTACTCTACATATGAAGACCCGTAGCGAACTATGATCCCAACGTATAAGACTTAGTCGACACCCCGAGATAGCTAAGTCTGACTGTTGTCCTGGTCTGCTACAAGAAAATTGGCTCTCTGGCCTCATCACTCCTATGGTGTCGTAAACTGGACTCCTCCTCTAACATGAGCACACATGAAGAGAGTCAAGCCATGCCACCAGGACTTATGGTTAATGTTGGACATGCTTTTCTGTACTCTCATGCCACAAGGACTTCTGGTTAATGTTGGACACACTTTTCTGTACTTTAATGCCACCAGGACTTCTGTTAATGTTGGACACTGTAAACTATAATATAAGGAGACTTCTACTAGGGCTTCGTCCCCCGTACCACCTGTTGGTACGCTCCGACCCCCGTATACTGGACACTTCCAGGGTTAGGTCGTTTCACCCCTAAGGCGCAGACCTCACATAGGGGTTCTACGGCGTTCATGGCCCTTAAATCTATTATTTTGTTATTCTAGAAAAGCTCTTACTACATTGCATCTCTCTCTTACTTATTCTTGACTTCGGTATCTCTATGGTACCGTGTCTATTTATCTGAAACTTATAATTACAACATGTATATAATTTCTAACTTGACAGTGCAATAACTCAAACACTGTAATTACTAAGAAATCAACATATTGAAAATGCAGGCAGACTAAAATTCTTAAATAAATAGAAATCATATCAACTTGGCACATATATGCTGAAATCATACAAATGATCATCGTAACATGCTAACCAGAGTTATTTACTCAATATATATGAAATTGTCGGTAGCACTTGTAAATTATCTGAAATTCCTCGATAATCGTACACACCAACATGAATTATGAGTTGTACATCACATAACTCAATTAAAGATTAATTTACTTGTCATGGCAAGATTTAATATATAAACATGTGCAACAACCCAAATCTTAAATTATGCATCACATAACTTGATTAAAGATTATAATTACTCATCATGACACGAATTATTAATATTAATTAAAATTTCAAATGATTTCTTGATTTGAGCATCTCATAACTCAAATAAGAGTTAAATTATTATCATGGCACAAATTATTATTAATAATCAGAAATTTCTAATAATATCTTCGAGAAGCGTGTCAATTTGAGTAGATATTAAATCATTCACATTAAATATGACCTAAAGCGTGCAACTAGGTTTTCTTTGAATATTTTCATATCATCATCATTTCTTTGTAATCGTGCATCAATTGAATTACTAAAATCGTGGAGCCTAGGTTTATACTCAAATTGTCCAGTTACTGGTCGTGCGCTATTGGTTTCAACATTTAACAGAGTAAATTGGGTTTCGATCAATTGTGTAATTTCACTAAATCACATCGCACATATCAGTCAACTAATTAGCGTTGAGCAAGCATTAATAATTTAAACGTGCAAATTAAGAGTCGAGCGGTGCCAGCGCTGCCCGACATGCGAATAACACTCCTTGTAACTGAAACTTCTAATTATTCGAGTTAAATCATGCCATTGGGAGTGAAATTCTACACACTGCGGTTTGAAATGTCCGAATTTTACTGGAAACGCGTCCAAACTCCTATTTCTGGGCATCAAGCAACCTCGGTTCAGCCTGGTTTGAACGAAGCACACACAAACACCTCCTTGGTTTGGTGTAGTTCATTGCTATAGTTATGGATTCGAACAAGGACCTCATGAATGGAGCTTGACATCGTCGTTGGTTGTTGTTGCTCACGCCCAGGGGCCGTCGTCACTGCTTCGAATAGCTGCTGCTGCTGCTCTGGTTGGGGGCGCCACCCCTAGCTAGGTGGGCGTTGCTCATGGTGGCTGGGCACTGTAGTTGAGTGAGGTAAGGGACGACCTAGCTTGCTCGAAGCCCTAGGATCTGAGAACCGCTCCGCCCTCCCCCTTTCTTGCTCGATCAGGCCGCTGCTTCCCCTGTGGTGGTCGGCTGGCCATTTTTGCACGTTGGGGCAGATGGGGGCGCAGCTGGGCGCTGTTCCTTGGTGGTTGAAGCGAGAAAGGTGAGGGAAAGGTGGAAGGAGCAAGGAACAATGTGCTGCTGGCTCCTGATGGTGCTGCTGGTCGCTACGCATTGCTGGACGTGCTGAGACGCAACGGGTTGGGCGCGGCAGGGGCGCCACCAGGGCAGTGGAAGAAGAAGGAAAGAAGGGGAAGAAGAAGGAGAGGAAGGTGGGGGAGGAGGAGCACAGTTGAACCAAAGCTAGGGGTGCTTGATCGTCCGTCGCGCCTCCACCCTAGCTGCTGCGATCGGGCCTGCACTTGGGTGCCGCCCAGGTTGCGTTCGGGTGAAGAAGGAGATAAGGAAAGAGGTAACCGACCCCAAAGGAAAAAGGATAAGAGATCAATTACCAGAAAAATTGCAGCCAAGACCCAGAATCTTAAAAGTATCATAACTTTTGCCTCGGTAGTCCGTTTCGATCGATTCTTTTTTTGCAACGTTTCATGCACGAGATCCTCTACAACCTCAAAGAAAGAAATCATGCGAAATGGACTATAACACTTGATCAAAGAACTGATTGCATCAGAGAGTACTTAACTCAACTTAATTAACATAATGATGCTATAATCATGGTACATATTAATTAACTTTGATGTGGATCTAAACCCTTATCCCTAAGTCTTAAATGATAAACCATAATATGTAATCCCTAAACCCTAATACTTAATTTCTCTTTTATCATAGAATAGATAGATCATTAATGTCCATTCAAATTGATGCACCTCAAATTTTATTACTGGTCTTGATCAGTTTATATGATTTGTGGGGGAACATGGGAAATGACCTGGAGATAGGTCCCATTGCCCATGTAGGAATTACAGTAACAACTTGAAAGTTGACATTGTTGATGAATATTCCATTAAGTGTTTAAACTTTTAAAAAGTATTTGAATTGGATTAAAAACTGCACCGCAAAAAAGATGTTGCAACGTAGTGGAAGGGTACTAAGAATTATAGGACAAATCTGACACGAGATTACATACTTAGCATTGAGAAGAAGAAGAAGTCAACTACTAAGAAATGGAACTATCTTAACCTGAAGACGTGGGAGGCATTTATTGCTTCAAGAAAAATCAATGAATTGAATGTATTAAGCCTTTGCATTTAGTATACATTCTTGTGAATTCATTATATTACATATTTAACATGTGTTTTGGACTAACCAAGCTTTGAGTGATGTTTAAAGAGAAAGGTGTATAAAGAATGTGCACAACTACATGATGAGTCCATGTGGCTATGCAAAGCTTTGTCAATAGAGACTGCAAGGGGATTTTTCTGAGAATCCTACTCCTAGATTGTTGAGTCCTCTACTACTCCTGCACATCTACTTTGCCACATGGAGTGGATAGATGGGAGTTCAACCAAATATGGAGAAATACCCAACCTCGCAACCGATGAGGTGGATGCAAAAATGGTAAAATTCAACTCTTAGAGAAATTACTATTGATGATTGTTATATTTTACTGATCAATTCTTAACGATGATGATTAGAGGGAGATCTATAAGCAAACAAAACAAGGCAAGTTCATCCCTGAGGGCACAGGGTATGAATTGACATTTTCTCTAAGTAATCCAGAGCACCATGGCAGTATTATGGTTGTTTGGGTTTGTGTCGATATAAGAGCCTTCTTGGGGACATCAGATCATAGGTACAAATCTATCCAGAAAGGTGGATTCTCATATGAAAAGGTACAAGAGATGATTGCAAAGAAAATAGAGGAAGCAATGAGACAATATCATGCTTCTCATTCAGCTCCTCAGATAGTACTATGGTGCCCCGCTCTTCATATGAGGTGAATCCCTCTACAACAAAGGTGGTTGGGAGTAATCCAGTGGACCCGCCACCTAACACATCCTCTTTAAGCTTTTTTATGATATAGTATGCTTTTAGAATGATTTGTGTAATATGTTTGAGTTTATGTATATATATAACATTCTATATAAATTTGTAGGGGTTGAGGCTATGTCATCTTTTATTAAAAGGATATGTCATTGCAGTGGGTGAGACTTACCTATGACTTACATGTGACATGATTTATGGTGCTCCCTTTCCCGTGTATGAGGTTCACGTGATGCCAAGGCTTGCCTATGATGCTTGAAAGAAGACTGCACTATCATATAACCACCCCAAGCATGAGACCATAGGTGATGCAGAAGGCGGTGTGGTTGAGTGGCCCAAAGTGGGATTTGTCTATACTGATGTATGCTAAATTTACATTGTGTGTGTATTTGTATATACATGACAAGTGATATGAAAATATACATATGCAAGACATAGCGTCTAAGAAACCCCCTACAGATCATCCACCACCCCCTCCTCCTCAAGATATTCGATTAATTTGTTGGCTTGCAAAGGACCTATTTGACTCGCTAGGTTCTAACTATAGGGGTATTGCAGTATGGATTCCACTTTGACGAAGGGTCACCTATGATGGTCCATACTAAGGAGGATGTTGTAGTTCAACCTCGTGATACTAGTATATTTTTACAAGATGTTGTGGAGATGTTTACTTATGCTTGATTGAATACATCTGTGGTAGAACCTTAGACATAGCAAGATCTTATGGCTAAATACCTCATTTTGTATTTGTTGATCTATTTCTTATACATTAACACATACATGATATATGTTTTGCAGCTATTTACATAGGGTGTGTATAGAGTTCACACTACCCCATGTGGTATTTTTGGTTTCATCATTGATTAGCCATGTACATAAAGACCCTATATCTGTTAACAAATATTTCTCTAACACATTTAATTATTTTGGTAATGTGGGAAAGAGTGTGATTATAACTCCTTTCAATATTGAGTAAGTTCCAATTACATTGCTTATAATTCTAACATAAGCATTACATTTCATTGTGGATTTTGAATTTTCTTTTGTTTGCCTTCTTTGCACTCAGTTTTAATCATTGCGTGTTGTTGTTAATTTTCCCCAAGACACTAATTGTGCATTATCTACATCTTAAGGGTGACAAAATTGACAGTGGGGGACACATAATGAAAAACACATTATTCATGTGAGTAAATTTTTATATCTGCTAACATATATTATTACATACTATTTACTAATGGAATACAATGTGTTACATTAATGTATAGGGGTATAAAATGATAAAAAAAGGTTGTAGGAAAGGTTGACAAGAAAAAGAAAGCATTAAATTGGATGAATGTTGAGGTAGTTTTCATGACTCAAATGCATATTTATGCCAACTATGCTTACTTTTATTTATTAACATTTTGTATATTTGTAAATTTATAGTGGCATGTATAAGATAATGGTTGGACATGTAGATACTACATGATGTAGTATATGGACATGATTTTTAGATATGGGATACTAGACATCCAATGCTTACAAAATGTAATCTATATATAGTCTTGATCATCATAAGTAAATAGTATCATTTGATAATATGAAAATATCAAATCAAATTCTTTAATTATGTTGTTCTCTTTGCACCTATTTGACATGAAAAGTGCCTATATGATAGAAGTTCTAGATGCGATACGAGAAGAATGGGCACAAGCCTTCCTTAAGGAAGTGAACTTTGAATTTTATTGGGATAAAAAACTGAGTTTTGTAAACTTTGATGTCATTATATATATATATATATATATATATATATATATATATATATATCGAGTAAATTATTGGTACTATGTGAATAATGAATATATACATGTGTTTTGAATGTGAAGGTGAATGAATACAATAAGGATTATATTTATACATCTCATGAGAATGTAATGGGTGCATATGTGAATGATGTATCATGTGTGTTAATGAATAGAATTGTATTTGTACATGTCATGGGAACGGAATTGGAGAATGGATCTTGTATGTGGGTGGATTATGTGTTTGTTGTTGTAGTTTTACAGGTCAGCTGGCCTATTGTTAACCTGAACATAGGATGGAACATGCAGTTCTATTGAACTGTAGCTTCTGCGTCCTGTTGAACAGTCGAACAACAGGTCTTCATACATGTTATTTTAAAAAAATAACTCTATTGTCAGTTGTTATAAAAAAGGGTATTGTATCACTTAATTGTTGATTTTTCTTAAGAAACGAATGATATAGGTTATCATGACATGGTCGTGTTGGACAACACGGTCGCGCTAACTATTGGTGTGTGTGTGTCGTCAGTTTGGCTTGTAGAAACCAATAACTAAGTAGCTAACACGACTGTGTTGGTCAACACGGTCGTGCCACCATCTGTACTTCGACGTCGGTTTTCTACAGAAACCAATGACACTGAGACCTTTATCAGTTATAGATTTGATCTAGTATGGAAGTACACCGTCAGATATTGGGTAAAAATTGACGACACAGATGCTTATCTGTGTTGGTTTCGTTACTCATAGCAACCAAGGTTGGATTTGGGTCGTCAATTTACGTGTTCCCAAATAATAGACGTTGTAGACGCTTGACTACAGTGTATCCCACTTAGATGTTGGTACAAAACCAATGTTAGAGGGCTATTTCAATCGACGTTAGAGGTGATATATGTATTAGTGTTGACTATATCACTAATTGTCTAACTGAATCTCTACCTTCATCAAAATCAGTAGATGGGGATATTTGGTTGGGTATAAAATATGATAATCAAGTGTGTTGTACCTTTTTTAGTAATAAAAAAATAGAATTGTATGTATCATCCAGGGATTAATATAAACTCTATAGATAGCGTCGAGAATTAAATGTCCCTTGTTTTGAAAGGGGGATGATTGATAAAAAAAACCCATAATAGGATGGAAGTATATGCCAAAGCGTGCTTGGGGATTATCTTTACCATGTAGAAAATTAAATTCTATCTGGAATATTGAGGGGTATGTGCTACATATTTTGAGATTCTTCCCAAATGCGGTGTAATGAAATATGAAAAAGTGAAACATTTGCCTCTTGTGTAGTAAATGGATACTAAAGGGGTAGAAAGAAAGGAATCATACTCATGGCCATTTTGTTATACCCTGAGTTTTGGTTGAGATTGAGAATTAACATCATGTAAGATCCTCTATTTCCCACCTTATCGATCCCCTCAAACAAAAAGTATATATTCAACTAACCCATTATGCATGACAGAAGTGTGTTTTCTTTTGTCTAAGAACCTAGATGGGATTGATTGACCTTGTTATGATATAATTTTAATGTTGGGGGGATCCTTTCAAGGAATTGGGTTCATCCAAGAACTAATCATTTTCTAAGATTTAAAAGAAAATTACATTCCTTTCAATCTAGGGGTGTCACATTTGATTTGATATGGAGGGAGTCTAACGGGAGAGAAAGATCAAAATCATGCTATGTATACGGAAAAGAAATTTTGATGTTATGTGTTGGATGTAAACACCTCAATGGTGTAGGATAAAAGCGTTAAATTACTTTCATGGATTAAACATGGTTTTTCATGTTTGACCAAACTCATGTACAAGGCATATGAGGTTTGAATAAAATAACTAACTATTATCTTATATTTGAACATATTCTTAGTTTTAAGGAATGGGTTTCATCAAGTTGAAACTTGAGTAGAACTTCAACATGACTCAGGTTTGAAAAAGTGGTTTTATTGGGTTGAAATTTTGGCAGAGTTTCTTTTTGATCAAAGTTTTGATACAATGATTTTTTTAATCAATCTTACACTCTATAAGAGTGCTTCGGGTGTTAGTTAATATATAGAATCTTTGGAACGTTTCCTTCCATTGGTTTATGTAATTATGCTAGATGCTTGTGTGATTAGAGGAGGTAAGGGATTCATCAATGGGGTTGGTAAATGCTTGTGTGATTGGAGGATATAAGGGCTTTGTCTTTGGGGTACTTATAGATGCAGGACTTTAGTGGAAGTACATGTAACACTCCTTATTTAAGTGCAAGGATTTAAAAGTCTAAGCTAAATGGTACACTAATAGGTGATGAAAATATTGCTTCACAAAAGTAATTTTCCCTTGTGTGGTAAGTAAACTTTGAAATAGAGCACATAATTTGAAAATAACTAAAATTACCGATTGCATAGGAAGGGACAATATTACTGATATACCCTATATGAAAGGGGTAAAAAATACTTCCTATCAAATTTCAAAAGAGTAGGATTAGCAAACTTGCTTTCTCATGAGGTAGAGGAATAAACAAATTCAAAAATAAAAAAATCCATTGTTTAACTTGGTGATGAGTCAACTTAAGGGCATCTGATTACTTTTTGTTTAGAGGATGTAGTAGGGCATATACATCCTTTCAAGAACATAAACTGGAATGGTTTTATTAAATAGTGGCTCATATGTAGATGACTTGCATATGGGATGGGAGTCCCTTTCTAGGAATCCTATGCACGAGATATATATTGTTTTTAGAGACATGGAAGCAAAATAAAATTTCTTTTTATCACGGGACCTCCTTTGTGAGTGATTTATAGTTCAATATCTACACTAAGAATCCACCCTTGTTATGAATCTATGGATGGGAAATCAAAGGAGAATGTTTTTATATGAGAACATTCAAGTATTATTTCACCCCTTGTTGTCCAAAGAGAGTCATGTCTTATATTATACTTTGTCTTATACTTGAATGTTACTCAAGATTTGTTGGTACTACCTATATGATGTTGGGTTTGTGCTCCTCAACTATCATTTAAGTTGTAAGATGGCATCCGATCTGGTTGAAATGTATTGAAACTTCTGTGTTGTTTGGATATGTGAGATTATACCAAAAATATGAAATTTCCACAAAATTTTGCCGTATTTTTTGATTTTTTTTAGCAAAATTGTGGATCAGTAACTTTACTTTGTTGACCTCATAGTTATACATTTTCTTTATTTTGATGATGAAATAACCTTTCCATTTATGTGTATCTTATGTCTCTACTTGAGATCACTCTTAGATAAATACAATAAAAGGATGAATTTAGACGACCTAGTTTGCCAAAGGACACGCCAAATTTGACAAAAAATCATGATTTTAAGATTAAATAGATTCTCTATTATAATTTTAATCTAAATTATCCTAAATAAATGTATGACTTGTATTTAAAATTACTAGATTATTAGAGTCATTTAGATTGAATATATATGCACTTAAGAGGCCTTTGTTAAGCCAAGACATGAGGCTTGGTTGACTGACTTTGCCCCTGGGGTAACATGGCCGACAACCATTAATGTGGCTTGGCGATTTTCTCTATGCGTCAAGTTTTCCCGCTGGGGTAACACAGCCGCCAGCATGTATTATCTTCACAGGCAAATATGTCAGTTTAGTTTCTTATCAATGAGCAACTCGGCTCACAAGTATATTTGGCTAGACATGTAGTAGTGTAGGGTGAGTTTCTCAAAAGGTAACTCATCCAGAAACATTATATTGTAAAGTGCTAAAAAGTGCACCTAATTGTGTTAAGGGGTGAAAAGATTAAAAATAGATATGTTGAAACCCCCAAAAATATCTAGAATATAATCTAAGTTACTCTACTAGATAGTAGGCAACTTGAACTACAAATAGGATCTCCCTAAATCTTTATTTCTTCTCTATTTCATTTGAGTGAGTTAGGTTTTCTTTATGGGAGCTAATCATTGTGATCTTTATAAAGCTCTCAAATCTCTCTTCTCTAATGTCCCTTTACAAAACTTGATTGCAAATTATCTCTTCTAGGTAGAAGATCTAACTCAAGGGTGGGTAAGACATTGAAGAAGGTTGAAGACCAGTGGTTAGTTGATAGGTAAGCCCTTGGTATATTTAATGGCTCCCTTTGCCTTAATGGGTGTCTAGTTACTCTTTTCTCTTGAAAAGAGAAGGTCTTCTTAGTGCAACTATTATAACATATATAAGGTAGGACTCAAGTTTTGTCTTATTATCTTGAACATGATTTGTCAACTCATCCATAATAAGAACAAATAGATATGGACTAGGTGTTGATCCTTGATGTATGCCAACAGTGGTAAGAAAAGTTTGTGTCTCTCCTCCAAGAGTCCTAACACTTGCAGTTGAGCCATCATACATGCCTTTAATTATGTCAAGATAATATCCCTTTGTGCATGTTATTTGCTGATGATTTTGTGTTGATTGATGAAAGAAAAGATATATTGAATGATAAAATTGAACTTTGGAGAAACACATTGGAATCCAATGGATTTATGATCAGTAGAAGCAAAATTGAATATTTGCGTTGCAATTTTAGACAATCTAGAATTGTGAATGATGGGGTCAAATTGGATGGAATGGAAATACCATTATGTGATAAGTTTCATTACTTGGTCTCTATTATTGGAAAGGAGGGTGAGGTTCAAGATAATGTTTGTCACAGGATCACACCAAGATGGTTAGAGTGGGGGAGTGCAACTAGAGTAGTATGTGACCAAAAGATCCCTCTCAGATTAAAAAGTAAGTTCTACAAAACATCTATACGTCCAACCATGCTATATGGGAGTAAATGTTGGGCAGTGAAGAAATAAGTTCTCAACAATATGAATGTGGCCGAAATGTGTATGCTGAGATGGATGTGCAGGAAGAAGTGAAAAGATCTTTAAGGAATTCCTATATCAGAAACAAAGTGGGGGTGGTGAGCGTCGAAGATAAGTTGTGTGAAGGTCATCTAAGATGGTATGGACATGCGCAATATAGACTAATAAATGCACCTATACAAAGCAAGGTTATTGAGTCAAGCACAACTAAAGAAGCAGAGGCAAACCTAAATTATCTTGGGAAGAGCTTATAAAGAGAGTTTTTGAATCTTTACATCTTGATCAGAGTATGAACCATAACAGAGATTATTGGAAAAGAAGGATCCATGTAGCTGACCCCAACATGGTTGGGATTGAGGCTTAGTTGATGATGATAAGGTGGGATTCAAGTGTTCAAAATCCTAAAGGTTGACCTCCTGGGGTAGTGGATTACATCTTGAGATATAGGATGTTTAAACCACCATAATAAATTGTATTTTTTGGTTCTTATTGAATCTCTCTCATCCTTTCTATACTTATTTAGTTGCACTCAAATTTCCACATAACTTGAAGAACTAACATATTTTATTCAAGTGATTTTTAGCTCTATTCCCCTCTCCTATAGAGTCTACAGATCCAATAAAAGCCTTATGTACTTTAGATGAAATTTAGTTTTGAAAAAGGTTGCAACAAAAGGATGAGATACATGGATCTCGACTTGTGGGATTTGAAAATATTTTTACCAAAAAGTCAAAACTTCAACAATATTTTGACATTACTTTCAGGGTATTAAACGTGTTTTGAGGAAAATTAGATTAACTGAGAAAGTAAATCCCATGTGGAGATTAGGTGTATTTTTGGTTTTGAAAATAGTTCCACCAAAATGTTAAATTTTTTAGGAATATGAACATATTAGGTTCTAAAAAAATTGTTACCAAAAGTTGCAATTTTGGCTGATTTTAAATACATTTTTAGTTTTGAAAACTTGGATTTATTTAGTTAAAATCATCTTGCAGACTTAATGTAATTCTTGTTATTAAATATTTTTATAATTATTTAATATATTCAAATTAGACTAATATTCCAAATTAATTTGTCAATTTTGGTAATTATATGCTCTTGAGAATCTCTTAGACATTATTAGTACATCAAAATTTGTTGAAATATTTTTCAATCTCAGTCTAATTTTTGGATTTGAAACTTATAAAACAATGAAATCCCTCTCTAGGTTTGATGTATTTCTTATTTCTATAAAAGTTTATTACCAAATTGTTTAAATTACGCAAATTTTAAACATGTTTGGGTCTAAAATAAAATCTTTACCAAAATGGTTGAAATTCTGGTAGTGTTCTAGGGTAATTTTGTGTTTTAACAAGTTTGCATTCACCAACGAGTCAAAACTTTAGCAATATTTTGATGTTATGTTAGGTTTAGGATTGAGAAATGATAGTCTTATTCTAAAAGAAGTATATCAAGCCTCGTTTTAGCGAATCTAAGTGATAATAGATACACCATCATACTAAGCAAAAAAAAAAAGATACAACATCAACATTTCAACACATGTACCTACATTTGGTGAAAATGAGAATTCTTATATTCACTAGGGATATTTTTTGCTCAATCCTACTTAGTCCCACCAAGATCACAAGGTTATACTATTTCCTATATTTACCTTATGTTCATGAAAGATGCAATTGATTATGGGTACAAGGGAGTAGACACAGTTATGTTTGAGGATGGCTTACTTGGACGGGGTCCCTACCATTGTTGATTCTCTTATCTCTTTCATATTGGGTAGTGTTAGTGCTACTCTTGCCAACTTGACACCTAGGGATAATAAGGATGCAAAGTACGAAATTGTTGTTTTTAATCTCAAACACATGTTCGTAAACTATTGAATTATAAGAAGGAAGATGTAATTTTTTTTGAAAAGAGGTAAAACTAAGAAGAATAAAGTATATGGCAAATATTTCTATGATTAGTACATTCTTGGTGCATGCCTAGAGGGGGCCACTTTCTTTAAGAGGAAAAATCACATGCAAAATCATTAAATGCTAAATTTGAGAGATAATCAAGTAGATCTATTACATGGACATTGCCTCACTGTTCTTATTTTGTTTCTACATTGTTAATTATTATTTGTGTGAACATATGAATTTATAATCCATTCTTTAGTGATTTATTAATAGCATGATCATCTCTTTTATATAATTTTTATAATCCTAGAAGTAGAGACCTTGAAATGTAGAATGAGAGCACCAAACAATATAGTTGGACCCCGAATGAGACTATGGTAAGGCGTTCTCTAGGGCGACATATCAAAGATTTGTAGGTAATAAGACCTCGATTCTATGGAGTCATTCCATGTGAATTTCATACTCTGAAAGGATATGAAATCCTTCACGTAGATCCCACATTCGTATGAATGAATGATTCAAATTTAGAATAGTTACATAGGCAGTGGTGTTGAACCTCGTCGCTTGGTAATTTGATCATGATGTTAAAACTCATTACTTCATAGTTTGATTTCATTTCTTTTATTGTTAATATAGTTAATAGTTTGAAAATCAACCATCTATTCTTGTTAGTTACTAATTATTAATCAGATTAAAAATCTAATTTTTCCATAAATATGTTGTGTCTTGGGTTCAATCCTTAGCTATACTATGATAACCTCCTTCCATTTGTGAGTGGTTATTGTTGTACATAGTTTAAGTTAAAGCTTTGGAATATAAATTCTTTGGTGAATTTCTTGTGCTATAATGTACCACATTAGTCACTCAAGAAGGATCTTTAGGAGTAACGTGTCCTTAGATAATAGACTTCAAGGATAGATTGGTACATCTATTTTGCCCTCTAAAACTAGTCCTATTGGGAAACTAATTGTGTCTTTGCTTGGTTTGTATTTGAATGGATATATGTTTCACTTACAACCAAGAATGAGACATATTAAACCTAATATTTGATTGAGCATGCAATATATTTAATGACATGATTTTACATATTTGACCAAAGGAGCCAGTATATCTCTCATTTGATGAAAATCTCATTCTTCCATATTTGATCTATTTGATTGAATATAATTTTAGTTGGCTCATGACATACTTCTACTATGTAAAAATAAATTGAAGATTGAATACCATTCTCTAAGTATAAGGACCCCATGACCGAGCCAAATGATTCAGGATCATCATTTCATGCACTTGTCTGCATGTGTGTGTGCTGCCCTATATGCACCCTCTAGTACTTATGGAAAAATGTCCACTGGACATCCAATATTTAGGGATTGGTCCCAACTTTGAGGTAGGCAATGTGCGAACCTATCATGGGGCATCTAGCTCAGTTATGTTGGATTGATTTTGTATATGACCAAGTCATTGGTTTTTGTCACATCTACATTCTAGATTGATAAGGATATTGCTTGTCCCTTGGTGAAAGGTTTGGTTGTATTATATTTGGTACCATTGTAAGAACCAACCACAACAAAATTATACATAATATGTGTTACATATTTTGGTATCTTATTTAGGTTATGATGTATCTTATGGTATCCCTACTAGTTACTTCATTGAATTCATAAACTATATTGTGCACTAAATTTATAGATTAGATTTCATATCAATGAAATGGAAAGATTTCCTAGGTTGTTTATCTTTCACACAAACACCCCATTTTTTCCATTTATCATAGTATATGATTAAGATTCATCATATTTTTCATGGAATCACAATAAACATATCCCAACTCATTCATGCAAAATAATTGATGATTTCTAATTTGAAATAATGGACTTTTTTTTGGTCGTGCAAAAATCCTGTTACTTTATTATGATGCCAAAACTTTAGGTACATGCGATCTTCACCCCTTAATCCTCTAAGGAATTACATAGAAAAACTATCTAATACTAAGGTCTTACACATAAGACCCAAACAGAGAGAAAGGGTCCATCTGTAGAACCTCAACAAAATAGAAATACAGAGTTCTAACTGATATCCCATCATCCTAGGCAGATGCGGGAATCCACTATCATCGCTCCACAAATATTGGAGCCTCAACCATTAGAAGGATGAAAATCAGCTAAAATCGATACTCTGCTCTTTGGTGGTATCCAGGAAGGATCACTAACTTACTATCAATAAAAAGTCTTTCCTGCTGTTTCAAGAAGAAATCGTAGAAGAAGGTCTAAACATCGCCAACTGCATCAACTGCCAAGGGCTAAGTCCTGGAACTCCCTTCATTATTATTGCATGGAGAAATAGAAATAGGTTCAACATGAGTTACAAAAATATCCTCTACATCACACAAAAAGAATTTCCATAACATAAATCATCACAAAGATGTATCACTACAACATTATAACTATTGAAGTTTTCTTGTGAACCCTTCTCGGCCAACCACTAAGTTTGTCGTGTCTGACCCTAGGGACATGTCTCGATATATAAAAAGTTAGAATAGTTCCCATCAGATCCACACAACCATATCTTTGATTGCATTACTAAAGTTATTAGTCAAGGTTATCACTAATGGCCTATAAGATATATACCAAGCCTTGTAAGAACAATCATATACATGCGCCCCACAATCACTAGTACAATGTATTGAAAAAATCATATTTAATCCTAGGTTTAAGATCCAAATACTCAAATTTGATGATGGAAGAATTGTACTTCATGTTGACCACATCTCCATTAGTGATACCAATTTTCTTTCACTTCCTGAATGTACACAACTTATCCCAGTAAAAACTTGACAATATTTCTAATAGGATTTGGATTTACTTCTTGTTTGAATCTTGCCTTTTGGTTTATAATCAACCTTTTGTTTTCCTTTATTATATATCAGTTTTTCTTGTTCTATAATTATGAATTGTCCTTAGGAATAATCTCAAATGACATGATTTGCTTATGAATCCTTTTTTTCATGTATTTATATCTTTGTTACTAATTGTAACATACCAAATATATCTATCCTCACTCTAAAAACCCAAATCTCATGTTAGATGTTAATATTCTTAGATCTTTAGAAATGTCCAAACAAGGTTAGATCCATACTCTACAACACATTCTTCTACCCCAAATGAATGTTTAACATACATGTAGTGAGAAACTCAAATGTAAACCATGTATATGAATACATATGACCCTGATCATGCTTTGAATAAATAATCCATAATGAGATGATAAGTCAGATTTATGAGACCTAGCCCTAGATTTTATACATGATGAATATGTACTTTGGATGAATAGTAATCATGTTGACCTAAATCCTAAGTTGCACTCAGCTAACCCTAACCTATGTGTGCTAGGTGCTACATATGAAACATGTGACTTTAGGTATTTTGACCGCATAACACATCTGAATACACTCACAATGGATCTTAAACATAAGATAGATTAATATGCAAGTGATCTCATTAAACATAAAACACATGTAACAATTTTCACAAGCATGCAAATGGTGACTTGAATAGAGTAATAAATATCTAGTTGTGAATAAATATGACAAAACGTTTAGCGTGTGTTACAATGTGATTCAAACACACACACACACACACACACACACATATATATATATATATATATATATATATATATATATATATATATACACACACACACACACATACTTATACATATAATTGTACATAATATGTAATATATAACTTTGGGAATGATGGATGATTCTAGTTCTCCCTGGAATCGCCATCAGTTGGTTTCTTGTGCCAAGCCATCTCAGATATCTTGTGCTCTTGCCTGGTTTTCTCTTGAGAATGGCTGCTTTTGTTTTTTACTGTATAGTCTTTTCTTTCTGTACAGACTTTGGTCTGCGGACTCTGGCTTGGTGTTGACCAGCCTTTTCTTTGTTTGTTTCCTTCTCTTTCAAAATCAATAAAAAGTCCCACGCTTGCTTGACCAAAAAATGTAATATATAACGTCCCATCATTTGGAATAATGATGTCATTAAGTGATATAATGGATTAATTAAGCACAAAATCATATTTCATGCAATTTAATATAATATAATTATGGTGGGAGTAATTTTATAATGTTAGGGCTCTAAATTCTAAATGTTGTTATGTTGGTGATGGTATATAATATTTAATATTAACATGATGTTGTTAAATACTCATATAAGATAATCATATAAATTAAATCTTACTCTAAATCCATTATTTGCACTATTAATTTAGTCACCATGCAAAGTTTCAACCTAATTGAATAATAAATATAATACTTTGATTAGAGAATATAATATCTAAATAGTTGTATATTAAAATATTAGTAATTGTCATGCATTCTTTCCCTTTTTGTTCTTTCTTTGCTCAGTGGAACTAACAAATAAAATTCTTGAGCATGATTGAATGGCTTTTGTTTTGTCTACTACTTCTTTCTGGACTTTACACTTGCCATAATTTTGTCCTCCCTCGTTTTCCCTTCTTAGATTGCTTTTGTCCCTCACCTCTCCTCCTTGCCTCTTATTTCCTTTCTCTTAATGTTACTCTCTCAATCCTTAATCTTGAGATACCTAAGACTAGTTGGATTTGAACCTAGAGAGTTACCCCTGACTCATGACTCCTTGGTCCCCTGTTTTATGAATTTGAAGAGTATCCTAGCCTTCTCAAACTCACACATATATTAATACCCCATTAATGACCTCTACATAATCCACATTAACCTATTCCAAGCTCTTGTAAGCGTCAATAGCCCCACACCTACTTCCCCTATCTACATCTTCGTGGAAGTAATACTAACTGTGTGAAAGTTCATTCGAGGTTGTGTGAGATCCTTCAAAGACTCAAAACCTCTTCAAGTGACCTTGTGATAATTTTAGAAAAACATATTTTATTGTCTAAGTTTATTCCCCTTTTCACCTTTTTGATGCTCTTTTCAATCCTTCGTCAATTGCTGATGCTTTTAGTAGCTTTTATCATTGTTTCCACTGAATTTGACTGTCGTTTACTTTGGAACCATTTTTAGAACTATCCTATATGTGTTTCGGATCCATATGCCTACTCATTTTTTGTGTTCTAATGCTTGTGTGTAGTCTCCTAATCAGGAATGATGGGGGATTCCCCTAGTGGTTTGGTGACCACAAGACCCTAAGTCTAGCCTGGTAGACAATAGTTGAGTTTGCGGAACTAGATTGTGAGGACGTTTTGTTGATTTTATTCTCGTGATGCCACAATTGGAGGATCTGAGCTTCTCTATATCTATTCCTTGTGTAGGTTGTTTAGCACTAAGAGGAAAATGATTGCATGCACTTCTACTCTTTTCTATATTTTGTACTAATACATGTCACAATTTCTTGGGTAATATTGTCCTATCGTCTTTTGTTTGATATTCAAACATGTGTTGTTTGATCACTATATAAGTAATGATATACCCTATCACGCATCAAGCTATTGATGTGTGATGGAAGGGTATCTCGATAATTGACAATGTACCCTTTTCTAATAGATTAATATATTCATTTGCTGAGATGTTTTGTAACAAATTGATGTTTATCACAAAAGTACAAATAAATACTCATTGAAATTAGGAAAATATTATCTACCTAGATATATTTAACTATAATAAAAATTTAGTGATAATAAGAGTCAGTAATCTATATTTCAATGAGTATAATGATATTCAGGTGAAAGAAATCCTATTGCATCTAGGGTTTGGCCTTGACCTATTGATATATGAAATTTAGGTACAATAAAATATGGGTGATTTCACCCATATTTAGTGATAATAAAATCAATAATAAAATGATATGGGTGATTTCTTTCCCAAAAATTTAGTGATTTCACAACAGTTTCACTAAATTGAGTGAAAGTACATTATTGGGGTGATTTTATTGTACAACTTTTCCTATTTAGGAAAGAAATCACCCATATTATGCTGAGATGTTTTGTAACAAATTGATGTTTATCACAATAGTACAAATAAATACTCATTGAAATTAGGAAAATATTATCTTCCTAGATATATTTAACTATAATAAAAATTTCACTTTATTACTGAATTTTATTACATTCAGGAAGTGATTATTGGGGTGATTTTATTGTACAACTTTTCCTATATATGGGTGATTGATGCCCTTGCTTGAATTATATATCATTACACAAAAGATTGCAAGTTCTCTAACCTCCATTCTAGGCACAAAATGGGGAAGTGATATAATCCACCTTTAGATTATTGAGGTCTTCTATATATTAACTGGAAATTCAATTGATTGGATTGATTGCTTTCTTATTCTCTTTGTTTTACTATAAGTCAAGAATTAATTGTTGGAATTTTATCAATTCTTCATGTAACTACAAATCATACTATTTTTATATCTCATAACATCTAATTGGATATGTGTATCTCCCTCTTTGTATTTGGAACCTTTATACTTAACGTTCACATCCTTTACTTATATATTTTCAAATCTATATTTTATGTGGATACCACTTTTATGTAGAGAAACCATATTATTGCAAAATTTTATAGTTTTGCATATGGTATGTTTCTTTTTTTCCGATTGAGTAAGTAGTCCATATTGGATCCCACTCAATAAAATACACTAAATCATCAAGAGGCATGTATCCCATTCTTATGCTTGAGATACATAGAAAATTCTTTCCAATACTTAGAGATTTTTTCAATTATAGACATAGTAATGAATTTTTCAGTTAGATGCATAACATGCTCCCCCAAGCCATGAATAAGAAACAATTGGCAATAGAGTATTTCTCAAGACCAAGGCTTCAATTTTATGCTTTCAGTGCAATCTTTCAAAAACCCCTAAGCAATTGTATAGACAAGGGAACCATATATGCCTAACAAAATATATGATAACATCAAGACAATTCATCCCACTCCTCCCACACTTCTATATTTTAGATCTCTTAGGATATAATTCATTTGTATTGGGACATTCTGAATTTATAGTATGAATTAAGCCTACCTTCTTAAGCCATATCTTCGTCCATTGTCACAAACACTTGAAGTGATAATAAGAAAATTTCTCCACCATACAAGTCATGTCCATATTATGTTCAATAAAGAACAGATCATATCAACAAAGTCTAGGAATAATGTCTCTCTAGAATTGTCAATTAAGGTTGTATACCATGCAAATATAGAAGCATTGCAATGAAGACAGTTAACATACATGTGTATTCCGAACAAACTCCAACATGAACATAAAACTAAAACCCAGAAGAGCAATAAAGACAGACAAAATAAAAACAATATCCAAACGAGTTGTTAGTAAAGACTTGCCGTAGAAAAAATAATATCATGCTACATGTTAAAACAAACGTCTGAATTTTCTTTGATAGAACATTCACATATTCAAGACACAAATCTCCTTGAACTAACTTTGATTGCACAGTTGTGGTTGAAAATTGATGAGCAGGAGCAACAACATTTGACACAACAACAAGAGGAAAAAGAGAACAATTTTGCTCGGGTGAAAATTGTCGCACAACGAGTAGAGCTAAGGGAAAAACTTGTTTGCCTTTATTAGCTGTTTTATTCAAGCACCCGGCAGGAACCATTTTCCCTCTCTTATATATTGACATATTTAATGAAAACCGTTAACAAAAGTAATTGGATTCCTATTAACTCCATATATGTTATAGGTACAGTCAGACGTATCTGGCTTCAAATTGGATCAAGTTCACAACGTTTTCAACAGAGGTTTAGTATATTTATGACTTTAAAAATTGGGAGCTCATCTCTACGATACAATTATGTCGAATACAATTTCAGTAGACACAAAATTCATTTAATTACTTTGTAGTGTGAAAAGAACTCTGAAGACCAACCTTCGTTCCAGGCCCAATCTTGGCGCTGTTCAGGGTGCTCGCATGTGTGTGTGGGGTCCCTTTCGTCGTCCTCTGATCGTAGCCAACAAATTACACTGGCCTCTCATACATAAGATTGCACCCGTTAATGTGGAACTAGAAGTCAACATACTACTAGACTTCTCATCTCATCTAGTCCAGATCTAACAGTTTCGAACTCGATCATCGATGTATCTCCCACGGTGATAGGAACTTCGATGATGTTGACATTGATCCACTCCCCATCCCATTTTCTTTTTGTCGTTCGCTCCGAACAATTATTCACAAAGAGAGATGTCACAGCAGCCTCTTTTTGTTCAGATTTGTATCCATGTTTTATCACTATCAGAAGTCCAGAACAACAGCGTATTGAAAAACTGATATGATTCATAAACACAAGACCAAGTGCAAGCCAATCTAGGCATTACAAATTCGCAAAGGTGGCCTACGTTTATGCCACCCTTTATGATCCCATGAGACGACTGGAGGAATACAAGAAAATTTCGGCCCGAGGCCCATCTCACCTCTAGTTATTATTACTTGCACCGGTAGAGACTCTGGCAACCTCGATTATAAGGAAAGTTCCGCGGACTTGACACGCTAGGAGTGTTTGCCCTCAGGGTTGCATAGCTAATGTAGGGCCGATTCTGCAACAACAGCCTCCCTGTTGTGTCGGATTCCATGAGCCACTCTTCAGATTCTGCCCCTGCGTCCTTCACCAAGCAGTTGCCCACAGCGCCGTCGCAGTCATGCCGCCGATCAGGTGAAACTGTTGCTGCAGGGGAAGCTGATGCTGAAGCGGCAACGGCCAATACAATCATGGCCACAACGACGACAGAGATGACTGGTGTACTTGTCCGACACCTCTTCCTCATCTCGATATCTTTGTCGTCCACTCGTCCGTTCCGCTTTGATGACCAAATCCCACAACTAAACTGCTGCCTTACCTTCCTCCTGGTTTGGGGAGTACTGCTCTCAGCTGAGCAGAGCTACCCTGCTCACCTCTCATCCTTTCTCGGTCGATATATATCCGTGAATCCAAGAGCATGCAGCACGGGCGCCGAACGCCGATAAGTGGCATAATTAGCGGTGCCAGCTCACTACGATGTCAGTCACTCACTTGTGGCATTTAAAGAGTAGTTGGTAGATACGTCTACTTCAATGCCTGCGCTACCTACTTTCGTGACGGGTTGTAAATGGACACAGCAAAGCCAAACTCGCTTGACAGATACAGCTCGTTCCATATATGGCGCGACGCAAAGCCTCCCTTTTAGATCACAGCACACGTAAGGGTAATCAACGAGGTGAACCTTTAATTGTTCCGGTTACAGAAGTTAATGTTCAAATTGACATAATGACTAATCTGTCCTCTACGTTAGGACATTGAATCCATGGGCATGGATACCTAATGAAGTAATGTCATCGGAAGTTTTAAGCTCAAGAAATCCGGTTATGCGAGATAGAATCCAAGCAAAAAAAAACGACCCCCTCGTCATAGCCAATGCCATTCAGAAAATAATCTAAAAGAACAGGTTTAATGAAGAAGACTGCAAATTATTAAGTGAAATTCAAAATATCACCACAACACAACACAGTATTATTCCACGAAGTTTTTACTACGCTTGGATAAAAACGTGCACCAATTATTTAAAGCTACCCACACTCTTACTACTCTCTCCGCCGACACATCTCGATAAACCGCTGAATGCTTCCCCCACCCCCAACCCTTTTTCCCTCGCGCTCTCTTATAAATCTTCCCCACCCCGCTTACCAGCCTGCGCTGGCTCTAACCACCACTCTGTTCATCTCCAGCACAGGCCTCAGGACTAGAGCGTGACCAGAATACAGGGCCAGCTTTGCTTCTCCAGGATTGACTTCCAAATCAAAACGAGCAAAAGGTGAAAGGCTCTCGATTCGTGCCGCGTCTCAGAACAGGTCGAAGTTAAGCTAAAAGGCAAGTGTTTCTCTGTTGGTTTGTTTGGCTCATCATGTATATGATTATCTTACATGTACTTGCACCATAACTCTCTTTTATACATTTACCTTCGGTGGGTACTAGAAAATATAGAGTCTCCCTATTCTCGGTGTGGTATCAAACTTATCCATTTTCAATATGCATGCATGCATGCATTTTATGTGACACCTCAACAACTGGTGTCAACATCATATGTGTCAGAAACATATCTGATTGCTTCTTACTTTTGATTGTTGTAGTTGTGTACATTCATAAACCTAACCTGGAAGATAGAACATCAAGTACATTAATATCACTACCTTTTCTATAGTAAAGTGTACTAAATATCTATTGGATTTTTTAGGCAACCCCCTCTCATAATTCATTTTTTTATTTTACTAAAATTAAACAGAATTATACATGTGAACTAGTTCAATTTTTTCATTGTTTACTAAGCTATCTGGTATGTTCTATATGTTTTGCATATGCTTCCTAAAATCGACCTTTAATGTAAATTATGTGCTTGTTCCTTTGTCTATGAAGAAATAAATAATGACTCATACATACAGAGGATGTTTGACAACATTCCAAATTTGACACTTTTCCTAGGCTTTTGTTGTAGATCATCTCACTTTTAGATTTGACATGATATAGTACCTTATTATTCGTGAGCTTTATATGTGATATGATAACCATTAGTAATTGGTTTGAGACAACTTTAATTCATTCCATGTATTTCCCTTCCCTTTATTGTATGTCATCTCACAACCTTAGGTGTGTCTTTATAAGTAGAAATTATACATTGGTATATTGTAAGAACTTCTACATATCTACAAGGCGGTTTTTGGCCCTAGGAAAACAATAATCACTACTACAGAAATGGCTTATAACGTCACTTTTAATGGTGTCGGTTGTAATAATACACCGACACCTAAACTATACAACGTCGGTGTATAAAATAAGCCGACATCAATCTGTGAAGGGCGACCAGACACGGGTATCACTTTTATTCAGTGTCGGTTCCTTAATAAGAAATCGACGCCTAAAAGTAACCGCCAAAACTAAAATTTCTAGCGAAAAAAATTACCTCCAAAAATTAACATACATCATCGGTTTTTAAAACAGAAACCGATGACTAAAGGTTTTCTGCGAGACAGAAATTTACTCACTTTTTATCGTCGGTTTTGTGACAATAACTGACGCCATTGTGTTTTCGCGCGCATAACCACGAAAATTTTCACCTCCCTTTAGTGTCAGTATTTTGTTGCAAACCGACACTTATAGTTTTTAGTGTTGGTTGTTGTTAGCAACTGACACCTATTGTTAACTTAACAGCGTGAGGCAGACTCTTCCCCTTCCGTTTCATTCATTTCCGCTGTGAGGGTTTGCTCCGACGATTCCTCTGCTCTGACGATTCTGCTTCTGCTCTGCCTCCGCCTCCGCCTCCGTTTACTGGCCGTGCTTTGGTCGCCGACACCGCCGCCACTGATCTGCCGCCGCACCTCTTCTGCCTCCGCCGCCTCTGCTTCGGCCAGCCGCTACCGGCGACCACAACTCTCCGCCCGACCACAACTCTCCGCCCGGCGACCTTCTGCCTGACGCAGGCGACCAGCTCTCTGCCCAGAGCCCTTCTGCTCGACGACCAGCCCTCCGCCCACTGCCTGCAGCTGGACGCTTCCCTCTTCTCACAGGCACGCCCATTATCAGGTTTTCCCCTGACCTTCCCCCCTATTCTTGCTTTTCTTGTATCACAGGCACGCCCATTAATCCTATGGTTGTGGCTGTGTGCAATTTTTCTTCAATGTTATTGTGGTGCAGAGTTGCTATGCGATTTATTTATTTGAACAACATTATTTGAGGTGCACTGCCTTCTTGTTTATTAGACACCCAATCTTATTGTGGCTCTCCAGTTTGCAAACCTGTCTCTGATTCACATTAATATTACCATGTTGTATATGGTTTTGATCAGAAAAATGCGTAGATTGTGAATAAAATATACTTAAAGATCTATTATTCTTCTTGTTACAAAGGTATAGTTAGTACACGAACATTAGATAATATTCAAGAAAACCCTAGTTTGATGAGCTTGTTGTTAATCATGTTAATTATGATTCTTTTATTTATTCTGATGTCAGTATATAATTATGCGATCCCAACATCTTAAATTGAATTAGAATGATTTCAATGAATTATATGGTTTTAAAGTTGATAATCATGTACGTACATGCGGAAATAGGGTTATTAAAAAAAATAGTTATAACATAGTATGATCTTAATCTGATCTAGATGTTAATAATAACATAGTATGTTAAATATGATGATTAGGGCTATATATATAATGTCTAGTAAAGATTCCTAGACTTTTTGTCATTAGGGTAATTTTTTTAAGGTTAGTCTGTCTATTAGAGATTGCATGTTTGAAACTATTGATTTCTTGATTTATTATTTAATAATTCTCTATAGATTAGGATTAATAATGTTTCTTGTAGTTTATACACATTTATTATATATAAGAATGACAACACATGAATTTGTTAGCCTAGAAACCCGTCTAAGATTTACTCATTAGGAGTAAATCTTGGATAGTCCCCAGTTTGGGACTATTCTTGAACACCTAATCTCACTTAGGATGTAAGTGTATAATGTGTATTGGATTTTCAAGAAAATTTCAGTAGCATTTCCCCGTTTGTTCTCTAAGTACATATGTACTTAGAGAACAGCGGGGAAATGCTGCCAAAATTTTCTTTAAAACCCAATACACATTATAAACTTACTAGTGAGATTAGATGTTCAAGAATGGGATAGGTGGCACACATTTATTATATATAAGAATGACAGCACATGGGATGTCCATTCGCAATCGCTGCACCCCTGTGAATGTGTACTTTACAATGTGAACTTTACAATTAGTGTTACTTTACAATGTGAAATTTATAATTTGAATGTGAACTTTCAGATGGCTGACCTAGACCGTGCTGATGATCGCCGTGAGGGTGAGGACGTGCTTGCACCGTCTGACAATGTAAGTTTTAAGAATATATTCCTGAGGTTTCTATCTATATGTTCATTTATAATTATATTATGTAAGTGTGTTTTTTTATCAAATTTTAGGTTGGTGATGTACCCCCTGAAGAAATTACAGCACTTGATGAGCAGCAAAAGAAAATTGAGAAAGTGAGGGGCATCACAATGATGAACAAGTTAATACAGCAAAGGGGCAATGGACCCAAATTGGCTGTGGATTTCGATCAGGCAGGAAATCCATATGGAGTGAACCGCAACTCATTTGTTTCATATCTTGGGGTTCTTACTCACAGCCATTGCAGTCCTATCCTAGAATCATGGCATAGAGTTCCTCAGGGGAAGAAAGACCACATATGGAAGGAACTATGTGTGAGTTATTTTTATTTGTAATTCTATTTGTGTAGATTACTAATTTTTAGGATACTAGTTAATAGCAATTCTATTTAATTTGCAGAGCATATTTGATCTGGATGAAAAGCTGCATCGTAAATGTGTGAGGTAACGTTGTGGGAGGGTCCTAAGGAACTATATGACCAATCTCACCCGAGATTACATACGCGATGTTGATAATAGGTTCTTGATTGATTCCAATTCTAGACATTGATCAGTATTTCACTAACTCTACACTAATAATTTTTGTTTGTATTCTCTTTAAAAAATAAATATAGGAAGAAGGAAGCCACACAGCAATGGAACTACTTGGACCCCAAAGAATGGGAGGAGTTTGTTACCCAAAGAAAAATAGATGAATTCAAGGTATTAAGCGCCACTCCCAATTTAATTAATATACATTTTTATGTATTCACCTATTCAAGATTAACCTTTAGTGTTCCAAATCAATGTGCTAACTAACTAGGCTATCAGCGATGCTCAACGAGCAAGGTGTGCACTGAATGTGCACGACCACACAATGGGTCCAAGAGGATATGCAGGCGTTCACCAAAGACTACAGGCTGAGTCTACTCAGCCTACTGCTACTCAGGAGACTGCAGAGTCCTCTACTGCTGCTCCCGCACCTCTGCCTCATCATGTTATGTGGATAGCTGGGAGGCAAAACAAGAAGGGAGAGATACCGAAGTCCGCAACTGTTGAGGTGGCTGCAAAAATGGTAAAAATCAAACTCTTAGAGCAATCTATCGATATTGATTATTGTTATGTTTACTTATGAATTTTTATTGATGGTGCTTAGCGGGAGCTGCACGAGCAGAGGAAGGAAGGCAAGTTCATCCCTCAGGGTACAAGGGATGAACTGACAGTTGCTCTGGGTAACCCAGAGCATCCTGGACGTGTAACGGGTGTAGGCGCTGGTGTGGGCATCAAAGCATTCTTTGGGCCATCCCTGCGTAAACCTGTCCCAAAAGCGGGACTTTCACAACCTGAGGTAACTTATTCCTATTTTAGAACGTTATTGCGAAAGGGAATTCAATAATTAGCAACTAGTATTTCTTTTATCCATGTATTAGTAGATTCCTTAATTGATAGGAGAGTCGAGGAAGAAGTTTATAAAAGACTCCAGGAAGCATTTCACAAGTGGCAGACGTCTCAGACTGCCACTCATACAGTACCTATGGCGAACCTCTCTTCTCCTACTCCTCGTACTGTAGAGGTTGGGAGTAATCCTATAGACCCACCTAGCACGTCCTCTATAAGTATTTTTGTGGCATATATAATAGCTAGTCTGTTCAAGATGATATGTTTGTGTATATATGCATATAACATTCTTTACATAAATTTGTAGGGGTTGAAGCCATGTCGACTACAAAGTGAAGGATATATCATTGCAGATGCATCGACTTACCCACCCCTTAAAGGGTGCATGTTTCATGGGAGTCCAGTTCCAGATGGCATGGTACATGTGAGCCCCATACATATACTCACTGGCTGGATGAATCTTGCACTGCCTCATGCACACCCAGATGCTGAAACAGTTGGTGAGGCAGTAGGCGGAGTGATACTGTGGCCCAAAGCGGATGTCCTCTATACTGATATTGTATGATAAATTTTCATTACTTTACTTTGTTAGTGTGTATATATATATGAGTCAATTGATATGAAATTATATATACAGGTCAAAAAGACGAGACCCGCTACATCTCGGCCTCCACCTCCTCGACTACCAAGTTGGCTTCCAGGGGACCTACACGCCTCGATAGGTCCTAATTGTAGGAGTGTGGCAGTATGGATCGGCAAACATAATCCAAATTGCCCTATAAATGTTACTATTCTGGAGAATGCTACAGGTAAATCATACAATAACAATCTATTTATACAAGTTTAGCATATATATTAATGCATACGTAATAGAAGTTCTGGATACATATTAATGCAGGTCAAACATTCAGAAACAACATATTTATACAAGATATTTTGGAGTTGTTAAAGTATGAATGGCTGAACACATCTACGATAGAGCTGTAGATATGGTGAGATTAATGCATACGGCAATCTGGTTTATACATCCATATACCTTGTTTTATATATGGCAATCTGGTTTCTTATATATTAATGCATATGTAATACATGTTTTGCAGCCACTTATACAAGACATGTACAGATTTTGGGTTTTCCCATGTGGGATTTTTGGTTCCATCTTTGATTAGTCTTGTAGATACAGACCCTGGTTCAGTTACTTCATACTGCTGTGATGCTTTTGAATATTTTGATAAAAATAATAAGACGGTGATAATAGCTCCATTCAATGTCGAGTAAGTTTACTTTACTTGTAATTTGGACTTAAACAAATTATATTTTTATTGTAGATATTGAGTTATTAATTTTTTACTTTCTTACCTGTAGTTCTAAGCATTGGGAGTTATTAGTTGTTGTCCCCAAGATATTCACCGTCTATTATCTAGATCATGCGGGGAGTGAGTTGGATGTATTATATGGACATGCAATTAAAAAGCCATTATTCTCGTGAGAAATATTTTATGTTTTTATATCTGTTAACATCTATTACTGTATTACTATTTAATTATGCAATTTAATGTGTTACATTAACATATATAGGGCTTTACAAGAGTACAAAAAAGTTGGAGGAAAGGTCCCTAGGAAAAAAAATCTGACACTCATTTGGAAGAATGTGAAAGTAATTTCCTGACTCCAATGTATATATTATTTATGTGAACTGTGCTTATTTGTATTTTTGAATATTTTGTATGTTTCAATTTATAGTGTGCTACACAAGACAATGGATGGGCATGTGCCTACTATGTGATGCGATTTATGGACCTAATCATCAAACATGTTGTATTGGAAATCGATAACATACAACATGTATTATACATAGTCTCGTTAGATAATATGAAATATATGGATCTTATTATATATTATTATAATTATGTATGTACGTCATTCTCTTTGTAGGTCTTTAAAACTGGGGACATCAACACAGGTGCAAAGCGTTTCGATGTACATGCTCTCTATACGAGAGATGAATTAGATGATGTAAGAGAAGATTGGGCAAAAGCCCTGCAAAGAGTGGGAATTTTTCAATATGATTTTGATGATGATGACAATGATGATGAATAAAGAATAACTTTGTTCTTATAATTATTTTTTTGTGAATGTGAATGAATTTTTATGAATTGTCATATGTGTGTGAAAATCATCAATACATGAATGTTTCTACATGTGTCTGAATGTGAAAAGAGATGAAATAAATGGAACTGCAGGTTGCTACTAGTTTCTACATGTGTGTGATGAAAAAATAATATGAATTAAATTTCTTATACATGAGTGTGAATCACATATATATAATTTGTCCATCATGTTAATTTTGCAGGTTTGTGGCCTGTTGTTGGCTGATATCAATGGATGTCGTAAAATCTGCAGTTCATAACTGAACTACAGGTTTCTCATCCTGCGACCAGCCACAGTAGGTCTGCAGACTGACATAAAAAAAATCAAATCATAGGCGTCGGTTATTTGTATAAAACTGACGACATACGGTTACAGTGTCGGTTTCCATACTAGTACCGACGTCGATTTCCCTAATGAGGCCAGACACCACGGTTGTGCTGGCCAGCACGGCTGTGTCAGCGGACCAGACATAAAATAGGTATCAGATATCTGTGTAAAACCGACGATATATGGTTACAATGTCAGTTGCCATACTAGTAACCGACGTCGATTTCCCTAATGAGGCCAGACACCACGGCCATGCTGTCCAGCACGGCTGTGTAAGCGGGTGAGATGGCGTCAGTTTCTAAGCTGATAATCGACGCCTATACCCCATGCTGGCGCGTTTTTGGCACGTTTTCGGTGGCGCACGAAGGGTTGTGGTGTCGGTTTGAGAACCGACGCGTAACGGTTGGGCTTTTAGCGGCACCCACATAGGTGTCGCTTAGAAACTGACACTAAATGTCTTAAATAACCAACACTAAAGGTCGGTTATGTACTAGTGAATAAACTATTGGAGGACTATTAACTAAGGAAGTGTATGCTATCAATGTGACTAGTGAATGAGTTGAGCTCCATTTTGGGGTTGTTTTAGTCTGGAAACGAAGTGTATTTAGGTATCATTGATAACCTCTTAATAGTGTAAGTACTATCTAGTGGGAATAAATTAATGTGATATTTTCAGTTCTCAACTTTTCAACAAATATCTAATTGATGCATTGTTTTATCTTGATGCATTAAGTGCTTTTATATTTAACTAGTATGAACTAGAGGCAAAGACAAGTAGAGAAAACTATCATAATACTTTATACCTTATCAACAACATCGATGATCTAATTATCGTCTATTGAATGAGTGCTTTACATTGTACATTTATAACTTCACAAAGTAGCAATCTTTTTTCCATTGGAAATAATATGAACATTTTAACAATGATATGCTTTACTAACAAGGTAAGTCCCTTCACTAGATACTATCATCCATGATAGTATAGAAGTGGGGTACTATTATCAGAGTTTCACAACCCGATCTAGAGCGCCCGATGTAACCGGTTGAGCCATAACCTAGAAGGCTTGGCGGTCCATCTTAAAATTTGTTGAACTGGACTAGTTTAGATTCTCTCCAAAATAGAAGCCAAAAAGAGGGAAAAGAAATACATCCCAGATAACACCTAACTTATCCTCGACACCCTGACCCCCCTAACATTTTGACCCCAAGTCTCATGTACTATGACCCCTTGCAATAGGGATGGAGGCATCTAACAACTAAATGCACAACAAACGCCACTGTCTGCCAGGTTTTAGGAGTCGTCAGTGACCATATGCTCACAAGCCACCACCAACTAAGCACCTCACCTAGTTATGGCTCCTCCTACTATTTTTGCCTTTGACTATTGTTAAGATCTTCTATGTTGTCTCACCCCAAGGTGGTTATCACTTCTTGGTAACTTTCCTCCTTGCTTTTTTCTCATGTCCTCCTTTGTCTCCTCTTCATTTGTATCTTCTTTTCCATTTCTCTCTTCATTTCCCACCATGAATGTCCTACTTTAGTTTTAGATTCTTTCCCTTCTCTAGGTTTCTTTTGTCTTGTGTCTACTTAGGGGAAGGTTACATATTGTAGTTGGACAATAGGAGGTTGTTGGATCTATTGATTTGGTTTTTGGTTAATAGTAAACTCTCCTCCAACAAGTTTTGATAATTTTCTCATTAAAAATAAATTCATTCACATTCTAATTCCCTCTTGTCAAATGAATTTTATCACATGCTAAAGCTATACTATGTAATACATTTTTCTACATCATTGTTTTACACTTTTACTTGTTATGATCAATTAATTTTACAATTCATTTGCTTAAAGAAATATACTTTGTGTTAGATATTTGTACATGTCATGAGCCAAACCATGTTGCTTCATATGATTTCATGTTGATGTCATCTATTTGAACTAGAGATCTGAGACCGAGGAGCTTTTTTGGGAGATTCTCTGGGTTGGGCATGAAAACTTTATATGTTAATAGAGAATCTGGTAGAGGATAAACAATTAGTAGAAGTATGGTGTCCCATAGAACTCTAGAAAAAATGCAAGCTAAGAGACATGCCAATATCTTGATGAATACAAAATGTTAAGTTGTTGGAACTAGAATTTGAAATCTAAATTTTAAAAAACAAAGGAAATAGATCCATAATTATATGAATGTTAATGCATGAACACCACATCTAGGTCTTTCTCTTGATATGCATTAGAGGCAAGACAAGATAAAATATTACCTTAATAATGGACCCCATATGCTAAAAGATAAACTATGTTTCTCTCATTCTAAAGAGATAAATTGGTAAAAAAACCTACTATGGTTAGAAGTGAGGTATTTAGACTAGCTAAGACATTTTATTTTTCTACACACACCACACACACACACACACACACACACACACACACACACACATATATATATATATATATATATAGAGAGAGAGAGTATCAATTATTTACTCATGCTTCAATTGTTAGAAGAGTATCTTTTGCAACACAAATTTCATGATGGGAAAAAATTCATATATAGTCATCCATGGATTGAGTCAACATCTACATTTGAGCATTGAAGGGAAGTGGATCCTTTGTGATTGGTAGAAAGATGTGAAGTCCAATGCAATAAATATTAAGATGGTCATCTTGAAAGAATACCTAGAGGTTTGACAACTTAAATTATGTTAGCTTTTCATTTTTATTACATGTTCATCTTCTATATTAATGTATTTCAAATAAAATCCAGTGTATCCAACACTCGATATCCTCCTGATGATGGAGGCATCTGTTGGTAAATATTGTAGGGGAAAATGTACAATTTCCTAAGAATAGGGACTATGATCCATATAAATGAAGCTATGCTATATACATTAGTAGTTCATGCTCACTAAGCTAATATATTTACCATTTTTCATTTATTCATCATTTCCCTTAATAGAAGAAACTTATCATAATCTATTATGTATGTAATTGAGATGTATAGACATCTTTCAAAAGTCTTCCTTTACTCTTTCATGCTTTCTGTATGTGGCCTAGGTATGTCGATTTCAATACAACAAGGTCGTAACCAAGAAATCTATCTATATAATAGGTTCCATGTCTAAATTGATCATTTCATGGTATTAGCTAAACACATCTTTTTAGTCTATATTTGTGCAACTTACCCTAAAGTATTAAAAGGAATTCTAGATACTAACTAGAATTTACTTTGCATAGTCACCATCTCAAGCTTAAGGTGAAGCCATGGTCATCTTCAACCTTGGTTGAAGCATGAATCTCGGGTTGTGATTCTTCCTTTCTTTTCTTCTTCATCAAGTTCTTATCTATGGTGATTCTTTTCATATAGAGGAGTTGTGAACAATTCTTAGATCTTTGATAAGTTCATCTTCAACCTTGGGAATGTGAAGCTTTAGAGCTTGGATCTTTAAAGTTGTTCTTGAAGCGGGTTATATAACTTGAACCCAATCATGTTATTATTCACCTTCAATCTTGCTATACTTGTTGATCTACTTTCAATTTCAATTTTTCTTGAGTAATTGATGAATCAATGAGTTCTAATAATTGCATAGGACTGTTGTCCATGAACTACAATAGTAAGGGATGAAAGTCTAGAGCTTTATTATGATGACAACATCATGTCACAAACTAATATCGGATTGAAGCACCTCTAACCCGATATGGTAATGAAACCCAATATGGTGTTATGAAATCCATTATACCTTGGAACCCCACACCCCTATCATTTCGTACATTTGGGTTGGTTGAAAAAGGACTAACCAGTTGTCTAGGCTATCACTCAACACATGGTAGGTTGATACTTTGAAGGTTTGAAAAGGTATGAGCATAAGGGTCTAACCCGATATGCAAAACCTGGTTGAAAAAGGACTAACCAGTTGTCTAGGCTATCACTCAACACATGGTAGGTTGATACTTTGAAGGTTTGAAAAGGTATGAGCATAAGGGTCTAACCCGATATGCAAAACCTTACACTTGAGTAACCCGATATAAGTGGCATACACCACTACTACAGAAATGGCTTATAAAGTCACTTTTCAAGGTGTCGGTTGTATAAATAAACCGACACCTAAACTCTACAGTGTTGGTTGATAACATAAACTGACATCCAATCTATGAGGGCGACCAGACACGTGTACCGCTTTTATTAAGTGTCGGTTACTTAATAAAAAACTGATGCCTAAAATTACCCGCCAAATCCAAAATTTCCAGCGAAAAAAATTACCTCCAAAATTTGACATATGGCGTCGATTGATAAATAAAAAACCGACGACTAAAGGTTATTCACGAGACAGAAATTGGGCACATTTTGGTCGTCGGTTGTACTACAACTACCGACACTTATGAGTTTTCCTGCGCTGTCCGCGGGGAAGTTTTCACACCCTTTAAGCGTCGGTTGGAAGTTGAAACCGACGACTATGGTCATAAATCGAGAATGATTTTTTTAATCGGCATATGAATATAGACGTCGGTTTCGGTTGTTGTGCAGAACCGACACTGTTAGTTTTAGTTGTCGGTTGTTTTGAATAACCGACGCCTATGGTACAGTTAATAGCCCCGCAAATAGAACTTTTCCCCATTGTCTCTGTTTCATTGCGACGTGTGCTAGGTCTGGCGATTTCCCCCGATTGCTCCCCACCGTCGTTGCCGGTTGGCTCCCTGCGCCACCGTTCATCTCCTCACGCGCCGCTTGCCGCCGTTGCCGTTGCCACCGCTCGCCGCTCGTCGTCGTCGTCGCTCACCGCCATCGCCACAGTTCTCCTCTGATCCTCGCCGCCGGTGCTGCCAGCTTCACCTCCAGTTGCTCTCCTCTACTCCGGTGCTGCCAGCTTCACCTTCAGCTGCTCTCCTCTGCTCCGGCCGGGCCTTCTTCCTCTGCCCTCAAGGTACGCCAGCTTCTTCCTCCTTCCTTCCTCCGCCTAGGCTAGGTCAAGCCCTGCATGTGCCCTGGAGAAAAATCGTCAGGTGCCCTGTTGGGCTTTTTTTTATTTATTTTTAAGTTATTTACTTATTGGTAACTTGATAAGTGTTGAAACAGTCAATAACTATATTTTGTTACGTGATTTATGATTGTATACGTGTGCTAGCTAGCAACAGACCTGGTCTTGAGGATCTATAAATACATTCTTACATTCTATAAATTGCCAATCATGCTTTTAAAGACATCAATAATCACCCTAACTTGAAGAACTAGGATTTTAGGTATAAGAATGACAACACATTATTTGTTGGCCTAGAAACCCGTCCAAGATTTACTCATTATGAGTAAATCTTGGATAGTCCCCGGTTTGGGATTGTTCTTGAACACCTAATCCCGCTTAGGATGTAAGTGTATAATGTGTATTGGGTTTTCAAGAAAATTTCGGCAGCATTTCCCCGTTTGTTCTCTAAGTACATATGTACTTGGAGAACAGCGGGGAAATGCTGCCGAAATTTTCTTAAAAACCCAATACACATTATACACTTACTAGTGAGATTAGGTGTTCAAGGATGGGATAGGTGGTACATGTACATTTATTATATATAAGAATGACATCACATGTATTTGTTAACCCTAGACCCTAATCCACATTATACGAATCTGATAGTCCATGATAGAACAAAGCATAATGATGTTGATTGCAACTTTGTGCGTCATGCTATTCTGAATTAAGTGTATATTTACTTCATAATTGAATGTTTAAGTAAGTTATATATATCTTCACCAAACCTCTTTCGGAAACTTGTTTCATTGTTGAGTATATTGAGAATCCTAATCACCCTTCTTGCTTAATGATGAACTGTAATGCACACATGTGACATGCTTTGAATGTAAATGATGAACTTTTCCCTAAATTGCCAATCATGCTTTTAAAGACATCAATAATCACCCTAACTTGAAGAACTAGGATTTTAGGTATAAGAATGACAACACATTATTTGTTGGCCTAGAAACCCGTCCAAGATTTACTCATTAGGAGTAAATCTTGGATAGTCCCCAGTTTGGGACTGTTCTTGAACACCTAATCTCGCTTAGGATGTAAGTGTATAATGTGTATTGGGTTTTCAAGAAAATTTCGACAACATTTCCCCGTTTGTTCTCTAAGTACATATGTACTTGGAGAATAGCGGGGAAATGTTGCCGAAATTTTCTTGAAAACCCAATACACATTATACACTTACTAGTGATATTAGGTGTTCAAGGATGGGATAGGTGGTACATGTACATTTATTATATATAAGAATGACATCACATGTATTTGTTAACCCTAGACCCTAATCTTTTTGTAATATATACTTGTTTTCTCTTTGATCATAGATCTTTACAATTTTGTTGTGATATATACTTTGTTGTAATAATGTGAACTTTACAATGTGAGCTTTACAATTTGAATTACTTTACAATGTGAACTTTACAATTTGAATGTGAATTTGCAGATGGCTGACCATTCTCCTGATGACCGTGCTGATGATTACCGTGAGGGTGAGGACATCAATGCGCCGCCTCACAATGTAAGTTTTAAAAATATATCATATATTTATATTTATATCTTGTAAATGTGATTATTTTGTCAAATTTTAGGTTGATGATGCACAGGTACCATCTGAAGCACTTGAGGCACTTGATCAACAGCACCAAAAAGTTGACAAGAGAAGGGGCATCACTATGATGAAGAAGTTAATTGTGCAAAAAGGCAATGGACCCAAACTTGTTGTGGATATTGATAATGCAGGAAATGCATGTGGTGTGAATCGCAATTCATTTGTTTCATATCTTGGGTTTGTTACTCGTAGCCATTACGGTTGTCGCTTAGATTCTTGGCATAACGTTTCTAAGGAAAAGAAAGACTTAATATGGAGGGATTTATGCGTGAGTTATTATTAATTTGCAATTCTATTTTGTAGATTACTAAATTTTTGGATACTAGTTAATAGAAATTCTATTTTGCAGAGTATATTTGAATTGGATGAAAAGCTACATCGTAAATGCGTGATGCAACGCTGTGGGAGAGTCCTAAGGAACTATAGGACAAATCTCACCCGAGAATACATAAAAGAAGCTGACAAGAGGAAGAAGACAGCCACTGAATAGTGGAACTTCCTGGACAAAGAAGAATGGGACACGTTTGTCGCTTCAAGACAAACTGATGAATTCAAGGTATTAGGCGTCAGTCTCAATCTCATTTATTAATATATGTTGTATTCACCTATTCAAGATTAACATTTAGTGTTACTAACCAAATCATTAATGTGCATACTAACTAGGACCTCAGTGAGGAACAAAGATCAAGGCGTGCACTAAATGTGCATGACCACACAATGGGTCCAAAGGGGTATGCAGGCATTCGCCAAAGACTACAGTCTGAGGCTACTACTCAGTTTGCTGCTACTTAGGAGTCCTCTACCATAGGTAGCACACCTCTGCCTCGCCATGATGCCTGGATAGCTGGGAGGCAAAATAAGAAGGGAGAAATAACGAAGGCCGCAACTGCTGAGGCGGCTGCAAAATGGTAAAATACAACTCTTACAGCAATCATTCGAATATTGATTATTTGTGTTGTTTACTTAATTACAAATTTTTGTTTTGGCGATTAGCGGGAGCTGCACGAGCTGAGGAAACAAGGCAAGTTCATCCCTGAGGGCACAAGGGATGAATTGACAGTTGCTCTGGGTAACCCAGAGCATCCTGGACGTGTTAGGGCTGTAGGCGCTGGTGTGGGCATCAAAGCTTTTTTTGGGCCATCCCAGCGCAAACATGTCCCAAAAGCGAGACTTTCACAAGAGGAGGTAACATATTCTTTCTTTATAATGTTACTGTAAAAGAGAATTCAATAATTCGAAGCTAACGTTTCTTTTATCCATGTATAGGTAGATAAGCTAGTTGATAGGAAACTAGAAGAAGCAATGAAAAAGTGGCAGGCATCTCAGACTGCCACTTACCAGACAGTACCTAATGCAGGCTCTACTCCTCCTACTCCTACTGCAGAGGTTGGGAGTAATCCTGTAGAACCACCACCTAGCACATCCGCTGTAAGTATTTTTATGACATAGTAACTAGTTTTTTAATTCAAGATGATATGTATATATGAAATTGTAGTCGTTTCAAAAAAAGATGATATGTGTATAACATTCTTTACACAAAAATTTGTAGGGGTTGAAGCCATGCCATCTAAAAAGTAAAGAATTTGTCGTTGCAGAGGCGTCGGCTTACCCATCCCTACCAGGGGAAACGTGTCACGGGTCTCCAGTACCAGCTGGTTGGATTTGTGTGAGCCCGATACATATATTCTCCCAGTGGATGGATCTTCCATTGCCATATGCCCACCCAGATTGTGAAACGCTTGGTGAGGCAGTAGGCGGCGTGATATTGTGGCTAAAAGCGGATGTCCTCTTTACTGAAAAGGTATGGTAAATTTACATTACGTTCAATTGTTAGTGTGTGTATATGATGGCAGTTGATCTGAAATTATATATATATACAGGTTAAAAAGAAGACACCCACATCATCTAGGCCTCCACTTCCACCTCCTACATTACCTAGTTGGGTTCCACATGACCTACCTGTCCCGTTAGGTCCTAACTGTAGGGGTATGGCAATATGGTTAGGCGAACATGATATAAACTCCCCTATAACTGTTTCTTCCGATTCAGATTCTACAGGTCAGTCATACGAAACAAAACTATTTATACAAGATATTTTGGAGTTTTTTCGATATGATTGGCTAAATACATCTGTGATAGAGCTATGGATAAGGTGAGATATTCTTTATACATCCATATACCTTGTGTATGATCTGGTGATCTGGTTTCTTATTTATTAATGCATGCGTAATTAATACATATTTTGTAGCTACTTAGACAACATATGTGCAGATTTTGGATTCGAACATGTAGGGTTTTTGATTCCATCTTTGATTAGTCTAGTAGCTAAAGACCCTACGTCAGTTCAACAATACTGTTGTGAGGCTTTTTCAAATTTTGCTGTAAATAAGAAGACGGTGATAATGGCTTCATTCAATGTAGAGTAAGTTTACTTTGCTTATTATAATTTGGACTTAAGAAAATTACATTTTTATTATGGATTTTGAGTTATTAATTTTTAACTTTTTTACCTCTAGGGGTAGGCATTGGGAGTTATTGGTTATTGCCCCTGAGACGTTCACTGTGTATTATCTAGATCCTAAGGGGAGTAAATTGAATACAAGATTTGGACACATAATGAAAATGGCATTATTCCGGTGAGAAATATTTCATTTTCATATCCGTTAACATATGTTATTACATTACTATTTAATTGCAATGTTCTGTGTTACATTAACATGTAGGGGTTTTGAGGAGTTCAAAAAGGCTGGAGGAAAGGTCCCCACGAAAAAGAACCAGCCAATAATTTGGAAGAACGTGAAAGTAAGTTCCCAACTGCAATATATGTATATATTATTTATGTGAACAATGCTTAATTAGTTGTATTTTTTAATATTTTGTATGTTTGAATTTATAGTGTGCTACACAAGACAACAGATGGGCATGTGGATACTATGTCATGCGATATATGCACATGATTATCAAACATGCCGCACTGGATATCGAGTGTATTGCTCAGGTATTATATAGTCTCATTAGATAATATGATCGAAATATATCAATCTTATTTATAGCTCATTAATTATATATATACATCATTCTCTTTACAAGTGTTTAAAGTTGACCCCATTACAGGAGAGGCCTTACCATATGAAAATGCTCCCTATACGATGGGAGAATTAAATGAAGTAAGAGAAGAATGGGCAACAACCATACAAATAGTGGGGGCTTTAAAATATAATTGGGATCCTGATAGCGAATAATGACTAAAACAATGATATTTTGTAAATGAATTTCTGAATTATAATATATGTGTGAATGTTTCTACATGTCTGGATGTTTCTACATGTGTCTGAGTGAAAATGAATGAAAGTGTTGGTTGCTATATGAATGTTTCTACATGTGTGAATGTGAATGAATGGAACTACAGAATGCTAGCTACATGAATGTTTCTAAATGTGTGAAAATAAAATGGAACTGCAGATTGCATTGCTAAATGCATGTGTGAATATTTTTGTTGTTAATTTTGCAGGTTTGTGGCCTGTTGTCGGCTGATATCAATGGATGTCATAAAACCTGCAGTTCATAACTGAACTGAACATGTTTCTCATCCTGCGACCAGCCACAGCAGGTCTGCAGACTGACAGAAAAAAAACAATAGGCGTCGATTATTTGTAAAAAATCGGCACACAATGTTATAGTGTCGGTTTTATATAAATAACCGGCGTCTATTTCCTGTGGCATGAAGATATATGGCGTCGGTTATTTGTAAAAAACCGACACTGATAGTGCCCAAGATGGCGCCCGTTCTGTGGCGCGAAGGGTTTGGGCGTCGGTTTCTTATCTAATAACCGACGCCTATAGTCCCATGATGGCGTGTTTTCGGTGGTGCGCGAAGAGTTTGGGCGTCGGTTTTGGAACCGACGCCTAATGGGTGAGCTTTTAGTGTCGCCCACATAGGTGTCGCTTAGAAACCGACACTAAAGGTAGGTTCTGTAGTAGTGCACACACACACCTCTAGAATGATATGGTGATAAGCACACACCTCTTCGATGATATGGTGATAAGCACACACCTCTTGGATGATATGGTGATAAGCACACACCTCTTGGACGATATGGTGGTAAGAACACACCTCTTAGACATTATGGTGGTAAGCACCCACCTCTTAGACGATGTGGTGATAAGCACACATGTCTTGGACGATGTGGTGGTAAGAATAGACCTCTTGGACGATATGGTGGTAAGCACACACCTCTTGTACGATATGGCGATAAGAACACACATCTTGGACGACACAGTGATAAGCACACACCTCTTGGATGATATGGTGGTAAGAACACACCTCTAGCCCGATATGGTGGAAGCACCTCAAAACTAATATGGAGGTAAGCACCTCAAATCTGATATACTTGATTGAGTAACACATGAAGTGTGTTATGTCAAATGATACATTAAGATGTAAAGAGTTTAATGCATTTTGATAAGTGTAGGCCAATGTACCTTGAGAAAAGGGTTGAGCTAACTTAATAAAGTATGATGTAATCAATATCCTAGTGAGGATGTGAGAGAAACTCATACTTTGTGTGATAACCATTTAATGATGAATGATGAGAATAAACAAGTATGATTGAATACTTATGATATCAATGTATGCTCCTAATATTTTTGGATCTATGAATTAGGGTTTTGATTGTTGATAATATGAATTTGAAACCTTAATCGACTAAAAAGGGAAACCCTAACCCTAATAATGGAAATGTTGTATTTCTCTTGTATTGCATGGTGATGATATGTACTTGATATTGTTTTTATCATGAAATACTAACCATGCAGATATCATGAGATGATGAGAATAGCCAGGTATGAGCTATGATGTTTCATATGATACAGATTAAATGGGCCTTGTAAGCCATGTGAAATACTTATGCAACAAGTATAATGTATACATGGGTCTGAGGACCTAGAGGTAATAGTTACCTGATAAGAGGTGATAATGTTCAGTGATGAACTAAGGGTTTGAATACCCAGATCTAGCAATCATGATGATGATAATGTTAAGGGATGAAAATCCCTTGTAATGTGATAAGGGATTGAGATCCCGAGTGTTATGCATTCAGTGTGTTCCAAAGATTATGAAAGTACTTGATAAATGTATTACACCTTTCTTTGTAGCATATGTTATAATTCATGCTTGTAACTTGGTTGATGCTAAAAGATACTTTAATGCACCTAATTAATCAAGTGGAACCTTATCATGTAGTTGCCCTAGCCATAGATCCATTTAGTGTCAGAATTTTCTGAATGGTGAAATGAGTTTAACTCGGAGAGAATATTTTTGAATATGTGGGGGTAATGGGCAAAAATATCCTTACTTTCAAATAGGAATTGTTGTATGATCTCCCTCATCATCATAAGAGTATGGATATATGCCATGACTCAATATTTAATATACCAGGGATTTTTGTGTGATCTCCCTGAAGAGAGTGCATGTTGCGACTGTTAATCTGTAGCGAAGATGCCACTATACCCTGGAAAGATAATTATAGTTTGACATGTGATGTCACTTCCAGTGGTCTCACACTGACTGAGACAGGTGAGGTCTTAGAAGCTGGCTCTTCCTTTGACCTTGTATGGTACTGATGCTTTACGTAGTCGTGGTTAGTTGGAGCATGATCGGTATACCTCATCTCCTCAGGGCATAAGTGTGATTGTAAATATGTAATCAGTCGTGTAGTGTATTTTATTAAGGATTGAATACAGAAATATTGGTTGATGTTACACTACTTTTATACATCTTAAATGGATAGATGTTATATGTGTTCTTATTATTCCTTATAAAGTGAATAGATGATTTATTGCTCTATCATAGATAGCTGCATTGCTTGAAAAGATGGTATTGCTCTGTTCTTATTATAAACAGTGATTAATCTTTATTATTAATATAGAAGATCCTATGCTCAGTTTTATACTATTTACTTTTGATAATAATGTTGTTGGCGGAGAGTTATATCTCTTTTTGGGACTTTTGTCTCACCTTGTTGGTCCCAATATTTTTAGGTGGACGCAGACGAGGAGGTAGAGATCGTACTGTAGAGGGAGGACAACAACAATAGGGACAACAATAACAGCTCAGGTTGAGTGTGTTGTCTATCGTGTCTTATAGATAGAAGTCATATGTGTCGTCTCCATACTCTCAGGTCCTTGGGAGTTAGTACGTAATGGTTTTATAAACGATCTAAAATTTTGGCTTGTATGCCTTGACGTTTTGTGTTTCTTATGTATATGTTTGGGCAAAGCAACTGGTATATGATATCCTCAAGATGAGATGGTACAATGTATGTACAATGTGAACCATGATGTATATATTGCTTTGGTACTTTCTTTAAGAGTTTCCTAGCAATGGATCCCTTTGCAAAATGGTTTTAATTTTTAGTGATTTTCATTAATCCGCTGCTAATGGTTATTCCGCGTAATTATTGTGCAATTTGACTATCAGTTTGATAGCGGTCGTTTAAAGACCTTGCATGGGAGCGGCTGACTGAGGTGCCATAAGATTTTTGCATTAGTTGGCACGTCAACTCCATCACAGACATCAAGCATCCTTTTGCTCAGATTCTACATTGCCTCTGCACCAACACCATCTTTTCTCGCTCTACGCAAGCCCAAGGGAAGGTCCCAAAGACAGACCTCTTCTTCCTTTACAAATTGTTGGAGGGAGAACCTATTAACTTTGGGTCCTTCCTTCTCCTCCATATGGTCGCGAGTTGGCGCATGGTGCAGAGGAAAGTGTCAATTGTTTTTGGGGGGCTGATTACCCCTATTGCACAACACATCCATCTCAACCTGTCCAATTTTACACCTATGGTATCTTCGAAGATGTTGGATCTACAACATTTTCGGAAGGCGGGTATCCTCAACATGCACTGTGACATGGTGTATGTGTGTTGCACGATGGGAGAAAGGTATCAGGAGCGTAGCCTTCCCGACCCTATTTTCAATATACAAGGAGTCAAGCATTTTAGGTGGCCAGTCGACGATGATGAGGAAAACAATGAAGCCAAGGAAGCAGCCCATGACAACCCCAAGCAGCCACATGATGACGAAGATGACGTTGTGGAGGTGGAACCCACCATCCTGATTACCCAGAGACTGGTCCCGTGCAAACGTGTGCACACTTACGCTGCCTCCAGCTCATCTGCCCCCACCTTCTCAGGAGGAGCACGACCCATATGACATGGCAAGTATGTATGGGATGTTGTAGGACATTCAGATAGGACAACAACAACATCAGGCGATGCTGGCTGGAGTACATGAGATACAAGGATGGCTGTACCAGAATCAACAGGAAATATATGAAAATAAACATCTTCTCTTGTCCAACCACAAGAATCTCCATATGCTCCTACAGTGGATGGAGCAATATCAGCAACTGTTCTTTGACCATTACTGGAACCATGGGTACTTTTAAGAATACCCACAACCACCACAAATGCCACCGTCAGATCTGTCTTTTCGGGGATGTTTCCTCCCTATGACTCCAACATGCCACATCCACCACCTCCTTCATTCTGAGCATGGTATTGATGTTCCACCTCTTAAGTGAGAATCTTGACTATGTGGAAATAGTCATATTCAAAGCTTGGGGTGCTGGAATAGCCCTCTATCTTAGTTTTTCATTTCATTTCATTTTAGTTGTATTATTTATTTTAGGTTTATGCAATTATAGGATCTACATCTATTTAGTGTAAACGTGGAGCAGTAACTGCATGGTTTCTTATATTAAATAGATTTACTCATAGGTGTCTTTGCAAGGAAATGGTCACATCTTTATAGCTTAATTGCAAAATCCTTCTGCAACATGACTTGAGGAAGTGTTTGGATTAGTCAGCTTTAGGACGTAGGATATGAATGAACATCTAAATCAACCTTGGAATGTGAATGAATATGTTGTTAAGCCTAAGTTGATCAAACATTTAATGAGATATTAAATGGAAATATAATAAAGAAACCTTAAGATTACCCAGTGAACAGGTCATTAGAGAGGGACATATCATAATCTCATGAAAGGAATTGTCTCTTAGTTATGTGATTCCATCCATTATTCATCCTTTTTTGATTCACCTCAAGAAGAATGAGTACTCCAATTTATTTCCTTTGATTTCAATGCATGGCATAATATAGGACATGATAAATTAGCTTGTTCTGTTTGTATTTGAAAAATAATAATAAAAGAGGTGTTTGTATGCCTGAACAATATTAGTGCATACCATCTTAGTTGCATAATAATTTCATATAGATTGCAAACATTCCATAGAATTCAATTATCTTTGTCATGTGGATTTGAGTCTCAATTTATAAATATTGAAGCGTAGGGACATACCTCCACATCTATGAAAAAAAAGAGTAGTATGTAATGAAAGCCCGAGCATAAATTCAATCATGCTGGAAAAAGAAAAAGAATCATGGGATAGAAAAAATAATGTGAAGGTCTTTAATGTTCAAAGATTCTAAGGGAGAAAGTATGCCTTAAACCCTTCTTGAAGGGACGAAGCAATCCACATGGCACATTCTTTTGTTTTCTTCTGACAGTCTCATTTATTGATGAGATTGTTTGATACATGCATCATTTGATAGAAAAAAAGACATTAGGCATTAGGATTCGTGCATGACATTATTATCACTCATGTAGGTTCATCATACTTTTGCATAAATAAGTTGGATTTACTTGTAATTCTTCAATTGCCACCCATTTCATACCATCAATTTCTCTTATTAGTAGGCCACTAGAATAATTTGTCTCCTCATCCATTTTTATAAGAATATTTACCTCCAATTAGTTGTTAGTTAGGAAAGTGCAATTTAGAATAGGGAATCACATAATGCACCAAGAGAATGCCTAAATTATTATGATATTAACTACTTTATTGATAGTGTTCATTGATCAAAAGGTGGACAACTTTTATGGAATTTTTTTGTTGCTTTATAGCAGTAATTGGTTCAGTGGTCAATGAAGGCCGGTTTAGGGATTGTTTGGTGGACATGATTAAGAAAAGAATTCATGTGTTATGTCCTTTTGCTGACTTATATCAAATGGATCCAAGAGAGAGTTTCTCAAGGACGAGCAACATTTAAGCTTAGGGGAGTTTGATCCATGGGTTTTTAGTCATTCTGACATGCATATTTTCTTTAGTTTTATGTATTGATTTATCATTTATTTGATTAATTATGCATGAAATGCTATCAATAGCTTGTTCTATCTAAATGCATCAAATTATGTGATTTTTACTGCTTGAAATAGTTTAAAGTTCATCCCGAGTGCTTAAGTATGTTCTTGTGCTATTTTAGGTACAACAGAGTTTCACAAACTCGATACTACCAACATGAAAAGTATGTGGTATAAAATTAATATCAGTAGCAGACCAGGAACTCACCCAGACTCAATACTACAGACACCAAAATTTGGTAGTACTAAAATTTGGTCAGAGAGGCACAAGAAGTGATTCGTAAAAACTCGATACTACCAAGCACACCAGACTCAATACTATCGAGATGGCATCAAGGAGACAGAGTTAGATCAAACCAAAGACTCAGTACTATCGAGACAGTTCAGTAGTACCAACATTGCGGGAGTACATGTTTAACCTAAAAACTTGGTACTATCGACTTCTCATTCGATACTACTGAGTCTTCCCGATCAGGAAATCCAAAGGCAACACTTTAATCTAATGGATGGCGTTATTTCGCACCCTAAGTGTCTCTTATGACTTGAGGGGAGTACATGTACAACTAAGGACTCATTCATTTTCTGTTAGACAATACCAAAGAAAGAGAAGAGGAGAGCACGACAGCGAAGGCTACATCCAGGATGATATGAGCATCTCTGGTGGGTGATTCTACAGTCAAAAGATAGCAGATTGCACGTACGTTGAAGGAGATCATCCGAATAGGCTATTCACTGGGGTTTATTTTAGATTTTCAAATGTTTCCCACATTTTCTCCTTCTTTACTAGGTATTCATCCATGGAACCCATGTGGGGCTAATCCGCTCATTTCCTTAGGATCTGGGAGTAGCCCGAATATGCATTGTACCTGACTTTTATACATTAATATCATTTTCTTCCCTATTTTCTGGATATAAATCTATGAGATTGTCTTTTTCTATTTATGCTTGATCACCATAGATAGATTATTAGATCTTTAATCATTTTAGGAGAAATTTTAAGGGTTGGAAAAGCATAGATTTACCAGTTTATTGCACCCTTTGGGAAAGGTGGAGCGTAAACGGGAGGAGAAACTCAGAGGTATTAGTAAAGCACCTAACTAATTAACCAATTACTGTGCAAATGGAATTGACATTAGAATAGGTATTGAATTACACTATGGGAGTGAGTAGTTCTTGCTACAGGCTCTTTATCCAGGGATAGGGGTAATAGATGTTAGTGTGTAGAGTTAATTGCAGTGTTATCTACGGTGAAACCACTATCCTGAGGAATTCATTTAAATATGAGTTACTTATTCTTTAATCTTGTTTCATTTCTATGTTTGCTTTTATAAAATCAAACCAACTTCAACTATTTTTACTGGCCTAGCTGATTAGATAATAGGTACTAGTAGTCTCTGGATTCTGTTTCCCTATGTTTGAATCGGGCCTCACAAGGCCTATATTACTCGATATGTTCGCTTGCATGCAATGCACATTATACACGTGTCATGTACCGAACCTCTCTCTCCTTTCTAAATGTAAATTAATGCTCTTCTTCCTATTTCCTCTTGAATGGAACTAGATGTTTTCCCTTATACAATATAATAAGAAATATGATAGTTTTAATTTATGCATCTGGGGAGAAGATGTTCTGCACCAGAGGAACTGAACGACTCATGAGACGAACCAACTATTTTGAGGACTGAGGAGGTCAGATGATAGGAGGTGAACCGATTGACTTGTGACCCAACCGACCAAATGGTGCAGTCTAGATGCCGCTTGGAGTTGAGATTCAGATGACAATTTCAAGATACCAACTGACCAACCAAGAGGCAAGCTGACTGGTTTAAGAGTTGAAACAATCGTCCCAAATTGGTTCAAGAATACATCTTCATCAACAATAGGTTGCATATGATGTGGACCTTAGGTGGTAGTAATTCCTTGTGACTCTAAGGAATTACAATAGTATGTCCATACCCATGGCTTGTGTGTTTTAATTATTGTATGTTCTCAGTTGTGGTTATAGTATGTCTACGATACATACTATAAGTGTGTGGTGATTAGATATGTATATGCATTTGTATATAAAATCCCTCAAATACAACATTAAGTCTAAGACGCCTTCCATAACCATCACACATGAAAATCTTGATGAACCAAGCATAGGTTATTCCCAAGCCTGGTGTATCGTGCATCTCGTGGAAGTGTGATGGTAGATACATAGGTTCTTGCCAAGCATGGTGCATATCTATTGTGTTGGCTTTTGGTCCAAGCTTAACTGGTGCTTCTTAATGGGATTAAGCTCCACAAGCATGCATATGAGTTATAGGAAGGAGTTATGCATATCATCTATCCAAGAATTGCATATGATGCAATTGGAAAAAGTTTCCTACCTTAATAGTTGACTATGGATGCTGGCGTTGGCCGGGTCATAGTTGATTTATTTTAAATCTTGGCTCACTAGAATATTATATGTTGTAATCTTTCAAATTGATACATGAGGGTTATCAATTTGAACAAAATAGTAGGAGTGGTAATTAACTAAAGGCCTAATTTATATTGTTAACTTATAAAATCAAACAAATAAAAAATGTTTTGAAAAGTTGCAATATTTTATTGTAGAATCTAATGGCAAACACAAACATGTTATTATTGCGATCAGTCCTTGAGAATGACAAAACTAAATGGGATTAACTTCCACATCTGGTTTAAGATTTTGAAAAGTGTTCTCTATCATAAATGAAAGCTCTATGTCCTTGAAAGATCAGAGTCAGAGGAACCCGCTCCAAATGTGCCTAAGAATAAACTAGATGCTTACTTGAAGTATGCGAATGATGACATGGACATTGAAATACCTAATGCTATGCTATATGAACTATGAGTTGCATGAGAAATGAAAATATGGAAATTCTCAAGATGGTAACACATCTTAAGAATCATATAAATCAAGAAAGGTATAATGTCTTTAAAGCATTGTTTGAGTGCAAGATAACAGAGGGGGATCCAATAGATCCCCATGTGCTCAATATGATTGGGCATGTGGAGTGACTATAATTTCTTTGAGGTTAAGATTTGACCATGGATATGATTCTACAAGTGCTGCGTGAATCATATAGACAATTTATAAAGTGCTACCACTTGAGTAACTCGGCCAAACTATTATCTGAGTTGCATGGCATGTTGATGATAAAGCAAGATTGAAGAAGGACAAATCCATCATAGTGATCGACATAAATGAGTTCAAGGGCAAAGGCAAGGTCAAGAAGAGTTATGAGGCTAAGATGAAGCCCAAGTCTTCGACACTCAAATTAAGATAAGGGTAATTGCAAAAGGAATTTGTCCTTTACACTTAATGGAACAAAGGAAGAAGAAAGAGATATATATCTCTACTTTAGGACCCAATAAGGAGTAAACTAGAACTGTACGGAGCAAGGGTTGCTACCACTATAGTTGGAATCTATCATTCATGGGCATGTAATAGAATAGTGAATTGCTATTATGTACATGCCATTCATGAGAACATCATGTATCTTATATGGGTAAGAATTTTATTGATGTTTCATTTTAAGATAATATCTTATATGGCAATTCCCTATATCTTATAAACTCTACTGGATAGTTGTAGAGACAAATGTGTATGACACATATAATGAATGATTTGATGACTCAAACGGATGCCTATAGCTTGTTCATCTAGAGTGCATAAATGAGATGCATTTCTAGAATCCATAATGACAGTTATGTAGAATCTTTTGGTTATTGAACCAATAGAGACATGCAAGTCTTATTTATTATGAAATATGACAAAAGGCATCTTCACTAGATGTAGTGGGAGATCTACTATTCTATTAGGGATCGTACATATTAATGTACATAGATATTTTAGAATAAATGCTAAAGGTAGTTAAAGGTACCTCATTATATTTCCTGATGGTATCAGTAGATAGGGAAATTTGTATTTGATTAAACACAAGTACAAGATCTCTTGAAGTGTTCAAGGAGATTGTGAATGAAGTACATAACTAAATTGGTAAAAGTATTAAGATACTTTGATATGATCGATGTTGAAATATTTTAAAACTAAGAGTTTGAGGACCTTTTGGGAGATCATGATAATGTATCATGATGAGCTCCACTTGAAACACAATGATAGTGTATCATGAAAGTGTATTAGTAAGAAGGAATCACACCTTGCTAGTCATGGTGAGATTATCAATAAAACCTAGTTGATCTTCCAATTTCTTTTGGGAACATGCTTAACACTAAACAATGTACCATAAAAAATTGCTTCAAGAGACACCATATGTGATATGGCATGAGAGATGTCCCTATAGTGATTAGGATTGAAAGATTATAAAAGAACATAGTTTCTTGAAAAGCTTTATCCAAAATCACATAAATGTTTTTTTGTTGAATACTATTGTTATTCCAACATAACAACAAAATGGGTTGTTTCTAGGATGGATGAATTCCTGAAGAGGAACTTAGTTCTAAAGGAATCAGTGGGAGTAAAAGTAGAAATCAAAATTTTCGAGACAAACAAACAAAAAATTGAACCTAAAAGAGGCACAATAGGAACAAGGAGGATCACAAATTGTTGTGGAATCTCAAGTTCCTTGTGTAACACAAAACTCATAGTTCAAGTTGAACATACCTGGAGTTTGAAAGATTATGATATCTTATAACTCAGAAAGGTGGTGAGCTGATCATGGATGATGAGTCAACAACCTACCTAGAAGCTATTGAAGAATGAGAATTTGAGAAATGGTTTAAGGCCATGAGATCTAAAATGGACTCCATATAAACCAATAAGGTTTGACCTTGGTGGATCCACCTAAAGGGGTAAAACCATAGGGTGTAATTGGGTCTTTAATAAGAAGACCAACATGGAAGAGTAGATTGGTTGCAAAGATTTTCAAACATGTTGAAGGTGTTGAACATTATGAAATCTTTTCACCGGTTGCCATGGTTGAATCCATCAGGATCATACTTGTAATTGAATCTTAATATGACTGACGAGATTCGACAGATGGATGTTAAAACCACATTCCTTAATTGGAAAAATTATGAGGATGTGTATGTGATACAACCTAAAGGTTTTATAAATCCATTAATTCAAATAAAGTCTAGAATCTATGAAGGTCAATTTGTGGATTGAAGCAAGCATCTTAGAGTTGGAATCTTCAATTTTGACAAGATAGTCAAAGGGTTTGACTTGACTCAGAACGGACATAGAATATATGATTACAAAAGATTTAGTGGGATCTTATTTATATTCCAAATAATGATGGGGAATAACATCCTTATTTTATAATTGTTAAAACCTGGTAAAAAAGTACCTTCTCTGTGAAGAGTTTAGGTGAAGCATCCTATGTGATAGGAATTGAGATCTATAGAGATAGATATGGAAATCTTCTTGACCTAAGTAAGAGAACATACATTATGCTAAAGGGTTCAACATGTAGGACTCAATGAGAGAAAACTTGTTCATGTTTCATGGAGTTAGTCTCTCAAGAGCCCAGCATACCAGTTCTTGTGAAGAATGGGAAAACATGAGTGAGATGCCAAATGCATTCACAACCGGATCTATCATGTATGAGCTCATTCCAATATCTCATATGTATTGGACATGATGAGAGGATATCCAATTATCTCGTATGTATTGGATATGACAAGAGGGTATCCAGTTATCTCATATGTATTGGACATGATGAGAGGATATCCAGTTATCTCGTATGTATTGTACATGATGAGAGGATATATATATATATATATATATATATATATATATATATATATATATATATAGTCAGGCTAGAATACACTCGAGTGTACAGATCAAGTTGTACACCCCGATGATGTTTTCCTATCTTGACCATGTTTTTCCAAAATCTAATCCATTGATCTTCATGGCTACAATAATAATAGCCCAAATGCAAAATTTGAGCTCATTTGGATGAGTGTAAGTCACTCATCTAAGGACAACAAAATTGACACACAAAACTAATTTGAAATGCATGATTTTTTCCTCCTTTAGATGCATGACCTATAAGTGTCCAAATTAGATGAAATTTATTTTATAGTATGTTCTTAAGATATTTAAAAAGATCAACGGTTTAGATTTTTTAAAAAGTTATTGCATCTTTAAAAATGACTGAGGTGTATGGTGCTTCCGATACACTCGAGTGTACACTAGCCTGACTCTCTCTCTCTCTCTCTCTCTCTCTCTCTCTATATATATATATATATATATATATATATATATATATATATATATATATATATATAGTTAGGCTAGAATACACTCGAGTGTATTCGGAGAAGAATACAATCAAGTAGTTTTTCATGATGAAATATTTTTTTCAAAAATATAATCCGTTTATCTTCTTAAACATCTTGTGAATAGCTCATACGCAAAATTTGAGTACATTTGTACATTTATAGGTCATGTTATAAAGACCACAAAAATTTTGCATTTGAAATTAGTTTTGCGCGTTGATTTCATTGCCCTTGGATGAGTGACTTACACTCATGCAAACGAGCTCAAAATTTGTATGTAGCCTAGTTATAGTATGACGGTGAAGATCAATAGTTTACGTTTTGCAAAAAATAGTCTTGATATGAAAACACACTTGAGTGTATTCGTGTGATCTGTACACCCGAGTGTATTCTCACCTGACTCTCTCTCTCTCTTTCTCTCTCTCTCTCTCTATATATACATATATATATATTAATTTATATATATATATCAATCTAGCAATCTCGTATGTATTTCACATGATGAGAGGGTATATGTCAGATGCTACTGAAGGTCACTATATATATATATGTATATATATATATATATATATATATATATATATATATATATATATATATATATATATATATATAGTCAGGATGGAATACACTCGAGTGTATTCGGAACAGAATACACTCAAATAGTTTTTTGTGATACAATATTTTTTTCAAAAATCTAATCTGTTGATCTTCTTAAACATCTTGTGAATAGCTCATACGCAAAATTTGAGCACATTTTAACATTTATAGGCCATGTTATAAAGACCACAAAAATTATGCATTTCAAATTAGTTTCGCGCGTCGATTTGGTTGCCCTTGGATGAGTGACTTACACTCATCCAAATGGGCTCAAAATTTGTATGTAGCCTAGTTATAGTATGATGGTGAAGATCAATGGTTTACATTTTGCAAAAAATAGTCTTGATATGCAAACACACTTGAGTGTATTCGTGCGATCTATACACTCGAGTGTATTCTAGCCTGATTCTCTCTCTCTCTCTATACACACACACACACACACACACACACACATATATATATATATATATAGCCGACAAGGAGTGGCTCAAGTGGTCAAGCATGGTGTCTCCTCATGAAGGGACCCGGGTTCGAATCCCAGTTGCCGCCTTGATTTACCACCCTCCCGGGCGTTCGGCCTCCGCCACGGGCATGGGAGAGGGGGGGAGAAATCTTTCTCTCTTAATCCCATATATATATATATATATACGATCTAGAGATCTCGTAAGTATTGCACATGACAAGAGGGTATATGTCAGATGCTGCTGAAGGTCACTGGACTACCATAATGAACATCCTTAAATGCTTGAGAAGCACTAAAATGATTGGTTCCTTGGTCATGGTAATTAGTAAGACTTCGGTGTAAGGGGATACACTGATGCAATATTCCAAAATGACAAATTAATGATCGCAAACTAAATTATGTTTGACCTTAAACAAGAACTGTAAGTTGGAAAGGGTTTTGAGCTAATGATAGTTGTTTTAATCTACAATGGAAGTAGAGTATCTTTATCTCATGAGAACAATAGAGAATATTGTATGGATCTAGAAGTTTATATAGATAAACTTAAGGAGGTTCCAAACCATTGATGACACAGTAGAAATATTGTGAAAATAATGGAGCTACTGGTTTGGTTGGGTATCTCAGATAGCATACTACAACACTTCCTTCTCATACTAGTACTCATATAGTGAGGAGATGTAGAACTTGCAATATACCGACTTGAAGCAAATGTTGCTAACCCTCTATAAAAGCACTTGCATAGTAGAAACATGATGGACATGTTAAAATCACTTGGAATAAGATTCGTGGGTGATTGGCTCTAAGTGCTAGTGAGAGTCTATTGATATGTATGCCTAGAGAGCCAATCATATGATGATTGTGATGTGGCATTAAATACCTGATTTGATAATAATAAAGATGATTCCATCTATTTTGTTTGTCTTAGTTATGAGATGATGACATAGACATAGTACATATCTAAAGAATGATTTTACTCAATAACATATGTCTTCAAGTATGTGACTTGAATAGTGAGATCATATGGATGTTAAGAGTATATATATTCTTTTTATGTCCCTAGTTGGATATTACTGTGGAAGCAAAATAGACAATAGTAATACATAAGAATAGAGTGTGTTTTGACTAATGATAGAGTCTCATTAGTCATGATATGTGATATCAAGTCAAGCACATGGGTATATGTTATAGAATAGTGTATCGGGCAGACCTACCATGAGAGTGATACATGGAGACCATGAAATGGTAGTCAGAATCAACTCTCATAGTGATAGTGGAGATTGTGGTTCTTATACCTGAAGTCACTACATTCATCATATGTTGTTTGTTGTACTTTGACATCATCCACCATGATCCTGATTAAAGGATTGCCATGGAGGTGGTGCTCAGGTGCATTGTGACACATAATGATTGATTTTGAGTAATGTAGATGGTATTTGTCCCTCCTACAGGAGATCGATATCCATGCCACTTGTTTAGGGAGATTGAGTAATGTAAGGATGTACTCATGTGATTCAATATGTGATATGTGAACTCACATGCATCACATAGAGTTTTCTCTAATTCAAGAAACATAGATTGAACATTGAGAGGATAATGATTCCATTCCTTGAGTTCAATCCAGATATCAGAGATAAAAGAACTATACGATCACGATAACACTGATCACGGATTGTAGGTTGAAGTTGTTCTCCAACTTTCCAAATTACTTGGGTAGAAATGATGTGTGACTAGGCACCGCTCTTTGCTTTTGATGTCATAATTGGTTATAGACATTCATTGCCAATGTAATTATGGACCTATAGGGTCACACACATAAGACACACTTGAAATAAAGGAATATAATCATGAATGATGTTTATATTGATTACTAAAATCTTTAGGTATTCAATTGAACAACTGAGATTCATAATTGACTGACTGGTCTCTGAAATGACTGATTCAAGTGTTGAACCGGTTAGTTAGAGTGTCAGGTCAATTGGAATCAACTTTGGCTAATCAATGGTTGAACCAGGGAGTGGACCGATCAGTTCACATTGTGAACCAATCGACTCACATGTCCCAACCAATTGTTTGGTGATGTGAACTGACCAGTTCATCATTTGGTTTGCTCGGTTCAACAATCAATAGGATTGGATCAAGGATTAATGTTGACGGCATGTTGTGCATTAATCATACATTTAATGCCAATATCATCCAGAACAAGAAACTACATGAACTGAACAGCTCACATACTAACCATTCAATAGGGTGTGCGAACCAAATAGTTTGTCATTTGTAGGTTCCAAAAAATTCATGACTCTGGACCCTTCTACTCCCACTTCGACTGGGAATCCTGATCGTGGCCTCTATTACAAATAGAGGGATAGTGGGGCCTTCCCAAAATACAAATTTGAGAATTAGTTGCTCTGACAAATTTTGTCTTCTCTGGTTGTGGTAACCAATAGAAAGCCCGAGAAGGTCCTACTCATCAAAGGGAGGTACAGTGAGAGAGAAACACTGAGATCAACTATGGAAGAGCATGTCGGTGACTGGTACACCGACAGAAGGGGACAATTCTGTTGGTATGTATGCCCTGAGAGCTAATCATGGGATGATTGGTGGGATACATTAAGATTAATTTGATAAACTTCAAAGGCAAGCTTCCAATTCTTTCTGGTTCAGTCATATGAGATAATGATAGAACAGATTGAATGTCTAGAGAATGACAGTACTCAATGATGTATGCTTTTAGGTTGAGGACCTGAACAGTGACATCATACAGATGCTAAGAGTTTGTACATTCTTATTATGTCCCTAATCGGATGTCATTGTGGAAGGTAGATAGACAACAATGACATACAAGACTAGATTGTGGTGTTGGTTGATGACAGAATCTCATTAGTCATGATATGGAGATATCAAACCAAACACATAGGTACTTGTTAGAGAACAAGCGTACCGGACAGACCCACCGTGAGTTTGACACATGGAACCATGACATGGTAGTCACAGTCAATTCTCACAGTGATGGTGGTGAGTGTGATTCTTTGACCTAAAATCACTACACTCAACACATGTCGTTGGGTACACTTTGACATCATCAAACACAGTCCTGAAACATGGGTTGTTATAAAGGTGATGATTGGGTGGCTTTGACACATGGGGCTTTTGAGGGGTGAGTGATAGATATGGGATTTGTCCCCCCCGAGGGAGTTTGATATCCATGGCCACTTGATGAGTAGGATTGAGATAGGCATGCATGCATGTGTGAATGAATATGTGATATTGATGTCATTCATATCTCCTCCAATCTACTCTGAGATCAGGAAAGTGAATGAACGTTGAAAGGATGACTGCTCCATGCCTTGAGTTCATTCGGGATATCAGTGACAAAGGAATTATACATTCTCTATAACACCATTCACAGATTGTAGGATTGAAAGTTGTTCTCCAACTTTCCTTTTCACTTGGGTAGCACTGATGTGTGACTAGGCACCGCTCTTTGCTTATGAAGTCATAAGTGTTATGGACTTTCACTGCCAACGTGAAATGGACCTGCATGGTCACACACATAGGATTTAACCTGGAAGAGGAGTTTATCCACGAACGATGTTTAGATTGATTACTAAATGAGTTTAGTAGTTCAATTAAACGCTCAATCAATTGATATCTTAGTATCATAGTGTTCAAGGTGTTGGACCGATTGATTAGAGTATCAGATTGATTGGAACTGCAATTGACTGATTTGCATGGTATGCTTCCCCAACTGATCGGCTCATGGGATGAACTGATCAGATCAGGTTGGTGAACCGATGGGCTCAAATGATGAGACGATCGACTCATGTGTCATGAAACGATCAACTCAATTGTTGAACTGGTCGATTCGTGGACCAACCGAGATCGTTTGGAAAATTCGAAGACTATTTTGCAAATACAATTTGTTTCACTTGTACAAATTCGATTTGGACAAGGATTAATATTTGATTAATCAGAAATAAATTGAAAGTCAATTTGAGTTGGATCAGGACCACGAACTGATCGGCTCCGTAAGTGAACCGATCGGCTCAGAGCCCGAGACAATCGGCTCAAGTCGTAAATGATCGGCTCAGGACCCGAAACGATCATTTCAGGGTGTGAACCGATGGGTTTAGCTGGCGCAAGTTAGTTGTTTTGTGGAAAATCTCGAACCCTTATACTCCTGCTTTAATCCCGCATTGCCCGGGGTAGAGAACCATGTCCCATGACCCTCCTATATATAGGGGTATTGGGGGCTTCTCAAGAACAATAACTCAGAACACCAGTTGCTCTGCAAAGTTGTCGTTCTCTCTGGTTGTGGTAACCGAGAGAGCCCGAGCAAGTGCTACCCGATAAGGGAGGCAGAACAAGGGAAAGACAACTGCAGAAAAGCGACTGGTGGCAGGAGAGTGTGTCGGTGACTAGTACAATGACAGGAGGGTGCGACTCCTTCTGATTCCTTATGGGACAAGGAGATCGGAGTTCCAGGTGGTCCGTGTGGACTACTTCAGAGGTGGGAGACTTCTACTGCTCGGAGGATAACTGTCAATCCCGATAGTCCCGGTGAGACCAGGAGCTGCACAGACACCGTTCAAGACCGGAGGTGAAGACCACACAAGCCGCGAGGTAACGTCGTCGAGCAAGCCTCGGGACATGGTACGCCTCTACAAACCATCTTTCATATTGTATAGATGCTGACGCGATTCCTTTATTCTGGGTTTGGGAGAAGAAATTTTTGTTTCCGCTGCTTTCTCTATCTCCCCTAAAACCCAACAGTGGTATCAGAGCCACGTCAACTGCTCTATACTTTAGGATTGTCGATATGATCGATTTTGGTTTGTCGCCTTAATTTATTGCATACGATGCGAATAAAATTGGCTTTATGCATGTCTAGTCCTAAATCCACAAAATCACAATATACATATATGATGTGTAATATGAATGCACTCGATACGCGTCACCCTTAAATGAGTTTTATGGTGGATGTATAGCATGGTTATAGCCAATAAACCCTATGTATGTGTGCTTGGTTGAATGTGGTTGCTTCCATCTCGGTCTGCGCATCGATTCCCTATCTCTTATTCCTGATGTAACTCGAGATAATTCGAAATTTCTTTCCTACCTTTGCTCCCCCCGAATGTAACTCGGGGTTTCACAATTCAAATGTAAAATAGGATAAATCTTTTATTTATTGTTATGTCAAAGAACGGAGGACATCTGACGACAACTGAGACGATCAGTTCAAGGAGTGAACCGATCGGTTGGTGATCCAGATGACTAGTTCAAGGAGCGAGACGATCGGGTGGCGGCCATGAGGAGATGCATGACGACCAGGCAAACCGATTGGTTGGAGGAGCCAACCGATCAGTTGGTAGCACCCAGACGATTGGCCAGGGCGTGCAGGTCATTCATGTGATGAGTTGATCAACTTGGATGGCTATATCACTTCATGATGGATAGGTTTCATGTGATGTAGACCTAGATGACCGTGATTCCTCTTGGCTCAAGGAATTAAACTAGGATGGCCATAATCATCGCTTTTATCGTTTCACATGTTTTCTGTGGGATATAGCATGTATATGATATGTAATGTGTATTGTGGTGATTGGATATGTATCTGTACCTATAAAACCAAATCCCTCATTAAATATTAAAGTTTTAGATGCCTTCCAAATGCGAAACACGTGAAAAGCTTGATCGGACAAGTGTGGGCACGCCCTAGCGTGGTGCACCATCTATCTCGTGGAAGCATGAAGGACGGATATCTGGGTCTGTCCTAGCAGGGTGCATATTCATTATGTTGGCTTTGGGTCAGACTTAACAAGGTGACCTAGATAGGATCTAGCACCTTGAGGCATGGAAGTGATCATGGCAAGGAGTTGCATATGGCATCTTTCAAGAGTTGCATATGATGCAATTGGCAAGAGTTGCCTACCTGAAAGATCTAAGTTGTGGGTGACAGCCCTAGCTGGTCCATGACTTAGAGGATTTCAGGATCTTGCCCACTAGAAGATTGTATGCTGCAATCTTCCGAATTGATGGTGGGGGCTATCAATTTGAAAAACAATAGTGGGAGCGATAATTAATTAAAGTCCTAATTATATCGTCAACCTTTTAAATCAATCAAATAAGTCAAAATTAAGTTTTGAACTAAATTGCATATGTTTTCTTTTATAGTACAAATGACAACAAACAACAATCACTTTTCATTGCGATCAGTCCTTGAAAAGGACAAGCTAAATGGGACTAACTTCCACGACTAGTTTAGGACATTGAGAATTGTTCTCACTCAAGAGAGAAAGCTCTATGTCCTGGATACTCCAGTTCCAGAGGAACCTGCTCCTACCGCACCAAAGGCAGAAAGGGATACTTATAAAAAGCATTCTGATGATGCCATTGATGCAAAGTGCTTGATGTTTTGCTCCATGAACCTGAGTTGCAGAGACAACATGAGAACATGGGCGTTATTGAGATGATTCAGCATCTCAAGAACATGTATGAAGATCAAGCATGGCAAGAGAGATATGATGTCTCCAGGGCACTTTTCAAGTGTGTCATGATAGAAGGAGATCCAGTTGGTCCTCACATGCTCAAAATGATTGGGTATGTCGAGAACCTAACAAGACTGGGATTTCCCCTGAGCCAAGAGTTGGCTAATGACGTGATACTGCAATCGTTGCCAGAATCCTACAGTTAGTTTGTGATGAACTACAACATGAACAACTTTGACAAGCCATTGACAGAGTTGTTGGGCATTTTGAGGACAACCGAGGAACAGATGAAGAATGACAAGCCTAAGTCTGTGATGATGATCAACAACAAGAAAGGCAAGTCCAAGCGCAAGGGCAAGGGCAAAGGCAAAGCTAAGAAATGTTCTGATGCTAGCCAGCAACCCAAGTTATCTTCAACTCTCAAGGCCAAGGGAGGCGTGACCAAGAGAGGAAATTGTCACCATTTTCAAAAGCCATGACATTAGAAAAGGAATTGTCCACTCTATCTGGAAGAACTAAAGAAGAAGGAGGGGACATACGTCTCAACCTGAAGGTGTCATAAAATAAATTTGTAACAATTTTGAGGTATATGATACCAAGATATAAAATGTAAAGCACTCAATTAATGGGCAAGTGTTGCCACCATAGATAGGAGTTATTTAGTTTATTTTCAGCCTTGAAGGCTGATGAATCCTCCAGATTCATCATTACAGTCGCCAATTCTAGGGTTTTTATACCTCATTATGACTAAATTACCCTTGCTTTGCTTTACTCTGAGTATTTCTTCATTCTCACATAAATAATGCTTAAATAGTTCTAATTACTAGTTTACTCGATGCTATTATCTCTTACACACTCTCCTTTCCCTCTGCAGATCACTCTCAATCATCCAATCAAACATCAACAACTCACAACTGTGCATTCTGTCCTCAAAGCCCCAAGCCTGTGCAACAAATGATGAAGATCATGAAGCAAAACAATCACCACGACCGTGCTGGTCATGCCACGGCCGTGGCGCATCACGTCTCCATCTGCCACAACCGTGTTGGTCACGCCACGACCGTGGTGCATCGCCAACAGTACCAAGTCTAATTGAAGGTCAATTGATGGGTTCAACATCAAATAGACTCATGATGATCAATGTTGATGGTTAACCGATTCCAAACCCTAATTGAATTGGATTCAACCCTAATTGGCTTTCAATTGAGGGTCAATTTGGTGTCCAATTGATTAAGGCTAACTCTAAATGACTCAATTTATAAGTGGTTATCAAGGGTATGACCAATTGAAGGTTCAACATAGAAAACCCCAATCGATTATAACCTTTGATACACCTTTGAGGTCCATGCGGGTTTGAGCCCATTTGGACCAGACGGTCTCAAGACCGTTTGGAGCCAAACGATCTCAAGACCGTTTGGGGCCAAACGGTCTCAAGACCGTTTGGGGCCAAATGGTCTCAAGACCATTTGAGATCAAATGATCTCAAGGTCATTTGGTCCAATCGATCTCAAGATCGTTTCAACTCATGCGGTTTCAAGGTCGTTTCATCCAAACGGTTTGGAGGTCAACACTCTCAAATGGTCAACGCACCCAAACGATCTCAAGACCATTTGAGGGCAAACGACCTTGAGTGTCATGCGGTCTTGAAGTCAACTATATCAAAAGGTCAACACATCCAAACGGTCTCAAGACCGTTTGGAGGTTGAAAGTGTGTAACCGATTGGAGACTTTAGGGTTGTGATTGCTTAGTAACTTTGAAGGTTTAAATTGGTTCAATGGTGGTCTAATCTAAACCCTAATCATACCCAATGACATCAAGGGGTTAAGTGATTAAAATATTGACCCATGATGGTGATCATTGTGTACTTTACCAATATGCCCTTGAAAGGTTCAACTAGATGATACCTTGTTTTAATCAAACCCTAATGACATGATAGTGGTGATTTAGCTTATCTTATTCAATGATGACTTCACCTAACCTAACCTAGAGTGATGTAATCACCATCTAGTAGTAAGAGGAGAGAGAAGGTACCATTTATGGTTGAAACTCAAGAAACATACCTTCAATGTATATGAATGTGCATAATTAGGGTATGATCCACCTATGTGAGATCATAAAAACCCTAATTATGATTATTGATGAGTCTTAACCTAATTGGAAGGCATCAATGATGATGTTTCTCATACATGATGATGCTATGAGCTCTATTCACCATGAAATGTGAATAGTAAACCCTAATTCTAGGGTAATAACATGAAATGTGAATAGTAAACCCTAATTGAGGGTGATGTGATGAAAAGTACAACAAACCCTAATTCTAGGTTATGCTTTTAAGCAGAAAGGTACAACTCTTGATATGAATTGTTTATTGTTGTTAATTGAATTAACCATGCAGGTTCTCATAAGAGAATAATCATATCCAGGTAAGGATGTTGATATCATATTCATTGAAAGCATGTTGATAGCTTTATGAATAAGTGATATGCTATGTTGCTTAAGAAAAGTGGCATCATATGAGATGATAGGCTGTAAGAGCCATGAGTAACATCAAGGTCATGCTGATTAGATGACTTATGATGAGTTAATATTCAATTGGCAACTGATATGAGTTAAACTTGATACATTTAGTATTCTTCTTGTATAGCAGTGTTTTAATATTTAAATGTCTGGATACATGCCTGTGGTTAAAAGAATACTGAAATGTACCTAACTAATCAAGTATAATCATATCATGTAGAGGCCTGATCATAGATCCATCATTGTCAGAAGCTAAATGATGGTGAAATAGGTTTTCCTAAGGGAACTCCTGGATCACATACTTTTGAGTATGTGGGGGAATATGGATGTGAATATCCTTACATCCTAGTGTAGGAATTGATGTAGATGTACCTTAATATATCAACCCTTCACTATATATATATATATATATATATATATATATATATATATATATATATATATATATATATATATATTCCGGGGTGATGTATCACAAATCTCCCGAGGAAATCTTTAAATACCGCATCGATGAGAGATAAACAAGAGATCTTTCGATGACGAAGAGAGTACAGAATGCCACTGTGACTCTAATAGCGAAGTGCCAGAATACCCTGGTAAGCTATCTTAAGTAGAGACACGAGATGTCCTGCATGTTGATCCTCACACCGACTGAGGAAGATGAGGTCATAAGAATCCGGCTCTTTTGATGACCTATGTATGATACCGATGCGACTTAGTAGTGATCAGTTGGAGTATGAGCGGTATACCTCATCTCCGCAGGGCATAATAATGTTTGTAAAACTTAATCAACCGCGTAACATATCTGCTTAGATTAAATTATGAGAAACAACGATTGGTTCTACATTGTTTATATTGATGATCTGTGCAAGTATCTAGTATACATGTTCTTCATATGGTTTAATGAAATAACTACTTAAGTATGAGATGCTTTGCTTATTACTAATCTGATGTTGATGTATTAAGTTACTCTGCTTATGATTATTCCTTATATGCTATAACAAAGCTTCTGGCGGAGAGTTATAACTCTCGCTGGGATAATTATTCAGATTGTCTCACTTCGTAGGTTTCAACTTTTTAGGTGGACGTCGAGGACGGAGAAACCAATCCGAGGGTGAGCAGTACCAGGAGCTATGACACCAGGGTCAGTAGTGAGTCTCAGATGGAGATCCTGGCTATCCAGTCCTTTAGTTAGATAGTCTTATGTTGTCTCTGTACTCTCAGGTCCTTGGAGTTTGTTGATCTGAGATTTTGGTTTTTAATCTTGAGATTTTGTATCTTGTTGTGTATAATCACTCAAGAAGTGATTTATCAGAGATGTAAACTATTTATCTTGCTTTTATGAAAGAAGTTTCATGTTTTCAAGATCTTGTCTCGAAAAGTTTTAATTTTTCGTAATTTTTTGTATTCCGCTGTTAATCGAATGCTTCTGCTGAGTTTATATCGTGTTTTGGAGATCGGAGCCCACAATTAAGTGGTATCAGAGCTCTAGGTTCGCTGAGTCTACAAAGACATAGGACTTAGGATGTTGAGTCTATCCTTAGTGTTTCTTTCCTATCTAATAAGTGTCTTATGCTCCTCAGGAGAAGAAGATAAGTAAGGATGTCAGGACAACATGAGGAGTATGTGGTAGAAAGTAGTGTCACTGCACCCCGAGGAGGTGCAAGAAACCCGGAGATAGAGCAACCTGTACCTGAACCACCTCAGTTTGAGCCAGCTGACATGGGAAACCCAGCTGTTCAGACTATGTTCGGGCAGTTTATGACTGCCATGACACATATCACAGATAGGATGCCTATGTCTGCACCTAGGGCACCTACCCAACCTGAAGGACAAGGTATCGGTAAGACGTTCGAGCGACTTCGTCGTGTCGGAGCAACCGAATACTTTGGAACAGCTGATCCGGCGGATGCCGACCTGTGGTTAACAGAGTTGGAGAAGGCCTTTAGAATCCTGAACATCCCAGAAGCTGAAAAGGTTAGACATGCAGTCCATCTTCTCAAAGAGAGTGCTGGTCACTGGTGGACCATGGAAGAGCAGAAGAGGCCAGGTGTGGAAGCTACGTGGGAAGTCTTTCGACATGAATTTATTAATAGATATTTCCCTAAGACGTTCTTGGATGAGAAAATCTCTCAGTTCGAGAGGTTAAGGCAAGGTTTAATGAACATTAGCGAATACGAAGCTAAGTTCATGGAGTTGTTGCGGTTTTGTCTGCACATGGCTACTACAGATGAAGAAAGGATCAGAAGGTTTGAGAAGGGGTTGAACGCTGAGTTGACTACTCCCGTGTCTACCCTAGAGAACCGGGAAAGGTTTGCTACCTTCGTTGAGTCAGTCCGAAGAGTAGAAAGATCTGTAGCAGAGAAGAGGCAAACCCATAAGAGGATGTATCCTTAGTTCCAAGGATCTTCATCTAGAGACTTCAAGAAGCCTAGGTTTTCTGTTAGTTCCAAGGATCTTCATCTAGAGACTTCAAGAAGCCTAGGTTTTCTGCTCCTACACCACCACCACCTAGACCTAGTGCCCAGACACAGTGGACACAGAGTAGAGGTAGAGGACGAAGCCTATCACTACAAGGGGCTCGCAGTTCAGCATCGATGTCAGTCACAGGACCACCAAGACCACAACAACTAGAAAGAAGCTGCTACATATGTGGAAAGGCGGGACATCTAATGAAAGACTGCAGAGCTAGGCCTGTCAGTGTGACACAGCCACAGAGGCAAAGTCAGCAAGGATCCCAGAGGAGGCAGTTTCAAGGAGCAGCTAGAGGACGTGGACAAGCGTCCCAAGCTGGATCGTCAGCACCAAATCAACCTCAGGCGACAGCAAGGTTCTATGCAATGAACCCACCTGATGCAGTGATCAACCCACGGGTTGTGGCAGGTCAGATGGAGTTGTTATATGCTGATATGTCTAAATCATGTGTTGTATCTGTTTTGATTGACCCGGGTGCTACACACTCCTTTATCACTCGAAGAGTGATTTGTAACTGCAATATGACAGTCAGTCATAGGGCAGATAGCTTGTTTCTTGAGACTCCGTTAAGAGGGTCTGCTATGTTGTAGGAGGTATGCTCTCCTTGCATTCTCTTCTTTTCTGATCATCGCATTCAAGTGGACTTAATACCACTTGAGATGCAAGGATTTGATATAATCCTTGGGATGAATACCTTGTAAAGGTATAGGGTTGTCTTGGATTGTGAATCCAAGCAAGCTGTGTTTGCTGATGAAAGCGACGCATGGATCTTTCAAGGAGAGAGAAAGATTCTACCCACCTGTCTTGTGTCAGCTATGGTTGCCGAGAAGCTGATGAGACAAGGATGTTATGCATTCTTGGCCCATGTAGTAGATACTACCATGGAGAGTCCCAACCCTGCTGAAGTTCCTGTAGTCAGGGAATTTGAAGATGTATTTCCTGAAGAACTTCCAGGTGTGCCACCGCCTCGGGAAATTGATTTTGAAATCAATTTGATCCCAGACACCCAACCTATAGCACAGACACCGTATAGGATGGCGCCTGCTGAGATGGCGGAACTCAAGAAACAACTTCAAGAGTTGCTTGAGAAGGGTTTCATCCGACCGAGCACTTCACCATGGGGTGCTCTTGTTGTTTTTTGTTAAAAAGAAAGATGGGTCAATGCGGTTGTGCATTGATTATAGACAACTCAATAAAGTAACAATAAAGAATAAGTACCCTCTGCCGAGGATTGATGATCTCTTCGACCAGTTGCGTGGTGCAACTGTCTTCTCAAAGATAGACCTGAGGTCTGGATATCATCAACTTCGTATTAAGGATAGTGACATATCCAAGTGTGCCTTCAGGACAAGGTATGGTCACTATGAGTTCACAGTTATGTCGTTTGGACTAACTAATGCACCGGCTGCATTTATGGAACTCATGAATAGAATCTTCCGACCTTTCTTCGATCAATGTGTTGTTGTCTTTATAGATGACATTCTGATCTATAGTAGAGATGCTCAGCAACATGAACAGCATCTTCGCCAAGCTTTGACCTTGCTAAGAGAACATAAGCTATATGCCAAGTTCAGCAAGTGTGAGTTTTGGTTGCCAGAAGTATCTTTCCTTGGACATGTGATATCTGCCTCGAGTATTCGTGTTGACCCTAAAAAGGTAGAGTCTGTTCTACAGTGGGAACAACTGAAGACACCGACAGAGATCTGTAGTTTCTTAGGGTTGGCTGGCTACTACCGAAGGTTCATTAAGAACTTCAGTTCCATAGCTTTACCCTTGACTAAGTTGACCCGAAAGGATGTTCCTTTTTCCTAGAGTGACAAGTGTCAGCAATCTTTCCAGTTACTAAAGGAGAGGTTGACAAGTGCACGTGTACTTGTGCTACCTGAGAAAGGCAAAGGATACATAGTTTTCTGTGATGCCTCCAAGAATGGACTCAGATGTGTGTTGATGCAGGATAAGCAAGTGATTTCTTTTGCTTCCCGATAGCTTAAGAAACACGAGGAGAATTATCCGACACACGATCTAGAGTTAGCTGATGTGGTTCATGCTTTGAAGATCTGGAGACATTATCTCTACGGAGAGACATTCCAGATTTTCACTGATCATAAGAACCTTAAGTATATCTTCTCTCAGTACGAACTTAACATGAGGCAACATCGCTGGATGGAATTAATCAAGGACTACGATTGTACAATTGATTACCATCCAGGGAAGGCCAATGTGGTTGCAGATGCTTTAAGTAGAAAATCAGCAACATCAACCTTGGATAGGGCACAACTAAACTCTTTAGTATGCTCTAGGAGAGATATGTTTATCTCCTTAAGGCAAAGTAATGTACAGTTGAAGGTGTCATTTTTAGCTGGGTTGTTGGATGAGATGCATATAAAACCTACCCTAAGAGAGCAGATTAAGGAGGTACAACATGTTGATGCTGCAGTTCAGCAGATTAGATCGGAGTATGGTGATGAGAAATGAGATGGTTTCCATGACTCAGACGATCAAGTGGCATGTTATCATGGGAGGATGATAGTATCGGATGTGGATAACTTGAGAAAGTTAGTCCTGGAAGAAGCTCATTCTTCGATGTATGCTATGCATCTAGGGAGAACCAAGATGTATTGAAACTTGAAAGATATGTATTGGTGGCCTGGGATGAAGAAGGATGTTGCAGAGTTTGTGATGAGGTGTCCTATGTGTCAGCAAGTTAAAGATGAACACCAGAAGCCTACAGGAACAATACAATCTTTACTCATACCACTGTGGAAGTGGGATCATGTAACCATGGACTTTGTTGTTGGCCTACCTAGGACAAGCAAAGGACATGATTCCATTTGGGTAATAGTTGATAGGTTGACAAAGATAGCTCATTTCTTTCCTGTTAAAACAACCTATTCTGCTGAGAAGTTAGCACAATTGTATGTTCAAGAGATAGTGCGACTGCACGGAGTTTCTGTCACTATAATTTCTGACAGAGGTCCCCAGTTTACAAGTCGTTTCTGGGAGCAGTTGCACAGAGCTTTAGGCACCAAGTTAAGGTTCAGTACAGCCTTTCACCCATAGACTGATGGACAGTCAGAAAGGACTATACAGACTTTGGAGGACTTGCTGAGAGCATGTGTTCTCCAGTTTATAGGGAGTTGGGATCTACACTTAAGCTTGATAGAGTTTGCCTATAACAATAGCTATCAACATAGTATTGACATGGCACCTTATGAAGCTTTGTATGGTAGGCGTTGTATATCACCCTTGTGTTGGTATGAGACTGGTGAACATCAATTGTTAGGTCCTGATCTTGTGCAGCAAACCACAGAGAAGATTAAAGTAATACAACAACAGATTAAGACTGCACATGATAGGCAGAAGTCATATGCTGATAGACGTCGTAGACCCTTAGAATTCCAGGTTGGAGACAGGGTGTATCTCATGGTCTCACCTTGGAAGGGAGTTCTGAGATTTGGAAGGAAAGGGAACTTAGCTCCTAGATTTATGGGGCCTTATCCAATCATTGAACGGGTTGGAAAGGTAGCCTATAGACTAGAGTTACCACCAGAGTTACAGAAGTTACACCATGTGTTCCACATTTCTATGCTGAGGAAATGTCACCCTGATACAGAGTCAGTTCTACAGCCTATGGAGGTAGAATTGAATGATGATATAACTTATGAGGAAGGACCAGTGTCAATCCTTGATAACAGAATTAAAAAGCTAAAGAAGAAAGATATAAGTCTTGTGAAAGTCCTCTAGAATCACCGTGGTGCTGAAGAAGCCACATGGGAACTAGAGGAAGAGATGAGAAGGAAATACCCTGCTCTTTTCTCTTAATATATGTTTTGTTGATTTCGGGGACGAAATCCTTGTAAGGGGTGGATAATTTGTAACATCCCTGACCTGGGTTATGAGATAACCCTAGGTGTTTTGTCTAAATATGTAATTAAGATACTTGTGATTATCTTTTGAAATGTAATTAAAGCTCTTGAGGAACATATTTTTACATTTCTGTCCTTTTTAAACAATGGTTTAGTATTGTTTTGTAATACAGGGACCTATGTGCAATTTACCCAATTAGAGGGGTTAACTTGCAATCTACACATGTTAATATGTTCCTTTAGTGTTGAAACATCATAAGAGTAAATATGATGAAGTGTGATTGATTCCCCAAGCTTGGGCACTGAGATGCAGCTTGTGGGGCAATCCATGTGCTTAAAAACCCTAATTTTGGTGTAAAGTGCAATTTACCCAAAATGTGGGGTGCAACTTGTAAAATACACTTTCTAATATATCTTTTATGACTTTTGACATCATTTAGAGTAATAATGATGAAGGGGCACTTCATTTGAATAATCATATAATAAGGAACACCTTTGTAATTAAATCACCAAGTTGTAAGAAAGGAGACCTTTATGTATATGTGCACCTTAGTGAAAGGTTGACCTTTTTTTTACCTTTACTTATTGGTCCTAGAAGGAGTTTTGCCTTAGAAATAAGGAAAAGGGATGTGTAAGGAAGAAAGGAGGGACCTAGATGAGAAAAGGAGAAGTAAATTGTTCTTATGTTGGAAATGACCCCAAAGTATATATATACACCTTTCCTTTGTTTGCAAAGGAACGTTTCCTTTCTTCCTTCACTTATCCCCTTGCTTGGACCGACTAAGGCAGAGCTTTGGAGCAGAGGAGGACGACCAAGGAGAAGCTAGGTAAGCTTGGGTTATCATCTTGCTCGAGTTCATGGAGGAAAGTGGATTATAAGGTTGGTTTCATGGTTATCTTACTTAGTTCTTTCTTTCTAGCCGATCTTTCCCAACCTTTTCTTGGAGAAACACCCTTGGCCGACCTGTGGAGCTCAAGACGCCATTAAAGGCTTGAATCTTGGAAGCTTGGAGCTCTAGGGACAACCTTAAGGTGGGTTTTATAACTCTAAACCTCTTGCTTTCTTATACATACTTGTTCTTGAATGTAGTAGTCAGTTCTTCTTCTTCCCCATCTTTCCTTGCTCTCTTGCAAGCAAATCCACGAAGTAACCGACCTGTCCCAAGGATTGAAGATGATGGGCATGAATCCCTAGGTAACTTTACCAAACGACCTTGGACCATTTGGTCTAAACGGTTTGCAAACCGTTTGAAATCAAACGGTCTCAAGACCATTTGATCTCATACGGTCTTGCTAGACCGTTTAGATTCAAACGGTCTCCAGGACCATTTGGAAGGGTTGACCAAGTGAAGACCATTTATAGGTCTGTTGTATACATGTTGAATTAATCAGTTACAAAGATTCATGATCTAATTGCAAACCAATCACAAGTTGAAGGCACTTCAACCTTCAAAACCCTAATCGGGTTCAATTGGTGATTCCAATGACCAATTTTGGTGAACTTTGGGTTGAAGGGCCCAAACGGTCTCAATACCGTTTGGGGGTTCACTCAAACGGTCTCAAGACCGTTTGGTGACAACCCAAGACCGTTTGGAGGTCTAGGGTTAAGGAAATTTGATGAATTGAGGGTCCAATCACAATAGGTTGATAAATTGATTGAAAGTGCTGATTTTAGACCTAATTAGAGTTCAACCCTTATCAAATCGACTTCGATTTTTATGAAACTTTGGGCAAACGGTCTCAAGACCGTTTGGAGAGTGTCCAAATGATCCCAAGACCGTTTGGACCAAGTTTGGGCCCAATTGAAGGTCAATTGATGGGTTCAACATCAAATAGACTCATGATGATCAATGTTGATGGTTAACCGATTGCAAACCCTAATTGAATTGGATTCAACCCTAATTGGCTTTCAATAGAGGGTCAATTTGGTGTCCAATTGATTAAGGCTAAATCTAAATGACTCAATTTATAAGTGGTTATCAAGGGTATGGCCAATTGAAGGCTTCAACATAGAAAACCCCAATCGATTATAACCTTTGATACACCTTTGAGGTCCATGCGGTTTTGAGCCCATTTGGACCAGACGGTCTCAAGACCGTTTGGGGCCAAACGGTCTCAAGACCGTTTGAGCTCAAACGATCTCAAGGTCATTTGGTCCAATCGATCTCAAGATCGTTTCAACTCATACGGTTTCAAGGTCGTTTCATCCAAACAGTTTGGAGGTCAACGCTCTCAAACGGTCAACGCACCCAAACGGTCTCAAAACCATTTGAGGGCAAACGACCTTGAGTGTCATGCGGTCTTGAAGTCAACTATATCAAAAGGTCAACACATCCAAACGGTCTCAAGACCGTTTGGAGGTTGAAAGTGTGTAACCGATTGGAGACTTTAGGGTTGTGATTGCTTAGTAACTTTGAAGGTTTAAATTGGTTCAATGGTGGTCTAATCTAAACCCTAATCATACCCAATGACATCAAGGAGTTAAGTGATTAAAATATTGACCCATGATGGTGATCATTGTGTACTTTACCAATATGCCCTTGAAAGGTTCAACTAGATGATACCTTGTTTTAATCAAACCCTAATGACATGATAGTGGTGATTTATCTTATGTTATTCAATGATGACTTGACCTAACCTAACCTAGAGTGATGTAATCACCATCTAGTAGTAAGAGGAGAGAGAAGGTACCATTTATGGTTGAAACTCAAGAAACATACCTTCAATGTATATGAATGTGCATAATTAGGGTATGATCCACCTATGTGAGATCATAAAATCCCTAATTATGATTATTGATGAGTCTTAACCTAATTGGAAGGCATCAATGATGATGTTTCTCATACATGATGATTCTATGAGCTCTATTCACCATGAAATGTGAATAGTAAACCCTAATTCTAGGGTAATAACGTGAAATGTGAATAGTAAACCCTAATTGAGGGTGATGTGATGAAAAGTACAACAAACCCTAATTCTAGGTTATGCTTTTAAGCAGAAAGGTACAACTCTTGATATGAATTGTTTATTGTTGTTAATTGAATTAACCATGCAGGTTCTCATAAGAGAATAATCATATCCAGGTAAGGATGTTGATATCATATTCATTGAAAGCATGTTGATAGCTTTATAAATAAGTGATATGCTATGTTGCTTAAGAAAAGTGGCATCATATGAGATGATAGGCTGTAAGAGCCATGAGTAACATCAAGGTCATGCTGATTAGATGAATTATGATGAGTTAATATTCAATTGGCAACTGATATGAGTTAAACTTGATACATTTAGTATTCTTCTTGTATAGCAGTGTTTTAATATTTAAATGTATGGATACATGCCTGTGGTTAAAAGAATATTGAAATGCACCTAACTAATCAAGTATAATCATATCATGTAGAGGCCTGATCATAGATCCATCATTG